>CM057345.1:381705506-382905506 GCA_030015575.1 Agapanthus africanus | reverse complement strand
GAAAGAAACAACTGTGTGTCAAGGCCTCGTACGAATCTCTTTACATGTTTCTCTTTAGTGTTCACCAGGTAAGAAGCATATCTGGACAGCTGAGTAAATTGAATGTCGTACTTGGACACGGTCATCCCAGGAGTCTTGCGCAAAAACTCGAAACTATGAGCTCGAGCATCCCTAACGCTCTCCAGAACGAAACGAGCGAGAAACACCGCTGTGAACTCATCTCAGGTCATAGGAGGTAGACCTGCTGCTCGGCCTATCTCAACTGACTTGCACCACATCTGAACAAGACCCTCCAGACGAAAACTCGCAAGCTCGACCGATCTCTCATCAGAACATCTCAGCGAACGGAAAATCCTGGCCATCCTGGCAAGGAATGTCTGTGGATCCTCCGCTGCATCCGTGCCAGTAAAAACTGGAGGCTTCAGCCTCATAAACTCCTGTAATGATACAGTATAGTCTCGGTAGCATTAGGTACAGCTGTCTGGACAGCAGGTACAATCACAGTCCCCGTAGTAGGAGGAACAACATCAGATCTCGGTGCTCGGCTAGCCTCAACTATGGATCCAACCATCTGGTGCGAATCCTGAATGCTCGCCTCCAGCCAAGCTATCCTGCCTGGAGAAGGGGGATCAGTCTGTTCTGATGGGTAGGCGTACCGCCCTGGTCGGTCCTCGTCTCGGACGAGCCCGCTCTAATCTCATCTCTGGCGGCAGCCCTCTAGGCCCTCATAGTCTTCGGTGGCATAGTGGCTGGAACAAGAAACGGGATTTTATAGGAATATTGCAATCGAATCAAAGGATATATGGAATCAATGAAGGAATTACAAGTAATTATATCCTAAGGTCACTTAGGCGGAGTATCGTATCGGGAGTATGCCGCGGAACATACACACGCCACGTCACTCTACTTAAGTCACCTACTCCATTATACCAAGGGTTATCCTACACTCAGAAAGGTAAAACCTATTGCTCTGATACCAACTTTGTCGCGACCCGAAGGTGTGGAACGTGACTGGCACCTAAATCACACAACGTCTACAGGCGTAACGTAATCTAAGTAAGCCAAAGCCCAGAAATCTAAACTGTTTAATGCAAAAGTGTAAAGAAATACTTGTTTCAAAAAGGCGATTTTAATAAAATAAAGTCACATTAAACATTTTAAAAGCATCAAGTTTTCCCGAAAATTTCGGCAGAGTTTCCTTTGTAAAAACTGGCCCCAAATGGTACAAAACAAGAATATATATAAACAATGAAATAAGGCATCCCCAAGCGGGAGCCAGCTCTTCGCCGAATGGCAGAACACAACTACAAGCAAAATACATCATAATAGTTTGAAATATGCATATAAAAGAAAGAAATAAGAAAGCACCAAGTCGGCTCACATGAGCTCGACACCAGATAACAAAATATACAAATCTCACTGTCCAGTCTCTAGGTCACATATACACATGGTTGATGGAGTGTACTAGATACAAAATAAAGATACATGGTACGAACAAAAGAATATCCTCCCAAAAACCCACCTATGCGCAAGTCCTCGAGTCGAAGCAAAAGGAAACAGAAGAAGAAGTACGCCCGCCGCTACTATGCTGACGGGTCGGTCCTGCAAGACACTGTGGCACAACGGGTGTGAGTTGCCAACTCGTGAGTAGTAAATAACATCTAATAAGTCTATCACAAGTATGCACGCAAATGCGTCACAACTTATGTATACAGCAATGATGCTATGCGCTAATATGAATGCGATATGAATGAATAATCAAACAAGAAATCTGGTTATATATCTGGTATGAGAAAAATCAGTATTCTTATCTTAGTAAAACTTTTATATAATAAAACTGGGATATCATCAAATGAAATCGACAGAAAACCGTGTTAAATATCGACACAATATATATATATATATATATATCAATATCTCGGTAGCCTTCTTTCAGATCGGCCCTCAAATCTGTCAAATCACACGACTCCGGTCGGTATCCTCCGGATGACCGCCAGGTCAATAATCACCGGTAGGTAGTGCTCCCCTGCCAGGCTCAACGTCTCACTATACGACCCTCTTTCCCCGGGGTACCTTACCGGGTCCACTATGTATCTACAGACGGCGTTTCTCTCCTCGAATCGGGTATATGTACATACGTGGCTCAAGAACCGAGAAATCTCATGGTGGACGCCACATACATCATGTCACAAGAAAACTGCAATTTCTATTTTGAAATGATAATAAGTTTATAAATTCCTTTGCGGTTTTCCCCAATTCCAGAAATCTCATGAATACGGAAATCTCCAAGAAAATCACAATATATGAATATGTGGGTAACTATGAATGTCTATGATATCAACATGATGCAATGCGATATATGACTAGAAAACTATATATAAATGATGATGCAATGAAGCATATGACTAGAAAACTACATATCATACATGATGCAAATGCACAGATGCCGATTATTAAGTAAGTTCTAAGGTGTATCGTGACATAGCAATTACCAATGGCATGTGTGTTTTCATAAAACAGTGCACGTGCGGCATAAACCATTGGTGATAGTGCAAGTGTCCTAAGTTATAATATCAATGTACATGATGATGCAAATGCTACATGAAAATGACATACGCATATGAACACAAGAATTATAACTAAATCCTAACTATCGGGTGCTTTACGCCATCCAAGTGATTTCCCCGTAGATGTGTACATCTACTCACTGGAACGCCTCGACTAGTCGAATCCGATCACCGCCTTGCCCTTCCTTGCCGCGTCCGACGTCTCCGCGACCGATCCTATAATCGTATAAATAGTATATATAAGGCTAAACATTTAAATAGACGCGAAAACAAACAATACGAGCAACTAACGTGAGCTAACTAGGCGCGTGTGCACTTAGAGCACAAAACGCGCGTAATATCGCCACAAGCCACAACTAGGGGTTGCTATGCGTAGCAAACACCAAACCTAGATTCTAAACGTTCGAATCGTACAAGACATCACACTAACTAATTTAGGAAAAAGGTTGTAGATCAATCACAACCTAAAACTTAACTAAAACCTTTCTTTTTAGAAAAAACTAGTTAGCAATCCTAAGGTATTTTAGTGCAAATCTAGGTGGTTTAGTAAGCCTATTAGCCACTAATTACACCTAAATGCCCTAATCAAGCCATACAACATTAAATAAATCTAACCCTCACTTAAACACACTAAACATGCAATTAATCTACAAAAACACCTAATTAAGACAATTAAAAGCAAGATTAGCAAAGTAACAATTAGATAAGTTTTATACCTCAAAATGGTTTTTGGAAAAGATCTAAACTTGCTACCCAAAATGAAGACTTGAACCAAGAACCTTGCTTAGATTTGAAAAAGGAATTTTTTTGATGATTTTAGATAGGAATTTGTGTTGATTTTTGTGGAGATTGCAATGAGGAAATGAATTTTAGTATGAAAAAAAAGAAAGGAGATGAGGGGAGGGGGCTGCGGAAATTTTTTGGAAAGGTGAGGAGAGAGAAAGTGTGGTTACCATACCACCATACACACACCATTCCCAAGTCAACATGCCCCATACCTCATTTTTCTATTTATTTCTATTTTTTCTCTTTACCTTTTTCTATGTAAAAACTAGAACCATCTTTTTTTTTTCAAAGTGAGCATGCTACAAAATGGGTTTTAGTTGTGTCATGGTGCACTAACATGTATTAACTTATACTAATTTATAATTAACAGTAATTTAATGTGTATGTGCATGTTTAAAAATAATATGTATTAATTAATAAATAAGGAAAATAATTAAGTAAACTTGCAATTAAATAAGTAACTAATTAAATACCCATACATAAGCAAATTACATAATTAAAATATGTATATTTATGTCTATGTGGAAAAATAATCATAAGTAGGTTTTACGGAAAACACGAATTGTACTACTAATTATCATACAAATAACCTAAACGATTTTTAAAGCGTTACTCCATAAAAGACCTGGGTGATGCCTTCTACATTCTGGGGATCCAGATCTATCGTGATAGATCTAAGAGGACGTTGGGACTTTCACAGTCCAGGAACATCGACACTATATTGAAAAGATTTAGTATGGAATATTCCAAGCGCGGTAATCTACCGGCTTGTCATGGTATCACCCTCTCCAAAGAGATGTCCCCCAAGATTGATTTGGAAAGGGATATCATGAGTATTATACCCTATGCTTCTGCGGTAGGATCTATAATGTATGTGATGTTGTGTACCAGACCAGATGTTGCTTACGCACTAATCATGGTAAGCTGGTATCATTTAAACCCTGGGGAGAAGTACTGGATAACAGTTAAGAAAATTCTCAAGTACATGAGAAGGACCAAGGAGATGTTCTTGCTGTACGGCAGTAAAGACCTCTAGATCGAGGCCATCGCTAATTCCATCTTCCAGAGTGACAAGGATGACTCCAAATCGATGTCGGGTTCTGTCTTTACCCTCAAGGGAGGGGCGGTCTGTTGGAAGAGCTCCAAGCAGGATACCGTTGCTGACTCGACGATGGAGGCAGAGTATATCGCTGCATGTGACACTGCGAAAGAAGTAGTCTGGATGAAGAAGTTCGTTACAGAACTTCAAGTGGTTCCGTCCATTGTTGATCCAATGCCTTTGTATTATGAAAACAATGGGGCTATAACTTTAGCGAAGGAACCAAGGTCCCATCTGTAAGTGCACGGCGGCGCCCCGGCCGTCAATCCGATGCCGGAAACGCAGAAACGAAAAACTTTACAAACTAGTAAACTGGCACCACCGCGCACTTTCAACCCGGATCGTGCCATTAATCTAGTCCTAGCTAACAAGAGAAAGGGGTAAAGAGATATACCGAGCGATCCGTGTCCTTCGGTCTTCTCGTCATCGTCTCGATCTCCCCACTGAATCTCCGGTCTCCACCACGTCGCCGGCTTCTTTTACGGGCTCCCACCTCTGGACCGAGGCAACTCGGGCACGAAGTTGGTGAGTCGACATGCCCAAGAATTTCTGTAGAATAGTGTAGTGCCATGTCTCATTTGGGGTTACTAGAAGTTGCCTTTGGTGGAGGAAATGATATAAGCTTTTTTGAGATGGAGCTCTAGGATTTTGGAAGCCAAAATGAGGCCAATTCTCATGCCACAAATTTTTGGACAGCCCCATGACTTGTGGCCGGCCATGCAAGAATGGGAGAGTGAGGAAAAAATGAGAGAGAGCCTCACAAGAATAATGCAAGAGAGAGAGATAAAATGTTATCATGAAAAGAAATGATCACAAACTTAAACCCATACTCCATCAACCAATCATCACACCCAAAGTCAAGCCATCATGAAGAAGTCAAGAAGTCAAGGGTGGGAGAATCATCATGATACAATAATATGCAAATACCACCCTCCACAAATGCTTATTTGCACAGATGCAAATAAGCCCTCCTCCACCAATCTTCGGCCAATGAAAAATACAAAGAAATATGGCCGAATCGGAAAACAAACTGGCAACTCCAAAAAACTGATCCCGTAATAAATTACAGGAAAACCTCGCTACTGTATATACATACCCGCATTTGTATTCCGACCGAAATACAAATGCAATGAGACAAAATCTACACTGTACAATACTAGGATCCGGCTTAAACCAAAGCCTGCTAGTATTAACCGTCCGATCCTGATCCGTGCAATGTCGCACGTATCTGATCGAACCCTGCCATATCTCCATACGGCCTCTACAGCGTTTCGCCCAAAACTTAAGACCTGATATACGATACTCTTAGACGAAAAGACCAAACTGTACGGAGATTGTCACAGATAGGCTCAGTAGAGATCCGGATGAGTTTGCTCGTTGGCCTTCCTTTTCGACAGGTACCTGGGTAGCCGTTATGTACAGCTAGTGCCGCTGATGTGCTTGTTGTTATGCATTTATCCTGTAACTCACTGCTGACGTACTGTCGAGTCTTTAGAGTCCCATAAAGAGGGTTTCCCTGGTTCGGACGAAATGATGTAGTAGCCATATTTTGATACGTGTAGGGTTCCGATCGAATGATTGTACTAGTTACCCGGACTTTCGATCGGACAGTTGATAATACTAGCCGGCTTAGGATTGAGACGGATTATTAAATCAGGTATTGATTTAATAATTTACGTATATATATTTCGATATGTATATTCTAGTATTATGTTCTTTGTGTTATTCTATCTCTTTGGTTATTCGTATTTTGATACGAATACGGGTATGTATATACAGTTGAGTGTATTCCGTATTTATACGAAAAAAATTCTAGAAGGTGGACACCTCATTTCGGTTTATCAATTTATTAATTTAAACGGAAATAAGGTGTAAATGCAGTGAGGTGAGAATAGTGAGAACCATGCTTGAATAGTGTTGACAAATGAATTGAAAATTCATTTATGCAAACTATTCAAGTATGGTTGCTTTAGTTTTATTGAAAAAATAGTTTTACAAAACCTTGCTTCATATTTTTTCTCTCACTTGTTTGGATGGAAAAAAATCACTCTCGCCATTTTTGCTCATCTTTCCTCACTATGCTTTCTTGAACTCCTCCTCCTTCTTCTTGATCTTCCACCCTACCATCTCATGTGTTGAGAATCAAGGGTGGAAGAGAGATAGATATACACTAAGTAAAACTCACTACATCTCTATACACTCTACATTAGCAACCTAGAGTCCCTAATTGCTCCACTAGATTTTTATTGTGGAGCTAGAGCCATGAACTACATCTCTCGGGAGGATCATCTTCAACGGAGGAAGACCGGCGGTCAAGCTCGATCAAGGAGACCACAAGAACCTAAGGAAGAGGGTAGAAGACCGAAGGACACGGATCTTTTGGTAAAACATTCTATCACAGTAGCTAGAACCTCTTTTCGCTTGCTAGTTTCATATTTGGTTTCGATTTTAGTTAGTTCTTTCTAGCACCAAATTTTTTAAACCCAAAATTTTTCGTTCCGCAATGGCCGCGGTCGACAGCCAGGGCGCTAGGAACCCCAACATGGTATCAGAGCCATCCAAACATTAGAAACTAGTAATAAATGATGCATTAGTTTCAAAACCGAAAAATTCCAATTTCAAAACCCACTCTCCTTTCTAGAATTTTTTTTGGTCTCTAAAATTTTTTTAAACAGGTGCAGAGACTTACTATAGACATGTATATGACACACGATAAAAACGAGGGCATTCCCTCTTAGTTTGGCTGGCCAAATCCCTATTTTCCCGATATGGACGGTTTACTGTTAATATCCAAGCCTCATTTTCATCCAGTGTCTTGGGTTTTGTAAATTGGTATTTTTGGTCTTGTTTGATTTGTCCTAGATTTCACTTAGTGTTGTCTTTGCTTTGGGGGCAACTTAAAAAATTTCAAAACTTGAAATTTTGCATCATTGATATCTGTGATGTGGCGTATGTGTTTTTCAAACGTCGTCTATTTGCTATATGTCATTTAGACAGGGTTGCACATACTTGCTTATACTGCTGTGATGTTGATATCCATGATGGCATGTTCGGATTGTCGTGTTGGATAGCCTCTAGTGCAATGGTAGTTGTACAGTTTAGATTCATTTGTATATTCATTATTGCGGGGCGAGCGTCCGACTTGTGGACTGTCGTTTCCGCCAGTTTGCATATTCTTTTATTGGGGAATGACTGGGTTGAGGTCGATATCACCTTTGTATATATGTTTTTATTTTCTGTAGTAGGATACCCTGCGGTGGAGTGCTCGAGTAGCCGGGTTCTAGAGGGAAACGGGCCCGCATCTCATGGCGTTGAGACGAAGGGGGCTTTACTCTAGAATTGGTGGGCTATTCGCCACACTCGTAAGGGTATAGGATGACCCACGGAGGCATGCTCAAGTTACCGGATTCCGTGAAGTGCTGGGTAGCCTATTCAATTCGTTGATTAGGGTTGCCTCACTTCTGGGATTGGCGGGTAACTTGCCACACTCATAGGGGTCTTGGTTCTTCATTGTATGGGCTATCCACACAACCGGGGAACGTCGGGATTTGTTTGCGGCTCAAATGAAACTCGTGTTAGTGATATATGCCCTAGAGGCCATTATTGTATCATACTGGATTGTATATTACATATTGGAGCTTGGGATATTCACAGTTATGATAATAGTCTTGCTCAAAATGGTAGTATGCTACCTAGTTTGATTTTACCATGCAATGAGACAAAATCTACACTGTACAATACTAGGATCCGGCTTAAAGCAAAGCCTGCTAGTATTAACCGTCCGATCCTGATCCGTGCAATGCCACACGTATCTGATCGAACCCTGCCATATCTCCATACGGCCTCTACAGCGTTTCGCCCGAAACTTAAGAAACTGGTCTGTGGGGGACTCTAAAGACTCGTCAACACCTTGGTTGTGGATTTAACCACTAGCACGTCAGAGGTATTAGCCTATACGTAACGGGCTACCAGGTATTGACCAAAAGGGACGTCTATGAGCAAACTCATGCTGAAACCCTACTGAGCCTGTCGGTGACAATATCCGTATAGTCCGGTCCGTTCGTCTATGAGCATCGCATGGCGGGCCTAGGGGGTTGGTAAAAGTCAGACCCCCAAAAGCGGTACAAGTCGTGTTGGAGTGTAGCCCAGAAGACCCTGAGATACTACTGGAATACTACCAGTAAATCTCCTGCCTTGACCAAGGACTTTCATGTACTGGCTCTCCTAGACACAGCGCGATCTCACCCCCAATACTGGGAGAGACGAACCCCTGCAGATCCGCTCACTGCCTCCATGTGGCTCGGGACTGTACCCAACTGAAACCTGTTTGCACGTCTCCTTTGAGCGTGGTAGGGTAGTAATCAAAGTACAGTGGAAACTCAAATGAGACAAATGACGATCCTCAGGTCGATGAACTAACCTGTACACATGTCACCAGGGAACTGCTATCTAACGTCAGGTATAAGACCAAGTAGCATGTTCCCGGCGAGTCTTTTCCGGTGTACTCATAACCCAATGAGTGCCTGTATACATCTTAGGTGAACCAACTGACACCAGTGGCTTGTGAGACCGGCCACCGCCCCTCGTCGGGGTCGCGACTGTATACACTAGTCTATTCTGGAGTATCGATGCCCTGTCTCGAAACTCCCACGACTAGGGAACTTTTAAGGATGTGCTTATAGACTACCATCTCCTACGTATATGATCGCCCTCATACTGCTGGCAGTCAAGCAAGAATCCTAGGGGCTCTATCAACGTGTAATAGCGACCTATCAGGTCACCTAAAGCAGTACACGATGATAAAGATAAACCAGATAGCATACTATCATCTTGAGTAAGACTGTCCTATTGGGATAGGTCCTCCCTCAATCATTGCAATCACGTGCCTGTGATCCAATAATTGACTCTGAGGGCACTATCTCCAACACCATCAAAAGTCCAGACATATCTTGAGGCGGTATCACCTGATCTGGGAGATAGTGGATCGCCGGGAGATCGAGGTGCGGAGAGTCAACATAGAGAAAAACAATGAAGATCCACTCACAAAGGCCATCGCTCAGACGCAGTTCGAGAGGCTATTCGAGATGATAGGTCTGCGATATGCCAATATATGGCCTTAGTGCAAGTGGGAGATTATTAGTGATATATGCCCTCGAGGTCATTATTGTATAGTACTGGATTGTATATTACATTTTGGAAGCTTGGGATATACACAGATATAATAATAGTCTTTCTCAATATGATAGTATGCTATCTGGTTTGATTCTATCTTAATATGTGTATATGTTTCTTTTAGCATATCGCTAATACATATTGATAGAGCCTTCAAGATCTTTGCTTGACTACCGGCGTTGTGATGGCAGTCACACTAGTGGGGGTTGGGTAGTCTATAAGCACATCCTTAAGCTTGTCCCTAGTCATAGAATTATCGAGACTGGGCATCGATACTCCAGAGTAGACTAGTGTATATACTTCTCATCCCAGTCAGGGGAGACGGCCTGTTCTGCAGCCATTGGTATGCGGTACCAGAGATAGTATACATGTGCTCATTGGGTTACGATTTATATTGGACGGACTCGATGAGAACTGCTGGTAGGTATTCTACCTATCATTAGTTAGCAGTTCTTGGATGACATGAGTACAGGTTATTCCATTGACTTGACATCACTATTCGTCTCGAGTGTGTTCCCACTATACTTAGATTACTATCCTACCACGGCTCAAATGAGTCATGCAAATAGGTAGTGGTTGGGTGCAGTCCCAAAGCACTTAGAGGTAGTAGTGGATAGAAAGGATTCATCTCTCCCGGTATTGGGAGTTGATATCACGCTGTGTTTGGATAGCCAATACACAAAGACCCTGGCCAGGGCAAGTGAGATTTACAGGTAGATACATTAGTAGTTTCTCAGGTTGTATTGGGCTCCACACCGACATGACTTATTGTGCTATTAGAGGTTTGACGTTTACCACACCCTTAGGACTGATATACGATACTCTTAGATGAACGGACCAGACTGTATGGAGATTATCACGGATAGGCTCAGTAGGGGTTCGGATGAGTTCGCTCGTCGGCCTTCTTTTTGACAGATACCTGGGTAGCAATTATGTACAGTTAGTGCCACTGACGGACTTGTGGTTAAACCCACTGTCAGCGTACTGTTGAGTCTTAAGAGCCCGACACAGAGGGTTTTCCTTGTTCAGGCGAAACGATGTAGAGGCCGAATGGTTTTACGTGCAGGGTTCCGATCATATACGTGTACTGGTTACACGGTTGTTTTTCGGACGGATAATATTTATGGGCTTTGGATTAAGCCAGAGTCTAGTATTATATTATTGGATTATTTTTATCTCTTTGTATTCGTATTTTTTGGAATACGAATACGGGTATGTATATACGATGAGGGCATTCTTGTAATTTTACAAGAGATGCTTCTAGAAGGGGACACCTCATTTTGGTTTAATCTATTTTTGGAAATAGATTAATGAGGTTAAAAAGGGGAATATTTGTGGCATGGGTGAAACATGGCTAATTCTTTTGTTTATTGGTTTGGACTTACTCTTGAAACATGGCTACAATTTTCTATTGAAAATAATGCATGCTTCATGTGAGATAAGAATGAGCCATTCTTCACTAGCCTTCATGACTTAGTTCATTTGTTTTTTCTCACTCTCTCTCCATTTTTCTTCTCCTTCTTGCTCAAGACCATAACCCTCAGATGTGTTGTGAATCCTAGGGTCATTTGAGATAAAGTACTCCAATTAACTCTCTACATCTCTTAAGCTACCTAGATTAGAGAACTATGTACTTTAGTTACCACGGTTTAGAGGTTGGAGCTTGAACCATAGACTCTAGGGTGGATCGTCTTCGATACGAGGAGGCTGACGACCGAGCTAGATCCGCACTTCCTAGGAGCTCAAGGAAAGGAGAAGAAGACTCGAAAGACTTGTAACTTGGATGTATAAACTCTTTCAGAGTAAATAAAAACCTCTAAGTGTTTAGCTAATTATGGTTTCCTAAAAGATCCTGTATGATAAGTCGATATTGCAAGTCACAAAATCGTTTTTTATATATTCCGCCTCCCCACAAGTGTGTGGGGTGTGCGACATAGACTTACAATGTATGTAAAAGACAATCTTGCTCAACTATATGGTATACTATTTGAGCTGTCTTTATCTAAGCATGTGTATATGTTTTTCTTACTGCTTTGTATTGCTTATACATGTTGATAAAGATTCGTTATAGTAGTATACTATTTTGTTTTCTCTTTATCTTAACATGTGTATATGTTATACTCGATATCACATATGGCGGATATATGTTGATAAAGCCCGTAGGATTTTGCTTGACTACCAGCGTTATGATGGCGATCATACTTGTGAGAGATGGATAATCCATAAGCACATCCTTAAAGGTCCCAAGTCACAGGAGTATCGAGACCGGGCATCGATATTCAAGAGTAGACTTGTGTAAACGTTTCTAGACTCCGATGAGGGCGGCATTTGGTCCCACAGCCATTGGTGTGATCATCTAAGATTGTATACAAGTGTTCACTGGGGGTGAGTACACTGGATGGACCCGCCGAGTGTTGGATATAGTGCCCTCAAGTCAATTATTGTAATCGCAGGCAGGCGATTATGATGATTGAGGGAGGACCTATACGGGTAGAACAGTCTTACTCAAAATGATAATATGCAATCTGGTTTGACTTTATCATCATGTACATGCATTAGGTGGTATTACAGTTCACTATTACATGTTGATAAAGCCCGTAGGATTATTGCTTGACAACCAGCGTTATGATGGCGATCATACTTGTGGGGGATGGGTAGTCCATAAGCACATCCTTAAATATCTCTAGTCGTGGAAGTATCGACACTGGGCATCGATATTCCGGAGAAGACTGGTGTATACATTTCTAGATCCCGACGAGGGATGATGGTTGGTCCCACAACCATTGGTCTTTCGCACCTAAGATCGTATACATGTGCTCACTGGGGTGAGTACACTGGACGAACTCACCGGGAACATGCTAGATGGTATTATACCTATTGTCAGATGCCAGTTCTCAGATGACATGAGTACAGGTTAGTCCTTTGACCTGAGATCGTCATTTGTCTCATGTAAGTTCCCACTGTGCTTTGATTACTACCCTACCACGGATCAAAGGAGTCATGCAAACAGGTTTAGTTGGGTATAGTCCCGAGCCACATAGAGGCAGTGAACGGATCGTCGGGGATTCGTCTCTCCCGGTATTAGGGGTTGATATCGCGCTGTGCATGGGTGGCCATCACTAAAAATCCTTGTCCAAGGTGGACGAGAATTACTGATTTGGATCAGTAGTTTCTCAGTAGGTGATGGGCTTCACACCGACAAAAAATATCGCGTTGTTAGGGATCTAACTTTACCTACCTCCTAGACCTGATATACGATACTCTTAGACGAAAAGACCGGACTGTACGGGGACTGTACGGCCATTATTGTATCATACTGGATTGTATATTACATATTGGAGCTTGGGATATTCACAGTTATGATAATAGTCTTGCTCAAAATGGTAGTATGCTACCTAGTTTGATTCTACCTCAATATGTGCATGTGTTTCTTTTAGCTTATACATATTGGTAGAGCGCTTAGGATCTTTTCTTGACTACCAGTGTTGTGATGACAGTCACACTAGTAGGGGCTGGGTAGTCTATAAGCATATCCTTATACAGGTCCCTAGTCACAGGATTATCGAGATGGGGCATCGATACTCTGGAGTAGACTAGTGTATACGCTTCTCATCCCAACAGGGGATATGGTCTGTCCCACAGCCATTAGTACGACGTACTGGAGATAGTATGCAGGTGCTCATTAGGTTATGAGTTATACTGGACATGACTCGTCGAGAACTGTTGTTTGGTATTATACTTATCGTCAGGAACCAGTTCCCAGGTGATATGAGTACAGGTTAGTCCTTTGACTTGCCATCGCTACTTCATCTCGAGTGTTTTCCCATTGCACGTAGATTACTATCCTACCACGGCTTAAAGGAGTCGTGCAAACAGGTAGTAGTTAGGTGTAGTCCCGAAGCAGTTTGAGGCAGTAGCGGTCAGATATCTCTCGGTATTGGGGGTTGATATCGCGCAGTGTTCGGAAAGCCATTACACAAAATTTCTGGCCAGGGCGGTCGAGAAATACTGGTAGGCACTCCAGTAGTTTCGCAGGATATATTGGGCTCTCCTCCGGCACAACTTATTGGGCTGTCAGGGGTCTGACGTTTACCATCCCCCTAGGTCCAATATACGAGTATCTTAGACGAACAGACCGGACTGTACGGAGATTGTCACAGATAGGCTCAGTAGGAGTTCAGATGATTTTGCTCATCGGCCTTATTATTGATAGATATCTGGGTAACCGTTACTTGTAGCTAGTACCGCTGACATGCTTATGGTTAACCCACTGCCAGCATACTGTCGAGTCTTTAGAGTCCCACACAGAGGGTTTCTCTGCTTCGGGCAAAAGTTGTAGAGGCCGTATGGTTTTACGGCAGGGCTACGATCACATACGTATACTTGTACACGGATGATGTTCGGGCGGTCAATACTAGTGGGGTTTGGTTTAAGCCGGATCCTAGTATTGTATTATTGGATTGTTATCGTCTTAGTGTATTCGTACTTTTCGGAATACGGATACGGGTATGTATATACAGTGAGGGGTATTCTTATAATTTTCTCAAGAATGCTTCTAGAAGGAGACACCTCATTATTTGGTATTATCCATTTTCTTAAATGGATTAATGAGGTGGAATTGGAGGAGACATACTTGGCATGGTGAGAGGAATGGCTCATGGATTATTTTATTTGTCTTGACTCACTATTGAAGCATGGGTGATATATTGTATTGGTTTTTAATCCATGGTTCAATGAGTGAGGTATGTGATATTAGCCATTCTCCACACTTAGCCAAGTGGATGCTAGCTCATTTTGCTTTTCTCCTTCTCTCTCTTCATTTCATCTCCTTCTTCCTCAAGCTAAACCCTTACACTCACATGTGTTGTAAAATAAAGGGTTTAATGAGATAATACAATCCATTAGACATTCTCTACATCACCTAGGCTACTTGGATTAGCGAACAATTTACCCTAGTTACCTCGGTTTAGAGGTTGGAGCTTGAAGCACAAACTCTCAGGTGGATCATCTTTGACGCGAGGAGCCCGATGTCGCAAGCTTCATCCATTCTCTGAGGAGTCAAGGAGAGGAGGCAAATAAGACCCGAAGGATTGGTTCTTGGAGATATAACATTCTACCGAGCAGTTAGAACCTCCTAGTTAGTTTAGTTAGTTAAGGTTATAGTATAGATCCTGGAGTTAGCCGGTGTTGTGTAGTTCGTTAAAATCGTTTTTTGAAAATTCTGCCTCCCAGCAAACCCGCGGGGTGCGCGACATCGGCTTACAGTGGTATCATAACCTACAAATCCTTAACTAGCTAGTTAGCAAGCAGTTAGAAATTCGATCGTCGGAAAAATCCCAAAATCACGTTCGAAAACCCATGTTTCTGTCATTTTTGAAAATTGATCTAAAAATTATTTCAGAGACCTTAAAAATATAAGCAGGGTTTTCTAAGAACACTCAAGAAAAATGAGATTGTAACTCGCCAAGACCGCCGCAAAAGTGCAGCGAAATAGTTCGTTTCACCGCGGTTCCGTGACCGAGTCGAGGCCGTGTTGACTCGGTTTTCTTCTGTTGGTTTATTCTCTGGAATTGTGATTTTAGGAATATTTTGTTTCTACCCAGATTGTTTGTTTGCTGGATTGTGCATGGGCCCTTGCTCTGCCGATAGTTAAGTAACCTAACGGTGCATGACGGGGCCCAGTGGAGAATGCAGATGGTATAAGCGTACGTTGTATTTTCGTTTCTTTTTCTGCAATGATAGGGTTAAATGATGGGACCGCATTAACATTGATTAATCCAAGGAAAAACAAACCAAAGTTTAGTCATTGGAACAGTTTGAAAACCACTCGGTTTTCTTCAAAAAACAAATTTTAAATGCTGAGCCTAAACCACTCCTTTTAAAAAAGCTATCATGGTTCTTTCGACTATATCAAGTTCATTACGTTCACGGTTTCGCCAAAACCATTCGTAGCACTCCGTCATTTCATATGGGTATTCAGTAGTAGTCAAGCTATGTATTTTGACCTTCGCCAAGGCATAGTGATTGGTAGCTGTTGGGTATTCATATACAGCATAGATAGATGCGTTGGTTTAGGACAGTCGTACTACTATGTTAGCCTTCATTAAGGGTATGTACGGGTGGGTTCAAATTAACCTAGACAATGACGGGTAGAACTTAATATGTGACTTATGATATGTTCTCCTTCATCAAGGCCATAAGAGCATGGGGCAAAAATCCACATCGGGGGTTTCTAAAGAAATTGAAACTTTCTAGTGTTGCATACCATTTGGAGTGTGATGATTTTGGTAGGATTCCTTCAAAGTTGTCACACGATGATATTTGGATCCCGATCCTACTGTCAGTATTCGCTACTCTTCGGGAGATTTTTTCACTAAACAATTAATACTATAAACCATGTAGGTGTCTAGAATGGTGTTAGTGGGGCTATGCCTCTAGGGGAAAGAGATTATGTAATTAAGGAACTTCACGAAAGCGTTGGAAAACCTCCCTCGAAGTACCGACACCAGCCTAGCTGATAGGTTAAGCAAGAATTGTAAGAGTAAGATTAATCCTAACTAATTCTTCTTTTATGGTTTGAGGAAGGATTCGAGAAAACAGTGGGAGCCATCCAGTTTACATAAATTAATAACCAATCTAAACTTGCAAGAGCATCATGCTAAGTATTTCTTCTCTCTCTCCTAATTGCAGCAACCACTATGTCCGGACTTAGGTTATTAGATAATAAATTGGCTGGGCCAAACTATATTGATTGGCTAAGGAATGTCCAGATAGAACTTACCTATAACTGTTAGTGTATATGCCCTAGAGGCCATTACTGTATCATACTGGTTTGTATATTACTTAATGGATGCTTGGGATATTCACCTTGTATATACAATCTTGCTCAAAATAGTAGTATGCTACTTGGTTTGTTTCTACTTCAATGTGTACTTGTGTTTATTTCAGTATATCACTTATACGCATTAGTGGAGCCCTTAGGATCTTTGCTTGATTACCAGCGTTGTGATGGCAGTCACACTAGTGGGGGCTGGGTAATCTATAAGCACATCCTTATTCAGGTCCCTGGTCGCAGGACTATCGAGACAGGGCATCGATACTCCGGAGTAGACCAGCGCATGCGCTTCTCATCCCAGTGTAGGAGACGGTCTGTCCCACAGCCGTCAGTACGTCGTACTTGAGATAGTATGCGGGTGCTCGTTAGGTTACGGGTACACTGGACAGGACTCGTCGGGAACTGACTAGTTGGTATTATACCTATCGTCAGTTATCAGTTCCCAGGTGACATGAGTACAGCTTAGTCCGCTGACTTGACACTGTCACTTCGCCTCGGGTGTGTTCCCACTGTACTTTGATCACTACCCTACCACGGCTCAAAGGAGTCGTGCAAACAGGTGGTGGTTGGGTGCAGTCCCGAAGCACTTGGAGGCAGTGACGGTTAGACAGGATTCGTCTCTCCCGGTATTGGGGGTTGACATCGCGCTGTGTCTAGGAGAGCCATTACACGAGTAGTCCCTGGCCAGGGCAAACGAGATATACTGGTAGGTTTCCAGTGTTATCTCAGGGTGTATTGGGCTTCACTCCGGCACGACTTGTACCGCTATTGGGGGACTGACGTTTACCGCCCCCTAGGCCCGCCATGCGATGTATCAGACGAACAGACCGGACTGTACGGAGAATGTCACACTCAGGCTCAGTAGGAGTTCAGATGGGTTTCGCCTCGTCGGTCTTCTTGTCGGCATTACCTGGGGACCGTTACGCACAGCTAGTGCCGCTTGCGGTCTGTGGTTAAACCCACTGCCAGCGTAGTGTCGAGTCTTTAGAGTCCCACACAGAAAGCTTTTCGCCTTTAGGCAAAAGAGTAGAGGTCGCATGGTATTGCGACAGGTCGCATGGTTTTGCGACAGGGTTCGGTCACATCCGTGCACTTGTGCACGTACAGTGTCCGGACAGTTTACACTAGCGGGCTTTTGTTTAAGCCAGATCCTAGTGTACCTTATGGGATTGGATTTATCCAGTTTGCATTCGTGTTCCTCGGAACGCGGATGCGGGTGTGTATGCACAGTTGACAGGGAGGCAGAGGCAGCGGATTCTCATTAGGGTTGTTGACAGTTGACCGTTGACTTTTTGACTTTATGCTCAACCCTAATGAGAATATGATATGTGATTAACTATTATATTAATTAAGTATTATGGTGATATGGTTGTTGACTTGTTGACTTGTTGACTTTGGTGACTTGTTGACTTTTGTTGACTTGTTGACCGGTTGACTAGGCTTGACTAGTTGACCATCATGATAACCATGGTTATCATTTCATGCCAAAGACTTTTTCTTGCTTGCTCATTTGAGTAAAATGAGTGCATGACATGATAAGGTTATGGTTGCTTCTAACCATCACATAAGACTTTTTTGATATGATGAGTTATGATCACTTTGGATTATGAGAGGGTGAGAGACAAAATACTTGCTCATTCTTTCTTGCTCATTCTCTCTCTTGTTCTTGAGCTCTCCTCTTGCTCTCACCCTCAACCTCTTGCTCCCTCTCTTGATCTATGGTTCTCTTGTCTCATGAGTTGAGAATCAAGAACCATAGATAAAATCCCATTCTAAATCATCTCTACTCATTCTAGTTCACTAGGTTTAGCAAACCAAGTGAACTAGTTTCTTCAAAGAACGAAGAAGGAGCTAAAGGTTGGAGCTTTCAAGTGGATCTATCTTCGGCGTACGGAGACAACGAGAAGGAGCCATCGAACCACCATCGGAGCTCGAAGAGAAGGAGTTCAAGTTTAGGTATAACCATCTTCATCCGAGTAGCTAAATATCTTTAGCTTAGTATGCTAGTTTTAGTTTAGGTAAAGATCCCGACCTAGCTTAGTCCATGTTGCCTCTTGCGTTAAAATTTTGATTTTATACCGTTTCCGCCTCCCCGTAAGAACCGGGGGTCGCAACGTGGACTTACAGTGGTATCAGAGCCTAACTAAACTTAAACTAGCTTGGTAGTGAAGTGTAACGAAGTTCGGAACCGGAAAAATCCAAAAACCAAACTTTTACAAAAAACTGAGTTTCTGTTGAAATTTTTTTTGCTCAAAATGAAAAACTTTACACTTGTAAATTCGGCTCAGGGTTTTGTGTGAACACCCAAGAAAAACGATACAGTAATTCGTCCAAACCGCCGCCCTTCCGCCGCGCGAGCTAGGCATCCGCCGCGGAACCGCCGCGCTTTGTCGTCTTCTGTGCATCGTTTTTCGTGCAGTGTGTGTCTGTGTTGGTTTTGGGATTTTTGGAATATATTATATGTGCCCAGATTTTCCAGAAAAGAAATTTCCTTTTGGGGTCCTATAATTCCGTATTTTTTCCGAACTTCATTGCACTTTGACTATGATGGTTATATCTGTGATGTTTGCATGTATTGAACGTCGGCTAATCGCTATAAATCGATTGGTCGGGGTTATACATGATCTGTAATGTGCTGGAATGTGTATATAAATATGTTGGATTGTCGCGGGTGAATAGCCGGGGGTTGTGAGACGAGAGTTTTCTTTTCTTGCAATTCATGTAAATTTGTAAATTGATGTAATAATTATTTGTATGGCCGCACAACCGGGTCGGGGTTGTAGCCGTCATTGTATAATTTCTTTTTACTGTTTTTGCTCCTAGGATAGACCCATGGAGGGGTGCACAAACTACCGGGTATGCCGAAGTGTCGAGTGGCCTACTCATGGAGATGAGGGAGGTTGCTACGCTTCGGGTACTTGGCGGGGTAGTTTGCCGCACCCGTAGGGGTCTTGGGTGGGGTTTTGGCTATTCACCGCGACCGTGTAATCTGTTTTTGTTACAGGCTCGTACAAATTACAGATTCCTAGTATATCCAATGTATTTATCTGTGATCTGAAATGTTTATCATTGCAGTATATCTATATATGATATTATTTAGGCGTTGCTTATGTTTTACAGACGCGCTAGCCCAGCCCCCGCTCTGTCGTTAGTTAAGTAACCTAACGGGTAATGACGGGGCCCCGTGGCGAATGCGAATGGCAGAAGCGTACGTCATATTTTGGTTGTTTTCTGCAATGGTAGGATTAAATGATGGGACGCATTAAAAGAACTAATGCAAGAATATCACGCATTAAAAGAACTAATGCAAGATAATAAACCAAGTTAAAGTCGTTGGAACACTCTCGAAAAACCACTCGGTTCTTTTCAAAAACAACTTTTAAATGCGGAGCTTGAGCCACTCCTTTTAAAAGCTATCTCGTTCCATCGACCATATCAAGTTCACTACGTTCACGGTTTTGCCAAAACCATCCGTAGCCCTCCGTCGTTTCACATGAATAGTCAATAGTATTCAAGCTGTGTATGTTGGCCAAAGTCAAGGCACAGTGATTGGTAGCTATTGGGTGTTCATGTGTAGCATAGATAGATGCGTTGGTTTGGGACAGTCGTACTGCCATTTTGGCCAAAGTCAAGGGTAGGTACGGATGGATCCAAATTAACCTGGATAATGACGGGTAGAACTTGACATGTGACTTATGATATTTTGGCCAAAGTCAAGGTCATAAGAGCATGGGGCAAAAATCCACATCGGGAGTTTCATAAGTACTGAAACTTGCTAGATTTGCATACCATTTGGAGTGTGATGATTCTGGTAGGATTCCTTCAGTTTCGTCACGCAATGATATTTGGATCCCGATCCTACTGTGAGTATATGCTACTCCTCGGGAAATTTCTCACTTAACGATCAATGCTATAAACCTAGTAGGTGCCTAGAAAGGTGTTAGCGGGGCTACGCCCCCAGGGAAAAGAGGTTCTTTAATTAAGGAACTTCGCGAAAGCGTTGGAAAACCTCCCTCGAAGTACCGACACCGGCCTGGCTGAACGGTTAAGCAAGTATTGTGCGGTGGGATTGATCCTGACTAATTCTTCCTTTATGGTTTGAGGAGGGATTCGAGAAACAGTGGGAGCCATCCTGTTTAGACAAACTAAAAACCACTCTAAACTTGCAAGAGCATCATGCTGAGTGTTTCTTCTTCTCTCTCCTAATTGCAGCGACCAATCAACATGACTGGACTTAAGTTACTCCTAGATAAAAACAAACTGACAGGGCCAAACTACAAAGATTGGCTCAGGAATGTCACGATAGCAATCACTTATGACAAGCTGGGGTATCTTCTTACCACCAAAGCTCCCCCTGTCCCTGGTCCAACTTCCAGTGTCGCGGATAAGGAAATCCGCAAGACTTGGGAGATTGATAGCGCGAAGGCCAAGTGCCTCCTGCTTGCCTCGATGGACAACGAACATCAGAGGAGGCATGAGAATATGGACATGGAGTCCATATTGCTTCATACAAAAGAACTGTATGGAGAGCAATCACGTATCGCAAGATACGAAGCGTCGAAAAAGTTGTTTTCGACAAGAATGGCCGTCGGATCATCAGTAGCCGAGCACGTGCTAAAGATGATCGGCTACATTGAGGAGCTCGCTGACCTAGGGATCACATTGGAGAGTGAGCTATATACGGATATAGTTCTCCAGTCCCTTCCTTCCACTTACGCCCAGTTCATACTGAACTTCAACCTACAAGAAAAAGAGGTTGAACTTTCAGAGCTCCTCAACATGCTGAGGAGCGCAGAGGGCACCCTACAGAAAGGTAGGGAAACATCCACTTTGTTTGTAGGAGGATCATCTTCTTCTAGGTCCAAGGCGAAAGCCAAGGGAAAGAAGAAGAAGGCCCCCGCCAAACCAAGGGGCGGTGTTAGTAAAGTGGATACGAAGGGAAAAGCAAAAGCAACAAAGATAACGGGGAAGCTTGTGGATAAGGAAGAATGCTTCTATTGTCATAAGAAAGGACACTGGAAGAATGATTGCAGGGCCTGGAAGGCCAGAACACAGGAATTGAAGCAGGTTGCAGCTTCAGCTTCAGGTGTGTAAGTTATTGAAAACTGTCTTTCAATAAACTCTACTTCCTGGGTATTGGATACCGGATCAGGATCTCATATCTGTAAGTCTTTGCAGGCGTTGAGAAACCGTAGTGTTTTGAAAGCAGGTGACATGACCCTCAGAGTTGCAAACGGAGCTAGCATGGATGCTAAAGCCGTGGGGGACTATCACCTGGGAATGTCAGATGGACATGTTTTGGTTTTGCGTAATTGCTTTTTTGTACCCAACGCAACTTGTAATATCATTTCTGTATCTTTAGTTTCTAAAGAAGGTTATGAATTTGCGTTTGTAAGTAATGTTGTAAACATTCACCTTAATCAAGTATTGATTGGGTCAGGTACTCTGAGTAATGGTATATACGTGTTAAACCAACCACAGATTTTTAATGTCCAGAATACACACAAAAGAAAGTCTCCAGAAATAAATCAGACTTTCTTATGGCATTGTAGATTGGGTCACATCAATGAGAGAAGGTTGACTAAGTTACATACAGAAGGATATTTGAATGCGTTCGAATATCAATCGTATGCCACTTGTCAATCTTGTCTCAAAGGAAAGATGACAAAGACTCCGTTTACTGGACATGGAGTAAGAGCGAGCGAGCTCTTGGGACTCGTACACAGTGACGTGTGCTGTCCAATGTCTACACATGCCCGAAGCGGACATTCTTACTTCATTACTTTTACGGATGACTTCTCAAGGTACGATTATGTCTTCTTAATGAAACATAAGTCCGAGGCCTTTGGAAAATTCCAGGAGTATAAGAATGAAGTAGAGAAACAGACCGGCAAAAGTATTAAGATTCTAAGATCGGATCGAGGTGGAGAATACTTAAGTGCCGAGTTCCTGGACTATTTAAAAGAGAACGGAATTCTCTCTCAGCTTACTCCTCCATACACCCCACAACATAACGGTGTATCGGAGAGACGGAACCGCACCCTATTGGATATGGTGCGGTCCATGATGAGTAACGCTGAGTTACCGCAATCATTCTGGGGGTATGCACTAGAATCAGCCGCATACCTTTTGAACCGAGTTCCCACTAAGACTGTGCCTACCACGCCATTTGAGATGTGGTGTGGGAAGAGACCCCATCTTAATCACATTAAGATATGGGGAAGTCCCGCTTTTGTCAAAAAGCAGCATGCGGACAAGCTCGAGGCACGCTCAGTACTGTGCAAGTTTGTGGGATATCCAAAGAATTCCAAGGGATATTTCTTCTACTGTGAAGAGGAACAAAAAGTTCTTGTTTCTCGTCATGCCCACTTTCTAGAACACCAGTTCATAGAAAAAGAAATAAGTGGGAGCGCAGTAGAACTGGAAGAAATTCCAGAACCACAGACTGTTACTGAAAGCTTGATGGAACCAGAGGGTTCAACAGAACAGGACATTCCTACGCCGCTCCGCAGGAGTAGTAGGCAGTCTCATCCGCCCGAGAGATACTACGGTTTTCTCATAGACGGGGATAGAGAGGATTGCATCATAGATTATGATGAGCCTACTAGCTTCCAGCAGGCCGTTCAGTGCGTTGACTCAGTGAAATGGCTGGATGCAATGCGGACCGAAATGGAGTCCATGTACACCAACAAGGTATGGACGTTGGACATTGCTCCAGACGGGGTAAAACCCGTAGGATGCAAGTGGATCTTCAAAAGGAAGATTGGTGTAGATGGACAGGTTGAGACCTATAAAGCTAGGCTGGTAGCAAAGGGTTTTCGTCAAAGACCTGGCTTGGACTACGACGAAACCTTTTCTCCAGTAGCCATGCTGAAATCCATTCGGATCCTTCTTGCCATTGCTGCCTTCCACGATTATGAGATCTGGCAAATGGACGTAAAGACAGCTTTTCTAAATGGAAATTTAGAGGAGTGTGTCTATATGGACCAGCCAGAGGGTTTCATTCAGAGTGGGAGCAGCGGAAAGGTGTGCAAGTTGCTTAAGTCCATCTATGGACTAAAGCAGGCATCGCGGAGTTAGAACATCTGCTTTGATGAGACGGTCAAAGAATTTGGCTTTATCAAAAATCCAGATGAACCATGCATCTATAGTAGATTTGTAGCGAGAACTGTAGTATTCCTCGTTTTATACGTGGATGACATTCTCTTAATAGGAAATGACATTCCTATGCTACAATCTGTCAAGGGGTTCTTGTCACACAGGTTCTCCATGAAAGACCTGGGTGATGCCTCATACATTCTGGGTATCCGGATCTACCGTGACAGATCCAAGAGGATATTAGGACTTTCGCAGTCCAGGTACATCGACACCATACTGAAGAGGTTCAGTATGGAAGATTCCAAGCGCGGTAACCTACCGGCTTGTCACGGGATCACCCTCTCTAAAGAGATGTCTCCCAAGACTGATTTAGAGAGGGATCGCATGTCTATTATACCCTACGCTTCTGCGGTAGGCTCTATAATGTATGCGATGTTGTGTACCAGACCGGATGTAGCTTATGCACTGAGTGTGGTAAGCCGGTATCAGTCAAACCCTAGGGAGAAACACTGGATAGCGGTAAAGAACATTCTCAAGTACCTGAGAAGGACTAAGGAGATGTTCTTGGTGTATGGCGGAAAAGACCTCCAGATCGAGGCCTTTGCTGACTCCAGCTTCTAAAGTGACAAGGATGATTCCAAGTCCATGCCGGGTTTTGTCTTTACCCTCAATGGAGGGGCGGTGTGTTGGAAGAGTTCCAAACAGGAAACCGTTGCAGACTCGACGATGGAAGCGGAATACATCGCTGCATCTGATGCCGCAAAAGAAGCTGTCTGGATGAGGAAGTTCTTGAAAGAACTTCAGGTGGTTCCGTCCATTGTTGATCCAATACCTCTGTATTGCGACAACAACGGGGCTATAGCTTTAGCGAAGGAACCCAGGTCCCATCAGAGATCCAGGCACATCTTGAGGCGGTATCACCTGATCAGGGAGATCGTGGATCGCCAGGAGATCGAGGTTCGGAGAGTCGCATCAGAAGACAACACTGCAGATCCATTCACCAAGGCCTTGCCCCAGACTCAGTTCGAGCGGCTGATCGAGATGATAGGTCTTCGATACGCCAGTACATGGCCTTAGTGCAAGTGGGAGATTGTTAGTGTATATGCCCTAGAGGCCATTACTGTATCATACTGGTTTGTATATTACTTAATGGATGCTTGGGATATTCACCTTGTATATACAATCTTGCTCAAAATAGTAGTATGCTACTTGGTTTGTTTCTACTTCAATGTGTACTTGTGTTTATTTCAGTATATCACTTATACGCATTAGTGGAGCCCTTAGGATCTTTGCTTGATTACCAGCGTTGTGATGGCAGTCACACTAGTGGGGGCTGGGTAATCTATAAGCACATCCTTATTCAGGTCCCTGGTCGCAGGACTATCGAGACAGGGCATCGATACTCCGGAGTAGACCAGCGCATGCGCTTCTCATCCCAGTGTAGGAGACGGTCTGTCCCACAGCCGTCAGTACGTCGTACTTGAGATAGTATGCGGGTGCTCGTTAAGTTACGGGTATACTGGACAGGACTCGTCGGGAACTGACTAGTTGGTATTATACCTATCGTCAGTTATCAGTTCCCAGGTGACATGAGTACAGCTTAGTCCGCTGACTTGACACTGTCACTTCGCCTCGGGTGTGTTCCCACTGTACTTTGATCACTACCCTACCACGGCTCAAAGGAGTCGTGCAAACAGGTGGTGGTTGGGTGCAGTCCCGAAGCACTTGGAGGCAGTGACGGTTAGACAGGATTCATCTCTCCCGGTATTGGGGGTTGACATCGCGCTGTGTCTAGGAGAGCCATTACACGAGTAGTCCCTGACCAGGGCAAACGAGATATACTGGTAGGTTTCCAGTGTTATCTCAGGGTGTATTGGGCTTCACTCCGGCACGACTTGTACCGCTATTGGGGGACTGACGTTTACCGCCCCCTAGGCCCGCCATGCGATGTATCAGACGAACAGACCGGACTGTACGGAGAATGTCACACTCAGGCTCAGTAGGAGTTCAGATGGGTTTCGCCTCGTCGGTCTTCTTGTCGGCATTACCTGGGGACCGTTACGCACAGCTAGTGCCGCTTGCGGTCTGTGGTTAAACCCACTGCCAGCGTAGTGTCGAGTCTTTAGAGTCCCACACAGAAAGCTTTTCGCCTTTAGGCAAAAGAGTAGAGGTCGCATGGTATTGCGACAGGTCGCATGGTTTTGCGACAGGGTTCGGTCACATCCGTGCACTTGTGCACGTACAGTGTCCGGACAGTTTACACTAGCGGGCTTTGGTTTAAGCCAGATCCTAGTGTACCTTATGGGATTGGATTTATCCAGTTTGCATTCGTGTTCCTCGGAACGCGGATGCGGGTGTGTATGCACAGTTGACAGGGAGGCAGAGGCAGCGGATTCTCATTAGGGTTGTTGACAGTTGACCGTTGACTTTTTGAGTTTATGCTCAACCCTAATGAGAATATGATATGTGATTAACTATTATATTAATTAAGTATTATGGTGATATGGTTGTTGACTTGTTGACTTGTTGACTTTGGTGACTTGTTGACTTTTGTTGACTTGTTGACCGGTTGACTAGGCTTGACTAGTTGACCATCATGATAACCATGGTTATCATTTCATGCCAAAGACTTTTTCTTGCTTGCTCATTTGAGTAAAATGAGTGCATGACATGATAAGGTTATGGTTGCTTCTAACCATCACATAAGACTTTTTTGATATGATGAGTTATGATCACTTTGGATTATGAGAGGGTGAGAGACAAAATACTTGCTCATTCTTTCTTGCTCATTCTCTCTCTTGTTCTTGAGCTCTCCTCTTGCTCTCACCCTCAACCTCTTGCTCCCTCTCTTGATCTATGGTTCTCTTGTCTCATGAGTTGAGAATCAAGAACCATAGATAAAATCCCATTCTAAATCATCTCTACTCATTCTAGTTCACTAGGTTTAGCAAACCAAGTGAACTAGTTTCTTCAAAGAACGAAGAAGGAGCTAAAGGTTGGAGCTTTCAAGTGGATCTATCTTCGGCGTACGGAGACAACGAGAAGGAGCCATCGAACCACCATCGGAGCTCGAAGAGAAGGAGTTCAAGTTTAGGTATAACCATCTTCATCCGAGTAGCTAAATATCTTTAGCTTAGTATGCTAGTTTTAGTTTAGGTAAAGATCCCGACCTAGCTTAGTCCATGTTGCCTCTTGCGTTAAAATTTTGATTTTATACCGTTTCCGCCTCCCCGTAAGAACCGGGGGTCGCAACGTGGACTTACAGTGGTATCAGAGCCTAACTAAACTTAAACTAGCTTGGTAGTGAAGTGTAACGAAGTTCGGAACCGGAAAAATCCAAAAACCAAACTTTTACAAAAAAACTGAGTTTCTGTTGAAATTTTTTTGGCTCAAAATGAAAAACTTTACACTTGTAAATTCGGCTCAGGGTTTTGTGTGAACACCCAAGAAAAACGATACAGTAATTCGTCCAAACCGCCGCCCTTCCGCCGCGCGAGCTAGGCATCCGCCGCGGAACCGCCGCGCTTTGTCTTCTTCTGTGCATCGTTTTTCATGCAGTGTGTGTCTGTGTTGGTTTTGGGATTTTTGGAATATATTATATGTGCCCAGATTTTCCAGAAAAGAAATTTCCTTTTGGGGTCCTATAATTCCGTATTTTTCCGAACTTCATTGCACTTTGACTATGATGGTTATATCTGTGATGTTTGCATGTATTGAACGTCGGCTAATCGCTATAAGTCGATTGGTCGGGGTTATACATGATCTGTAATGTGCTGGAATGTGTATATAAATATGTTGGATTGTCGCGGGTGAATAGCCGGGGGTTGTGAGACGAGAGTTTTCTTTTCTTGCAATTCATGTAAATTTGTAAATTGATGTAATAATTATTTGTAATGGCCGCACAACCGGGTCGGGGTTGTAGCCGTCATTGTATAATTTCTTTTTACTGTTTTTGCTCCTAGGATAGACCCATGGAGGGGTGCACAAACTACCGGGTATGCCGAAGTGTCGAGTGGCCTACTCATGGAGATGAGGGAGGTTGCTACGCTTCGGGTACTTGGCGGGTAGTTTGCCGCACCCATAGGGGTCTTGGGTGGGGTTTTGGCTATTCACCGCGACCGTGTAATCTGTTTTTGTTACAGGCTCGTACAAATTACAGATTCCTAGTATATCCAATGTATTTATCTGTGATCTGAAATGTTTATCATTGCAGTATATCTATATATGATATTATTTAGGCGTTGCTTATGTTTTACAGACGCGCTAGCCCAGCCCCCGCTCTGTCGTTAGTTAAGTAACCTAACGGGTAATGACGGGGCCCCGTGGCGAATGCGAATGGCAGAAGCGTACGTCATATTTTGGTTGTTTTCTGCAATGGTAGGATTAAATGATGGGACGCATTAAAAGAACTAATGCAAGAATATCACGCATTAAAAGAACTAATGCAAGATAATAAACCAAGTTAAAGTCGTTGGAACACTCTCGAAAAACCACTCGGTTCTTTTCAAAAACAACTTTTAAATGCGGAGCTTGAGCCACTCCTTTTAAAAGCTATCTCGTTCCATCGACCATATCAAGTTCACTACGTTCACGGTTTTGCCAAAACCATCCGTAGCCCTCCGTCGTTTCACATGAATAGTCAATAGTATTCAAGCTGTGTATGTTGGCCAAAGTCAAGGCACAGTGATTGGTAGCTATTGGGTGTTCATGTGTAGCATAGATAGATGCGTTGGTTTGGGACAGTCGTACTGCCATTTTGGCCAAAGTCAAGGGTAGGTACGGATGGATCCAAATTAACCTGGATAATGACGGGTAGAACTTGACATGTGACTTATGATATTTTGGCCAAAGTCAAGGTCATAAGAGCATGGGGCAAAAATCCACATCGGGAGTTTCATAAGTACTGAAACTTGCTAGATTTGCATACCATTTGGAGTGTGATGATTCTGGTAGGATTCCTTCAGTTTCGTCACGCAATGATATTTGGATCCCGATCCTACTGTGAGTATATGCTACTCCTCGGGAAATTTCTCACTTAACGATCAATGCTATAAACCTAGTAGGTGCCTAGAAAGGTGTTAGCGGGGCTACGCCCCCAGGGAAAAGAGGTTCTTTAATTAAGGAACTTCGCGAAAGCGTTGGAAAACCTCTCTCGAAGTACCGACACCGGCCTGGCTGAACGGTTAAGCAAGTATTGTGCGGTGGGATTGATCCTGACTAATTCTTCCTTTATGGTTTGAGGAGGGATTCGAGAAACAGTGGGAGCCATCCTGTTTAGACAAACTAAAAACCACTCTAAACTTGCAAGAGCATCATGCTGAGTGTTTCTTCTTCTCTCTCCTAATTGCAGCGACCAATCAACATGACTGGACTTAAGTTACTCCTAGATAAAAACAAACTGACAGGGCCAAACTACAAAGATTGGCTCAGGAATGTCACGATAGCAATCACTTATGACAAGCTGGGGTATCTTCTTACCACCAAAGCTCCCCCTGTCCCTGGTCCAACTTCCAGTGTCGCGGATAAGGAAATCCGCAAGACTTGGGAGATTGATAGCGCGAAGGCCAAGTGCCTCCTGCTTGCCTCGATGGACAACGAACATCAGAGGAGGCATGAGAATATGGACATGGAGTCCATATTGCTCCATACAAAAGAACTGTATGGAGAGCAATCACGTATCGCAAGATACGAAGCGTCGAAAAAGTTGTTTTCGACAAGAATGGCCGTCGGATCATCAGTAGCCGAGCACGTGCTAAAGATGATCGGCTACATTGAGGTGCTCGCTGACCTAGGGATCATATTGGAGAGTGAGCTATATACGGATATAGTTCTCCAGTCCCTTCCTTCCAAAAATTTCCCAAAAATTTCGGTAGAGTCTCCTCTGTAAAAACTGGCCCCAAACGGGTACAACAAGTATAATATACATAAACAATAAAAAAGCATCCCCAAACGGGAGCTAACTCAACGCCAACAGGCGGAAACAACCACAACAAGCACAATAATATACAACGCCAAGGGCGAGGCTCAAAAACTCAAAAGAAAACAATCCACCAAATCAGAATAATACATGCGCGACTTTAAGGTCGAAATAAAAAACTTGTCCAATAAACTTATCAAGTAATACAAGTATGGTTGATGGAGCTTACTAGATACAAATGAAAGAATAAAAGTACAATGGTGGTTCAGATACAAGTGAACCAAGCTAACGTGCAAATCACCCTGAATGAAAAGATGTGCCAGCAACTGCCAGGGAAACCTGTACATCGAACCTGTAATAAAATTTGGCACAACGGGGGTGAGTTGCCAACTCGTGAGTAGAAGACATCTACGAAACGAAATCGAATGCACGACGCTATCCTAGGTCATAATGATACACTACTAAGTCCCAATCATCTGCTAATGGCAGGGTAATACTAAGTGTAAATGCAAATACTCTGTGCTCGTGTCAGTGCCTCATATAATACTATATCATAAGAATGAGTATGCATGCACCATGAATGTAACATAACCAATCCTGAAATCTAGATATATCTGCATAAGAAATCTTTAGCTTTTACCATGTAAAATGTGTATAGAAATCTGAAATAGCAACAATGAAATCCATAGAAATCCGTGTCAAGTATCGACACAAAACATGTAAATCTCAAGTCTCAATACCTCATAATCTCAATATCTCATAGTTTCAATATCTCGGGCTCCGTCAGTCGGATCGGCCCATATCATCAAATCTCAGGACAACGGTCGGTATCCTCCGGATATCCGCCGCGCAGACATCACCAGTAGGTAGCCTTCCCCTGCCAGGCTCATCGTCTACAACTTGATCTTCTTGCCCCGGGGTACCATACCGGGCCCACCATGTACCCGAGAAGGTTCATCCACTCCTCGAATCGGGTCTCGAAATCCAACAGAAAACATGAAATCTCATGGTGGACGACACATACATCACGAGAAAACCGCATCTTATGTTTTTAAAAAGAGAGGAGGAGAGAGAGAAGTTTTTATATATTCTTGCGGTTTTCCCCAAAATCCAGAAATCTCATAGAAACCCAAATCTCAAAATCATGAGTAAGTATATGATAAGTGTCGGCATATGCCCATAATACTGCATGATAACATGAAAATATGAATGCAAGAATGTCTAAGTAATAAATACCATGTCTATACTAACATCAGAGAGTAATCACAATATTATATCGGTCTAGTTGTTAACTGATTCTATCAATAAAAGATAATATGATCTAAAGTGTACGTGACATAGCAATTACCGATGATGATGTGTGTGAGCCGGCAAATAAGTGTGCGTGGAATATGCGCATCATCGGTAATGGTGCTGGTGTCCTAACAGGTAAGGTTTATACTGATTATAGCAACATATGTATGAACATGCAACATTATGATTACAATGTGAAAGTAAAGACGGATGTGTGTTATCCACTCATTTGATATACAATTACCACTGCCACTATATGACTCGAACCTAACCTAGTGTCCATCTAACCCCCCTAAGGAAAACTAAACCTAAGAACTGGTCGATTGAAGTACACCTAAAGCCTGAGTCCATATCTCTAATAGTCGGCGATCCTGCCTCACTAGCGTCACGTACATAGTACGACTTCCTCATATCAAGAGTGCGGATCAATCATTACATCTATGCCTCGTACGGTAAAATCCATCGTACATCATCCCAATATCGGGGTACGGGTCAAGTGTCACCTACGTGTCTCATTATTCGTATAATTTTATCATCAACAAGTGTCAAGATCAAGGTGCTATATTGTAATCGCATACATCAAACATATATCATTGCCATCATAAATATACATCATTAGTTTATCCTTAGAAATATCATGTCATATGTATCATATTTTGATTAAGTCATACTGATATCATATCGTCATCAAGTCACACCTATATGATATCGATATCAGGTCACACCTATATGATGTCGTAATCAAGTCATACATATATCATATCGTGATCAGTCACAAGTTACAGTCCGGGTACTATTTTAGAGTCCTATGTACCTCAATATCATCACCACCCATTATAATTTATGTATACATGTTCATTATCTCATTCTCTAATGATCCGCTAACACTTTAATATGACTGTATAGTCAAGAATCACGGCATCAAGCCCAGTTATACTGTTTCATTCCCTTGTATCATATCACATCAATGTATCCTACATACGTGTTGTATATATATATATATATACCTATACCTAGTCCTATATATATATACACATACCCGTATACACCATGTCGAGTTTCAGTGTGTGCGTGTGTGTGTTTCTACCTGAAACCTACGAACCTCTTCCAAGATATTCATCCGCTGGTATGGTCTTCCTAAATCAGTCTAGTCCATCCTAGGGTCATTACTAGGGTCCCACTCATTTAGAATCTAGGGTTATATCTGGTTTTCTAATGACAATAAGTACTATTCCTATGCTACGTTGCGGGGGTGCTAAACGCCATCCACCCGACTTCCCCCCGTAGATATATATCTACTCACCTGGTCCATGTCTGCCGAAGACGGTGTCGCCATCCTCCTCTTCATCGCCCGCAGTCCACGTGAGGGGTACCTAAACGCAAACATATAAATAGTATCGTAAACTGAATCACATACAAAAGTCAAAACGACGCAAGGAACTAGCATAGGTTAAAACCTGTGTCCCGTCCACGCAAAAGAACCAAATATCGCTCGGTATCGGCGTACAAACTCCGATGGATCGAGGAAACATCAAAAAATAACTCATAGTTTTAAAACTCGTTACTTATAATATATAACATTATTAAATCTATCGAAACCATAAAAATCGATCAAACCGTCCAATTTCGTAATACCCGAAAATGGCAATTTACCGTTTTTCTTCAAAACTTGACATTTAAATGAAACCAATGGTCCTAAAACTCATTAAATAGCCTAACTAGATTATAAAAACCATTACTATATTTTTATTACACAATTTTGTATAAATTTGGAATTTCTAGTTTGCAACCTTTATAAATTTTCAACACTTTGCAATCTAAAATTTCATAATATCACAACCAAACATGATTTTACATGAATTCATTTACTAAACTACAATTCATGATGATAATAATATAATGAAACTATACTTTAAATTTTTAATCTCATATATTTAGGAATTTCCAAAATCTAGTTTACAAAAATAGCAATTTATTAGTATTTTCTAATTATCAAAAGAAACTAGTGATCAAACTAAGTTTTTCATTCCATTAACATGCTAATATTCTCATTAAAACTACAATCTAATGATAACAACCTTAATTAGAATTTTATATTACCCACATACACATTTTATAAAAACCTAGTTAGCTAAATAGCTTAATTAAAACAATTTGAATAAACAAATTATTATACAACAACCATGCAAGATTTTTTTCCACTCAAAAAAATGTTAAACTAGTTATTATAACCTTATTTAATCAATAAAAACCACAACTTGAATTTACAAACCCTAACTTGAATTTTAAATTTGCAAATAGAGTTAATTTAATAAATCTAATTATGCTTTAAAAGAAACATCTAATAGAAATAAAACAAAAGAAGGAAATTTATACCTTCAAAATATGAAATCCAAACATGAAAATGAGCCTCCAAAATGCATGCTATCCATCTCCAAAATCCATGTAAAGAAGAGTAAAGAATAAAGGGTAGGAAATAAATAGGATTTTGTGCAATTTTTGTTGAATTTTTGATGTAATTTGATGGATTTTTGAACAAAATCAAGAGAGGAAAATGAGGGGGCTGCCAAGGGGGTGTGGCCGGCCATGGTAGGAGAGAGAGGGAGAAAGAGAAAAGAGTGAAGAAAAGTGTAGAAGTTTCCCCCAAATTATCACTTTATTATGTCTTTTCATGATTTATTTAACTTTCTTTTATTTCTTTACTAAAAACAACCGAGAAAACTCTAGAACTTTGGAAAAATTTGCAAATAAATTTTACATGATACACACTAAATTCTAATATGCCATGGTTCATTTTTATAAATTAAAACGTTTCAAATTTGTAATTTACACTAATTTAGTGTAAAAATAAAGCTTATATTAAAATTTAAAATAATTAATTTAGGAAAAATATTTAATTTAACTAAAAATTTATAAGTGGCTAAATAAACACCATTTCCTAGTAATTACATAATTAAAATAGGTATTTTTGAAATTATAATGAAAAACAATCACGGTTTAGTTTTACGAAAAGTACATTTTACTTTACCGAAAATCATAAAATTCACTTAAACAATTTTATTCATTTAATTATTTATTTAATTATTTTTAAAACGTTACAATCTTCCCCCCTTTAAGAAATTCGGTCCCCGAATTTAAATTAAAACTCCCCCTCCAAATACTAAAACATTTAGCAAAACACTCAAATCGTCGGGCTCCGAAATCATCAATACATAACTAAAATCAACCCTGTCAAGCATAACGCAATCATCGGAGTTATGGAGAGAATAAAATATCAAAACCCAATATGAAAACCATCATAATATACATCAATCTATAACTTATATATAGTGCGCATCATAGTAAAACCGTCCAAATATCTGGATAAGGAAATATGCAAAAACCCTTTTTGAAAATCGCCGTGTGATGCACGTGTCACGGCATAAGCAGCGGACGTTTATTTTAAAAAAAATATCTATATATATATATATCCTTTATTTAACATACACGTCCCGCCTGGTTACTAAATCAAATAGTAATGATTATAAAAACACACTGCTCAAATTGAAATCAATCCCAATCACATCAATAAAATATCATGTGCGTCCGGTGCGCACTGAAATCGAAACCAAATACAGATACCACGACTACACCCAAAAACAAAATAAGTGCAACAGGTGTGCACCAAAACATCTGTCAAGTGCAACGGGCGTGCATGACTCAATATCAGGTGCATCTAATCTGTACAAAACCCCGATTTAGTGCATCTGGTGTGCACAAAATCATATTAAGTGCGCCAAGTGTGCGTAAGAATCTCAATCAGGTGCACATGGTGCACGAAAACATACACCGAATATCAAAATCGAAATCACAGTACAAAAATGTATGAAAACTAGGTCGAAGCATATGTCAAAATCATGTGTAACCCATATGCACAAAATCAAATCAAAATCACAAAATGTATTAAAACTAAATCAAGTGCACTAGGTATGTACAAAACAACATTAATACAACCGATATATGAAACATGCATAGAATATAATGGAAGTACTCAAGAAATACCGATCGTAGAACAAAATCCTCAAATACCAAAATCCAACCAACGGAAATATGAAATTCAAATCACCAAGTCGCAATCGTAAACACTATCGTCAATGTGCGCCTCTTTCCCCTGATATCGATCGCTTCGAACTCGTTTCTTCATAGCTGTGCTGACTGCGCTACTAACGGCAATACTCATATCTAGAGTCTCCCACGTAGTCGTTCCTTTCACTTGATATCCGGACTACATTAAACTTTTCGATCGATCCATCAAAATACCATAATTCCCCGAGAGCTCAACACTCAAGTACAGTTTAAAAATATCCGGTACATACCCAAGCATCGATGGTCCAGCCGTGAAGGGCAAACCCAAGCCTCACTAATGGCACCGCGGAACTGCCGTAAACCCTAAGGTTCAAAGGCGTTCTCGTGGTCATTATGTCGAGTTAGGGTTTCATTCTTCTAGAAGGTCCATCGAAATACCTGCATGTTCCTCCGAATACCTTAAACTTGGGAAAATGGTTTTCTGATAATCGTTCGAACCCTTTAATTTCGTCTGGACGGCATGTGAATACCCTTCATCCGCACGCTAAACAATCCTTCAATCCTCAAGAATAACCAATACTCTAATGGTTATCGCATTCGAGCCGCAGCTCCCTCTGCCCGTGCGCCCGTGGTAACAGAAACCACCCTCAGACATCGACGAAGATAGATCAAAGGAACGAATGAAATACGGTGCAAACAAATGTACATCCTAAGGTTCCTTAAGAAGAGTAGTGTATCGTAAGTATGCCGTGGATCATACCAACGGTACGTCACTCTACCTAAGTCACCTACTCCATCAACCAAGGGTCACCTAGACTTATACAAGGTTAAACCTAGCGCTCTGATACCAACTTTGTCACGACCCGAAAGTACGGAACGTGACCGGCACTTAGATTACGAAGCGTCTAGTGGCGCCACGTAACCTAAGTAAGCCGAAGCCCAGAAATCTAAACCATAAAAGAAGAAGAAGAAGAAAAAAGAAAACAAGTTTAAAAGCATCAGCAAATTTTCCCAAAAATTTCGGCAGAGTCTCCTCTGTAAAAACTGGCCCCAAACGGGTACAACAAGTATAATATACATAAACAATAAAAAAGCATCCCCAAACGGGAGCTAACTCAACGCCAACAGGCGGAAACAACCACAACAAGCACAATAATATACAACGCCAAAGGGCGAGGCTCAAAAACTCAAAAGAAAACAATCCACCAAATCAGAATAATACATGCGCGACTCTAAGGTCAAAATAAAAAACTGGTCCAATACACTTATCAAGTAATACAAGTATGGTTGATGGAGCTTACTAGATACAAATGAAAGAATAAAAGTACAATGGTAGTTCAGATACAAGTGAACCAACCTACCGTGCAAATCACCCTGAATGAAAAGATGTGCCAGCAACTGCCAGGGAAACCTGTACATCAAACCTGTAATAAAATTTAGCACAACGGGGGTGAGTTGCCAACTCGTGAGTAGAAGACATCTACAAAACGAAATCGAATGCACGACGCTATCTTAGGTCATAATGATACACTACTAAGTCCCAATCATCTGCTAATGGCAGGGTAATACTAAGTGTAAATGCAAATACTCTGTGCTCGTGTCAGTGCCTCATATAATACTATATCATAAGAATGAGTATGCAAGCACCATGAATGTAACATAACCAATCCTGAAATCTAGATATATCTGCATAAGAAATCTTTAGCTTTTACCATGTAAAATGTGTATAGAAATCTGAAATAGCAACAATGAAATCCATAGAAATCCGTGTCAAGCATCGACACAAAACATGTAAATCTCAAGTCTCAATACCTCATAATCTCAATATCTCATAGTCTCAATATCTCGGGCTCCGTCAGTCCGGATCGGCCCATATCATCAAATCTCACGACAACGGTCGGTATCCTCCGGATATCCGCCGCGCCAGACATCACCGGTAGGTAGCCTTCCCCTGCCAGGCTCATCGTCTACAACTCGATCTTCTTGCCCCGGGGTACCATACCGGGCCCACCATGTACCCGAGACGGTTCATCCACTCCTCGAATCGGGTCTCGAAATCCAACAGAAAACATGAAATCTCATGGTGGACGACACATACATCACGAGAAAACCGCATCTTATGTTTTTAAAAAGAGAGGAGGAGAGTGAGAGAAGTTTTTATATATTCTTGCGGTTTTCCCCAAAATCCAGAAATCTCATAGAAACCCAAATCTCAAAATCATGAGTAAGTATATGATAAGTGTCGGCATATGCCCATAATACTGCATGATAACATGAAAATATGAATGCAAGAATGTCTAAGTAATAAATACCATGTCTATACTAACATCAGAGAGTAATCACAATATTATATCGGTCTAGTTGTTAACTGATTCTATCAATAAAAGATAATTTGATCTAAAGTGTACGTGACATAGCAATTACCGAAGATGATGTGTGTGAGCCGGCAAATAAGTGTGCGTGGAATATGCGCATCATCGGTAATGGTGCTGGTGTCCTAACAGGTAAGGTTTATACTGATTATAGCAACATATGTATGAACATGCAACATTATGATTACAATGTGAAAGTAAAGACGGATGTGTGTTATCCACTCATTTAATATACAATTACGACTACCACTATATGACTCGAACCTAACCTAGTGTCCATCTAACCCCCCTAAGGAAAACTAAACCTAAGAACTGGTCGATAGAAGTACACCTAAAGCCCGAGTCCATATCTCTAATAGTCGGCGATCCTGCCTCACTAGCGTCACGTACATAGTACGACTTCCTCAAATCAAAGAGTGCGGATCAATCATCACATTTATGCCTCGTACGGTAAAATCCATCGTACGTCATCCCAATATCGGGGTACGGGTCAAGTGTCACCTACGTGTCTCAATATTCGTATAATTTTATCATCAACAAGTGTCAAGATCAAGGTGCTATACTGTAATCGCATACATCAAACATATATCATTGCCATCATAAATATACATCATTAGTTTATCCTCAGAAATATCATGTCATATGTATCATATTGTGATTAAGTCATACTGATATCATATCATCATCAAGTCACACATATATGATATCGACATCAGATCACACCTATATGATGTCGTAATCAAGTCATACATATATCATATCGTGATCAATCAGAAGTTACAGTCCGGGACTATTTTAGAGTCCTATGTACCTCAATATCATCACCACCCATTATAATTTATGTATACATGTTCATTATCTCATTCTCTAATGATCCGCTAACACTTTAATACGACTGTATAGTCAAGAATCACGGCATCAAGCCCAGTTATACTGTTTCATTCCCTTGTATCATATCACATCAATGTATCCTACATACGTGTTGTATATATATATATATATACCTATACCTAGTCCTATATATATATACACATACCCGTATACACCATGTCGAGTTTCAGTGTGTGCGTGTGTGTGTTTCTACCTGAAACCTACGAACCTCTTCCAAGATATTCATCCGCTGGTATGGTCTTCCTAAATCAGTCTAATCCAGCCTAGGGTCATTACTAGGGTCCCACTCATTTAGAATATAGGGTTACATCTGGTTTCCTAATGACAATAAGTACTATTCTTATGCTACGTTACGGGGGTGCTAAACGCCATCCACCCGACTTCCCCCCATAGATATACATCTACTCACCTGGTCCATATCTGCCGAAGACGGTGTCGCCATCCTCCTCTTCATCCCCCACAGTCCACGTGAGGGGTACCTAAACGCAAACATATAAATAGTATCATAAACTGAATCACATACAAAAGTCAAAACGACGCAAGGAACAAGTATAGGTTAAAACCTATGTCCCGTCCAAGCAAAAGAACCAAATATCGCTCGGTATCGGCGTACAAACTCCGATGGATCGAGATAACATCAACAAATAACTCATAGTTTTAAAACTTGTTACGTATAATATATAACATGATTAAATCCATCGAAACCCTAAAAATCGATCAAATCGTCCAATTTCGTAAAACCCGAAAATGCCAATTTACCGTTTTTCTTCAAAACTTGACATTTAAATGAAACCAATGGTCATAAAACTCATTAAATAGCCTAACTAGATTATAAAAACCATTCCTATATTTTTATTACACAATTTTGTATAAATTTGGAATTTCTAGTTTGCAACCTTTATAAATTTTCAACACTTTGCAATCTAAAATTTCATAATATCACAACCAAACATGATTTTACATGAATTCATTTACTAAACTACAATTCATGATGATAATAATATAATGAAACTATACTTTAAATTTTTAATCTCATATATTTAGGAATTTCCAAAATCTAGTTTACAAAAATAGAAATTTATTAGTATTTTCCAATTATCAAAAGAAACTAGTGATCAAACTAAGTTTTTCATTCCATTAACATGCTAATATTCTCATTAAAACTAAAATCTAATGATAACAACCTTAATTAGAATTTTATATTACCCACATACACATTTTATAAAAACCTAGTTAGCTAAATAGCTTAATTAAAACAATTTGAATAAACAAATTATTATACAACAACCATGCAAGATTTTTTTCCACTCAAAAAAATGTTAAACTAGCTATTATAACCTTATTTAATCAATAAAAACCACAACTTGAATTTACAAACCCTAACTTGAATTTTAAAATTTGTAAATAGAGTTAATTTAATAAATCTAATTATGTTTTAAAAGAAACATCAAATAGAAATAAAACAAAAGAAGGAAATTTATACCTTCAAAATATGAAATCCAAACATGAAAATGAGCCTCCAAAATGCATGCTATCCATCTCCAAAATCTATGTAAAGAAGAGTAAAGAATAAAGGGTAGGAAATAAATAGGATTTTGTGCGATTTTTGTTGATTTTTTGATGTAATTTGATGGATTTTTGAACAAAATCAAGAGAGGAAAATGAGGGGGCTGCCAAGGGGGTGTGGCCGGCCATGGTAGGAGAGAGAGGTTGAAAGAGAAAAGAGTGAAGAAAAGTGTAGAAGTTTCCCCCAAATTATCACTTCTTTATGTCTTTTCATGATTTATTTAACTTTCTTTTATTTCTTTACTAAAAACAACCGAGAAAACTCTAGAACTTTGGAAAAATTTGCAAATAAATTTTACATGATACACACTAAATTCTAATATGCCATGGTTCATTTTTACAAATTAAAACTATTCAAATTTGTAATTTACACTAATTTAGTGTAAAAATAAAGCTTATGTTAAAATTTAAAATAATTAATTTAGGAAAAATATTTAATTTAACTAAAAATTTATAAGTGGCTAAATAAACACCATTTACTAGTAATTACATAATTAAAATAGGTCTTTTTGAAATTATAATGAAAAACAATCACGGTTTAGTTTTACGAAAAATACATTTTACTTTACCGAAAATCATAAAATTCGCTTAAACAATTTTATTCATTTAATTATTTATTTAATTATTTTTAAAACGTTACAGTACAGAAATAATCTTTGCTCAATATGATAGTATGCTATCTGGTTTGTCTTTATCTTAACATGTGATGTATTTTACCTAGTATTTCATATCTTGTATACATGTTGATAAAGCCGTTAGGATCTTTGCTTGACTATCAAGACTATGATTTAGATCATACTAGTGCGGCTTGGGTAGTCCACAAGCATATCCTTTAATAGTTCCTAGTCGAGAGAATATCGAGACAGAGCATCGATATTCCAGAGTAGACTAGTGTGTACGTTTCTTGACCTTGTATAGGACGATGATTGATCCCATAACAATTGGTGTTTGACATCAAAGATTGTACACATGTACTTATTAGAGAATGGGTACACCGAAAAGGACTCGTCGAGAACTCCTAGATGGTATTATACCAATCATCAGATAGTTGTTCTTTGTTGATACTTGTACAGGTTAGTCTGTAGACCCGAGATCGTCATAGTGTCTTGTGTGGTCCCACTGTGCTTTGATTTCCTCCCTACTACGGCTCATCAGAGTCATGCGAATAGGTTGATTTTGGCTACAGTCAGGAATCACATGGGGGTGGTGAGCGATATGAGGGGTTTCGTCTCTCTCGGTATAGGGAGTTGAAGTTGCGTAATGCTCGATTGGCTATAACACCAACTCCCTGGTCAGGGTTGTTGAGATTTACTGATAAGAGTTATCAGTAGTTTCTCAAACAGTTATGAGCCACACATCGACATGACTTATCAAGTTACTGGGGTCTGACGTTTACCACCTCTAGACTCGATATGTGACGTATCAGACGAAGAGACCGGACTGTACGGTAAGTGTTACTCATAGGCTCGTTAGGATTAGGATGAGTTCGCTCGTCAGCCACCTTTTCGACATGTACCTGGGTAGCCGTTGTGCATAGCTAGTGCCGCTGACGGGCTTGTGGTTAAACCCACTGCCAGCGTACTGTCGAGTCTTTAGAGTCCCACACAGAGGGTTTTCTTGGTTAAGGCGAAACGATGTAGAGGCCGTAAGGTGTTACGGCAAGGTTTCGATCATATACGTGTACTGGCTACATAAATGATGTTCGGAAGGATAATACTGGTAGCTTTTGGTTTAAGCCGGATAGCAGTATTATGGTTTTTGGATTATAGGCATCTCATTGTATTCGTATTTTTTGGAATACGAATATGGGTATATTTATACGGTATACGGTGAGGGGCATTCTTGTAATTATACAAGAAAAGGCTTTTAGAAGGAGACACCTAATATTTGGATTTTCTATTTTGGAAAATAAATAAATGAGGTGGAATTTGGAGACTTTTTCAAAGCATGGATGAAAGCATGGCTAATGTTTAAAATATTTATTTGGATCTATTATTGAAGCATGGTTGATTATTTTTGAGAAAAAATAATCCATGCTTCAATAATTAAAACCTTAGCCATATCTTTTACTTCACAAGACCTAGCTCATTCTTACTCTCACATTCTCTCTCCAAATTATCTCCTCCTCTCTAGCTCAACCCTAACCCTTCACATGAGTTGTGATTCATGGGGTATTGAGATCAAATAGTCCTCTAGATATTCTCTATATCATCTAAGTAGTCTCTCTTAGCAAGCTGGACTTCTTAGTTACCTTTATAGTGGAGGTTGAAGCTTGATCCAAAGCTCTCGGGTGGATCATCTATGGCTTAGCGGTGACCGGAGATCGAGGTCGTCTCAAACACTCAAGGGGCTCAGAAACGCAGCGGAAAGAAGACCCGAAAGACCAGTTCAAGAAGGTATAACCCCTAACATAGTAGCTAAAACTCCTAGATAAGGTTACTAGTTATGGTTTAGTATAATATCCGGGAGTAAAAGTCGATGTTGCATGCTCAAAAATTATTGTTTGCTACATCCGCCTCCCCACAAATGTTGTGGTGGTGTGCAACATCTACTAACATGGTATCAGAGCCTAACTAAACCTTGACTGGTATTTTAAACGACGTGTAAAAGTTCGAACACGAAACAACTCCGAAATAGAAAAACTAAAACCATGTTTCTCTAATTTTTCAAAAAGTCTTCTAAATTTCTTTTAAACATATGCAGAAGACTTGTTATGTGATAACTAGAACACCCTAGAAAAACGAGCCCAAGTTTCACAAATCTCGCCGGCCAAACCCATGTTTTTCCCGGCGTCGCCGGCCAAGTAGAGGTGTTTGGGCTTGGGTTTTAAGGTGTTATTTACACTTGGTTTTAGGATTTATGGTATTGTTTATTTTTGCCCAGATTGCATGTGATGTAACCTAAGTGTTAGGGAAATCCAGAGGGTTTCAAAGTCGAATATTTAACATCATTTTTCCGCTTTTCAGTTTGTTATGTGTTGAGAAACATCCACTAATTTCTATACGACGATTAGTAGGGGTTGCACATATGTGTATCATATGATGGTATGTGTATATGAATGTGTTGGATCGCCGTGGATGGATAGCCGGGGGGAGGTGAGAAGAGTGATTTCTTTTCTTTCATTCTTGTAATTTGTAAAAGTGATGTAATATTATTTTGCGGGATACATCCGGGTTGAGATTGTAGCTACCGTTGTATTATTTCTTTTTACTGTTTTTGCTCCTAGGATTGACCCAAGGTGGGGTGCACAAACTACCGGGTTCTTGAAGTGCCGAGTGGCCTACTTATTTTATTGAGGGAGGTTGCTTCACTTCGGGAATTTTGGCCGGTAGTTTGCTGCACCCGTAGGGGTCTCGGGTGGGGTTTGGCTATTCATCACGATCGTAGAATCCGTCTTTCGTTAAGGACTTAAACGAAACACGGAATTCCTAGTATATCTAATGTATTCATCTGTGATCTGGAATGCTTATTATTGCGTGAGACGAATGGATATATATATATATATATATATATATATATGAGATATATAATAAACATTGCTTATGTTTTGCACCCGCGCTAGTCCAGCCCCCGCTCTGCCATTAGTTAAGTAACCTAACGGTGTATGACGGGGCCCCATGGCGAATGCGGATGGCATAAGCGTATGTTATATTTTTGTTTCTTTTTCTGTAATGATAAGGTTAAATGATGGGAAAACATTGATGAGATTAATGTTAAGTAAAGAAACCTAAAGATGTTGTAGAATCAAATTTTTTCAAAAAGGTAGCTCTAGTCATTGCTTTGCATAGTGGTATTCCTTGATGAATATCCAGCACCTCATTCGACGAGGAAAGAACCAAGATCTCTTCACCGGGAGTGACCTACTTAATAAAACTAGCAAATGCTACAACTCAATCGGTTTATCATGATATCCTCCCTAGTTCTTTCTTTGCATAGTGGTATTCCTTAATGAATATCCAGCACCTCATTCAATGAGGAAAGAGCCGAGATCCCTTCACCGGGAGTGACCTCTTTAGCAAAAGCTATTCGGTTTGTTTTTCAAAAACTACTCAATTTTTAAGCGGAGCTTAAACCACTCCTTTTCAAACACTAGATTCTACAACGATATCAAGTTCATTACGTTAAAGGTTTTCATCAAAACCATTCGTAGCCCTCCATCATTTTAGGAAGTAGAGTACATAGTATTCGTGCTACATTTGTTGACTATAGTTAAGGCGTAGTGTATGGTAGCTAAGTGATGTCTTCCTATAATGCATACGATGCGATCGATTAGGACATTTGTATGACTTTGTTGACCATAGTTAAGGGTCATACGGGTGGGTCTAAATCAATCATGAAATGACTGGTAGAACTTGACAAGCGCTTATGATTTGTAGACCATAGTTAAGGTCATAAAACGTTAGGGGTAAAAACCATATCAGGAATTTCAAGTGTTGAAATTTGCAATGATATTGCATACCTTCTATTTGATAGTTAGATCCCGATCCCACTGTGAGTAATAGTGTCACGAACCGAAGTAGTACGTGACTGGCCCTTGAATCATATGAAGTCTATAGGACCCCATCAAATTCAAGTAAGCCAAAAACCCAGAAATCTAAACCATTTTTAAAGAAGAAGTATAGAAAACATGTTATAAAAAAAGTGGTTTTTAAATAACATAAGCCGAAATATTGCATTTTGAAATATCAAGTCTTTTCAGAAAATTTCGGCAAAGTTTCCTTTGTAAATACCGGCCCCAAACGAGGTACAACAGGAATAATATATGCACAATGAAAACGGCATCCCCAAGCGGGAGCTACCTCTTCGTCAATTGATGGTCACAACCATGCAAGCAATATAATATACAACGCCGAAAGGCGAGGATCAAAACTGAAAAGGAAACTCAAATCAACATGAAAACCGATAATAATATAACGCACGACTCTAAGATCGAAAGAATATACAACTGGTATCTAAGTCAAATACATATACATGTCTGGTTGATGGAGATTTTGTTAGTGATATGTATGCCTTAGAGGCCATTACTGTACATACGATGTATATTGTAGTGGATGCCTGGACATATATATGGAGGACTTTCTTGCTCGACATGATAGTATGCTATCTGGTTGCTCTTTATCTTAATATGTACTCTGATAGTCTCTATGTTACATGTTGATAAAGCCCTTAGGATGAGTACTTGACTACCAGGACTATGATGTAGATCATACTAGTGGGGACAATGTAGTCGCTAAGTACATCCTTCAAATGTTCCTAGTCGTAGGTGTATCGAGACAGGGCATCGATATACCAGAGTAGACTAGCGTATGCCTCTCAACCCATGTAGATGGGCGATAGATGATCCCATATCCATTGGTGTTTGACATCAGAGATAGTATACGGGTGCTCAGTGGAGACTGGGCACACTGAACTGACTCGCCGAGAACTCCCAGATGGTATTATACCTTACGTCAGATGGCAGTTCTCCGGTGACACTGGTACAGGTTAGTCTGTGGACCCGAGATCGTCATAGAGTCTTGTGTGATTCCCACTGTGCTTTGATTTCCATTATACCACGTCCAAGAGGGCATGCAAAATGGTGGCTTTTGGGTAAAGTCCCGAATCACATGGAAGCAATGAGCGATAGGAGGGGTTTCATCTCTCCCGGTATAGGGAGTTAATGTTGCGCTGTGTTCGATTGGCTATAACTGGAAATCCCTGGCTAGGGTTGCTGAGATTTACTGGTAAGTGTTATCAGTAGTTTCTCGAACTATTATGGACCTCATATCGACACGACTTATCAAGCTACTGGGGTCTGACATTTACCACCCCTAGGCGAGATATGCGACATATCAGACGAAGAGACAGGACTGTACGAGAGTGTTACTGATTGGATTCGTAGGAGAATGTACAGGCTTGCTTGTTGATCTTCTGATCGCTCAATACCTGGGTAGCTGTTACGTTTAGCTGACCGCTTACAGCTTGTGGGTGTTTGATATGATCATCACCTACTGCCGGCGTATTGACGATTCTTTAGAGTCCTACACAGAGGTTTCCTGGCTCAGGCAAAACGGAGTAGGAGCACATATGTGATATGTGCGGGACCGAGAATGATATGATATGAGATATCGTATTCTATTCTCGCGATATGAGATATCGGCCGGGTATATGTGATATAGCCGGGTCATCGGATCAAATATTGATTCGATGAAATGGTACATGTTATATTAGTCGGTTATATGTATTATAGCCGGGTTATCGGATCAAGAGTTGATTCGATAATTTAATGTATATTATATATGAGATATATTACATTACATTAACTAATATAATCTCTCTTTATTGATTCATTTTCTCACGGGATAATACATTGATATATATGCGATATATGTTAATTGTATTATTTTCTTTTGTTACAAAATATATTATATATGTGATATATAATATTGAAACAAGTTAGGGTTACAAATACAACATGATTTGTAAAGTTTAAACATGGTTAGGGTTTAGATTAGGGTTAAGGTTGGATGAAGCTTCCATGAAGCTTCATGAAGCTTCCATGAAGCTTCATGAAGCTTTGACTTTGACCTTTGATATTTTGTGTTGATATTTCTTAACCCAACCCAAACCCTTTACCCTAATTAATTCTTTACAAGGATTATGCTCTCATTCTTAACCCATGGTTGATTTGTAACCACGACAATAATTCATTATTCATCACAAAAGGATTTGAACATCTTCTTCTTCTTTCTTGCTTGATGAAAAGCTTCACTATCTTTTTCATATGTGATGATAATGAGTGAGAATATGAAAACAAAAGAGAGCAAAATTCCTACTTCATCATCCTCATCTATTCTAGCCACTTAGATTAGGGTGTTTGCTTTGCTAATACTTGATTAGTGAAGTAAGAGCTTGGGTTTGAGATTCTTCAAGGTAGATCATCTTAGATTAGTGAAGTCTTCAAGGAAGGTGCATCATTCTCTTCATGGAGCCTCTCGAGAGTCGGAGTTCATGATGATCGCAGCGAAGGGACCTCAACACGGAGCTTATGAAGCGAAGGAACGGACTACAAAGGTTGTAATCCCTATCTCTTTACTTCTTTGTATGTGATACAAACTTGTTGCCCTAGGAATTCTGGAATGATTCTTGGTTTGATTGCTTTGCACCTCTTTAAGATTTTAAAGTGGCATGTGTGATGCTACCAAACCCTAGACTAGGTACAAGGGAAACCCAACAGTAGTATCAGAGCCAAACTAGAATTCTAGATACGGTGTTATAACAATTACGAAAACGAAAATCACTTCAAAATATGGTATTAAGAAACCCTATATTTTCTCTCTATAAATTTTACAAAAAGTCCTTTAAAATTTTTTCAAACAGTTACAGAATGGTCTCTGGGGGCAAAATATGAACACATGTGAAAAACCGGGGGGGGGGGGGGGGTCATCGGTTTTATGCCGGCCACAATAGAGGAAATTCCGGCCAGGCCGGCCCCACCACCTCTTCTGGCCCCCGTATTCCTCCTATGCTCATCTGTCTCCAGTTTGGGTTTCCTACTATTGTTTATTTAGCCCAATTTTCATATGATGATTGGTTTGACCTGGGGCTAATTCGTAGTGCTTCGTAGTCGTATAATTTAACACTGTATTGGTAAGCTTGACTATTTTTAGTAGTTCGATCGAACATCGCACATTACATTTTGTACCCCGCTGAAATTTCCAAGTGTTGTAATTTTCCGAAGTTGATTATATTCGTTAGATCGTGGAAGTACCCCTATGGACCCCTAGAAGACATAATAATCTTAACTCGATTCTATGCCCACGGAACCGCGAACAAACCTTCGGGTTTGCCGTAGTTCCGTGGTGTCATAGGTGAGGCGTTGGTTAACTCCTTCTACGGCTGGACCATAGACACTGTGGCACGGTTTTTGAATGTTTTGACTTTGCTCAAGTGTTGAGCTCACGGGGGTAATTTTTGAGTGTATGTTGATTCGATCGAAACGTTAAACGTCGTCATGATATTCTGGAATGTGATATAATATTTGGAGTCCACAAGTAGTTATGAGATAACTAATTTGAATGTTATAAATCTAGCAATTTAGTCTCATTTGATCGGTTGCCACGGGATTTTGATGCGATCAAAAGTTCGTCGCAATCACGTAGCGTACGCGAATACTCGCCTGGTAAACTTAATAGATAGCCATGCCCCATAGCCCCGACCAAGTGACTGTAGGAGAACCCCGTCGCCAAAAGCATCCGTTCGGATGCTCGCGGCAGCGGTGTTCCGCCTTAGTGCACTTCGTCAACGGTATCGGGGGATGCGGTCGTCTACTAAAGTTTCCGACGAGCATTCGATTTGAATGTTGGGAATCTTGTTGAATTGCCCGACTAGATATTGAAAAGTGTTTTTGATATTGAGACTAAAATGCGGGGTTTATAATTGTTAGGCATGCGATGTCTAAGGAATTCATTTGGTTAGGCATGCGATGTCCAAGGAGGTTGCGGATTCCAACTGTTGTAGTTTTTCACTTTCTTTTCTGCGACCGTAAGTGTAATATGTAGTGTATCGCTGGTTTCGTTGCTATACATCAACGACAATTGGGATACGCATATTTACTTACGTTGATGACATGTGATGTTATGTGTTGCTGTGATATGTTATATTGGATCGTCGTGTTTTGAATAGCCGGGGGTTTTATGTGAGATGAGGGTTTTTATTTTCATTTATGTAAAATTCATTATATGTAATATTCTTATATTGGGGCACTTCCGGGTTGAGGATGATATCACCATTGTATATTATTTACTTTTCCGCATTAGGGTAGACCCAAGGCAGGGAGCACAAGTAACCGGGTTCTAAGGTCCAGTGGGAGACCATCTTAAGGAGTCGAGACTGGGTGTCCTAACTCTAGAATTGGTAGGGTTGCTTGCTGCTCTCGTAGGGGTCTAGGGTTGTGGGATTGGCTATTCATCGCGACCGTGGAATCCGTGTTTTATACAGGCTCGTATTAAAACAGGACCTCCTAGTATATCCAATATTTCATATATGTTCTTCTGCTGCAATGTTCTGTGATGTGATCATATTACTTCCTGAGACGTATGTTTACATTATATATATGAGATATATATTATATATTGTTGATTTCGTTTCATATCTGATGCTTGTGAAGCATAATAAAATGGGACTTCATTAATGAGATTAATGAAATAAAAGAAACCTAAAGATATTGTAGAAACTTGTCTCAAAAACAGGTAGCTCTAGTTCTTGCTTTGCATCGCGGTATTCCTTATAGAATATCCAGCACCTTATTCGATAAGGAAAGAGCCGAGATTCCTTCACCGGGAGTGATCTCTTTAGCGAAACTAGCAGATGCTACACACTCCGTTTGTCTTATGATTGCTTTTCTAGTTCTTGCGTTGCATAGTGGTATTTGTGAAATATCCTGCACCTTATTCGATAAGGAAAGAGCCGAGATCCCTTCACCGGGAGTGACCTCTTTAGCAAAACTAGTAAAAGCCTAAAAAACATTCCATTTAAAATCACTCGATTTTTCGACGATATCATGTTCATTACGCTCATAGTTTTCTGAAAAAACCTGCGTAGCCCTCCGTCATTTCAGATAAGTAATATTTAGTATTCGTGCTACATTTGTTGACTTAGTCAAGGCGTAGTGTACGGTTGCTGATTAGTGCTTATCTGCAAGCATATGATGCGATTGGATTAGGGTAGTCGTACGACCTTGTTGACTTAGTCAAGGGTCGTACGGGTAGGTTTAATTCAATCGGGAAATGTACGGGTTGAACTTGACTTGCGATTTATGGTTTGTTGACTTAGTCAAGATCATAGATCGCTATGGGTAAAATATTATTGGGAATTTCAAGTGTTGAAATTTGCAATGAGATTGCATACCTTCTATGAGATAATTGGATCCCGATACCCGTTGCGAGTAATAGTTACTCCTGGGAGAGTTTTACACATTACAATTTGCTGATCAAGTAGGTGTCTAGAAAGGTGTCAACGGGGTTACGCCCCTGGGAAAATGAGGTTTATTTTAATTAGGTCCGTGCGAAAGCACGGGGAACCTCCCTCAAAGTACCGGCACTGGCCTGGCTGAAAGATTGGCGAACTTGTAGGGTGCAATTAATCCCGGCTAGTCTTTCTTTTTATGGTTTAAAGGAAGATTTGACTAAAACAGTGGGAGTCATCCTAATTAGATATATTAATAACCAATCTAATCTTGCAAGAGCATACGCTGAGTGTTTTCTTCTCTCTCTCTCCAGGTAGCGATCATGTCACGCCTTAATCAAGGTAATAATACGGATGTATTGACCGAACCCGCTTGTTATACTGCGCTAGGGAACGTTGGTCCCGCTCCAACTTATAAATGTTATAAGACTGAGCAGGAAATAGGGGATTACCAGAATTCCCGTGCCGCCCAAGCGAAGAAAGTGTATGATGATGCATCTTCTTCGGGTGTGTTCATTACAGAGAACTGTTTCTCAGTATCCTTTACGTCATGTGTATGAGATACCGGATCAGGATCTCTCAAATATAATCTGTTACATGGGCTACAGATAGGTAGAGAACTGAGAAAGGGTGATAAGTTTTAAGAGTTAAAAATAGTGCAAGTGTTGCAGCCAAGTCTGTTGGCAGTTATCACCCTGTTTTACCAAATACATTGATTCTGAACGAATGTTATTAGATACCGAACCTGATATACAGTATCATATCAATCTCTTTATTTAGTAAAGAAGGATATAATTTTGTATTGATGGATAATGTTTTGAATATTTCCTATATCATGAGTTGATTGGTTCAGGCACGTTATCTAAAAGCATATACGTTCTAAATCAAACTACAGTTCTTAACGTACAGAACACACACAAGGGAAAAAGTTCAGAAATGAACGAGTCCTTCTTGAGGCATTATAAACTAGGTCATATCAATGCGACCTGACTAGCTGAAGTTACATAAAGATGCATATTTAAATCAGTTTGAATTTACATCTTGTGAAACTTGCCAGTCATGTCACAAAGATAAGATGACCACAGCTCCGTTTATTGGAAACAGAGAAAGAGTTAGTGAACTCTTGGGATTGATACATGATGATGTATGTAAGGTCCCCTGTCTACACATGCCAGGACCGGTTCTTTGTACTTCATTACATTCACTGATTATCTCTCAAGATTCGGACATATGTTCCTGTTGAAACACAATTCTGAAGTTTTTGAGAAATTCATAGAATATAAGTCAGAAGTAGAGAACCACAATGGGTATAAGTATTATGTCCTATGATGAGATCAGGGAGGAGAATACTTGAGCATGGAATTGCTGGACTATTCTAAAGGAGAATGAGATTCTCTCTCAGCATTACTCCTCCGTATACACCATAGCACGTCAGTATATCGGGGGGGAGCAATCGCACCCTATAAGATATGGTGTGCTCTATGATGAGTACTATTGAGTTGCTTATTTCCTTTTGGGGGTTATGCACTTGAGAAGCTGCATACCTATTGAATAGGGTTCCAATCGAATCAGGTGCCTACCACTTCATATATGATATGGTATGGGAAGAGCCCATCTCTTAAGGATGTTAAGATTTGGGGTTGTCCGGCCTATGTCAAAAGCATGATCCGGACAAACTCGAGGCAAGGTCAGGTCTGTGGAAGTTTGTTGGATGTCCCAAGCATACGCAAGGAAATATCTTCTACCGAACCGAGGAACAAAAGGTGTTTTGTTTCTCAACATGCCACCTTTGAGAAAGGGAATTTCTTATGAAGAAATTTGTGGTCATGAGGTAGAACTGGAAGGAGTTCCAGCTATACAAACTACAGCTGATGATTTGGTAGAACCAAAGGATTCAATAGTTTCCAACGAACCTCAGCCTCTCAGCCGATCTAGTAGGGTTCATCATCCACCTGAGAGATACTTCGGTTTCTCTATGACAGTGGGAGCGAGGATTGCATCATGAGATGATGACCCAACTTGTTTCGAGCAGGCCATCAGGAGTGGGGACTCTGTAAGAATGGCTGGATGCTAAGCGATCAGAGATGGAATCCATATACACCAACAAAATATGGACTTTGATTGCTTTATCTGAAGGGTTAAATCCCCATCAGGAGCAAGTATATCTTGAGAAGATTACTTGGTGTACATGGATAAGTTGAGACTTTCAAAGCAATGCTTAAGTCCATCCAGATCCCACTTGCCACTGCTACATATCATAACTACGATATCTGGTGGTTAGGTGTCATGACTGCTGTTCTAAATGATGATTTAGAAGAAGATGTCTATAAGTACACAGCCAGAGGGCTTCGTAGACAGTGGGAGCAGCAGAAATGTGCGCAAGATTGTTTTATGGGATAAAACAGGCATCGCGGAGTTGGAATGTCTGTTTTGATGTGGTAGTCAAAGAGTTTGACTTCATCAAAATGGTAGATGAACCTTGTATATACAAAAATACTAGTAGGGAGAATGGTGGTGATCCTCATATAGTACGTGGATGACATACTCATGATAGGGAAGGAGTTTCCTATGCTACGCACGGTCAATCTCCTCTTGTCATATGGATTCTCCATATAGGATTAAGGTGATACCTCCTGAATCCTGGATTTTAGATCTATGAGATAGATCTAATTGGATGTTAGGATTCTACCTAGGTGTAGTGAGATGGTATCAATCGATCCTGGGGAGAATCACTGGAATGGTTACACGGTGATAATGTCGACTGAATGTCAGTCACAGGCATTGTCTTTACCCTCAGTGGAGGGACGGTATGTTGGAAGAGTTCCAAGTTAGATACCGTGAAAAACTAGAAGATTAAAGGCTAGATACATCGTTACCAAGGATGCTACCAAAGAGGCAGTCTGGATATATATATATAAGTTCATAAGATGAACTTCGTTCCTGCTATTGTGTGACAATGGAGTTGTGGCTTATGCCTAGGAACCCCCGTCCCATCCGAGATCCAGACATATTCTTAGGCAGTATCACCTGATCATGCAGATGGTTGATCTCCACGGAGATCGAGGTTAGGAGAGTAGACACAGAGAACAACAGCGCGGATCCACTCACAAAGGCCTATTTCCCAGTAGAGACTTTTATGGGGTGGTTGAGTATGAGATCAACCACAGCTGATTGTTGGGTATGAGATACCACAACAGATGGCCCTAGTGCAAGTGGGAGATTGTTAGTGATATGTATGCCCTAGAGGCCATTACTGTACATACGATGTATATTGTAGTGGATGCTTAGACATATATATGGAAGACTTTCTTGCTCGACATGATAGTATGCTATCTGGTTATTCTTTATCTTAACATGTACTCTGATAGTCTCTATGTTACATGTTGATAAAGCCCTTAGGATGAGTACTTGACTACCAGGACTATGATGCAGATCATACTAGTGGGGACAATGTAGTCGCTAAGTACATCTTTCAAATGTTCCTAGTCGTAGGTGTATCGAGATAGGGCATCGATATACCAGAGTAGACTAGCGTATGCTTCTCGACCCATATAGATGGGCGATGGGTGATCCCATATCCATTGGTGTTTGACATCAGAGATAGTATACGGGTGCTCAGTGGAGACTGGGTACACTGAACGGACTCGCCGAGAACTCCTAGATGGTATTATACCTCACGTCAGATGGCAGTTCTCCGGTGACATTGGTACAGGTTAGTCTGTAGACCCGAGATCATCATAGAGTCTTGTGTGATTCCTATTGTGCTTTGATTTCCATCATACCACATCCAAGAGGGCATGCAAAACGGTGGCTTTTGGATACAGTCCCGAATCACATGGAGGCAATGAGCGATAGGAGGGGTTTCATCTCTCCCGGTATAGTGAGTTGATGCTGCGCTGTATTCGATTGGCTATAACTGGAAATCCCTGGCCAGGGTTGCTGAGATTTACCGGTAAGTGTTATCAGTAGTTTCTTGAACTTTTATGGACCTTATATCGACACAACTTATCAAACTACTAGGGTTTGACGTTTACCACCCCTAGGCGAGATATGAGACATATCAGACGAAGAGACCAGACTGTACGGGAGTGTTACTGATTAGATTCGCAGGAGAATGTACATACTTGCTTATTGATCTTCTAATCGCTCAATACCTGGGTAGCTGTTACGTTTAGCTGACCACTTACAGCTTGTGGGTATTTGATATGATCATCACCTACTGCCGGCGTATTGACGATTCTTTAGAGTCCTACACAGAGGTTTCCTGACTCAGGCAAAACAGAGTAGGAGCACATATGTGATATGTGCGGGACCGAGAATGATATGATATGAGATACCGTATTCTATTCTCGCGATATGAGATATCGGCCAGGTATATGTGATATAGCCGGGTCATCGGATCAAGTGTTGATTCGATGAAATGGTACATGTTATATTAGTCGGTTATATGTATTATAGCCGGGTTATCGGATTAAAAGTTGATTCGATAATTTAATGTATATTATATATGAGATATATTACATTACATTAACTAATATAAGCTCGCTTTATTGATTCATTTTCTCACGGGATAATACATTGATATATATGCGATATATGTTAATTGTATTATTATTTTTTATTACAAAATATATTATATATGTGATATATAATATTGAAACAAGTTAGGGTTACAAATGCAACATGCTTTGTAGAGTTTAAACATGGTTAGGGTTTGGATTAGGGTTAAGGTTGGATGAAGCTTCCATGAAGCTTCATGAAACTTTGACTTTGACCTTTGATATTTTGTGTTGATATTTCTTAACCCAACACAAACCCTTTACCCTTGTTAATTCTCTACAAGGGTTAAGCTCTCATTCTTAACCCATGGTTGATTTGTAACCACGACAATAATTCATTATTCATCACAAAAGGATTTGATCATCTTCTTCTTCTTTCTTGCTTGATGAAAAGCTTCACTAGCTTTTTCATATGTGATGATAATGAGTGAGAATATGAAAACAAAAGAGAGCAAAATTCCTACTTCATCATCCTCATCTATTCTAGCCACTTAGATTAGGGTGTTTACTTTGCTAATACTTGATTAGTGAAGCAAGAGCTTGGGTTTGAGATTCTTCAAGGTAGATCATCTTGGATTAGTGAAGTCTTCAAGCAAGGTGCATCATTCTCTTCATGGAGCCTCTCGAGAGTCGGAGTTCATGACGATCGCAGTGAAGGGACCTCAACACGGAGCTTATGAAGTGAAGGAACGGACTACAAAGGTTGTAATCCCTATGTCTTTACTTCTTTGTATGTGATACAAACTTGTTGCCCTAGGAATTCTAGAATGATTATTGGTTTGCTTGCTTTGCACCTCTCTTAAATTTTAATGTTGCATGTGTGATACTACCAAACCCTAGACTAGGTGCAAGGGAAGCCCAACAGTTTTACTCGATACAACTGAATATAAATAAATGTACAATGGTGGTCACGATGCAAGTGAACCCACCTACCAAAGCAATCATCCGGAAGGAAAGCAGTGTGCCAGCAAAGTCGCAACGAAACCTGTACGGCAAAACCTGCAAGAAACCGTGGCACAACGGGGGTGAGTTGCCAACTCGCGAGTAGAAAACATAACAGAGCAGAAATCGTATGTATGACTCAATCCTAGGTCAAACGATCAGTAATATATACATATCCTCAATATGATAAAGTCTGAAGTATGAAAAGGTGGCAAGGGTAAATATCTAATCATAAGCGTAATACTACGTGCTCGTGTCAGTGCCTCAGTTAGCAACATATCATAAATATGAGGTATGAATGTGGTAAAATGAAAACAGAAGACATCATGAATGAGAAAACCGTTTTCTTAATATAGTGAGATTTCTGTATAACATTTAAGTATCATCAATGAAATCATCAGAAAATCAGTTTCCAGTATCGACACAAAATATATATCTTAATATCCCAATTGTTGGATATATGTATGCCCTAGAGGCCATTATATGATAGTGGATGTATCTATACATGTATATATATATATATATTCAGTATGCATTCTTGCTCGACATGATAGTATGCTATCTGGTTGTTCTTTATCTGACATGTTGATTTGATCATGCTTTTATTCATTCATACATGCTGATAAAGCCCTGAGGATATCGGCTTGACTACTCTGATTATGATGGAGATCATACTAGTGGGACATCTGTAGTCTATAAGCATATCCTGGAATGTCCCTAGTCGTAGGTATATCGAGACGGGACATTGATATACCAGAGTAGACTAGCGTATATGATACTAGACCCATACGATGGGCGATGAATGTTCCCACATTCATCGATGTTTGACATCAAGATCATATACGGGTGCTCAGTGGTGACTGGGTACACTGGACGGACTCGCCGAGAACTCTTATATGGAATTATATCTATCATCGGATAGCAGTTCTCAGGTGACACTGGTACAGGTTAGTCTGTAGACCCGAGATCGTCATGGAGTCTTGTGTGTTCTCCCACTGTACTTTGATTACCAACCTACCACGGCTCTACTGAGTCGTGCAAACAGGCGGCCGTTGGGTACAGTCCCGAGACACACGAAGGCGATGAGCGATAGGAGGGGTTTCGTCTCTTCCGATATAGGGAGTTGATGCTGTGCTGTGCCCGAATGGTTATATCAGAAAGTCCCTGGCCAGGGCTGATGAGATTTACTGATAAGTGTTATCAGCAGTTTCTCGAACTGTTATAGACCATTCAACGGCACGACTTATTGAGTTATTAGGGTCGACGTGACCATCCCTAGACTCGATATGCGGCATATCTGACGAAGAGACCGGACTGTACGGTAGTGTTGCCGGATGGCTCGACGGGAGTTGTAACAGGTTCGCTTGTTTTCTTCTGATCGCTCAATACCCGGGTGGCCGTTACGTTTAGCTGACCGCTTGCGGCTTGGGGTGCTTGATGTGATCATCACCCACTGCCGGCGTATTGACGAGTCTTAGAGTCCCACATAGGAGTTACCTAGTCCAGGCGAAACGTTGTGGTGCGCGTATGTGATATGCGCTTGGACCCGATTAAAATGCGTGTATGGGATACCGTATATTAATTGGGCGGCTTGCTAATGGTCGGCTCGTATGTGATATGACCGGATTAGTGAATCAAGTGTTGATTTATCATTAGCTTCTCACTACAAATCCTATCTTGTTTATTTTGGATGTATGCATGCATGTATGCATTCATTCTTGTTCATGCACATATGGATGTGCAAGCACACATGCATACATACATCATTTTATCATGGTTGCTTATACAATGAGAATGGTGGCAATATAAGAATCACACCATGGTTATTTTTATGGATTATTATTGCTTTTAAATTAAAACAAAAAGGAAATGAAAATGGGTTAAATCATAAAAGGTTTCTACACTCTTCTTAACCTTACCATGCTCACCTAACATTTAACCCATGGTTTATTTTCTTTTTGTGCTTTTAACTTTAATCCAATAATATCTTTAGAGTTAACCATGGTTGGATATGAGGAAGCAAAAATATATATATACTTATTTTTCATATTTCTTTCAATGGTTCATTATTCTCTTCTTCACAAAAAAGACCACCATCTTCATCAACCTTGATCCTTTGCTCTCTAGTTCTTTCAAGAGAGCAAAATACTCATAAAAATAGGATTTTGAAGTGAGATACTTAGCCACAACACCATTCTACTCAAGTTTAGCCAACTTGATTAGAGTGTTCTTTTTGTTTTCCAAAGTTGCTAGCTTGGACGGGAAACTCCGGGTGGATCGTCGTGGACGTGAGAGGACTACAAGTGGACCTTCTTCCAACACCTAAGAGTCTAAGGAGTCAAGCAAAAAGGGAGCTACAAAGGTTGTAGTCTCGAAACCCTTATTTTTATTAGCTTAAAGTTTAGTAACCCTAATTTTCTAGGATCGATTCCTTTGCGTGTTTGTTTAGCACCATCAAAATACATACTTTGAGACATGTGATGCTTCAAAACTCATTATAGGGTGCTAGACTAACCTTACATTGGTATCAGAGCCGACCTAGAACATTAGGCGATGCTTAAGCGAAGTAAAAACTCCGATCGAAACAAAATACGGAATTACGGGACACTCTCTGGAAATTTTTTAAAAACTGACATTTTTCAGAATTAAAAATACTCAAAAAATAGAGCAGGTAAATATAAGACAAACTGGAGAATTCGTGCCCATGAACAGTACTTTTGGCCGCGGAACTGTGGCTCAAGCAAGCTTAGGCCGCGGATCCGCGGCCATACAAGGGGATCTCTCACTATATTTTGCACAGTGTTTTTCCTTACCTGCTATAGTATATTTTGAGTATGTTTAATCTGAATCTTCTGTGGAAAAATTCTGGAGATGGTTTTGGACTCGTCATTTCGATCGGAATTTTCATTTCGTTTCCTTTTCCGGGTAAACTAGAAAGTATTGAAGTGTTCGAACAACCATCATTTACTCACTTTTCACGGAGTTTGAAAATATTGGATATACGTGCAAGTTTTGTGGTGGTCCCTCTGGATGACAACAAACCTTAACTCGATTATGTGACCGTCTTGAACTGCCCTTTGAACCTTAGGGTTTGGAGCAGTACGGCGTGCCACATGTGAGGCGTTGGCTTGACCCTTCTACGGCTGGACCGCTACTACTGTGTCACACTCCGGTTTTTTGAACTCTGCTCAAGTGTTGACCTTTGGTGAATCTTGAGTATTTGATTGATTGTTCGAAAACTTTAATACTGTCTGTTTATCCGGAATTTGATGCAATGTGTGGAATTCATATTACTAAACATGAAATACGGAATATGTGATATTTCGCATTTGTGATGTCTAAAGCGAATGTGGATTCTAGATATTGTAGTTTTACACTTTCTGTGATCGTAAGTGTAGTATGTTCGATATCGCTGGTTTCGTTGCTATACATCAACGACAATTGGGGTATGCATACTTACTTACGTTGATGATATGAGATATTATGTGTTGCTGAGATATGATGTGCAGGATTGTCGCGATTGAATAGCCGGGGGGTTTTATGTGAGATCAGAGTTTTATATTTTCATTCATGTAAATTCAAATGTAATGTAATATTCTTTTATTTGGGGCACTTCCGGGTTGAGGTTGTGTCACCAGTGTTGTATATTATTTACTTTTCCGCATTAGGATGGACCCAAGGTGGGGAGCACAGGTGACCGGGTTCTGGAGTTCAGTGGGAGGCCATCTCGAGGAGTCGAGACCGGGTCTCCTAAACTCTAGAATTGGCAGGGTCACTTGCCGCTCTCGTAGTGGTCCAGGGTGTGGGCTTGGCTATTCATCGCGACTGTGGAATCTGTATTTTCTATTCTGGCTAAATACTAAATACGGACGTCCTAGTATATCCCACGTTATATCTATATTTCTGCTGCCTGTGTTCTGTGATATCTGAGACGAATGACATATTATATATATGATATATAGTAGACGTTGCTTATGTTTTACACCCGCGCTAGTCCCGTCCCGGTATGCCGTTAGTTAAGTAACCTAACGGTGCATAACGGAACATTGCGGCGAATGCGGATGGCATAAGCGTACGTGTTATTTTCGTTTCTTTTCTGTGATTGGCTTAAGGACTTAAATGATGGGATTACATTAATGTGATTAATGTAAAGAAAATAAACCTAAAAGATGTTGTAGAATCGGATTTTAAAACCACTCGGCTATTTATGAAAAAGCTATATTTCAAAACTGCGGAGCTTAAGCCACTCCTTTTGAAAACCGTTTGATTCTACAACGATATCAAGTTCAAAGCGTTAAAGATTTTCTTAAAAATCATCCGCAACCCTCCGTCATTTTAGGAAGTAGAGTACTTAGTATTCGTGCTACGTTTGTTGACCTTAGCCAAGGCGTAGTGTACGGTAGCTAAGTGATGTCTTCCTACAAGCGCATATGATGCAGATTAATTAGGACGGGCATATGACTTTGTTGACCTTAGCCAAGGGTCATGTGAATGGGTCTAATTAATCAAGAAATGACGGGTTGAGCTTGACTAGTGCTCGTGATTTGTTGACCTTAGCCAAGGTCACGAGTATTAGGGGTAAAAACCACATCGGGAATTTCAATAGTTGAAATTTGCAATGAGATTGCATACCTTCCATGTGATGGTTAGATCCCGATCCCACTGTGGGCAATAGTTTCTCCTAGGAGAGTTTTACAGTTTACAATTAGCTAACTCATTAGGTGTCTAGAAAGGTGTTAACGGGGCTCCGCCTCTGGGAAAACGAGGTTTACTCTAATTAGGTCCGTGCGAAAGCACGGGGAACCTCCCTCAAGTACCGACACTGGCCTGGCTGAACGGTTAGCGAAGTTGTAGACTGTAATTAATCCTGACTAGTTTTTCTTTTTAAGGTTTGAAAGAAAAACTCGATAAAAAGCAGTGGGAAACATCGATTAGACAAGATAATAACCAATCTAATCTATGCAAGAGCTTTCGCTGAGTGTATTCTTTTCTCTCTCTTAATGGCAGATACCCATGACTGGACTCAAGCTTTTACTAGATAAAAACAAACTGAATGGGACCAACTATAAAGACTGGCTAAGGAATCTGAAAATTGCCTTGACTTATGATAAAGTATCATATGTCCTCACGGCTTCAGCCCCGCCCGTCCCTGGTCCAAAATCCTCAGTTGTGGACATTGAAGTCCGCAAGACATGGGACGCTGACTGTGCCACGGCCACATGCCTCGCGCTTGCATCGATGGATAACACACATCAAAAGCAGCACGAGGACATGGACATTCACGGTATATTGCTCCATACAAAGGAGTTGTATGGGGAGCAATCCCGCGAATTACGATACGAAGCGTCAAAGAAATTGTTTCAGATGCGAATGGCCCCTGGCACACCAGTAGGAGACCATGTTCTGAAGATGATAGCTCTTATAGAAGAGCTTGAGGACCTTGGATGGACGATGGACAATGAACAATATATAGATATTATTCTGCAGTCCCTCCCCTCCACCTTTGCTCAGTTCATAGTGAACTTCAACATGCATGGCATGGAGAAGGACCACCCTGAACTCCTTAACATGTTAAGGAGTGCAGAGAGCACTATGAAGTTAGCAAGAACTCCCGTTATGACTATTGGACAGTCTTCATCTTCTCGCCCGAAAGCCAAGGCCAAGGGAAAGAAAAAGAAGAAACCCACTAATCCTAAGGGCGGAGTTAAAAAGGTAAAGGGAAAGGGAAGGTCCAAGGCTGGAGACTCGGGGAAGGGCGAATGTTTTCATTGCCACAAGACAGGACATTGGAAGCGCAATTGCACGGAGTACTTAAGTCTCAAGAAGAAGCATGGTGATGCTTCTGCTTCAGGTGCGTTTGTGACTGAAAACTGTTTTTCTATAAACTCTGCTTCCTGGGTATTGGATACCGGTTCAGGTTCTCACCTTTGCAATTCTATGCAAGGGCTGAGAAATAGCAAGGTTTTGAGGACAGGTGACCATACTCTCCGCGTTGGAAATGGTTCCAATGTACATACAGTCGCAGTGGGAGAGTATCACTTGGGGTTGCCATCTGGATGTATTTTGGTTTTAAATCCATGTTATTTTGTACCAAGTATGCTATATAATATAATATCCGTTTCTTTGTTGGACAATGAAGGGTATAATTTTGTATTGCAGAACAATGTTATGAACATTAACCTGAATCAAATGTTGGTTGGGTATGGTACGCTTAACAACGGAATATATGTCCTAAATCAACACACAGTTTTCAGTATACAACACACTAATAAAAGAAAACTTTCAGAGTTAAATGAAGCTTTTCTTTGGCACTGTAAACTTGGTCATATTAACGAAACAAGACTAAACAAGTTACACAAAGATGGATATTTAAATTCTTTTGAATATAAATCTTATGCGACTTGCCAGTCTTGTATCAAGGGTAAAATGACCAAAACTCCGTTTACCGGACACGGAGAAAGAGCTACTCAGCTCCTGGGCCTCATACATAGTGATGTATGTGGGCCAATGTCTACACAGGCTAGAGGCAGTTTTTCATACTTCATTACGTTCACTGACGATTTCTCAAGATTCGGTCATGTATTTTTATTAAAGCACAAGTCCGAAGCTTTCGAGAAATTCATTGAATATAAACAAGAAGTAGAAAAACAAATCGGCTTGAGTATCAAGATGCTTCGATCAGATCGAGGTAGTGAGTATCTCAGTACAGAATTTGCACAATTCCTAAAAGAGAATGGGATTCTCTCTCAGCTCACTCCTCCTTACACACCACAGCACAACGGTGTGTCAGAACGACGGAATAGGACCTTATTAGATATGGTCCGGTCCATGATGAGTGACGCTGAGTTACCAGTCTCGTTTTGGGGGCATGCATTGGAGACTGCAGCGTTTCTGCTAAACAGGGTTCCAACCAAAACCGTGTCTACCACGCCATATGAGATATGGCATGGGAAAAGACCATCTCTTAAGAGAATTAAGATTTGGGGTTGCCCGGCCTATGTTAAAAAGCAGAATCCGGACAAACTCGAGACACGGTCAGTCATGTGTAACTTTGTGGGATATCCAAAGAATTCTTATGGATATCTATTCTACCACAAAGAGGAACAAAAAGTGTTCGTTTCTCAACATGCCACATTCTTAGAAAAAGTGTTTTTCACAGACAAAGATGATGGCAAGGTGTTGGATCTAGAAGAGGTTCTAGAGACACAAACTACAAATGACGATTTGGTAGAACCGGCTGTTGCAGCAGAAACTGAAGAACCTCGGCCACTCCGAAGGTCTGGTAGGACTTCTCGCCCACCGGAGAGGTACTACGGTTTCCTCATTGATGGTAACGGAGAAGATTGCATCATGGATGATGATGATCCTACCGGTTTTCAGCAAGCTATCACGAGTAAAGACTCTGTGAAGTGGCTGGATGCCATGAGATCCGAAATGGAGTCTATGTACACCAACAAAGTGTGGACTTTGGACATTGTACCCCCTGGGGTAAAACCTGTGGGGTGCAAATGGATCTTTAAAAGAAAGATTGGTGTAGATGGGCAGGTGGAGACCTATAAGGCAAGACTTGTGGCGAAGGGTTTTCGTCAAAGACCAGGTTTGGACTATGACGAGACTTTTTCTCCCGTAGCCATGCTTAAATCCATTCGGATCCTACTTGCTATTGCTGCTCACTACGACTATGAAATCTGGCAGATGGACGTTAAAACCACATTTCTAAATGGAAATTTGGAAGAATGCGTTTATATGGATCAGCCAGAGGGCTTCATTGATAGTGGGAGCAGCGGGAAAGCATGTAAATTGCTTAAATCCATATATGGGTTAAAGCAGGCATCACGGAGTTGGAACATCTGTTTCGATGATGTTATCAAAGAGTTTGATTTCATCAAAAATCCAGATGAACCTTGTGTTTATAAGAAGACTGTAGGGAGAGCTGTCACATTCCTCGTATTGTACGTGAACGACATTCTTCTGATAGGAAATGATATTCCTATGCTACAGTCGGTCAAATCTTTCTTATCACTGAGGTTCTCCATGAAGGACCTGGGTGATGCCACGTACATTCTGGGCATAAGGATCTATAGGGATAGATCCAAAAGGTTATTGGGATTGTCCCAAACCAAGTACATTGACACCATCCTAAAAAGGTTTGGTACGGAAGACTCCAAGCGGGGTGCCTTACCCGCTTGCCATGGGGTCACTCTCTCCAAGGATTCTTATCCAAAGACCGATGAAAAGAGAGCTCGCATGAGTATTATACCCTATGCTTCGGCAGTAGGATCTATAATGTATGCGATATTATGTACACGCCCAGATGTAGCTTGCGCACTTAGTGTTGTAAGCAGGTATCAATCTAACCCAGGGGAGAATCATTGGACAGCTGTGAAGAACATTCTTAAGTACTTACGAAGGACTAAAGAATTGTTCTTGGTGTATGGTAATGGAGATCTCCAAATGGAGGCCTTTACCGATTCGAGCTTCCAGAGCGATAAGGACGACAGCAAATCTATCTCTGGGTTTGTATTTACCCTCAATAGAGGGGCGGTGAGTTGGAAGAGTTCCAAACAAGATACCGTTGCAGACTCTACGATGGAAGCTGAGTACATTGCTGCAAATGATGCCGCCAAGGAAGCCGTCTGGATGAAGAAGTTCGTCTCGGAGCTAGGAGTAGTTCCAACCATTATTGATCCAATACCTCTGTATTGTGACAACAATAGGGCTATGGCGTTAGCCAAGGAGCCCAGATCCCATCAGCGGTCCAGACACATCCTGAGGCGTTTTCATTTGATCCGGGAGATTGTTGATCGCCGTGAGATCGAGATTAGGAGGGTAGACACAAAGAATAACGCCGCGGATCCATTCACTAAGGCCCTCCCTCAGCCGCAGCATGAGCGACTTTTTGAGATGTTGGGTATGAGATACGACAATAACTGGCCTTAGTGCAAGTGGGAGATTGTTGGATATATGTATGCCCTAGAGGCCACTATATGATAGTGGATGTATCTATACATGTATATATATATATATTCAGTATGCATTCTTGCTCGACATGATAGTATGCTATCTGGTTGTTCTTTATCTGACATGTTGATTTGATCATGCTTTTATTCATTCATACATGCTGATAAAGCCCTGAGGATATCGGCTTGACTACTCTGATTATGATGGAGATCATACTAGTGGGACATCTGTAGTCTATAAGCATATCCTGGAACGTCCCTAGTCGTAGGTATATCGTGACGGGGCATTGATATACCAGAGTAGACTAGCGTATATGATACTAGACCCATACGATGGGTGATGAATGTTCCCACATTCATTGATGTTTGACATCAAGATCATATACGGGTGCTCAGTGGTGACTGGGTACACTGGACGGACTCGCCGAGAACTCCTATATGGAATTATATTTATCGTCGGATAGCAGTTCTCAGGTGACACTGGTACCGGTTAGTCTGTAGACCCGAGATCGTCATGGAGTCTTGTGTGTTCTCCCACTGTACTTTGATTGCCACCCTACCACGGCTCTACTGAGTCGTGCAAACAGACGGCCGTTGGGTACAGTCCCGAGACACACGAAGGCGATGAGCGATAGGAGGGGTTTCGTCTCTCTCGATATAGGGAGTTGATGCCGTGCTGTGCCCGACTGGTTATATCAGAAAGTCCCTGGCCAGGGCTGATGAGATTACTGATAAGTGTTATCAGCAGTTTCTCGAACTGTTATAGACCATTCAACGGCATGACTTATTGAGTCATTAGGGTCGACGTGACCATCCCTAGACTCGATATGCGGCATATCTGACGAAGAGACCGGACTGTACGGTAGTGTTGCCGGATGGCTCGACGGGAGTTGTAACAGGTTCGCTTGTTTTCTTCTGATCGCTCAATACCCGGGTGGCCGTTACGTTTGGCTGACCGCTTGCGTCTTGGGGGTGCTTGATGTGATCATCACCCACTGCCGGCGTATTGACGAGTCTTAGAGTCCCACATAGGAGTTACCTAGTCCAGGCGAAACGTTGTGGTGCGCGTATGTGATATGCGCTTGGACCCGATTAAAATGCGTGTATGGGATACCGTATATTAATTGGGCGGCTTGCTAATGGTCGGGTCGTATGTGATATGACCGGATTAGTGAATCAAGTGTTGATTTATCATTAGCTTCTCACTACAAATCCTATCTTGTTTATTTTGGATGTATGCATGCATGTATGCATTCATTCTTGTTCATGCACATATGGATATGCAAGCACACATGCATACATACATCATTTTATCATGGTTGCTTATACAATGAGAATGGTGGCAATATAAGAATCACACCATGGTTATTTTTATGGATTATTATTGCTTTTAAATTAAAACAAAAAGGAAATGAAAATGGGTTAAATCATAAAAGGTTTCTACACTCTTCTTAACCTTACCATGCTCACCTAACATTTAACCCATGGTTTATTTTCTTTTTGTGCTTTTAACTTTAATCCAATAATATCTTTAGAGTTAACCATGGTTGGATATGAGGAAGGAAAAATATATATATGCTTATTTTTCATATTTCTTTCAATGGTTCATTATTCTCTTCTTCACAAAAAAGACCACCATCTTCATCAACCTTGATCCTTTGCTCTCTAGTTCTTTCAAGAGAGAAAAATACTCATAAAAATAGGATTTTGAAGTGAGATCCTTAGCCACAACACCATTCTACTCAAGTTTAGCCAACTTGATTAGAGTGTTCTCTTTGTTTTCCAAAGTTGCTAGCTTGGACGGGAAACTCCGGGTGGATCGTCGTGGACGTGAGAGGACTACAAGTGGACCTTCTTCCAACACCCAAGAGTCTAAGGAGTCAAGCAAAAAGGGAGCTACAAAGGTTGTAGTTTCGAAACCCTTATTTTTATTAGCTTAAAGTTTAGTAACCCTAATTTTCTTGGATCGATTCCTTTGCATGTTTGTTGAGCACCATCAAAATACATACTTTGAGACATGTGATGCTTCAAAACTCATTATAGGGTGCTAGACTAACCATACACCAATATCAAGTAAATCTCATATATCCAATATTCAATATCGAGCACATAGGCCCCGAGCACATAGGCCCCTCTCATATCGAGCACATAGGCCCCAAGCACATAGGCCCTCTCATCGACCATATAGGCCCATCACATCGAGCACATAGGCCCCGAGCACATAGGCCCCTCTCATATCAACCATATAGGCCCCTCACATCGAGCACATAAGCCCCTCTTATATCGACCATATAGGCCCCTCATATCGAGCACATAGGCCCCGAGCACTTAGGCCCCTCTCATCGACCATATAGGCCCACACATATAATAAATAAGTATATTTGTATATATCATTATTATGATATATGATGTAGGTGTGTGTGTGTATATATATATCAACGTCCCATACCACTGATATATATATATATATACGATGGGTACACATATATATATCAGCGTCCCATACCACTGATATATATACGCAGGAGTAAAACAATCCAGAAAACATCATATGAAAACCATATCTTAATGCGAAACCCATGAACATAATATATGCAACATGAAATAGTAATATGAGCATATAAGGAAAAATCGCTATTTAACTGCAACAAGTTATAAAATATATCATGCGGTTCCTAAATTCTCCAAATTCATACAACGTCATATAAAGGTGAACATGTAACTATGTAAAGGCATATGTGTAAGCATGTAGGTATATAGGTATGATATATGTCATATGCATAATGGAATATGAATCAATAACATATAAGCATGCAATGCAATGCGAGCAGTTGAATAAATGGTAAATGAATAATAATGCAGCAATAAAGAAATATACATTCCTATATACGAGTCATACAGTTTTTGGTATTTGAAAGTTGCACGAATCGTGGTGTTTAGATAATAGGGCTACGGTGTTTTTATGAAAAAGTACATCCTTTGAAAATATCCGTAGGATCTCTTGGCCTGTCTTTAAAATACTCACGATTCGTTAGTTTTTGAAATAGGTATGACTCGATTCTAGTCTAACATCTACAAGTAAATTACAGGACTAATCGACAGGTAAGGAAACAACCTAAATCTGAGTCAATACATATAAATATAATAGTCGGTGATCCTGCCTCAATAGTATCACATACGATACAATATATATTATGACATCCTCGAGTCAAAAGTGCGGATCTCTTATCGATATATAGCTCGTACGTAAATCCGTCGTACGGCATCCCAAATCTGGGTACGGGTCAAATATCACATTCATCTCATTATTCATCTGGTATCCATTATCATCATATCCTGTATTAGGGGTACTGATCTAAGTCTAGTACATACTGATACCACCTATATATATCTACATGTATGAAATCACATGCCTAAAGGCCCGCTATAATCTCATCTCGTATCTCATAATACGAACCAAAACATATCACCGATCTCACGGCATCAAGCCTAATCTCATCGACTCATCTCCAAATATCATCCACTATCCTCATTATCCAAGTATAGGTTTACGTATATATATATATATATATATATATATATATATAGTCTCATACCTATGTGTGTGTGTGTATGTATCCCTATACACGCATAAGTAATAATAATAATGCATGTGTGTGCGTGTGTGCGTGTGTGCGAACCTATTCTATGGTTCGCGACTAAGAAATCAACCACGACACTATCATCCAAATTCACAAAATATATGTAAATATATAACATATCATCAACTACACTACGAACTGCGGGGGTGCTATACGCCATCCACCCGACCTCCTCCGTAGATATAATCTACTCACCTTGCTCTTCGCTTGCCGATGCCGACGTCGCCACGCGCTTGCTTGTCATCTCAAAGTCCTCGTGGGTGTACCTACACATCATAACGTATCGTGCCGCATTAAAACCCAATTCAAAACAAAAACGACACGCTAAAAGCCTATAGCTCAGAACCTACGGACTACGCCTTTCAAACCACCAAACAACCCTCGATATCGTCGTACAGACGTCAAGTGATCGAGGTAAAACACAAATACTAAAATCCAGAATCCAAAATACGAAAAATATAACCCCGAATCAAAATAGCAACTCATGAATTTAGTCCTAGATTTTACCCCAGGTGAAATTAGCCAATTTTGCATATGTGTAGGGTCTAGTTTACTGGAGACAAAGCTACAGAGCAAACACGGATCCAAACACCACTGCTCCGACCGCAATTTGCGGCCAGAAGAATATATTTGCGGCCAGGGAAAGGGGGTTGGTTTCAGCGTTTCCATGGTAGCTTCTAGGATGCCTGCACACTCCTCTGTGTTTGCTAAATAATTTTCAGGTTACCCGGGTGTTAGTAGATTTCATTATACCCTCACAGAATCCACAATTCTCCGATATCGGGTTTTCTAAGTTCATAATCCGGGGTTTAAATCTCAGGTTCAGTCTACTAAATCATCACAACAGGGGTTTAAGGTCACTAATAACTCAATTACACTATCACAATTCAATTCAAACCCTAACCCTAAACTTAGAATTTCTAAACCTCAATAAATATCGCCTAAGCACTTCTAAACATGCATAGAAGCTAAGGTAAACCAAATACTACACTAATGGTTCAGAAATTACCTTACTTGGCACTCATGAATCCCCTAGAGCATCAAAATCCTATTTTTCTCGGTCCAAGGTGCTTGTGGTGAGCTTGTGCACAAATTTTGTGAAGAGGAGAAGATGTTTTGGTGTTGTTTATGATGGTGAAGAGGAAATGAAGGGAGAGGGCTGCTGCTGGAGCTGGGGCTGCTGCTGAGCAAGGAGGGAAGTGTGGGGGGAGAGAGAGAGAGCGCCAAAGTCAAGCCCCCCATGCCTAATCAATGCCCCATTCCTCTCTTTCTTTATTCATTTTCTTTTCTTTCATTTTCTTTCCTTTTCTTTTCTATTCTTATCAAAACAAAACCATACATGAAAAAGGAAAACACATGATAGGAAAATTGTAACAATTGTTTGTAAATGTGACATGGTGCATGTTTTGCACAAAACGAGCTTAATGCGCGATTAGTGATATTTAATCGCGATTAGCATTAAAATAGTGTATAATGAATCATAAAATTTCATAATTTGCATAAATCCAATAAAACACCCTCTCTTTAGTAATTTCTATAACTTTCCAAATTTTTCCCAATTTATTTGTATTTAATTATACCGCAATATTGAAATATTCAATATATTTATTATTTAATTATAAAAATCCCTAAAAATAATATTTTATTTTTCCGAAATGTTACAAATAGTTACTCCCAGGAGTGTTTTACACTTTACAATTAGATAATCCAGTAGTTGTCTAGAAAGGTGTCAACGGGGTTATGCCTCTAGGGAAACGAGGTTTATTTTAATTAGGTCTGTACGAAAGCATGGGAAACCTCCCTCGAAGTACCGACACTAGCCTGGCTGACCGGTGAGCGAACTTGTAGAATGTAATTAATTTTCTTTTTAAGGTTTGAAGGAAAATTTGATAAAAAGCAGTGAGAGATATCGATTAGATAAGATTAATAACCAATCTAATCATGCAAGAGCAATCGCTGAGTGTTTTTCTCTCTCTCTCCTAATGGCAGATACCAATGTTGGGACTTAAGGTTCTATTAGACAAAAATAAACTCACGGGACCTAATTATAAAGAATGGCTGAGGAACGTAAATATTGCCCTTACATATGACAAGGTTGCATATGTCCTTACTGCTCCGGCCCCTCCCCTCCGAGGCCCTGATTTCTCTATTGCGGATAAGGAAATCCGCAAAACATGGGATATAGATTGCACCACAGCCAAATGTCTCGCGCTTGGTTCGATGGACAACAAACATCAGAAGCAACATGAGAAGATGGATGTACAATCCATCTTTCTCCATACAAAGGACATGTCTGGGGAGAAATCTCGTGCCCGGTGTTACGAGGCCTCAAGAAAGTTGTTTCAGATGAGGATGGCTGCTGGCACATCTGTAGGTGATCATGTGCTGAAGATGATAGGACTTATTGAAGAACTAGAGGACCTGGGATGGACGATGGAGAACGAACAATATATTGATATAGTTCCACAGTCTCTCCCTCTACCTATGCTCAGTTTATAGTGAACTTCAACATGCACAATCTGGAGAAGTCACTGTCTGAACTTCTCAATATGTTGAGGAGCGCAGAGAGCATGTTAAAAGTAGTGAAAACTCCCTCTCTAGTTGCTGGGCCATCTTCCTCTTCCGTCCCGAAAGCTAAAGCTAAGGGAATGAAGAAGAAGAAACCCATCAAACCGAGAGGTGGAGTTAGAAAGGCACCAGGGAAAGATAAGTCAGGGGTTGCGGCATCGGGAAAAGGGGAATCCTTCTACTGCCATAAGACTAGGCACTGGAAGAGAAACTGTGTTGGGTACCTCGTTGATCTCAAGAAGAAGAAGCATGCTGATGCTTCCACTTCAGATGTGTTTGTTACCGAAAACTGTCTTTCAATCAACTCTACTTCCTGGGTATTAGATACCGAGTCAGGATCTCATATCTGCAATTATGTCCAGGGATTGAGAAATAGAAAGGTGTTGAAGAAAACCGATCACACTCTCCGTGTAGGGAATGGTTCGAATGTACATGCTGTATCAGTGGGAGCGTATCACCTTGTTTACCTTCAGGATGTATATTGGTTTTGAACCCATGTTATTTTGTACCTTCCATGTTATGTAACATAATATCAGTATCTCTGTTAGACAATGAAGGATATAATTTTGTGTTACAAAGTAATTTTATGAACATTAACCTAAATCAACAGTTGATTGGGTATGGAACATTAAATAACGGAATCTACGTTTTGAATCAACACACAGTTTTTAACATACAGCACACAAACAAAATGATGATTTCAGAGATAAATGAATCTTTCATTTGGCATTGTAGACTTGGTCATATTAACGAAACAAGACTAACCAAGCTACAGAAAGATGGATATTTAAATCCGTTTGAATATAAATCTTATGCGACTTGTCAGTCTTGCATCAAGGGTAAAATGACCAAAACTCTGTTTACTGGACACGGAGAGAGAGCTACTAAACTCTTAGGCCTCATACATAGTGATGTATGTGGACCAATGTCTACATATGCAACAAGTGGTTTTTCATACTTCATAACTTTTACTGATGATTTCTCAAGATTTGGACACGTGTTCTTGTTCAAACATAAGTCTGAAGCTTTCGAAAAATTCAAGGAGTATAAACATGAAGTAGAAAAACAAACTGTGTTGAGTATCAAGAAACTTCGATCAGATCGAAGAGGAGAGTACCTAAGTACAGAGTTTCTAGATTTCCTGAAAGAGAATGGGATTCTCTCTCAGCTCACTCCTCCGTACACACCACAGCACAACGGTGTGTCAGAAATGAGAAATCGTACCCTATTAAATATGGTGTGTTCGATGATGAGTGATGCCGAGTTACCACTTTCGTTCTAGGGCCATGCATTGAAGACTGCAATATATCTATTAAAAAGGGTTCCGACCAAAACCGTGCCTATCACTCCATATGAGATATGGTATGGAAAGAGACCATCTCTTAAACGAGTTAGGATATGGGGTTGTCCTGCTTTTGTTAAAAAGCAGAATCCAGACAAACTCAAGACACGATCGGTTTTGTGTAATCCCAAACATTCATATGTGTATCTTTTCTACCATAAGGAAGAACAAAGAGTGTTTGTTTCTCAGTACGCCACATTTTTAGAAAATGAATTTTTTACAAATGATACTGTTGGCAATATGGTAGAGCTGGAAAAAATTTCAGAGCCACAAACAAATACTGACGATTTGGTTGAACCTGAACTTTCAATAGAACCTAACGAGCCTTAGTCACTCCGTAGATCTAGTAGAACATCTCGCCCACCGGATAGATACTATGGTTTTCTAATTAATGGTGATAGAGAAGATTGCATCATAGATGTGTAGGGTGTTTTTCGTCACCCTATTGAGATGGGAATACGCGCGCGCTTGTCAGGCGTACTACAGATTCCCCCTTCCTAGGGTAGGCAGGGGTTTATTGATTGTAGGGATCTGAATCTCCGGCAGCCGCGGACTAAGCTGCCGTTAATTACCCCTCGCCATTGGAGCGAGGGAACCTCCGATTAACGGGTCAAACAGGTCTTGCGAACTCAATGTGCAGTGTATGCGTGTTGTGATTTCAAAAGGGGTTTTGGACATATCGGGGGCCCCGCAGAGTTTTACGGGGGTCCCTCTACCCGGATAGCGGGCTGGGGATCAAGAGGGCTAGCAGCTCCCTTGCGGGGTGCGGGGCAGCGCCCCGGCCCAATTTTTTTTGGGAGGGAAGTATGTGTGTGTGTGTGTGTGTGTATGTATATATATACATATATATATATAAGGGAAAAGGGCATCCAAAGGATGCGTGGGAAAAGCGCCAGCGCTTTGGGTGCTAGCGCTTTGAGCGCAAGTGCGCTAGCGCACCACGTGTCATCATATGGGCGATCGAGCGCTAGCGCTTTTGGGCGCGAGCGCTTTGAGCGCTGGCGCCCCACGTGTCGGCACGTGGGTGCTCGGGTGCTAGCGCTTTGGGTGCTAGCGCTCTGAGCGCAAGATCGCTAGCGCTTTGAGCGCTAGCGTGTTACGTGTCAGCACGTGGGCGCTCGGGCGCTAGCGCTCTGAGCGCAAGAGCGCTAGGACGCCACATGTCAGCACGTGGGCGCTCGGGCGCTAGCGCTTTGGGCGCTAGCGCTCTGAGCGCAAGAGCGCTAGTGCCCCACGTGTCAACACGTGGGCGCTCGAGCGGCAAAAGGGACTTGGTCCCTGCGATGGGAGTTATACTCCCAGAAAGGAGCACTTATTATTCTCTGTGTATATATATATATATATATATATATATATATATATGAGGAGTTAAACTCCTAGGATGTTTTGAAGCTGGTGAAGGGGCTTCTCCTCTTGAGCCCTAGTTCTTTCCCAAAGTGGGGTTTCTGGAGATGGGTCTCCTTCTTCTTCCTATCGTTTGGCTGGATCTTGAAGATCAGGAGATGTGAGATTTTAAAAATCTCTTTTTTTGAGATCTAATAACAGATCCAAGTTCCCCTTTGTGGGTTTTGTGGTGAAAAACTATTTAGTTTTTGAAAAGGAAGAGAAACTATTGATTTAATTCAAAAGAAAGAAGAAGGTTTGGAACCTTCAGAAAGGGGAAAGAGGCACAAACCCTAGATTTTTTGGGGAGAATGAAAAGTGTATGCTTTATTCATCATCATGTTGCCTTATATAGGCTTACATATTTACATATAGCCTCTTGGGCTTTACAAAATGGTATTTTGCCCATCATATGGCTCATGTGCCATTTCGTTTTGCACATAAGCCATGAGCTTACAAAAATTTAGCTTTGTGCCCATAAAAATTACATCAAAATTATTTTTTACATGATTTGCATGGGGAGGCTGGCCGCTTCATATTCCAGCTCGACATGGGCATAGGCCCACTTGATCTGGGCTTGGGCCCAGCTGGCTTGGGGTTGACCTTGACTTTGACTCGGTCAACCGGGGTACAATTTTTGACCCTAACAAAGTTCCCCCATCAATAAATGCACACCACATATTTGGGTCGTGTGCATGAAATTGATGGATCTTCTATCGCGTGTAGGCGACTTGCTTTGGTTCCCTCTTTTTGGGATGCACTGCCCTTTTTACGACGTGGACGGTCGACGCTTGACGCGTCTCCGAGACGGAGTGTCCGTGGTAGACGTTTCCTTGCCCCGCATCGATTTGGTTCCCACTTTGTAAGAAGCCTGCACTGCCATTTTTGCGACATGGACGGTCGACGCTTGACGCGTCTCCAAGACGGAGTGTCTGTGGTAGACTTTTCCCTCGCCCGGAGTGATCTGGTTACTTCTTTGTAGGAAGCCTGCACTGCCCTTTTTACGACATGGAAGGTCGACGCTCTGATCCGGAGCGATTTGGTTCCCGATTTGTGGGAAGCCTGTACTACCCTTTTTGCGACATGGACGGTCGACGCTTGACGCGTCTCCGAGGTGGAGTGTCCGTCGAAGACGTTTCCCTGGCCCGGAGTGATTTAGTAGACGTGCCCCCGGCACAAAGTGTCGCTGGTCGACGTTTCCTCGGCATGGAGTCTCTGTGTTGGACGTTTCCCCGAGACGGAGTGTCGCTGATCGACTTGTCCCCGGCACGGAGTGTCGCTGATCGACTTGTCCCCGGCACGGAGTGTCGCTGATGTTCGACTTATCCCCGGTACGGAGTGCCGCTGATCGACTTTTCCCCGGCACGGAGTGCCGCTGATCGACTTGTCCCCGGCACGGAGTGTCATGGATCGACTTGTCCCCGGCACGGAGTGTCGCTGATGTTCAACTTTTCCCCGGCACGGAGTGTCGCTGATGTTCGACTTTTCCCCGGCATGGAGTGTCGCTGATGTTCGAATATTCCCCGGCACGGAGTGTCGTTGATCGACTTGTCCCCGACACGGAGTGTCGCTGATGTTCGACTTTTCCCCGGATCGGAGTGTCGCTGATGTTCGACTTTTCCCTGGATCGGAGTGTCGCTGGTCGACTTGTCCCCGGCACGGAGTGTCGCTGACCGACTTTTCCCCGGCGCGGAGTGTCGCTGATCGACTTGTCCCCGACACGGAGTGTCGCTGGTCGACTTATCCCCGGCACGGAGTGTCGCTGGTCGACTTGTCCCCGGTACGGAGTGTCGTTGATTGACTTTTCCCCGGCGCAGAGTATCGCTGTTCGACTTGTCCCCGGAATAGAGTGTCGCTGATCGACTTTTCCCCGGTACGGAGTGTCGCTGGTCGACTTGTCCCCGGCACGGAGTGTCGCTGGTTGTTTCCGAGTCGAAGCATAATTCCGACATGGAAGGCAGATACGCTTGAGGCGAAGCATGATTTCGACACGGGGTATATTCTGGGACGAAGCATGATTCCGCCGCAGAGATTGTTGGTTTGATTTGTTTGATTTGAGTTGACATCAGCATTGCTACACTGGAATATGGTACCAGGAGCGAATCATCATCTATCTTTGAGAGGATTTGGGAATTGTTTTTTTTTTGTTTGGCATCTGCATTGCTGCACTGGAATAACTCTAGGAGCAACTCATCATTTGCCCCGGGAGGATTTAGGAATTGATGGCTTGGGAGACAGGTTTGGATCCCTATCACCTAAGGCATTTCAATTTTATGGGCCGTAAGGGTCCAATAAAAGCATTTTCTTCCTACGAGTCGAAAGGATCTCGTAGGTGTATTTTCTCCTTAGGAGTCATGGGGACTCTTAAGTGTGTTGCTCCTTTGCGAGTCGTAAGGATCTCATGCGGGAATTTTCTCCTCACAAAGTCGAGAGGACTTCGTGAGTGCATTTCATCTCTTTTTTTTACGAGTTTGCGCCCTTTCGGGATTTCACAAACTCGTCGGCAGTCCTGCTGTTTTTATTCACGGAGCCCTTTCGGGTTTTCATCTGTACCCATTTTGCTTATGGACATACCATTTATTTTATTTTATTTTATTTTATTTTATTTTATTTTTGGTGGGACTTTGAATGTGGTCTCACCGGTAGGACATGGGAGAGATTGGGATTGCTTTACGCCCGTAGATTGTATACGGTTTTGCAGGATGTATGATCCAGACCGTAGGGCCGGAAAAATTTCAGGACTTTGTTGGCGTTTGCATCGCTGCACTGGAATATAGTACCAGGAGTGTAGGGTTACTAGGCACATGCACAAGGGTCTATAAGGCATCAACCATGCCCGATTGAAAATTTAGCCGTGCCGAACAACCCTAAACCAAGATCTTAGACTAGAGATTAGGCGAAACAAAGCATGTTAAACACTTTAACATCTAAGAGTTTGGGATTATAACCTTTGTAGTCCGGTCCTTCACTTCATAAGCTCCGTGTTGTGGTCCCTTCGCTGCGATCATCAAGTTCCGGACTCTCGAGAGGCTCCACGAAGAGAAAGATGCAATCTTGCTTCCGATCTTCGATAACAAAGATGATCTACCTTGAAGTTTCATTCACACAAACTCTCACTCACTAAATGAAGTGAACACCCTAATTTAAATGGCTAGGATAGATTAGGATGATGAAGTAGGATTTTAGCTCTCATTTGTTTTCTTAATCTCACTCATAATCATCACTTCATGAAAAGCTAGAAAGCTTTTCGTGCAAAGAAGGAAGAAGAAGAAGAAGCTCCATTTCTTTTGTGATCAATAATGAATTGTGATGATAATTACTTATGCAACCATGGTTCAAGATGATAGGCTAACCATTGTAGAGACTTAACTAGGGTTAAAGGGTGTGGGTTGGGTTTGGAAATATCTTGCAAAATATCTTTGCAGAAAAAAAGAAAGCTTCTAGAAGCTTCTAGAAAAGTTTAACCCAAATCAAACCCTAACCTCGTTTAATCTCCACTAATCATGTTGCATTAGTAATTATAATATGTTACATTCTTATATATCATATATACAATATTTATTGTAAGAAAATAAAATAATACAATTAACATATATCGCATATGTATTACCCGAGTGAGAAAAAGAATCTTTTAGTGAGCTTATATCAGTTAATATAATTTAATATATCAAATATATAATTATACATTAAATTATCGAATCAACACTTGATCCGATAATCTGGCTATTTCAAAAATAACCGACTAATATAATCTGTATCAGTTCATCGAATCAACACTTGATCCGATGACCCGGCTATATCACATATACCCGGCCGATATCTCATATCGCGAGAATCTAATACGGTATCACATACACGTATTGTTCTCGTTCCCGCACATATCGCATATGTGCTCCTACTCCGTTTTGCCTGAGCCAAGAAACCTCTGTGTAGGACTCTAAAGAATCGTCAATACGCCGGCAGTAGATGATGATCATATCAAACACCCACAAGCTGCAAGGTCAGCTAAACGTAACAGCCACCCAGGTATTGAGCGCTCAGAAGATCAACAAGCAAGCATGTACATTCTCCAGTGAATCCAGTCAGTAACACTCCCGTACAGTCCGGTCTCATTGTCTGATATGTCGCATATCTCGCCTAGGGGTGGTAAACGTCAGACCACAGTAGCTTAACAAGTCGTGTCGATATGAGGTCTATAACAGTTCGAGAAACTACTGATAACACTTACCAGTAAATCTCAGCAACCCTGGCCAGGGATTTCCAGTTATAGCCAATCGAACACAGCACAACATCAACTCCCTATACTGGGAGAGACGAATCCCCTCCTATCGCTCATTGCCTCCATGTGATTCGGGACTGTACCTAAAAGCCACCTTTTTGCACGCCTTCTTGGACGTGGTATGATGGAAATCAAAGCACAGTGGGAATCACACCAGACTCTATGACGATCTCGGGTCTACAGACTACTCTTTACCAGTGTCACCAGAGAACTGCCATCTGACGTGAGGTATAATACCATCTGGGAGTTCTCGGCGAGTCCGTCCAGTGTACCCAGTCTCCACTGAGCACCCGTATACCTTCTCTGATGTCAAATACCAATGGATATGAGATCATCCATCGCCCATCATATGCGTCAAGAAGCGCATACGCTAGTCTACTCTGGAGTATCGATGCCATGTCTCGGTACTCCCACGACTAGGAACATTTGAAGGATGTACTTGGCGACTACACTGTCCTCACTAGTATGATCCGCATCATAGTCCTGGTAGTCAAGTACTCATCCTAAGGGCTTTATCAACATGTAACATAGAGACAATCAGAGTACATGTTAAGATAAAGAGCAACCAGATAGTGTACTATCATGTCGAGCAAGAAAGTCCTCCCTATGTATGTCCAAGCATCCACTACAATATATATCGTATGTACAGTAATGGCCTCTAGGGCATACATATAACTAACAATCTCCCACTTGCACTAGGGCCATCTGTTGTGGTATCGCATACCCAACAATTAGCTGCAGTTGAAGTATCTCATACTCAACCATCCCATAAAAGTCACTACTAGGAAAAAGGCTTTTGTGAGTGGATCCGCGCTGTTGTCCTCTGTGTCTACTCTCCTAACCTCGATCTCCGTGGAGGTCAACCATCTCCATGATCAGGTGATTCTTCCTAAGAATTATATCTGGATCACAGATGGGACGGGTGTTCCTAGGCCTAAGCCACAACTCCATTGTCACACAATGGCAGGAACGAAGTTCATCTCATGAACTAATATATATCCAGACTGCCTCTTTGGTAGCATCCATAGTAACGATGTATCTTGCCTTTAATCGTCTAGTAAGTCATTGTATCTTGCTTGGAACTCTTCCAACATACCGTCCCTCCACTGAGGGTAAAGACAATGCCTGCGACCAACATTCAGTCGTCCTTATCACCCTGGAACCTTTTCCAGTGATTCTCCCCAGGATCGATTGATACCATCTCACTACAACTAGTGAGAATCCTAACATCCATTTAGATCTATCTCATAGAGATAAAACCTAGGATTTAGGAGGTATCACCTTGATCCTATATGGAGAATCCTTGTGATAAGCGGGGATTGACCTAGCGTAGCATATGAAACTCCTTCCCTATCAAGAGTATGTCATCTACGTACTCTACGAGGATCACCACAATACTCCATACTACCATTTTGTATATACAAGGTTCATCTACCATTTTGATGAAGTCAAACTCTTTGACCACCACATCAAAACAGATGTTTCAACTCCGCGATGCCTGTTTTATCACTAAAACATCTTGCACACGTTTCCGCTGCTCCCACTATCTACGAAGCCCTCTGGCTGTGTACTTATAGACGCTCTCTTCCAAATCATCATTTTAGAAAAGCAGTCCTGACACCCAACCGCCAGATATCGTAGTCATGTTATGTAGCCGTTGTTAGTTATATGTATGCCCTAGAGGCCATTACTGTACATTGGATGTATATTGTAGTGGATGCTGGGACATATGTAGGGAGGACTTTCTTGCTCGACATGATAGTATGCTATCTGGTTACTCTTTACCTTAACATGTATACTGATTGTCTCTCTGTTACATGTTGGTAAAGCCCTTAGGATGTGTACTTGACTACCTGGACTATGATGCGGATCATACTAGTGGGGACATGGTAGTCCATAAGTACATCCTTGAAAGTCCCTAGTCGTGGGTGTATCGAGACGGGGCATCGATATACCAGAGTAGACTAGCGTATACCTTCTCGACCCATACAGATGGGCGACGGATGATCCCATATCCATTGGTGTTTGACATCAGAGGTGATGTACGGGTGCTCAGTAGAGACTGGGTACACTGGACGGACTCGCCGAGAACTCCCAGATGGTATTATACCATACGCCAGATGGCAGTTCTCTGGTGACACTGGTACAGAGTAGTCTGTTGACCCGAGATCGTCATAGAGTCTTGTGTGGTTCCCACTGTGCTTTGATTTCCATCTTACCACGTCCAAGAGGGCGTGCAAAACGGTGGTTTTTGGGTACAGTCCCGAGTCACATGGAGGCAATGAGCGATAGGAGGGGATTCGTCTCTCCCGGTATAGGGGGTTGATGTTGCGCTGTGTTCGATTGGCTATAACCGGAAATCCCTGGCCAGGGTTGCTGAGATTTACTGGTAAGTGTTACCAGTAGTATCTCGAATTGTTATAGACCTCATATCGACACGACTTATCGAGCTATTGGGGTCTGACGTTTACCACCCCTAGGCGAGATATGCGACATATCAGACGATCAGACCGGACTGTACAGTAGTGTTACTGGTTGGATTCACTGGAGTGTGAGCGGGCTTGCTCGTTGATCTTCAGATCGCTCAATACCCGGGTGGCCGTTACATTTAGCAGACCGCTTGCGGCTTGTGGGTGATTGATATGATCATCACCTGCTGCCGGCGTATTGACGAGTCTTTAGAGTCCTACACAGAGGTTTCCTGGCTCAAGCGAAACGAAATAGGAGCGCATATGAGATATGTGCGGGACCGAGAATAATGCGTGTATGTGATACCGTATTCCATTCTCGCGATAAATGTATCGATTGGTTGTATGCGATATAACCTAGTTATCGATTCAAGCATTGATTCGATAAACCGATACATAGGATACTAGTCGGTTATATGCGATATGACCGGATCGTTAAATCAAGTGTTGATTTAATGATTTAATGTATAATTATATATTTGATATATTACTTTGCATTAACTGGTATTGGTTCACTTTAAATGGATTTTCTCACTTGGATGTACAAGTTGTATATGTGATATACTTTTTGTGCAAATGACTGTATCATGTTTGATGATACATGTTTGCTAGGGTTTGTGTAAAGAATTAAACCTTGGTTAAATAAATGGTTAGGGTTTTTATTTTGTTATTCATTCATTTATCTTTTTAATTGGATTAAAAAGAAATGGATAAGAAAACAAAATGGTGGCTTTCTTTGTTTGCATCTTGAATCTTCATGAAGCTTTGACCAAAGTGACCACTTTGTCTTCATCCTTAACCCTAACCATTCATCTAACCTTAGTCAACTCTCTACACATAACCATGGTTGGTTTATGATAAGTATTCTTTTCTTTTCTATTTTCAAATTAACTTATCATATTCATTATCTTCTTCTTCTTCTTCATCTTCAAAGAAGAAAGCTTGCTTCATTAATGGTGATTGATGAAAAAGAGTAAGAAATCCAATTCTAAAGTCTACCCACTTCCTATTTCTTCATTCTCTACCTCTTGCCATGTAGTATAGGGTGTTTCCTTCACAAGTTTTCATGGCTTGGTGAAGGTGGAGCTTGATCTAGTGATGCCTCGACGTAGATCATCTTCGGCATCGTCGTCGATGACCTAGCTCGCTTTTTCTCCGATGAAGCCGACGCTAGAGCCCGGGATTTGATTTGGACAGCGGAAAGGACTTCATCACGGAGCCGAGGAGGTGGAGGACCGGATCTACAAAGGTTGTATTTCCGTATTCTCTTAGTAAAGTAGTTTACTAGTTGCTTTTTCGCCTAGACTTCTAGTTAACGATCCGTAGTCTAGGGTTTCTCGGCACCGTAAAATTTGAAATTGGCATGGTTGATATCTTGTGAGACCTCTTGGGAGTGCCTAGGAACCCTACAGTGGTATCAGAGCCTAGCTAGAGCCTTAGGCGAAGTCCAGACGACGTTTGAAATCCGAATGAACCCGAAACCACTTTCCAAAACGGCTCTCTGTACATTTTTTAAAAACTGGATTTTTTCCAAATTAAAAATATGCAGAAAACTCAGCAGGGAATTCTAAGAATTACGGCGCAAAATTTATTTCATGAACAGTGCTATCGGCGGCGGAACCGCGGCATAAGCCTAGCTTATGCGGCGGTTCCGCGGCAAAATTGTGACGACAGCCCTAACATTTTGTACTGTAATTCCCATTTAATAGTGCAGAGTTCTCTGGGTATTTTTAAAATTTATTCAAGAGTTGAATTTTCTGGGGTTGTTTTGGGGATTCGAACGTTCGATCGGATTATCAAATTTTGTCTGTGTGGCTTTCCGGATAATTTTAGAATATGTTAAAAAGTTCGGCCGGATATAAATACCCAATTCTTCCCCTGTCGGGAAATTTCCAAGTGTTGGATTTTTTCGTAGTTTAAAGACGTTCTAAGTAGTGCAAGTAACTCGATGGACCCTCTAGAAGACAACAAACCTTAACTCGATTATGTGACCGTCTTGAACTGCCCTTTGAACCTTCGAGTTTGGGGCAGTACGGCGTGCCACATGTGAGGCGTTGGCTTGACCCTTCTACGGCTGGACCGTTGGTACTGAGGCACGAAGTGAATGTCTTTGAACTTATTTCATGTGTTGATCTGTATCGGGAAAACTTGGGTGTTTGAACGTTCGATCGGAAAGTTTAACATTTTCTATTTATCCGGAATGTGATACAATAATTAGAATTCACAAGTAGTTATGAGATAACTGAATGAATGTTATAAACATAACAGTTTAGTCTCACTTGATCGGTTGCCACGGAATTTTGATGTGATCAAAAGTCTGTCGCAATCACGTAGCGTACACGGATACTCGCCGGGTAAACTTAATAGACAGCCTCGCTCCATAGCCCCAACCAAGTGACTGTAGGAGAACCCCGTCGCCGAAAGCATCCGTTCGGGTGCTCGCGGCAGCGGTGTTCTGCCTTGGTGCACTTCGTCGACGGCGTCAGGGGATGCGGCCGCCTACTAAAGTTTGCGACGATCATTCGATCAGGATGTCGGGAATCCTGTTGAATTGCCCGACTTGATATTGAAAAGAGTTTTCGATTTTGAGACTAAAATGCGGGGTTTATAATTGTTAGGCATGCGATGTCTAAAGAATTCATTTGGTCAGGCATGCGATGTCTGAGGTGATTGCGGATTCCAACTGTTGTAGTTTTACACTTTCTTTTCTGTGACCGTAAGTGTAATATGTGATATCGCCGGTTTCGTTGCTATATGTCAACGACAATTGGGATGCGCATATTTACTTACGTTGATGACATGTGATGTTATGTGTTGCTGGATATGTTATATTGGATAGTCGTGTTTGAATAGCCGGGGTTTTTTATGTGAGATGAGTGTTTTTTTATTTTCATTCATGTAAAAACTTGTATGTAATATTCTTTTATTGAGGCACTTCCAGGTTGCGGAAGATGTCACCGTTTGTATATTATTTACTTTTCCGCACTAGGATAGACCCAAGGAGGAGAGCACAAGTAACCGGGTTCTGGAGTCCAGTGGGAGACCAACTCGAGGAGTCGAGTCCGAGTCTCCTAACTCTAGAATTGGTAGGGTTGCTTGCCGCTCTCGTAGGGGTCTAGGGGTGTGGGTTTGGCTATTCATCACGACCGTGGAATCCGTGTTTTATACTGGCTCGTATTGAAAACACGGACGTCCTAGTATATCCAATATTTCATATGTTTCTTCTGCTGCGATAACTGTGATGTGATCATGTGATGTTCTGTGATAGATACAGTATATAGTATATATGATATATTATATAGATGTTACTTATGTTTTACACCCGCGCTAGCCCTGCCCCGCTCTGTCGTTAGTTACCTAACCTAACGGTGCACGAGAGGACATCGAGGCGAATGCGGATGGCATAGTGTACGTCGTATTTATCTGTGATGTTTAGGTATTTAAATGATGGGACTTCATTAATGTGATTAATGAAATAAAAGAAACCTAAAGATGTTGTAGAATCGAATTTCAAAATAAAAAGGGTAGCTACAGTTCTTGCTTTGCACAGCGGTATATATGATATATCCTGCACCTTATTCGATAAGGAAAGGACCGAGATCCCTTCACCGGGAGTGACTCCTTTAGCAATAACTGGCAGATGCTACACACTCGGTTTGTCTTTTGATTGCTTTTAAGAGTTTTTGCTTTGCACAGTGATATATATGATATATCCCGCACCTCATTCGACGAGGAAAGGACCGATGATCCCATCACCGGGAGTGACTCCTTTGGCAAAACTAGAAAAGCCTCAAAAGCACTCCATTTTTAAAATCATTTGATTCTACAACGATATCAAGTTCATTACGCAATAGGTTTTCAGAAAAACCTGTCGTAGCCCTCCGTCATTTCAGATAAGTACTAGTTAGTATTCGTGCTACGTTTGTTGACTATGTTAAGGCATAGTGTGCGGTAGCTAATTAGTGCTTATCTGCATAAGCATATGATGTGATTGGATTAGGGTAGTCGTGCGACTTTGTTGACTGTGTTAAGGGTCGTGCAGGTAGGTTTAATTCAATCGGGAAATGACGGGTTGAACTTGACTAGCACTTATGATTTGTTGACTATGTTAAGGTCATATAGCTGCTAGGGGCAAAATATTATCGGGAATTTCAAGTGTTGAAATTTGCAATGAGATTGCATACCTTCTATGAGATAGTTGGATCCCGATACCCGCTGTGAGTAAGAGTTACTCCTGGGAGAGTTTTATACATTACAATTAGCCGATCAAGTAGGTGTCTAGAAAGGTGTTAACGAGGTTACGCCTCTGGGAAAATGAGGTTTACATTAATTAGGTCCGTGCGAAAGCACGGGGCACCTCCCTCAAAGTACCGACACTGGCCTGGCTGAAAGATTGCCGAACTTGTAGTGTGTAATTAATCCCGGCTAGTCTTTCCTTTTAGGGTTTGAAGGAAGATTTGATAAAAAGCAGTGGGAGCCATCCTGATTAGATAAAATAATAACCAATCTATTCTTGCAAGAGCGCACGCTGAGTGTTTTCTTCTCTCTCTCTCCTGGTAGCGACCATGTCACGCCTTAATCAAGATAATAAAACGGATTATTGACCGAACCCGCTTGTTATACTAAGCTGGGGAACGTTGGTCTCACTCCAACTTATAATTGTTATAAGACAGAGCAGGAAATTTGGGAATACCAGATTTCCCGTGCCGCCCAAACGAAGAGAGTGCATGCTGATGCATCATCTTCGAGTGTGTTCATTACAAAGAACTGTTTCTCTGTATCCTCTACGTCCTGGGTATGTGATACCAGATCAGGATCCCAGATATGTAATCTGTTACATAGGGCTACAGAAAGGTAGAGAACTGAGAACGGGTGATAAGTTTCATGAGGCAGAAAACAGGGCAAGTGTTGCAGCCAAGTCTGTTGGTCACTGTCACCCTGTATTACCAATACATTGATTCTGAACGAATGTTGTTAGATACCGAACCTGATATACAAAATCATATCACTCTCTTTATTAGTAAAGAAATGATAAAATTCTATATTGTTGGATAATGTTTTGAACATTTCCTATATCAAAAGTTGATCGGTTCAGGCACGTTATCTAAAAGCATTGATGTTCTAAATCAAACTACAGTTCTTAGTATATGGGAACACACATAAGAGGAAGAGTTCAGAGATGAACAAATTCTTCTTGAGGTTTTGTAGTCTAGGTCATATCAATGCGACCCGACTAGCTGAAGTTACATATAGATGCATATTTAAATAAGTTTGAATTTACATCTTGTGAAACTTGCCAGTCATGTCACAGAGATAAGATGACCACAGCTCTGTTTATTGGAAACAGAGAAAGAGTTAGTAAACTCTTGGGATGATACATGTTGATGTATGTTAGGTCCCCTGTCTACATATGCCAGGACTGGTTCTTTATACTTCATTACGTTCTCTGATAATCTTTCAAGATTCAGACATATGTTCCTGTTGAAACACAAGTCTGAACCTTTTGAGATATTCACAGAATATAAGTTAGAAGTAGAGAACCAATAAGGGTACAAGTATTATGTCCTTTGATGTGATCAGGGAGGAGAATACTTGAGCACGGAATTCCTGGACTATTCTAAAGGAGAATGAGATTCTCTCTCAGCATTACTCCTCCGTATACACCATAGCACGATGGTATATCGGGGCAGAGCAGATACACCCTATTTGATATGGTGTGCTCTATGATGAGTACTGCTGAGTTACCTTTTTCCTTTTGGGAGTTATGCACTTATGAAGTTGCACACCTATTGAATAGGGTTCCAATCAAATCAGTTGCCTACCATTTCATATGTGATATGGAAAGGGAAGAGCCCATGTCTTAAGCTAGTTAAGATTTGGGGTTGACCGGCCTATGTCTGAAAGCAAAATCCGGACAAGCTCGAGGCAAAGTCTGTAATGTAGAACTGGAAAGGTTCCAGCTATACAAACTGCAGCTGATGATTTGATAGAACCAAAGGATTCAGTAGATTCCAACGAACCTCAGCCTCTCCGCCGATCTAGTAGGGTTCCTCACCTACCTGAGAGATACTTCTGTTTCTCTATGACAGTGGGAGCGAGGATTGCATCATAAGATGATGACCCAACTAGCTTCGAGCAGGCCATCGAGAGTAAGACTCTGTAAGAATGGCTGGATATTTAGCGATCTGAGATGGAATCCTTATGCACCAACAAAGTATGGACTTTGGTTGCTATATCTGAAGGGTTAAATCCCCATCAGGAGCAAGTATATCTTGAGAAGATTACTTGGTGTAGATGGAAAAATTGAGACTTTCAAAACTAGACTTGTTAAAGGTTTTCGTCATTGACCAGGCGTGGATAATGATGAAACCTTTTTCCAGTATCTATGCTTAAGTCCATCCAGATTCTACTTGCCACGGCTACATACCATGACTACGATATCTGGTGGTTGGGTGTCATGACAGCTTTTCTAAATGATGTTTTAGAAGAGGGAGTCTATAAGTACACAGCCAGAGGGCCTCGTAGACAGTGGGAGCAGCGGAAACGTGTGCAAGATGTTTTATAGGATAAAGCAGGCATCGCGGAGTTGGAACGTCTGTTTTGATGAATTAGTCAAAGAAGTTGACATCATCAAAATGGTAGATGAACCTTGTATAAACAAAAGGGTAGTAGGGAGTATGGTGATGATCCTCGTAGAGTACATGGATGACATACTCTTGATAGGAAAAGAGTTTCCTATGCTACGCTCGATCAATCTCCGCTTATCACATGGATTCTCCATATAGGATCATAATGATACCTCCTAAATCCTGGGTTTTGGATCTATGATAGATCTAAATGGATATTAGGATACTCACTAGTTGTAGTGAGATGGTATCAATCGATCCTGGGGAGAATCACTGGAAGGGTTCCAGGGTGATAAAGACGACTGAATGTCAGTCACAGGCATTGTCTTTACCCTTAGTGGAGGGACGGTATGTTGGAAGAGTTCCAAGCGAAATACCGTGACATACTAGACGATAAAGGCAGGATACATCGCTACTTAAGATGCTACCAAAGAGGCTGTTTGGGTGTATATTAGTTCATGAGATGAACTATGTTCCTCCCATTGTGTGACAATGGAGTCGTGGCTTATGCAAAGGAACGCAGGTCCCATCAGTGATACAGACATATTCTAAGGCAGTATCACTTGATCATGGAGATGGTTGATCTCGAAGGAGATCAAGGTTAGGAGAGTAGACTCAGAGGACAACACGGCGGATCCACTCACGAAGGCCTAATCCCAGAGAGAGACTTTTATGGGATGGTTGAGTATGAGATACTACAACCACTGCTATCAGATGGCCCTAGTGCAAGTGGGAGATTGTTAGTTATATGTATGCCCTAGAGGCCATTACTGTACATTGGATGTATATTGTAGTGGATGCTGGGACATATATAGGGAGGACTTTCTTGCTCGACATGATAGTATGCTATCTGGTTACTCTTTACCTTAACATGTATACTGATTGTCTCTCTGTTACATGTTGGTAAAGCCCTTAGGATGTGTACTTGACTACCTGGACTATGATGCGCATCATACTAGTGGGGACATGGTAGTCCATAAGTACATCCTTGAAAGTCCCTAGTCGTGGGTGTATCGAGACGGGGCATCGATATACCAGAGTAGACTAGCGTATACCTTCTCGACCCATACAGATGGGCGATGGATGATCCCATATCCATTGGTGTTTGGCATCAGAGGTGATGTACGGGTGCTCAGTAGAGACTGGGTACACTGGACGGACTCGCCGAGAACTCCCAGATGGTATTATACCTTACGTCAGATGGCAGTTCTCTGATGACACTGGTACAGAGTAGTCTGTTGACCCGAGATCGTCATAGAGTCTTGTGTGGTTCCCACTGTGCTTTGATTTCCATCTTACCACGTCCAAGAGGGCGTGCAAAACAGTGGTTTTTGGGTACAGTCCCGAGTCACATGGAGGCAATGAGCGATAGGAGGGGATTCGTCTCTCCCGGTATAGGGGGTTGATGTTGCGCTGTGTTCGATTGGCTATAACCGGAAATCCCTGGCCAGGGTTGCTGAGATTTACTGGTAAGTGTTACCAGTAGTATCTCGAATTGTTATACACCTCATATCGACACGACTTATCGAGCTATTGGGGTCTGACGTTTACCACCCCTAGGCGAGATATGCGACATATCATACGATCAGACCGGACTGTACAGTAGTGTTACTGGTTGGATTCACTGGAGTGTGAGCGGGCTTGCTCGTCGATCTTCAGATCGCTCAATACCCGGGTGGCCGTTACGTTTAGCAGACCGCTTGCGGCTTGTGGGTGATTGATATGATCATCACCTGCTGTCGGCGTATTGACGAGTCTTTAGAGTCCTACACAGAGGTTTCCTGGCTCAAGCGAAACGAAATAGGAGCACATATGAGATATGTGCGGGACCGAGAATAATGCGTGTATGTGATACCGTATTCCATTCTCGCGATAAATATATCGATTCGTTTTATGCGATATAACCTAGTTATCGATTCAAGCATTGATTCGATAAACCGATACATAGGATACTAGTCGGTTATATGCGATATGACCGGATCGTTAAATCAAGTGTTGATTTAATGATTTAATGTATAATTATATATTTGATATATTACTTTGCATTAACTGGTATTGGTTCACTTTAAATGGATTTTCTCACTTGGATGTACAAGTTGTATATGTGATATACTTTTTGTGCAAATGATTGTATCATGTTTGATGATACATGTTTGCTAGGGTTTGTGTAAAGAATTAAACCTTGGTTAAATAAATGGTTAGGGTTTTTATTTTGTTATTCATTCATTTATCTTTTTAATTGGATTAAAAAGAAATGGATAAGAAAACAAAATGGTGGCTTTCTTTGTTTGCATCTTGAATCTTCATGAAGCTTTGACCAAAGTGACCACTTTGTCTTCATCCTTAACCCTAACCATTCATCTAACCTTAGTCAACTCTCTACACATAACCATGGTTGGTTTATGATAAGTATTCTTTTCTTTTCTATTTTCAAATTAACTTATCATATTCATTATCTTCTTCTTCTTCTTCATCTTCAAAGAAGAAAGCTTGCTTCATCAATGGTGATTGATGAAAAAGTGTGAGAAATCCAATTCTAAAGTCTACCCACTTCCTATTTCTTCATCCTCTACCTCTTGCCAAGTAGTATAGGGTGTTTCCTTCACAAGTTTTCATGGCTTGGTGAAGGTGGAGCTTGATCTAGTGATGCCTCGACGTAGATCATCTTCGGCATCGTCGTCGATGACCTAGCTCGCTTTTTCTCCGATGAAGCCGACGCTAGAGCCCGGGATTTGATTTGGATAGCGGAGAGGACTTCATCACGGAGCCGAGGAGGTGGAGGACCGGATCTACAAAGGTTGTATTTCCGTATTCTCTTAGTAAAGTAGTTTACTAGTTGCTTTTTCGCCTAGACTTCTAGTTAACGATCCGTAGTCTAGGGTTTCTCGGCACTGTAAAATTTGAAATTGGCATGGTTGATGCCTTGTGAGACCTCTTGGGAGTGCCTAGGAACCCTACAGCCGTGACAAGTAGGATCTGGATGGACTTAAGCATAGCTTTTAAAGTCTCAACTTTTCCATGTACACCAAGTAATCTTCTCAAGATATACTTGCTCCTGATGGGGATTTAACCCTTCAGATAAAGCAACCAAAGTCCATACTTTGTTGGTGTATAAGGATTCCATCTTAGATTGCTAAGAATCCAGCCATTCTTACAGTGTCCCACTCCTGATGGCCTGCTCGAAAAAAGTTGGGTCATCATCTCATGATGCAATCCTCGCTCCTACCGTCATAGAGAAAACCGAAGTTTCTCTCAGGTGGTGAGGAACCCTACTAGATCGGCGGAGAGGCTGAGGTTCGTTGGTTACTGTTGAATCCTTTGGTTCTACCAAATCATCAGCTGCAGTTTGTATAGCTGGAACTCCTTCCAGTTCTACCTCATGACCACTAATTTCTTCAGAAGAAATTCCCTTTCACAAAGGTGGCATGCTGAGAAACAAAACATCTTTTGTTCCTCGGTTAGGTAGAAGATATTCCCTTGCGAATGCTTGGGATATCCAATAAACTTCTACAGAACTGACTTTGCATCGAGCTTGTCCGGATTATGCTTTTAGACATAGGCCGGACAACCCCAAATCATAACAAACTTAAGATATGGGCTCTTCCCTTTCCATATCACATATGAAGTGGTAGGCAACTGATTTGATTTGAACCCTATTCAATAGGTATGCAACTTCTCAAGTGCATAACTCCCAAAAGGAAATAGGAAACTCAGTAGTACTCATCATAGAGCACACCATATCACATAGGGTGCGACTGCTCCGTCCCGATACACCGATGTTCTGTGGTGTATACGGAGGAGTAATGCTGAGAGAGAATCTCATTCTCCTTTAGAATAGTCCAGGAATTCCGTGCTCAAGTATTCTCCTCCTTGATCTCATCAAAGGACATAATACTTATACCCATTTTTGGTTCTCTACTTCTAACTTATATTCTGTGATTATCTCAAAAGTTTCGGACTTGTGTTTCAACAGGAACATATGTCTGAATCTTGAGAGATCGTCAGTGAATGTAATGAAGTACAAAGAACCGGTCTTGGCATGTGTAGACAGGGGACCTTCATACATCAACATGTATCAATCCCAAAAGTTCACCAACTCTTTCTTTGTTTCCAATAAACAGAGCTGTGGTCATCTTATCTTTGTGACATGACCGGAAAGTTTCACAAGATATAAATTCAAACTAATTTAAATATGTATCTTTATGTAACTTTAGCTAGTCGGGTCGCATTGATATGACCTAATCTACAATACCTTAAGAAGGATTAGTTCATTTCTGAACTCTTCCTCTTGTGTGTGTTCTGTACTTTAAGAACTGTGGTTTGATTTAGAACGTCTATGCTTTTAGATAACGTGCCTGATCCGATCAAATTTTGATATAGAAAATGTTCAAAACATTATCCAAAAATACAAAATTAAATACTTCTTTACTAATAAAGAGACTGATATGATGTTGTATATCAGGTTCGGTATCTAATAACATTCGTTCAGAATCAATGTATTAGCTAATACAGGGTGATAATTACCAACAGACTTGGCTTCAACACTTGCACCGTTTCTATCTCATGAAACTTATCACCCATTTTCAGTTCTCCACCTTTCTGTAGCCCATGTAACAAATTACATATGTGGGATCCTGATCCGGTATCATATACCCAGGACGTAAAGGATACTGAGAAACAGTTCTCGGTAATGAACACACCCGAAGAAGATGCATCAGCATGCACTTTCTTCGTTTGGGCGGCACGGGAATTCTGGTAATTCCCAATTTCCTGCTCTGTCTTATAACAATTATAAGTTGGAGCAGGACCAACGTTCCTTAGCGCAGTATAACAAGCGGGTTCGGTCAATACTTCCGTATTATCATCTTGATTAAGGCGTGACATAGTCGCAACCAGGAGAGAGAGAGAAGAAAACACTCAGCGTGCGCTTTTACAAGATTATATTGGTTATCAATTTATCTAATCAGGATGTCTCCCACTGTTTTAGTCAAATCTTCCTTCAAACCCTAAAAGGAAAGTCTAGCCGGGATTAATTACACCCTACAAGTTCGCCAATCTTTTAGCCAGGCCAGTGCCGGTATTTTGAGGGAGGTTCCCCACGCTTTCGCACGGACCTAATTAAAATAAACATCATTTTCCCAGGGGCGTAACCCCGTTAACACCTTTCTAGACACCTACTTGATCGGGTAATTGTAATGTGTAAAACTCTCCCAGGAGTAACACTTACTCGCAGCGGGTATCGGGATCCAACTATCTTATAGAAGGTGCAATCTCATTGCAAATTTCAACTCTTGAAATCCCCGATAATATTTTGCCCCAAGCAATCTATGACCTTGACTAAGTCAACAAACCATAGACCGCAAGTAAAGTTCAACCCGTCATTCCCCGATTGAAGTAAACCCACCCGCACGACCCTTGACTAAGTCAACAAGGCCGCACGACTACCTAAATCCAATCGCATCATATGCTTTTACAGATAAGCATAAATAGCTACCGCACACTACGCCTTGACTAAGTCAACAAACGCAGCACGAATACTAAAGACTACTTATCCGAAATGACGGAGGGCTACGACAGGTCTTTAAGAAAACCCTTTGCTTAATGAACTTTATATCGTTGTAGAATCCAGTGATTTTAAATGGAGTGTTTTTGAGGCCTTTTCTAGTTTTGCTAAAGAGGTCACTCCCAGTGAAGGGATCGTCGGCTCTTTCCTCATCGAATAAGGTGCAGGATATTTCACAAATATCACTATGCAAAGCAAAAACTATAGAACCAATCAAAAGACAAACTGTGTTTGTAGCATCTGCTAGTTTCACTAAAGAGGCCACTCCCGGTGAAGGGATCTCGGCTCTTTCCTTATCGAATAAGGTGCTGGATGTTCTACAAGGAACACCGCTATGCAAAGCAAGAACTAGAGCTACCAGTTTTTAAATCTACAACATCTTTAGGTTTCTTTTAGTTTCATTAATCTCATTAATGAAGTCCCATTTTATTATGCTTCACAAGCATCTTATTTGAAACAAAATCTGCAATATAACATATATCTCATATATATAATATAAACATTCGTCTCAGGCAGTAATATGATCTCATCACAGAACATTGCAGCAGAAGAACATATATGAAATATTGGATATACTAGGAGGTCCGTGTTTTAATACGAGCCTGTATAAAACACGGATTCCACGGTCGCGATGAATAGCCAAACCCACATCACTAGACCCCTACGAGAGCGGCAAGCATCACTGCCAATTCTAGCGTTAGGAGACCCGGTCTCGACTCCTCGAGATGGTCTCCCACTGGACCCTAGAACCCGGTTACTTGTGCCCCCCGCCTTGGGTCTACCTAATGCGGAAAAGTAAATAATATACAATGGTGACATCATCCTCAGCCCGGAAGTGCCCCAATAAAAGAATATTACATACAAATGAATTTTACATGAATGAAAAAGAAAAACTCTCATCTCACATAAAACCCCCGGCTATTCAGAACACGACGATCCAATATAACATATCACAGCAACACATAATATCTCATATCATCAACGTAAGCAAGTATGCGTATCCCGATTGTCATTGATGTATAGCAACGAAGCCGGCGATACACCACATACTACGCTTACGGTCGTAGAAAAGAAAGTGTAAAACTACAACAGTTGGAATCCGCAACCTCCTTAGATATCGCATGCCTAACCAAATGAATTCCTTAGACATCGAATGCCTAACAATTATAAACCCCGCAATTTAGTCTCATTATCGAAGACTCTTTTCAATATCAAGTCGGGCAATTCAAGAAGATTCCCGACATCCTGATCGAATGCTCGTCGCAAACTTTAGTAGACGGCCACATCCCCGATGCCGTCGACGAAGTGCACTAAGGCGGAACACCGCTACCGCGAGCACCCGAACGGATGCTTTTGGCGACGGGGTTCTCCTACAGTCACTTGGTCGGGGCTATGGGGCGTGGCTATCTATTAAGTTTACCCAGCGAGTATCCGCGTACGCTACGTGATTGCGACAGACTTTTGATCACATAAAAATCCTATGGCAACCGATCAATTGAGACTAAACTGCTAGATTTATAACATTCAAATTAGTTATTTCATAACTACCTGTGGATTCCAAATATTGTATCACATTCCAGATAAAGAGACAGTGTTAAACTTTCCGATCGAATAAAAAAATACCCAAGATTTCCCAAATAGCTCAACACTTGAGCGGAGTTCAAAAAATATCCATCACATGCCACATTACCAATGGTCCAGTTGTAGGAGGGTCAAGCAAACGCCTCACATGTGGCAACGCCGTACTGCCCCAAACCCTAAGGTTTAGAGGCAGTTCAAGACGGTCACATAATCAAGTTAAGGTTTGTTGTCTTCTAGAGGGTCCACCGCGTTACTTGCATGATTTTCCGAAAGTTTCAAACTCGAGAAAAAATCCAACTTTTGAAAAATTTTCCGACAGGGGAAAAAGTGAGTTATTGATATCCGTTCGAACTTTTTAACAGTTTCTAAAATTATCCGGAAAAACATAAACGAAGTTAAATTATACGATCGAATCAACGAGTCCCCAATACAACCCAGAAAACTCAACACTTGAGTAGAAATAAATAATTCCCAAAAATATCAGGAAAGAAATACGGACATTACTGTGCAAATAGTAAACCCTAATGTTACTGTTTGGCCGCGGAACCGCCGCGCAAGCCAGGTCATTACCGCGGTTCCGCGGTGCATTAAAGGAATTGGAGGCACGTGCTGCACAGTAATTCTTGTATTTCCCTGCTGATTTTTTTGCATATTTTTAATATGAAAAAATCAACATTTTTACAAAATTTCCAGAGAAGGGTATAAATCAGGTATTCGGAGTTCGATCGGACTTTAAACTTTGCCTAGACTTCGCCTAAAGCACTAGCCTGGCTCTGATACCACTGTAGGGTTACTAGGCACACACACAAAGGTCTATAAGGCATCAACCATGACTGATTTAAAATTTAGCCGTGCCGAACAACCCTAAACCAAGATCTTAGACTAGAGATTAGGCGAAACAAAGCATGTTAAACACTTTAACATCTAAGAATTTAGGATTACAACCTTTGTAGTCCGGTCCTTCACTTCATAAGCTCCGTGTTGTGGTCCCTTCGCTACGATCATCAAGTTCCGGACTCTCGAGAGGCTCCACGAAGTGAAAGATGCAAGCTTGCTTCCGATCTTCGATAACAAAGATGATCTACCTTGAAGTTTCATTAACACAAGCTCTCACTCACTAAATGAAGTGAACACCCTAATCTAAATGGCTAGGATAGATTAGGATCATGAAGTAGGATTTTAGCTCTCATTTGTTTTCTTAATCTCACTCATAATCATCACTTCATGATAAGCTAGAAAGCTTTTCATGCAAAGAAGGAAGAAGAAGAAGAAGCTCCATTTCTTTTGTGATCAATAATGAATTGTGATGATAATTACTTATGCAACCATGGTTCAAGATGATAGGCTAATCATTGTAGAGACTTAACTAGGGTTAAAGGGTGTGGGTTGGGTTTGGAAATATCTTGCAAAATATCTTTGCAAAAACAAAAAGTAAGCTTCTAGAAGCTTCTAGAAAAGTTTAACCCAAAATCAAACCCTAACCTCATTTAATCTCCACTAATCATGTTGCATTAGTAATTATAACATGTTACAATATTATATATCACATATACAATATTTATTGTAACAAAATAAAATAATACAATTAACATATATCGCATATGTATTACCCGAGTGAGAAAAAGAATCTTTTAGTGAGCTTATATCAGTTAATGTAATTTAATATATCAAATATATAATTATACATTAAATTATCGAATCAACACTTGATCCGATAATCCGGCTATTTCACAAATAACCGACTAATGTAATCTGTATCAATTCATCGAATCAACACTTGATCCGATGACCCGGCTATATCACATATACCCGGCCGATATCTCATATCGCGAGAATCTAATACGGTATCACATACACGTATTGTTCTCGGTCCCGCACATATCACATATGTGCTCCGACTCCGTTTTGCCTGAGCCAAGAAACCTCTGTGTAGGATTCTAAAGAATCGTCAATACGCCGGCAGTAGGTGATGATCATATCAAACACCCACAAGCTGCAAGCGGTCAGCTAAACGTAACAGCCACTCAGGTATTGAGCCCTCAGAAGATCAACAAGCAAGCCTGTACATTCTCCTGTGAATCCAGTCAGTAACACCCCCGTACAGTCCGGTCTCGTCGTCTGATATGTCGCATATCTCGCCCAGGGGTGGTAAACATTAGACCCTAGTAGCTTGATAAGTCGCGTCGATATGAGGTCTATAACAGTTCGAGAAACTACTGATAACACTTACCAGTAAATCTCAGCAACCCTGGCCAGGGATTTCCAGTTATAGCCAATCGAACACAGCACAACATCAACTTCTTATACCGGGAGAGACGAATCCCCTCCTATCGCTCATTGCCTCCATGCGATTCGGGACTGTACCCAAAAGCCACCTTTTTGCATGCCCTTTTGGACGTGGTATGATGGAAATCAAAGCACAGTGGATCACAAAAGACTCTATGACGATCTCGGGTCTACAGACTACTCTATACCAGTGTCACCAGAGAACTGCCATCTGACGTGAGGTATAATACAATCTGGGAATTCTCGGCGAGTCCGTCAAGTGTACCCAGTCTCCACTGAGCACCTGTATACCTTCTCTGATGTCAAACACCAATGGATATGAGATCATCCATCGCCCATCATATAGGTCAAGAAGCGCATACGCTAGTCTACTCTAGAGTATCGATGCCCTGTCTCGGTACTCCCACGACTAAGAACATTTGAAGGATGTACTTGGCGACTACACTGTCCTCACTAGTATGATCCGCATCATAGTCTTGGTATTCAAGTACTCATCCTAAGGGCTTTATCAACATGTAACATAGAGACAATCAGAGTACATGTTAAGATAAAGAGCAACCAGATTGCGTACTATCATGTCGACCAAGAAAGTCCTCCATATATATGTCCAAGCATCCACTACAATTTACATCGTATGTATAGTAATGGCCTCTAGGGCATACATATAACTGACAAGGAGCGACTCATCATTCGCCGTTGGGGTATGGGATTTGGAATTTGGTTGGCGTCTGCATTGCTGCACTGGAATATGGTACCAGGAGCGACTCATCATTCACCGTTGGGATATGGAATTTGGTTGGCGTCTGCATCGCTGCACTGGAATATGATACCAGGAGCGACTCATCATTCGCCGTTGGGATATGGGACTTGGAATTTGGTTGGCGTCTGCATCGCTGCACTGGAATATGGTACCAGGAGCGACTCATCATTCGCCATTGCCAACTGGGAAGCGATGGCTTAGGAGATAGGTTTAGGTCCCTATCACCTAAGACTTTTCAATTTTCTGGGCCGTGAGGGTCCCATAAAAGCATTCTCTCCCTACGAGTCGTAAGGATCCCGTAGTTGCATTTTCTCCTTAAGAGTCGTGAGGACCCCTAAGTGTGTTTTTCCTTTGTGAGTCGTAAGGATCCCACAAAGGTTTGTTCTCCTCATGTATCATGAGGATACATGAGTGGGTCTTCCCTATGGAGCATAATTCCAAAGGCGGAGACCAGCCGCGTAACTGGTGATTACGGTGGGGCATTGGTATGATTAGAATTATTTGAGCCTGTGGATTGTATACGATGGTCAGCTTGGGGACCAACCGTAGGGCCGTGAGAATTTTGGAAATTTGAATTTTTGTTGGCGTCTGCATCGCTGCACTGGAATATGGTACCAGGAGCGACTCATCATTCGCCTTTGTTTTGCTTTTTTTTTGTTTTTGCTTTGTTTTTTGTTTTACCGCGATTGCTCTATCATGTCAGCTTTTCTTATCGCGAAGATCGCGATTGCCCAATCATTTCGGCTTTTATCCGCGGTTGCCCCATCATTTCGGCTTTATTTTCATCTTTATTTTACTCGCTAATTTTTATTGCGAGTTGCCCCATCATTTCGGCTTTTCTTTATTTTTTTTTTATTTACACATTTTTTTTATTTACACATTTTTTTACATTCCCAGTTTAACGACTTAGAGGTCGATTGTTCCCAGTTTAACGACGTGGTGGTCATCGGTTCCCAGTTTAAAGACTTAGAGGTCTACTGCTTCCAGTTTAACGATATAGAGGTCATCTGTTTCCAGTTTAACGATGTGGTGGTCATCTGTTTCCAGTTTAACGACATGGTGGTCATCTGTTTCCAGTTTAACGACTTAGAGGTCATCTGTTTCCAGTTTAAAGACTTAGAGGTCGTCTGTTTCCAGTTTAAAGACTTAGAGGTCATCTGTTTCCAGTTTAACGACGTAGAGGTCATCTGTTTCCAGTTTAACGACGTAGAGGTCATCTGTTTCCAGTTTAACGACATAGAGGTCATCTGTTTCCAGTTTAACGACGTAGAGGTCATCTGTTTCCAGTTTAACGACTTGGAGGTCATCTATTTCTAGTTTAAAGACTTAGAGGTCATCTGTTTCCAGTTTAACGACGTAGAGGTCATCTGTTTCCAGTTTAACGACGTAGAGGTCATCTGTTTCCAGTTTAACGACTTGGTGGTCATCTGGTGTTCCCGGTTTAACGACGTGGTGGTCCTCTGTTTCCAGTTTAACGACTTGGTAGTCATCTTACGGGGAGCTTAGAGAAGATACCCGATTGAGCAGTTGTCAAGGGCGCCGCTGGAGCTTGCATGAGATGCCTTATTACTTTGTCGGTGTTGATGGCATTGCCCCCAGCTGGGGCCAAGGAAAGCCGTTCAAATACCGGCTTGCGTTCGAAGATGGCAATTGGAAACTGTTAACCCCTGCAAATAGAAACATGATTTCAGTATATATGATCGGTATGTACATTGATTGAGCTCGCATGATCATTTAACCCGAAATATGGGAGGAAAGATTGGTCCCACCGGGCGTGCCAGAATCTGTAGGGTGTTTTTCGTCACCCCATTGAGATGGAAATACGCGCGCGCTTGTCAGGCGTACTACAGATTCCCCCTGCCTAGGGTAGGCAGGGGTCTATTGATTGTGGGGATTCGAATCTCCGGCAGCCGTGGACTAAGCTGCCATTAATTACCCCTCGCCTTTGGAGCGAGGAAACCTCCGATTAACGGGTCAAACAGGTCATGCGAACTCAATGTGCAGTGCATGCGTGTTGTGATTTGAAAGGGGGTTTTGGACATATCGGGGGCCCCGCAGAGTTTTACGGCGGTCCCGCTACCCGGATAGCGGGCTGGGGGTCAAGGGGGCTAGCAGCCCCCTTGTGGGGTGCGGGGCAGCGCCCCGGCCTAAATTTTTTTGGGAGGGAAGTATGTGTGTGTGTGTATACGTACATATACATATATATACATATATATACATATACATATATATATATATAAGGGAAAAGGGCATCCAAAGGATACGTGGGAAAAGCGCCAGCGCTTTGGGTGCTAGCGCACCACGTGTCAGCACATGGGCGCTCGAGCGCTAGAGATTTTAGGCGCTAGCGCCCTACGTGTCAGCACGTGGGCGCTCGAATGCTAGCTCTTTGGGCGCTAGCGCTCTGAGCGCAAGAGCGCTAGCGAGCCACGTATCAGCACGTGGGCGCTCGGGTGCCACGTGTCAGCACGTGGGCGCTCGGATGCTAGCGCTTTGAGCGCTAGCGCCCCACGTGTCAGCACGTGGGCGCTCGAGCGGCAAAAGGGACTTGGTCCCTGCGATGGGAGTTATACTCCCAGAAAGGAGCACTTATTATTCTTTGTATATATATATATATATATATATATATATATATATAAGGAGTTAAACTCCTAGGATGTTTTGAAGCTGGTGAAGGGGCTTCTCCCCTTAAGCCCTAGTTCTTCTCCAAAGTGGGTTTTCTGGAGATGGGTATCCTTCTTCTTCCTGTCGTTTGGCTGGATCTTGAAGATCAGGAGATGTGAGATTTTAAAAATCTCTTCTTTTTGAGATCTAATAACAGATCCAAGTTCCCCTTTGTGGGTTTTGTGGTGAAAAACTATTTAGTTTTTGAAAAGGAAGAGAAACTATTGATTTAATTCAAAAGAAAGAAGAAGGTTTGGAACCTTCAGAAAGGGGAAAGAGGCACAAACCCTAGATTTTTTGGGGAGAATGAAAAGTGTATGCTTTATTCATCATCATGTTTCCTTATATAGGCTTACATATTTACATATAGCCCCTTGGGCTTTACAAAATGGCATTTTGCCTATCCCATGGCTCATGTGCCATTTCTTTTTGCACATAAGCCATGGGCTTACAAAAATTTGGCTTTGTGCCCATAAAAATTACATCAAAATTATTTTTTACATGATTTCCATGGGGAGGCCGGCCGCTTCATGTTCCAGCTCGACTTGGGCATGGGCCCACTTGATCTGGGCTTGGGCCCAGCTGGCTTGGGGCTGACCTTGACTTTGACTCGGTCAACCGGGGTGCAATTTTCGACCCCAACAAGATGATGATGACCTTACTAATTTTCAGCAAGCTATCACGACTAGTGACTCAGTGAAATGGCTGGATGCCATGCGATCCGAAATGGAATCCATGCACACCAACAATTTATGGACTTTGGAGGTTGCACCTTCTGGAGTCAAACCCATAGGGTGCAAGTAGATCTTTAAGAAAAAAATTGGTGTAGATGGACAGGTGGAGACCTATAAAGCTAGGCTTGTGGCAAAAGGATTTCATCAAAGACCAGGATTGGACTATGACGAAACTTTTTCTCCAGTTGCAATGCTTAAATCCATTCGGATCCTGCTTGCTATTGCTGCTTACTACGACTATGAAATCTGGCAGATGGACATTAAAACAGAATTTCTAAATGGTGCTTTAGATGAATGTGTTTTTATGGATCAGCCGGAGGGCTTAATTGACAGTGGGAGCAGTGAAAAGGCATACAGGTTGCTTAAATCTATCTATGGATTAAAGCAGACATCACAGAGTTGGAACATCTGCTTTGATGATACAATCAAAGACTTTGATTTTATAAAAATGTAGATGAAGCTTGCATTTATAAAAATATTGTAGGGAGTACAATCACATTCCTTGTATTGTACAGTGGATGACATTCTCCTGATAGGAAATGAAGTTCCTATGCTACAATCAGTCAAACTATTCTTATCGCAAAAGTTCTCCATGAAGGACCTGGGTGATACCTCATGCATTCTGGGCATTAAGATCTATAGAGATAGGTCTAAGAGATTGTTGGGATCGTCCTAATCGAGGTATATAAACACCATACTAAAGAGATTTAGTATGGAAGATTCCAAGCGAGGTAATTTACCCGATTGTCACGGGATTACCCTCTCCAAAGACTGATGAAGAGAGGGCTCGCATGAGCAATATACCCTACGGTTCGGCAGTAGGATCTATAATATATGCGATGTTATGTACTCGCCCAGATATAGCTTATACACTGAGTGTAGTAAGAAGGTATCAATCCAATCCGGGGAAGAAACGCTGGAAGGCTGTGAAGAACATTCTTAAGTACTTGCAAAGGACTAAAGAAATGTTCTTGGTGTATAGTAACGGAGATCTCTAGATGGAGGCCTTTACCGATTCCAGTTTCCAGAGCGATAAGGATGACAACAAGTCCATCTCAGGGTTTGTATTTACCCTCAATGGAGGTGCGGTATGTTGGAAGAGTTACAAGTAAGATACCGTCACTGACTCTACGTTGGAATCTGAGTATATTGCTACTAATGATTTCGCAAAAGAGGCAGTCTGGATGAGGAAGTTCATTTCTGAACTTCAGGTGGTTCCATCCATTGCTAATCCAATACCTTTGTATTGTGATAACAATGGTGCCACGGCTTTGGCAAAGGAACCACGGTCCCATCAGAAATCCTGTAACATTTCAGAAAAATAGAATATTATTTTTGGGAATTTATATAATTAAATAATAAATATTATGAATATTTTAATGATACGGTATAATTAAATACAGATAAATTGGGAAATATTTGGAAAATTATAGGAATTACTAAAATGAGGGTGTTTTATATGATTTGAGCAAATTATAAATTCTTCATGATTAATTATATTCCATTTTAATACCAATCGCGATTAAATATCACTAATCGTGCATTAAGCTTGATTTGTGCACATGACATGCACCATGTCATATTACACATTGTTACATTGTTTTCTATCATAGCTTTTTCTTTATTTTTCATGCATAGTTGGTTTTAAATGAGAAGAGAGGAGATAAAGAAAAGAAAAAGGAAAAGAAAAAGAAAAGGGATTAAAATAAGAAGTATGGGCAAGAGAGAGAAGAGAGAGAGAGAGAGGTGAGGGGTCATTTGACCAAGGCCTTCATTGTTTTCACTTCATTCCCTTCACCATTTTCTTCTCCTTCTTCATCCTTGGCTGCTCTCTTCCCTCCACCATCTCAACCCCTCACAACACACCCAAAAACACATCAAAACATCATCCCATTTTCATTAAAAATGTGCACAAGCTCACTACAAGCACTTTGGACTATGAAAGCTAAGATTTTGAGCACTTGGGGCAACTCAAGAATTTTCTTCAGTTGCCAAATGAGGTAATTCTTACACCATTAGTGTAGTATTTCATTCACTTTAGCTTCCATGCAAGTTTAGAAGTGTTTAAGTGTAAATTAGTGGACTTTGAAAATTTCAAGTTAAGGATAGGGTTTGAATTGAATCTAAAGGTGCAATTGAGGCTTAATAATGACCTTAAACCCCTGTGGTGTTTGATTAAAGACCAAAACCAGAGAATAGAACCCCAAACCCTAAACTTAGATACCCCGACATCAGAGAATTTTAAGAATTGGGATGATATTTAAGAATCTGGAGTGACTCAGAGACCTTAAAAATTATTTAGCAAAGACTGAGAGCTGTGCAGAAAACCTAGAAACTAACCTAGAGACCCGAGCACAAAACACTTCATCCAGGCCGCAAATTTAACCCCATTGGCCGCAAATAGCGGCCTTGGTACCTCCATTTTAGTTCGTGCTTGGTCCAGGGCCTTATCTCTAGTAAACTAGACCCTCCACATGTGCAAAATTGGCTAATTTCACCTTAGGCAAAATCTGGAGAGGTTTTCTTAAGTTTCTGAATTTCGTATTGCGACTTTTAATGAATTGGGATTTGGTATTTGATATTTTGTTCCGTCTCCTAATGTTTGTATGTCAGCGACGGGGGTTGTTTGGTAGTTTTGCAGGCGTAGGCTATAGGTTCTAACCTATAAGCGATTCGCGTGCCGTTTTGGTCTTATGCGTGATTTCTGTTTATGATGCTGTATGTGTATATATGTAGGTACCACCACATGGATTTCAAGACAATGAGAAAAGCATGGCGTCATCGACTCCACCAAGCGAGGATCAAGGTGAGTAGATATATATCTACGGGGGAAGTCAGGTGGATGGCGTATAGCACCCCCGCAGTTCGTAGTGTAGTATACAATATATATCATATATAAATTTGTGTTTTGTGAGACTAATTGTCACGATCCAAAGTTTGGCCCGTGACCGGCACTTAACCACGTAACGTCTACAGGCGTAACGCGACTAAGTGAACCGAAACCCAGAAATCAAACCAGTGAAAGTATAGAGTGTTTTACATTTAAAAAGGAAGCATTTACAAGAGTGAAAAGAAATCTTAAGTAAACAATCACCAAGATAACAATATACGACGCCGTAGCGAAGATCAAGAGCAACAAGTGGGAACATCACAGAAAAAGTAACTGCATAAGTAAAGGCGGCTCACAGCGAGCTCGACACCAGAATACCAATAATATACATCATTGTCCTCACACTGTCTCTAAGTCAAATACATATATGGTAGATGGAGAATACTAGATACAAAAGTGTGTACAATAAAAGTAACCAGTTACCACAACCCACATAACAGCAAAACAGCTCACGCACCAACTGTAGTGGTATCTGTAGCCAAAAGATACAAGAAAGCAGCATGCCGCGACTAGTCCGAAGGGCAACCTGCAAATACTGTGGCACAACGGGGGTGGGTTGCCAACTCGTAAATAGAGATAACATATAAAGGTAATCGCGAGCATGCACGTACTGTGCTACTCTATCAATATGCCAGCAGATGATATCAATGCGTGATAAGCAGTATGTGCAATAATCGTGCAAGTGTTCTATCAAGTAATATAACTACAGGATGAGATGCAATAATGAATGCTGAGTATGGGAATATAACATCTACATGGAATATCAACGTGGAATATATGTAATCGGTGTCCATCAATGCACCGCAAATCCCAACAACCCAGACGCCGGTACTACCATCGGCCCTCAAATCCTGTACATCACTGAAATCACGAGTGCCCAACATCGGCATCAAAATATCATAAATACTCGTGTCTAGCATCGACACGCAAATCCTCCTATATCAGGCATCCGTCAGTCCGGGTCAGCCCCCTCTCTAATATATATCGGGCATCCGTCAGTCCGGGTCAGCCCTCTCTTAATATATCGGGCATCCGTCAGTCCGGGTCAGCCCTCTCTCAATATATGCCACTCTAGCACGGAGAAAACACAGGGTGGGCGCACCGAAATATCATATCAAGGGAACCGGGTTTTTAAATAATTACATCTTTAAAATAGCCACGGTTCCCAAATCCAGAAATCACATGTAATCCAAACCAATATGCAAGTCAATGTGATGTGATATATGCATCAAGTATGAATATCATGTCAAGTCGCATAAAAGATGAGCTACAGCATAATGATCATGGAATTTCTAGAGTGTGAGTGTCATGGCAATTACTAACGGTGTGTGTGTAATATACAGGATAGTGCTCGTGCAACATGAACCGTTAGTAATGGTGCGGTGTTCTATCAATTCTAGTTTATATACATATAGCAAGGAATGCAGTATGCACTAAATAATAGCCATGAACAGTCAATGTATGCAAATGTAGCTATAAAGTCCTATCAGCCCTGACGAAGAATGCCATGCGGGCGATATCCCCGTGGATGTTAAATCTACTCACCGTAGTCTCTCTCTAGGTATAGCCGACGATTTGCTTTCCCTTCTTCGCGGCGTCCGTCGCGCTCGCCTGTGAACCTAGAATTCCACAGAATATCACACATAAGCTCAAAACCATACAAACACGACATTTAAAGCCAAACTAGTAACTCGCGTCGTGAACCAAGCGTGCGTGTGCGCGATACGCTAAAACGTGATTACGCGCCTGAAGTCACTCCGACGCGTCGCGATACGCAGAAACCCCAAACCCACACACACGTATCACGCGTGTCGCGAAAGATTAAAAATACGGGAAATAAGGTATTCTACTCCAGATTTTGATACAGAACAGATATTACAAAAATATATATACCAAAATAACCCACATAGCAGCAGACACCATCACCCCAAACCCCAACCCAAAACACCCCCATCTGGCCGCAAATTGCGGCCAGAATGCTTATTTCGGCGGCCTGGGTAGGGAGAGGGACTCCCAGGTTTGGTGTGTGCACTCAATACCCCCTACAGAAGCTACAGTAATTCCAATTTCATTCTGAAAAGCCCCGGGTAGCAGCAGACCCTACAGAGCCCTAATTCTAGTTAAAAACACACTTTTTGCACTAAAATGAAACTTTATGGTATTTCTATGCAAGCTGAAACAAAACCTGGCCTAATTAGCTCTAATAACACTAAATAGAGTTAACCAAGCCAACCAAAACCCTAATCTAACATATGAATCACCAATATCCCTTAATATCACTAAAAATGCACAAAAATGAGATTTTTGCAAAAGAATACTACAAGTTATGAAAAGGAGTGTTAAATATGAGCTATATACCTTCAAAAGACCTTATAAAACACCAAAGTTCTAGCTCCCTCCTCAAGTATGGAGATTTGCTCCCAAACACCTCAAAAAGCTCAATTTCCCAAGGTTTTTGCGAAGGAAATGTGTTGTTTTGTGTAGGGTTTTGAATAGAGATCAAAGGGACATGAAAAGGGAAATGAAAAGGTGATGAATTTCTGATGTTGCTGCTGACTCTCTGCAGAATTTTCAGCAAATGAGAAAAGAGAGAGAAGAGAGATGAGAAAATGGGTCAAAAAGTCAAGTGTTCACCTAACCACCATGCTTCTATTTTTCTATTGCTAATTGAATTATTAAAAAGGGGTTTGACTTTCTTTTTAAAATGGTGGGGATAAATTATCAACCATGCACAAAAGAAATGGTTAACATGCTATACTAAATGACCTAAGTCACAAATTTGGCCAAGTGTGCAACACTACAAAAGAAAATTTCAATTAGGGTAACACGACTAAATATAACTAATAATCCTACGTACACATATAAATTAACACGCTCAACTGCTAATTAACACGAAAAACATTCTAACGAAATTTCAAAGTGTTACACTAATTGATTATCCAGATAGGTTTTAGGTGCTCATGGGTTAGTTTTATTGTAATTAGAAGTAACTCAGTTTAGCTTCTTAGTCGCGAACCTTAGAATAAGGTTTACATACACACAAACGCATACATTTTATTACTTGTGCGTATATGGGGATATATATATATATATATGTATGTATGTATGTGAGTATGTATATATATATACACATATGTACACACACACACACACACACACACGGATAATAAGGATAGTACATGGTACTTGGAGATGAGTCGATGAGATTGGGCATGATGCCACGAGATCGGTGATGGGATTTGGTTCGTATTATGAGATATGACATGAGTTTATAGCGGGTATTTAGGCGATGTGTTTGCATACACACGTATATATATATGTTGATGGTATCAGAATATACTAGACTGTAGATCAGTTCTCCTAATTCAGGATATGATGATAAGGATACCAGATGAATAATGAGATAAATGTGATATTCGACCCATACCCAGATTTGGGATGCCGTAGGATGGATTTACTGTACGAGGTATAATTATGATGATTGATCCGCACTCTTGACTTGAGAATGTCATATTATATATTGTGTCGTACGTGATACTATTGAGGCGGGATCACCGACTATTTTTTATATATATATATATATATATATATATATATATATCGACTCAGACTTAGGTGGTTTCCTTACCATTTCGATTAGTCTGTTAGTTTAGACCTGTAGTTTACTTAGTAGATGTTAGACTGGGCTCGAGTCATACTTATTTCAAAACTAACGAATCGTGAGTATTTTAAAGACAGGCCAAGAGATGCTACAGATATTTCAAAGGACGTACCTTTTCTTAAAAACACCGTAGCCCCTATTTTCTAAACACTACGATTCGTGCTATTTCAAATGCCAAAACCGTATGACTCGTTTATATAAAGGTATATTCCTTATTGCTGCATTTACTATTCATTTTCCGCATTTTCTTACTATTCGCATGGCATTGCATGTTTATTTGTGTTTTCGTAACTATTATGAAACCCATGCTGTCAGGACACCAGCACCATTACCAATGATGCATATGCTCCACGTACACCTGCTTGCTGGCTCACACACATCATCATCGGTAATTGCCATGTTACGTACACATTAGAAAACACTATTCACTAGTATAAATTGTTAGCTGATAGTTTCGACATAGTACCAGTGCGCTTGCTTTTATATGCTAGTTTAATTATTGCATTCTTTGCTTGATACCCTATGCATTCATATATTCATTTGTCATGCAATATTATGGAGTTTATTTCCGGTAATTCAAAGTTTATTTACCCTTGAGATTGGGATTTCGGATTTCCATGAGATTTCTAGATTTGGAGAAACCGCAAGGATTTTATAAACTTATTATCATTTTAAAATGCAAGTTGCGGTTTTCTCATGATATGATTTGAGAGGGGTCCACCATGAGTTTTCTCGGCTCTTGAGCGATATCATACACCCGATTCGAGGAGGAGGAGGAACCGTCTGTGGGTGCATGGTGGACCCGGTGCGGTACCCCGGGATGAGAAGGTCGCAGATGATGGCGTTGAGCCCGGCAGGGTAGCACTACCGACCGGTGATTGTATTATGACTTGACGGATATCCGGAGGATACCGATCGGAGTATAGGCCAGTCCGGATTGCAGGAGCCTGAGGTATTTAGATTTGATGTTACGGGCCAGTCCGGATTGCCGGAGCCCCAGATATTGAGATATATTTTGTGTCGATGCTAGACACTGATTTTCTGTTGATTTCATTGATGATACCTCGATTTTTATATACATAAATCTCTGTGAGATAAGAAAACAGTTTTCTTATTTAGATGTATTCTGTTTTCATACATGATATGTTGCTACCTGAGGCACTGGCACGAGCACTTGGTATTAAACTTGTATAGATGTTTACCCTGGCCATTAGCAGATGTTTCAGGTTATATTATTACATTGAGGATATTTTATGTTATGACCTAGGATTGAGTCATACATGCGATTTCTGCTCGGTGATGTTTTCTATTCACGAGTTGGCAACTCACCCCCGTTGTGCCACAGTTTCTTGCAGGTTTTGCCGTACAGGTCTTCTTGGCGGTTTTGCTGGCACACTGCTCCTTTTCGGGTGATTTGCTTTGGTAGATGGGTTCACTTGCATCGTGGCCACTATTGTACATTTATTTATTTCAGTTGTATCTAGTAACTCCATCAACCAGACTGTATTATTTATTAGACTTAGAAGACCAGTGTATATTTTTTCGACCTTAGAGTCGCGCTTGTATTATTATGGTTCCTTGATGATTTTGGGTTTCCTTTTGAGTTTTGATCCTCGCCCTTCGGCGTTGTATATTATATTGCTTGTATGGTTGTGACCGCCAATTGGCGAAGAGCTAGATCCCGCTTGGGGATGCCTTTATTCATATTAATCATATTTGTACTCGTTTGGGGCCAGTATTTACAAAGGAGACTCTGCCGAAATTTTCGGAAAAGACTTGATGTTTTAAAAAGGGTTTACTACGACTTTTTAAGTGATTATATGCAAACCTTAAAACAAGTTTTCCTTCACTTCTTATTTAAAATGGTTTATATTCTGGGATTTTTGGCTTACTTGAGTTAGATGGGGTCGTATAGACTTCATATAATTCAAGTGCCAGTCACGTGCCATTTAGGGTCGTGACAAATCCAGACATATCTTAAGGCGGTATCACCTCATCAGGGAGATCGTGAATTGCCAGGAGATCGAGGTGCGGAGAGTGGACACAAAAGATAACACGGCCGATCCATTCACCAAGGCCATCCCTGAAGTCCAGTTCGAGAGACTATTCGAGATGTTGGGCATGCGGTACGCCAGCAACTGGCTATAGTGCAGACAGTGGGTACTTATTGCGACAACTAAAGGCCTTAATGCAAGTGGGAGATTGTTGGATATGTATTCCCTAGAGGCCTTTATTGTATAGGATGCTAGGGATATGTATGTACAGAAACAATCTTTGCTCAATATGATAGTATGCTATCTGATTTTTCTTTAGCTTAACATGTGATGTGTTTTACCTAGTGTTTCATATCTTGTATACATGTTGATAAAGCCCTTAGGATCTTTACTTGACTACCAGGACTATGATGTAAATCATACTAGTGGGGCTTGGGTAGTCCACAAGCATATCCTTTAATAGTTCATAATCGAGGGAATATCGAGACAGGGCATCGATATTCCAGAGTGGACTAGCGTATACGTTTCTTGACCCTGTATGGGGTGATGGTTGATCCTATAACCATTGGTGTTTGACATCAAAGATTGTACACACGTGCTCATTAGAGAATGGGTACACCGAACATGACTCGCTGAGAACTCCTAGATGGTATTATACCTATCGTCAGATAGCAGTTCTTTGGTGACACTTGTACAGGTTAGTCTGTAGACCCGAGATCGTCATAGTGTCTTATGTGGTTCCCACCGTGCTTTGATTTCATCCCTACCACGGCTTATCAGAGTCATGCAAACAGGTGGATTTTGGGTACAGTCCCGAATCACATGGAGGCGGTGAGTGATAGGAGGGGTTTCATCTCTCCCGGTATAAGGAGTTGATGTTGCGCAATGCTCGATTGGCTATAACAGCAAATCCCTAGCAAGGGTTGTTGAGATTTACTGATAAGAGTTATCAGTAGTTTCTCAAACCGTTATGAGCCATACATCGGCATGACTTATCAAGTTATTGGGGTCTGACATTTACCACCCCTAGACTCGATATGCGCCGTATTAGATGAAGAGACCCAACTGTACGGTAAGTTTTACTCATAGGCTCATTGGGGTTAGGATGAGTTCGCTCGTCGGCCACCTTTTCGACATGTACTTGGGTAGCCGTTATGCACAACTAGTGCCGCTGATGGGCTTGTGGTTAAACCCACTGCCAGCGTATTGTCGGGTATTTAGAGTCACACACAGAGGGTTTCCCTGGTTCAGGCGAAACGATGTAGAGTTCGTAAGGTGTTACGGCAGGGTTTCGATCATATACGTGTACTGGCTACACGAATGATGTTCGGAAGGATAATACTGGTAGCCTTTGGTTTAAATCGGATACCAGTATTATGGTTTTTGGATTATAGGTATCTCATTCTATTCGTATTTTTCGGAATACGAATACGGTATATTTATACGGTATACGGTGAGGGGAATTCTTGTAATTGTATAAGAAAAGGCTTATAGAAGGAAAAATCTCATATATGGATTTTCTATTTTGGAAAATAAACAAATGAGGTGGAATTTGGAGACTTTTTCAAAGTATGGATGAAAGCATTGCTAATATTTAAAATATTCATTTGGATCTACTATTGAAACATAGTTGATTATTTTTGAGAAAAAATAATCCAAGCTTCAATAATTAAACCCTTAGCCATAACTTTTACTTTACAAGACCTAGCTCATTCTTACTCTTACATTCTCTCTCCAAATTATCTCCTCCTTTCTAGCTCAACCCTAACCCTTCATATGAGTTGTGATTCATAGGTTATTGAGATCAAATAATCCTATAGATATTCTCTACATCATCTAAGTAGTCTCTCTTAGCAAGCTTGACTTCTTAGTTACCTCTTTAGTGGAGGTTGAAGCTTGATCCAAATCTCTCGGGTGGATCATCTATGGCTAAGCGGTGACCGGAGATCGAGATCATCTCAAACACTCGAGGAGCTCAGAAACACAGCGGAAAGAAGACCCGAAGGACCAGTTCAAGAAGGTATAACCCTTATCATAGTAGCTAAAACTCCTAGATAGAGTTACTAGTTATGGTTTACTGTAAGATCCGGGAGTAAAAGTCGATGTTGCATGCTCAAAAGTTATTGTTTGCTACTTCCGCCTCTCTACAAGTGTTGTGGTGGTGTGCAACATCTACTAACAGTCTGTCCCATAGCCATTAGTACGACGTACTTGAGATAGTATGCAGGTACTTATTAGGTTATGAGTTACACTGGACAGGACTCATCGAGAACTGCTGGTTGGTATTATACTTATCGTCAGGAAGCAGTTCCCAGGTAACATGAGTACATGTTAGTCCGTTAACTTGCCATCGCTACTTCGTCTCGAGTGTGTTACCACTGCACTTAGATTACTACCCTACCACGGCTCAAAGGAGTCGTGCAAACAGGTAGTAGTTTGGTGTAATCCCGAAGCACTTGGAGGTAGTAGCGGTCAGATAGGATTCGTCTCTCCCGGTATTGGGGATTGATATCGTGCAGTGTTCGGATAGCCATTACACAAAGTCCCTAGCCAGGGCAGTCGAGAAATACTGATAGGCACTCCGGTAGTTTCTCAAAGTGTATTGGACTCTCCTCCGACATGACTTATTGGGCTGTTAGGGGTCTAACGTTTACCATCCCCTAGGTCCGATATGCGAGTATCTTAGACGAACAGACCGGACTGTACGGAGATTGTCACAGATAGGCTCAGTAGGAGTTCGGATGAGTTTGCTCATCGGCCTTCTTATCGACAGATACCTAGGTAGCCATTACGTGCAGCTAGTACCGCTGACGTGCTTGTGGTTAAACCCACTGCCGGCGTACTGTCGAGTCTTTAGAGTCCCACACAGAGGGTTTCCCTGCTTCGGGCAAATGATGTAGAGGCCGTATGGTTTTACGGCAGGGCTACGATCACATACATATACTTGTACACGAATGATGTTCGGGCGGACAATACTACTGGGCTTTGGTTTAAGCCGGATCCAAGTAATGTATTATTGGATTGTTATCATCTTAGTGTATTCATATTTTTCGGAATACGGATACGGGTATGTATATACGATGAGGGGTATTCTTGTAATTTTCTCAAGAATGCTTCTAGAAGGAGACACCTCATTATTTGGTATTATCCATTTTCTTAAATGGATTAATGAGGTGGAATTGGAGGAGACATACTTAGCATGGTGAGAGGAATGGCTCATGGATTATTTTATTTTTCTTGACTCACTATTGAAGCATGGGTGATATATTGTATTGGTTTTTAATCCATGGTTCAATGAGTGAGGTATGTGATATTAGCCATTCTCCACACTTAGCCAAGAGGATGCTAGCTTATTTTGCTTTTCTCCTTCTCTCTCTTCATTTCATCTCCTTCTTCCTCAAGCTAAACTCTTACACTCACATGTGTTGTGAAACAAAGGGTTTAGGGAGATAATACAATCTATTAGACATTCTCTATATCACCTAGGATACTTGGATTAGCAAACCATTTACCCTAGTTACCTTGGTTTAGAGGTTTGAGCTTGAAGTACAAACTCTCGGGTGGATCATCTTTGACGCGAAGAGGCCGATGTCACAACCTTCATCCATTCTCCGAGGAGTCAAGGAGAGGAGGCAAAAAAGACCCGAAGGATTGGTTCTTGGAGGTATAACATTCTACCGAGTAGTTAGAACCTCTTAGTTAGTTTACTTAGTTAAGGTTTTAGTATAGATCCTGGAGTTAGCCGGTGTTGCGTAGTTCTTTAAAATTGTTTTTTGAAAATTCTGCCTCCCCGCAAACCACCGGGGTGCGCGACATCAGCTTACAACTCGGGACTCCTAGATTATCCGTTATTTTGTATTGCTTATTGCTTTTCTATGATGTTGCTTATATCATGCCTGGGACGAGTGTTATATATATTTATATATACTGGTAGATGTTGTATATGTTTTGCATCCACGCTAGTCGATCCCCCGCTCTGCCGTTAGTTAAGTAACCTAAAGGTGCATGATGTGGCCCCGTGGCAAATGCAGATGGTATATACGTATATTGTATTTTCGTTCTTCTCTGGTGTGATAGGGATTAATTGATGGGACCGCGTTAATTTTAATTAATGCAAGGAAAAATAAACCTAAAAGATGGTGTTGGAACAAATTTCGAAAAACTATAGTTGTATTCTTTTTCTTTACATAGTGGTGTTCGTTCAGGAATATCCAGCACCTCATTCGAGGAGGCAAGAGCCTAGATCTCTTCACGGGGAGTGACCTCTTGAGCAAAAGTTTATACTGTAGATTACTCGGTTTTCTTCAAAACCACAAGTTTTCAAAAGCAGATCCTAAACCACTCATTTTCAAAACTATTTGGTTCCTTCAACGATATCAAGTTCATTACATTTAAGGTTTTTCACCAAAAACCAGTCGTAGCCCTCTGTCATTTCCGACGAGTGGTACTTAGTATTCGTGTTGCGTTTGTTGACCTTGTTAAGGCGTAGTGTACGGCAGCTGAGTGGTGCTTGTTTGTGGCATATGATGCGATTAACTAGGACAGTCACATAGTCTTGTTAACCTTGTTAAGGGCTTATGCGGGTAGGTCTAGGGTAATCAAGATAATGAAGGGTTGAACTTGACTAGCGACTTATAATTTGTTGACCTTGTCAAGGTCATAGGTCGTTAGGGGGGAAAAAACCACATCGGGAGTTTCAAATAAACATGAAACTTGGTAGCATTGTATACCTTCTGGAGTGTGGTGACTACAGTGGATTCCATCTAGCTTATCACGCAATGATAGTTGGATCCCGATCCCACTGATGAGTGGAATTACTCTTGAGAGATATTTTTCACTTCACAATTAGCTGACCTATTAGGTGTTTAGAAAGGTGTTAACGGGGCTTCGCCTCTGCGGAAATGAGGTTTATTGTAATTAGGTACGTGCGAGAGCACGAGAAACCTCCCTAGGAGTACCAACACCGACCTAGCTGAACGGTTAGAGAACTTCTAAGGTTTTAATGATCCTAGCTAGTTCTCCTTTTAAGGTTTGAAGGAGAATTCGAGGAAACAGTGGGAGCCATCCTGATTAGATAAAGTGATTAACCAATCTAATCTAGGTTAGAGTGCACGCTGAGTGTTTCTTTTCTCTCTCTCTCTTTGGCAGCAACCATGGCCCGACCTTAAACTAAAACTCATAAACCAAGTTACCCGAACCTTCTTAAACACTTTGGCTTTTGGATTGTCATGGTTTACGAAAAAGCCGCATATATCCCCGCCACTCCTAAATCCCCTTTACATTTCTCCAGAATACTCCGTATCACTACGATGATCCATATTGCTTGGGTATGCCATCGTATAGTTACATACGAACTGGAAGAAACTTGTTTCAGTTCGAGGATGGTTTCTGGTTCTGGAGAAATTGAATAGGTTTATTCGGTTGTCTTTTCTCTTTACCTTCTCTCAGGTTGCAAGGTCTCCTAGTATTAGGAGAGTACACCTATTACGCTTATTGGATAGTCTTCTTCCAAACCTTAGGCAGGTGTCAAAAGGTAGGGAATGAAGAAAACCAATTAGCCTAAGTATAGTGTACAGAAGGTAAGAAGTAAAGACATATAAAAAGATTGCAGTGAGAGCAAGGAAAATTGCGACTACTGTCATAAATATGGATAGTGGAAGAGGCATTACTAAGAATACCCGGCCAAACCCACGAAACATTTTCATGTTTCAGTCTAACTTTGCGGTGTTAATTGAAAACTGCTTTCTCAATTAGATTCTGAATCCAGGGTATGTATTTACCAGACTTTATTCTCACATCTGTATGGAATTACAGATGCTGAGTGGGAATAGAACATTGGGAATTGGGTGATTAGATCTTCAATATCAGAATTCTTTGTAATTGGTGATATTTGAGGAAATCGCCTGGGTTTTTTGCCTAACGGCAAATATTTGGTTTTGAATATCCGTTGTTGTGTATTAATTTCAAACTGATATATCTGTACGTTTATTTTATAAAGTGAGATCTAACATTTTGAAATTATGTTTATGACGTTTACCTATATCAGTTGATGGTTAGGTAAGGTGAATTCAACAATGGTGTAATTCTTCTTAACCATAACACAGTTTTCAACCTACGATACACAGGATTTGAGTTATTAAACTCAGAGGACTTATACAAAGTATTGTATGTTGTCCGATGTCCATTAGGACAAAGGGGTTGGTACTCGTACTATATTCCGTTTACTTATGACTTCTCTGGTTTTAGACAAGCATTTCGTTGAAATACAAGGTCGAAATTTTGAGAAATTATTGGTATAAGAATAAAGTAGAGAACCATACGTTGCAAGTATCAGGATTCTTCGTGGTGATCAAAGGTGTAAATACTTATGCTAGGTATTCCGTCGTAAGTAATATATTTAAGAACTTGCTTCTCTCTCAGGTTACACATTCGTGGGTACGCTCCTTGATGAGTAATACTGCTTAGTCTTCTTCCATTTAGTCGATATGCACTGGAAATAGCTGCATGTATTTTGAATCTGGTTCAAATTAAATTAGTGCCTTTGTTTCTATATTGGATATAGAATGGATTCATATCTTAACGATGTTAAAGTATATGGAGTAGTCCGACTTATGCTTAAAACCAGAATCTGGATAAACTCAAGGCACGTTTTAGTAATGGCAGTTTGTGGGTTATCTCGGGCTTCGACGAGGGTTAACGTTCTATCATTTGGAGGATCGATAGTTATATTGTTCTTGACTCGCCACCTCTTTAGTAAAATGAATTCTTTTCAGAAAATACAAGTGGGAGTATGGTAGAACTGGAAGTGATTCCAGAACCACAAACGATTACTGAAAATTTAGTAGAATCTAAAGATTCAATTGGATTCGACAATCGATTGGCCACTCTGCAGATTTGGTGGGCAACCTCAGCCACCCGAGAGATACTTCGGTTTCCTCAAAGACCGTGACATGGAGGTTTTGATGACCCAACCTTGCCACTACTGCTGTCCTAGAGTATGAGATCTAGCAGATGGATGAATATAACGTCGTTCTAAGTTAGCTTTAGAAGTGCCCGTGTATATGACTCTACCAGAGGGTTATTGTAGTCAGTGGTGTTAGGAATATGTATGCCCCAGAGGCCATTATTGTATGATATAGTGGATGCTTGGACATATATATAGAGGACTTTCTTGCTCGACATGATAGTATGCTATCTGGTTGCTCTTTATCTTAACATGTACACTTGTATTATTATACAGTCTCTCTGATACATGTTGATAAAGCCCTTAAGATGTTTTCATGACTACCAAGACTATGATGCGGATCATACTACTGGGACCTGTGTAGTCCACAAGCACATCCTTTAACAGTTCCTAGTCGAGAGAGTGTCGAGATAGGGCATCGATATTCCTGCGTAGCCTAGTGTGTACGTTTCTTGACCCTATAGGGGGCAATGGTTGATCCCATAATCATTGGTGTTTGATATCAAAGATTGTACACAGGTGCTCATTAGAGAATGGGTACTCCGAACAGGACACGCCGTGAACTCCTAGATGGTATTATACCTATCGCCAGATAGCAGTTCTCTGGTGACACTGGTACAGGTTATTTTGTAGACCCGAGATCGTCACAGTGTCTTGTGTGGTTCCCACTATGCTTTGATTTCCTCCATACCATGGCTTAAAGGAGTCATGCAAACAGGTGGATTTGTGGTACGGTCCTGAGTCACATAGAGGCAGTGAGCGATAGGAGGGGTTTCGTCTCTCCCGGTATTGGGAGTTGATGTTGTATTATGCTCAATTGGCTATAACAGGAAGTACCTAACCAGGGCTGATGAAATTTACTGGTAAGTGTTATCAGTAGTTTCTCGAACCATTATGAGCCACACATCGGCATGACTTATCAAGTTACTGGGATCTGACGATTCCACCCCTAGACTCGATATGTGACATATCAGACGAAGAGACCGGACTGTATGGTAAGTGTTACTTATAGGCTTCACGACCCGAAAATGGCACGTGACTGGCACTTGAATCGTGTGAAGTCTATAGGACCCCACCTAATTCAAGTAAGCCAAAATCCAAGAAATCTAAACCTTTTTAGGGAAAAAATAGTAGAGGTGCAGGTTTGAAATAAGGTACACTGAAATCAAGTTTATACTTATATATATATAAGTAGTAATGGATGAAACATTATATTTGTATCTTACTTGAAAACCTTTTATCATTTAAGGTTTTGGGTAGCACCTCCTTTGTATCTTTTAACCCAAAAAAATGAATACAAAAAATATAATGTGCATCCCCAAGCGGGAGCTAGCTCTTCGCCAATTGGCGGAAACAACCACGCAAGATAAAATAAATACACAACGCCGAAAGGCGAGGATCAAAACACGAAAAGAAAGTAAAGAATTAAACATCATCAAGAAAGCCAGAAAACCATAATAATACATGAGCGTGACTCTAAGGTCGAAAGAATAAATGACTGTGGTTTTCTAAATCTACTAAATATACATAGTCTGGTTGATGGAGCTTACTAGATACAACTGAATTAAATAAAAGTACAACGGTGGTCATGATGCAAGTGAACCCACCTACCAAAGCAATCGCCCGGAAGAAAGTGGTGTGCCGTCGAAACCGTCATGGAACCTGTACGGCTAAACCTGCAAGAAACAGTGGCACAACGGGAGTGAGTTGCCAACTCGTGAGTAGAAGACATCACCGAGTAGAAACCGAATGTATGACGTACTGGGTTACCTAAGACGCCAGCAAGGTTTCGGGAGGCATCGTCCATGCCAAATTCAAAAATTTGCAGTTTTAGCTAACCTTAACTAAGAATCGTTAACTAGAAATCGACGGAAATGAAAATGCAAACACTTTGCAAGTCTAGTGAGCAAGGAATATTACCTTTGTAGACCGGTCCTTCACTTCAATAGCTCCATGTAGTAGTCCCCTTCGCTGCGATCGTGAACTCCGGACTCTAGAGAGGCTCCCTTGAAGAAACGAACATGCTTGCTTAGAAGACTTCGAGGCTGAAGATGATCTACGTCGAGAAGACACTAACCCAAGCTATCACTTCACTAATCATGGAATTAGTGAAGCAAACACCCTATACTAAATGGCAAGTAGTAGAGGATGATGAAGTAGGAAGTGGGCTCCCTTTAGAATTTATTTTCTCACATTTTATCTCATACCTCCATTAAAGCTAGAAAGCTTTTTTGAGGAGGAAGAAGAAGAAGAAGAAGAACTCAATTTAAATGAATTATTGTAACCATGGGTGAGTTAAGCCCTCCTGTAGAGAATTAACCAAGGGCTAAGGTTAAGGGTAGGGTTAACAAATATCTTAAGCAATGACAAAAGAGTTGAAAAAGTCAATGAGTCCATAAGCTTCTACAAGCTTATCCTTGACTAATTCAAATGTTTTGTGAATTACTTAATGATAAAATAAAACCCAAACACAGACCCTAGTATGGTATAAGTCTCATACACCCATCTTGCATGTATCATCAAGCATGACACAATTCATGTACACAAATATACATATCACATATATACAATGTGCACATCAAGTGAGAAAAGAAATCTTAAGTGAGCTAATACTAGTTAATGTAATATAATATATCTAATATATAATTATACATTAGATTATCAAATCAACTCTTGATTTAATAATCCAGCTATATCACCTATAACCGACTAATATCATATGAATCAACTTATCGAATCAACACTTGATCCGATAACCCGGCTATATCATATATAACCGACCGATATCTCATATCATGAGAATAGAATATGGTATCTCATATCGTATTAATCTCGGTCCCGCACATATCACATATGTGCTCCTATTACGTTTTGCTTGAGCCAGGAAACCCCTGTGTAGGCCTCTAAAGATTCGTCAATACGCCGGCAGCAGGTGATAATCATACCAAACACCCACAAGCCGCAAGCGGTCTGCTAAACGTAACGGCCATCCGGGTATTAAGCAATCAGAAAATCAACAAGGAAGTCTGCTCTTACTCCTGCGAATCCAATCAGTAACACTACCGTACAGTCTGGTTTCTTCGTCTGATATGTCGCATATCTCGTCTAGGGGTGGTAAACGTCATACCCAGTAACTCGATAAGTCGTGTCAATATAAGGCTCATAGCGGGTCGAGAAACTACTGATAACACTTACCAGTATATCTCTGAAGCAGCCTTGGCCAAGGACTTCCTGTTATAGCCAATCGAGCACAGCGCAACATCAACTCTCTATACCGGGAGAGACGAAACCCCTCCTATCGCTCATTGCCTCCATGTGACTCTGGATTGTACTCAAAAGCCACCGTTTTGCATGTTCTCTTGAACGTGGTAAGGTGGAAATCAAAGCACAGTGGGAATCATACAGGACTCTATGACGATCTCGGGTCTACAGACTAACCTGTACCAGTGTCACCAGAGAACTGCCATTTGACGTTAGGTATAATACCATCTGGGAGTTCTAGGCGAGTCCGTCCAGTGTACCCAGTCTCCACTAAGCACCCGTATACTGTCTCTGATGTCAAACACTAATGGATATGGGATCATCCATTGCCCATCTACATAGGTCGAGAAGCTATATGCTAGTCTACTCTGGTATATCGATGCCCTGTCTCGATACACCTACGACTAGGAACATTTGAAGGATGTACTTAGCGATACACTGTCCCCACTAGTATGATCTACATCATAGTCCTGGTAGTCAAGTACTCATCCTAAGGGCTTTATCAACATGTAACATAGAGACTATCAGAGTACATGTTAAGATAAAGAGCAACCAGATAGCATACTATCATGTCGAGCAAGAAAGTCCTCCCTATATATGTCCAAGCATCCACTACAATATACATCGTATGTACAGTAATGGCCTCTAGGGCATACATATAACTATCAATCTCCCACTTGCACTAGGGCCATCTATTGTAGAATCTCATACCCAACAATCAGCAGTGGTTGAAATATCTCATACTCAACCATCCCATAAAATTCTCTACTGGGAAATAGGCCTTTGTGTGGATCCGCGCTGTTTTCCTCTGTGTCTACTCTCCTATCCTCAGTCTCCCTGGAGATCAAACATCTCTATAATCAGGTGATACTGCCTAAGAATATGTCTGGATCACTGATGGGACGGAGGTTCCTAGGCATAAGCCAAAACTCCATTGTCACACAATGGTAGTAACGAAGTTCATCTCATGAACTTATATATATATCCAGACTGCCTCTTTGGTACCATCCTTGGTAGCAATGTGTCCAGCCTTTATTGTCTACTATGTCACGGTATCTAGCTTGGAACTCTTCCAACATACCGTCCCTCCACTGAGGGTAAAGACAATTCCTTTGACTGACATTCAGTCGTCCTTACCACCGTGGAAGCTATCCAGTGATTCTCCCCAGGATCGATTGATACCATCTTACTACACCTATTGAGAATCCTAACATCCATTTAGATCTATCTCATAGATCTAAAACGCAGGATTTAGGAGGTATCACTTTGATCCTATATTGAGAATCCATGTGATAAGAGGAGATTGACCGAGCGTAGCATAGGAAACTCCTTTCCTATCAAGAGTATGTCATCTACGTACAATACGGGGATCGTTACCATACTCCCTACTACCTTTTTTATATATACAAGGTTCATTTACCATTTTGATGAAGTCAAACACTTTGACTACCACATCAAAACAGATGTTCCAACTCCGAGATCCCTGCTTTAACTCATAAAGCAACTTGCACACGTTTCCGCTGCTCCCACTGTCAACGAAGCCCTCTGGCTGTGTACTTATACACGCTCTCTTCTAAATCATCATTTAGAAAAGCAGTCATGACACCCAACCGCCAGATAGCGCAGTCATGGTATGTAGCAATGGCAAGTAGGATCCGGAAGGACTTAAGCATAGGCAACAGAAAAGGTTTCATCATTATCCATATCTGGTCGATCACGAGAACCTTTTGCAACTAGTCTTAGTTTTGAAAGTCTCAACTTTTCCATGTACACCAAGTAATCTTCTCAAGATATACTTGCTCCTGATAGGGATTTAATCCTTCAGATATAGCAACCAAAGTCCATACTTTGTTGGTGTATATGGATTCCATCTTAGATCGCTTAGCATCCAGCCATTCTCGTAGAGTCACTACTCTTGATGGCCTGCTCGAAACTAGTTGGGTCATCATCTCATGATGCAATCCTCGCTCCCACTGTCATAGAGAAATCGAAGTGTCTCTCAAGAGGATGAGGAACCCTACCAGATCGACGGAGAGGCTGAGGTTCATCGGGGACTATTGAATCCTTCGGTTCTACCAAATCATCAGCTGCAGTTTGTATAACTGGAACTCCTTCCAGTTCTACCTCATGACCACTAATTTCTTCACAAGAAATTCCCTTTCCCAAGGGTAGCATGCGGAGAAACAAAACACCTTTTGTTCCTCAGTGTGATAGAAGATATTCCTTTGCTAATGCTTGGGATATCCAACAAACTTCCACAGAACTGACCTTACCTCGAGCTCGTCCAGATCTTGCTTTTGACATAGGCTGGACAACCCCAAATCTTAACTTCCTTAAGAGATGGGCTCTTCCCATACCATATCACATATAGAGTGGTAAGCACCTGATTTGATTGGAACCCTATTCAATACGTATGCAGCTTCTCAAGTGCATAACCCCCAAAAGGAAATAGGCAACTCAGTAGTACTCATCATAGAACGCACCATATCACATAGGGTGCGATTGCTCCGCCCCGATATACCAACGTGTTATGATGTATAAGGAGGAGTAATGCTGAGAGAGAATCTCATTCTCCTTCAGAATAGTCCAGGAATTCCGTGCTAAAGTATTTTCCTCCTTGATCACATCAAAGGACAAAATACTTATACTCATTTTGGTTCTCTACTTCTAACTTATATTCTTTGAATATCTCAAAAGGTTCAGACTTGTGTTTCAACAGGAACATATGTTCGATTCTTGAGAGGTCATCAGTGAATGTAATGAAGTATAAAGAACCGGTCCTGGCATGTGTAAACAGGGGACCTACATACATCAACATGTATCAATCCCAAGAGTTCAACAACTCTTTCTTAGTTTCCAATAAACAGAGCTATGGTCATCTTATCTTTGTGACATGACTGACAAATTTCACAAGATGTAAATTCAATCTGATTTAAATATGCATCTATATGTAACTTAGCTAGTCGGGTCGTATTGATATGACCTGGTCTACAATGCCTCAAGAAGGATTCATTCATTTGTAAACTCTTCCTCTTATGTGTGTTCTTTACGTTAAGAACTGTAGTTTGATTTGGAACGTATATGCTTTTAGATAACGTGCCTGAACCGATCAATACTTGATATAGGAAATGTTCAAAACATTATTCATCAATACAAAATTATATCCTTCTTTACTAAATAAAGAGACTGATATGATGTTGTAAATCATGTCCGGTATCTAATAACATTCATTCAGAATCAATGTATTTGGTAATACAGAGTGATAACAGCCAACATACTTGGCTGCAACACTTGCACCGTTTCCAACTCTTGAAACTTATCACCCGTTCTCAGTTCTCTACCTATCTGTAGACCATGTAACATATTACATATGTGGGATCCTGATCCGGTATCTCATACCCAGGACGTAAAGGATACTGAGAAACAGTTCTCGGTAATGAACACACCCAAAGAAGTTGCATCAACATATACTTTCTTCGTTTGGGCGGCACGGGAATTCTGGTAATCCCCAATTTCCTGCTCTGTCTTATAACAATTATAAGTTGGAGCGGGACCAACGTTCCTTAGCGCAGTATAACAAGCGGGTTCGGTCAATACTTCCATATTATTATCTTGATTATGGCATGACATGGTTGCTACCTGGAGAGAGAGAGAGATGAAAACACTCAGCATATGCTTTTGCAAGATTAGATTGGTTATTAATTTATCTTATCAGGATGGCTCCCACTGTTTTAGTCAAATCTTCCTTCAAACCCTAAAAAAAAAGACTAGCTGGGATTAATTACACTCTACAAGTTCGCCAATCTTTCAGCCAGGCCAGTGTCGGTACTTTGAGGGAGGTTCCCCGTGCTTTCGCACGGACCTAATTAAAATAAACCTCGTTTTTCCATAGGCATAACCCCGTTGAAACCTTTCTAGACACCCACTTGATCGGCAAATTGTAATGTGTAAAACACTCCCAGGAGTAACTTTTACTCGCAGTAGGTATCGGGATCCAACTATCTCATAGAAGGTATGCAATCTCATTGCAAATTTCAACACTTGAAATTCCCGATAATATTTTACCCCTAGCAGCTATATAACCTTAACATAATCAACAAATCATAAGTGCTAGTCAAGTTCAACCCGTCATTTCCCGATTGAATTAAACCCACCCGCACGGCCCTTAACATAGTCAACAAAGTCGCACAACTACCCTAATCCAATCGCTTCATATGCTTATACAGATAAGCACTAATCAGCTACCGCACACTACGTCTTAACATAGTCAACAAACGTAGCACGAATACTAACTAGTACTTATCTGAAATGATGGAGGGCTACGACAGGTTTTTAAGAAAACCTTTTGCGTAATGAACTTGATATCGTCGTAGAATCGAGTGATTTTGAAAAGGAGTGTTTTGAGTCTTTTACTATTTTTGCTATAGAGGTCACTCCAGGTGAAGGGATCTCGGCTGTTTTCTTATCGAATAAGGTTCAGGATATTTCACAAATATCACTATGCAAAGCAAAAACCATAAAAGAAATCAAAAGACAAACCGAGTTTGTAGCATCTGCTAGTTTCGCTAAAGAGGTCACTCCCGGTGAAGGGATCCCGGCTCTTTCCTTATCGAATAAGGTGCTGGATATTCTACAGGGAATACCGCTATGCAAAACAACAACTAGAGCTACTTGTTTTTGAAAATACGATTCCACAATATCTGTAGGTTTCTTTTATTTCATTAATCTCATTATTGAAGTCCCATCATATTAAGTTACCTAAACATCACAGATAAATACAACGTATGCTTCTGCCATCCGCATTCACCTCGATGTCCCCTCGTGCACCGTTAGGTTAGGTAACTAACGGCAGAGCGGGGCAGTGCTAGCGCGGGTGTAAAACATAAGCAACGTCTATATAATATATCATATATTCATCTCATCAATATATCAAATGATCACATCACAGATATCGCAGCAGAATACAACAACAACAACAACAACTGAGCCTTTTATCCCAAGCATATGGGGTAGGCTACATGAACCAACATGAGAATCACGCCGGGTCCAGCACATGAATCCTCTGTCTCCACTCACTTCTATCGAACAATATACTTTCATTGAGTCCTTTGGCAACCATATCGTTTCGTATCACCTCCATCCATGTTTTCTTCGGTCTCCCTTTTGCCCTTTTGCCATTACCCATATCGAGAGTATCTATTCGTCGAACCGGTGCTTCCATAGGTCTGCGTCGCACATGACCAAACCATCTAAGCCGGTTTTCCCGCATCTTCTCCTCCACGGGTGCTACACCAACTTTTGCACGAATATCCTCATTTCGCACCTTGTCTTTTCTAGTGTTACCGCACATCCAACGAAGCATGCTCATCTCCGCTACGTGCATCTTCTGTGTATGATGCTTCTTAGGAGCCCAGCATTCTGTACCATATAATAAGGCAGGCCGAATAGCGCTCCGATAAAACTTCCCTTTCAATTTTAACGGAAAGTTACGATCACACAAAATCCCTGTTGCACTCCTCCATTTCAACCAACCAGCTTGGATCCTTTGATTAACATCACTATCGATCTCCCCATTCCTTTGGTTGATGGAACCTAGATATCTAAACTGGTCGCTCGGTGATATCTCTTGCCCTTCCAATGTTATACCAATATTGTTTTGACTTCTCTGGCTACTAAATTTGCAGTGCATATATGCTGTCTTGGACCTGCTCAATCTGAATCCCCGAGATTCCAATGTTTGTCTCCATAATTCCAATTTGGCATTAACCCCTGCTTTCGTCTCATTTACTAGAACAATATCATCAGCGAATAGCATACACCAAGGGACTTCATCTTGGATAGTTCTAGTAAGCTCATCCATCACGATGGTAAACAGAAAAGGACTTAATGCAGATCCTTGATGTAAACCAATAGTAATCGGAAAATCACTTGTTAAGCCACCGCAAGTTCTGACATTTTCCACTACTCCGTCGTACATATCCTTGATTATGTCAATATACTTGATGGGGACCCCCCTTTTCATCATTGTCCCCCATAATACCTCTCTAGGTACCTTGTCGTACGCTTTTTCTAAATCAATAAATATCATATGCAAATCTCTTCTCCTCTCTCGAAAGCGCTCGACAAGTTGACGAAGCAAATGAATCGCCTCTGTCGTCGATCGTCCAGGCATGAACCCAAATTGGTTCTCTGTTATCTTAATATCCTTCCTTATCCTGTGTTCAATCACTCTCTCCCAAAGTTTCATGGTGTGACACATTAGTTTTATTCCACGGTAGTTTGAGCAACTTTGAATGTCACCCTTATTCTTGTAGATAGGTACAAAGATACTTTTCCTCCATTCATTTGGCATCTTTTTTGTCTGCCAAATCTTATTAAACAGATCTGTCAGCCATTTAACGCCTATTTCTCCTAAGCATCTCCAAATCTCGATAGGAATCTCGTCAGGAACAACCGCTTTTCTTAAACCCATTCTGTTCAAAGCTTCTTTAACCTCAGTAAGTCTTATTTTACGCATGAAATCACGATTTATATCTTGAGATTGAATGACAAGTCCATCCAAATTCTTAGTAAAGCTCTCATTGAACAATTTGTCAAAATAATCTCTCCATCTTTCCTTGATATCCTCATCTCGAACTAAAACCTTCTGATTTTCATTTTTGACACACTTCACCGCACATAAGTCTCTAGTCTTCCTTTCCCGCATTCGAGCAATCCGGTATATATCATTTGCAGCCTCTTTAGTGTCTAATTTCTCGTACACCTCCTTGTAGACCTTAGATTTAGCTTCCCGAACAGCTTTCTTAACTTCCTTTTTAGCCATTTTGTACTTCTCAAATCTCTCCACATCTCTACTTTTCTTCAAATCTTTATAAGAATCCCTTTTAATTTTAATAGCAGCCTTTACATCTTCATTCCACCATGATATGTCCTTAGATGGTGGAGCACCACCTCTCGACTCACCAAGTAGATCTCTAGCTACTTTCTTGATACAACTAGCCATTTTGTTCCATGTTTTGTCTGGATCATCTTCCGACTGCCAATCCGCTTCTTGTACTACACGATCTATAAAAGCCTTTTGATTACCTTCTTTCAATCGCCACCATTTAATTTTAGGCTCTACCTTACGTCTAATCTTCCTAGGTTCTCTTCTAAATCGAAAATCTAGAACTAAAAGTCTATGTTGAGTAGTTACACTCTCACCTGGCACTACCTTACAGTCGATACAACAACCTCTATCTATTCTTCTCGTCAGAAAAAAGTCTATTTGACTAGCATTTGATCCGCTCGTAAAAGTGATAAGGTGGGACTCTCTTTTCCTAAACCAGGTGTTTGCTAAAATCAAGTCATAAGATAAAGCAAAATCTAGAATCGAGTCACCTACTTCATTCCTTTGTCCGAAACCAAAACCTCCATGGATAGTATCAAACCCACTACGACTAGTACCTACATGTCCATTAAGATCACCACCAATAAATAACTTCTCTCCACTAGGTATACTTTGCACCACCTCGTCTAAATCCTCCCAGAATAGACGCTTACTAGCGTCATCAAGACCTATCTGTGGTGCATAAGCACTAATAATATTAAAGATCTCTCCACCTAGAATAAGCTTAACCAGTAAAATTCTATCACCTTTTCTCCTAATCTCAACTACATCCTCAAGCAACCGTCTATCTATGATTATACCTACCCCATTACGATTTTTATCTCTACCCGTATACCAAAACTTATAACCCCAAGGCTCTATGACTCTACTCTTTTCACCTACCCACTTAGTTTCTTGCAAACACATAATACCAACTCTCCTCCTAATCATCACCTCCACTAATTCTATTAGTCTACCCGTAAGGGAACCTATGTTCCAGGAGGCTAGACGGATCCTATGAAACCCTTGCTTATTTGTCACTACACCCGGGGTCCGATGTAGCGCGCCGTCTCTGGACGACGACCCTTGCTTATTTGTCACTACACCCAGGGTCCGATGTAGCGCGCCGTCTGTAGACGACGACCCTTGCTTATTTGTCACTACACCCGGGGTCCTATGTAGCGCGCCGTCTCTGGACGACGACCCTTGCTTATTTGTCACTACACCCGGGGTCCGATGTAGCGCGCCGCATCTGGACGACGACCAAGCCCTTGCATATTTAACACTACACCCGGGATCCGATGTAGCGCGTCGCTGAGTAGGGGACGCCCCAACGATATGCTTATTATGATTCGTGTCATAGAATGTGACAAAGTTTTACGTTGGCTGTCACAAGCCTACCACAACCCTCACCCTTTCTCATCCGGACTTGGGACCGGCAACGGTGGGTTTTCGGGTATACTAGGATTTTCGGGTTTTAAATTAAGCCTGTATAAAACACGGAATCCACGGTTGTGATGAATAGCAAATCCCATACCCCTAGACCCCTACGAGAGCGGCAAGCAACCCTACCAATTCTAGAGTTAGGAGACCCGGTCTCGACTCCTCGAGATGGTCTCCTACTGGACCCTAGAACCCGGTTACTTGTGCTCCCCGCCTTGGGTTTATCCTAATGCGGAAAAGTAAATAATATACAATGGTGACATCATCCTCAACCTGGAAGTGCCCCAATAAAAGAATATTACATACAATGAATTTTACATGAATGAAAATAAAAACTCTCATCTCACATAAAACCCCCTGGCTATTCAATTACAACGATCCAATATAACATATCACAACAACACATAACATCACATGTCATCAACGTAAGTAAATATGCGTATCCCAATTGTCGTTGACATATAGAACCGAAACCGGCGATACACCATATATTACACTTACGGTCGGAGAAAAGAAAGTGAAAAACTACAACAGTTGGAATCCGCAACCACCTTAGACATCATAAACCCAACGTATCATATACTTTGGATTTCATGCCTAACCAAATGAATTCCTTAGACATCGCATGCCTAACAATTATAACCCCCGCATTTTAGTCTCGATCTCGAAAACACTTTTCAATATCTAGTCGGGCAATTCAACAAGATTTCCGACATTCTGATCGAATGCTCGTCGAAAACTTTAGTAGACGGCCGCACCCCCCGATACCATCGACGAAGTGCACTAAGACGGAACACCGCTGCCACGAGCACCCGAACAGATTCTTTTGGGGACGGGGTTCTCCTACAGTCACTTGGTCGGGGCTATGGGGCGTGGCTATCTATTAAGTTTACCCGGAGAGTATCCGCGTACACTACGTGATTGCAATAGACTTTTGATCACATAAAAATCCCATGGCAACCAATCAAATGAGACTAAATTGCTAGATTTATAACATTCAAATTAGTTATCTCATAACTACATTTGTGAATCCCAAATATTGTATTCCATCACATGATACCCGGACGAACGTTGAACTTTTCGATCGATTCATCAAAGTCCCACAATTTCCCGACAGCTCAATACTTGAGCACAGTTCAATAATACCCAGAATACGTCACAGTACCTATGCACCAACCGTAGAAGGGAAAACCTAAGACTCACTCATGTCGCCACGGAACTACGGCAAACCCTAGGGTTTAACCGCAGTTTCGTGATCCAAAAAGTCGAGTTAGGGTTTCATTTTTCTAGAGGGTTCATAGAATCACTTGCATGTTTTTTCGAATACGTTAAACTTGGAAAAATGGGTTTCTGATATTCGATCGAACCTTTTAACTTCGCCTAGATAACATGCAAATAACCTGAAACATTGTTAAAACTGTAAATACGAAACACTCCGAATTGTTTATAGTGCAAGATTACATCACATGAAAAATTAGCAAAAACAAACAACACCTGAAACACCAAAACCCAAAGCACAGAACATGAAAAAAAATTGAGACCAAAATTCCAATCTGGGGCCGGCCACCTCGGATTTCCCCCCATGTGCTCGGCCAAAATCTGAGCACAGTGTCCCAATTTTCATCCATGTTCATATATTTACTCAAATATGATTCTGCACTTGTTTAAAAAAAATTTTGACAAACTTTTAAAATCGACAGCAAGCAGGTTTTGGCGATGCAAGTTTCGGAGTATTTTGGTTTCGTAATCTTAACAAAATCCATATAAATTTCTAGCATGTCTCTGATACCACTGCGGGGTTACCTAAGACGGAAGCAAGGTTTCGGGAGGCATCGTCCATGCCAAATTCAAAAATTTGCCGTTTTAGCTAACCCTAACTAAGAATCGTTAACTAGAAATCGACGGAAATGAAAATGCACACACTTTGCAAGTCTAGTGAGCAAGGAATACAACCTTTGTAGACCGGTCCTTCACTTCAATAGTTCCGTGTAGTAGTCCCCTTCGCTGCGATCGTGAACTCCGGACTCTAGAGAGGCTCCCTTGAAGAAACGAATATGCTTGCTTCGAAGACTTCGAGGCCGAAGATGATCTACATCGAGGAGACACTAACCCAAGCTATCTCTTCACTAATCATGGAAATAGTGAAGCAAACACCCTATACTAAATGGCAAGTAGTAAAGGATGATGAAGTAGGAAGTGGGCTCACTTTAGAATTGATTTTCTCACATTTTATCCCATACCTCCATTAAAGCTAGAAAGCCTTTTTGAGGAAGAAGAAGAAGAAGAACTCATCATATGAGTTAATCCAAATGAATTATTGCAACCATGGGTGAGTTAAGCCCTCATGCCTAACTCATGTAGAGAATTAACCAAGGGCTAAGGTTAAGGGTAGGGTTAACAAATATCTTAAGCAATGACAAAAGAGTTGAAAAAGTCAATGAGTCCATAAGCTTCTACAAGCTTATCCTTGACTAATTCAAATGTTTTGTGAATTACTTAATGATAAAATAAAACCCAAACATAAACCCTAGTATGGTATAAGTCTCATACACCCATCTTGCATGTATCATCAAGCATGACACGATTCATGTATACAAATATACATATCACATATATACAATGTGCACATCAAGTGAGAAAATAAATCTTAAGTGAGCTAATACTAGTTAATGTAATGTAATATATCTAATATACAATTATACATTAGATTATCAAATCAACTCTTGTTTAATAATCCGACAATATCACCTATAACCGACTAATATCATATGAATCAACTTATCGAATCAACAATTGATCCGATAACCCAGCTATATCATATATAACCGACCGATATCTCATATCGCGAGAATAGAATACGGTATCTCATATCGTATTAATCTCGGCCCCGCACATATCATATATGTGCTCCTACTCCGTTTCGCTTGAGCCAGGAAACCCCTGTGTAGGACTCTAAAGACTCATCAATACGCCGACAGCAGGTGATGATCATATCAAACACCCACAAGCCGCAAGCGGCCTTCTAAACGGAACGGCCACCCGGGTATTGAGCGATCAGAAGATCAGCAAGCAAGCCTGCTCGTACCCCTGCGAATCCAATCAGTAACACTACCGTACAGTCCGGTCTCTTCGTCTGATATGTCGCATATCTCATCTAGGGGTGGTAAACATTAGACCCCAGTAACTCGATAAGTCGTGTCGATATGAGGCTCATAACGGGTCGAGAAACTACTGATAACACTTACCAGTATATCTCTGAAGCAGTCTTGGCCAAGGACTTCCTGTTATAGCCAATCGTGCACAGCGCAACATCAACTCCCTATACCGAGAGATACGAAACCCCTCCTATCGCTCATTGCCTCCATGTGACTCGGGGCTGTACCTAAAAGCCACCGTTTTGCATGTTCTCTTGAACGTGGTAAGGTGGAAATCAAAGCACAGTGGGAATCACACAAGACACTATGACGATCTCGGGTCTACAGACTAATCTGTACCAGTGTCACCAGAGAACTGCCATCTGACGTTAGGTATAATACCATCTAGGAGTTCTCGGCGAGTCCGTCCAGTGTACCCAGTCTCCACTGAGCGCCGGTATACTGTCTCTGATGTCAAACACCAATGAATATGGGATCATCCATCGCCCATCTACATGGGTCGAGAAGCTATACGCTAGTCTACTCTGGTATATCAATGCCCTGCCTCGATACACCTACGACCAGGAACATTTGAAGGATGTAGTTAGCGACTACACTGTCCCCACTAGTATGATCTACATCATAGTCCTGGTAGTCAAGTACTCATCCTGCGGGCTTTATCAACATGTAACATAGAGACAATCAGAGTACATGTTAAGATAAAGAGCAACCAGATAGCATACTATCATGTCGAGCAAGAAAGTCCTCCCTATATATGTCCAAGCATCCACTACAATATACATCGTATGTACAGTAATGGCCTCTAGGGCATACATATAACTAACATGACGAACTCCTAGGTCATACAGTAACATACTCAAATATAACCCTGAAACATCTAGCTATGACAAGGGTAATCATCTAGCATAAGTGTAATAACAAGTATTCGTGTTGGTGCCTCAAGTAGCAACATGTCATCATATATATGATGTATGAATGCATCAAGAATGAAATCCGAATAAATCTGTATGAGAAAGCTGTGCTCTTATCTCAGTAAGATTTTTGTAGGAAAACCGGAGTATCATTAATGAAATCGACAAAATCCGTGTCAACATCGACACAAAATCCTCAAATCCCAGGCTCCGTCGGTCCGTATCGGCCCATATCATCCAATCTTATGACTACGGTCGGTATCTTCCAGATATCCGCCGTGCCAACTATCACCGGTAGGTAATGTTCCCCTGTCGGGCTCAACGCCTTCTCAATACGTCCATCTTACTCCGGGATACCTCACCGGGTCCACTATGTACCCGCAAACGGTGCATCCCCCACCTCGAATCGGGTACATGATACTGCTCAAGAACCGAGAAAACTCATGGTGGACGTCATACACATCATATCACGAGAAAACCGCGACTTTCATTTTTAAACTGATAATGAGTTTATAAAATTCTTGCGGTTTTCCCCCGAATCCAGAAGTCTCATGGAAATCCAAAATCCCAAAATCAAGAGTGAATAGGCAGTGAACATCAGCATAAAGCCTACAATATTGCATACAGAATGACTAGATAAATGCATGGGGTATCTAAGTAAGGAAAGTAACATCTAAACTAACATATGAAAGCAAACATACTAATAATATGTGAAACTACCAGCTAGCAGGTTATACCAATGAAGTAACATTTTCTAAAGTGTACGTTACATGGAAATTACCGATGATTATGTGTGTGAGCCGGCAAGCAAGTGTACGTGGAACATGCGCATCAGCGGTAATGGTGCCGGTGTCCTAACAGACGGGATTCATAATAGCTAAAGAAACACATATGATAAATATGCAATGCAATGAGAACAACATAAATATAACAGAAAAGGGAATAGTAAACATAACATTAATCAATATACATATCGGTGTACGAGTCATATGGGTTTGGTGTTTTGAAATAGCACGAATCGTGGTTTGTAGAAAAGTAGGGGCTAAAATGTTTTTGAGAAAAAATATGTCCTTTGAAAAATCTGTAACATCCCTCGGGTGGCCCTTTGAAAAATACTCACAATTCGTTAGTTTTGAAAATAGGTATGACTCGATCCTAGCCTAGCATCTTTCCAAACAACTAAAAGACTAAACTAAGGAACTAGTCGGAAAGACAAGAAAATATTCATATATTCCGAGTCGATATATCTAGTAGTCGGCGATCCAGCCTCATAGCGTCACGTACTGTATAATACATAGTACGGCATCGTCGAGTCAAGAGTGCAGATCAATCATCTTATATGTATCCATCGTACGGCATCTTCAAAGTCAAGGGTACGGTTCAAAATCAAATGAATCATCAATCGTACGATATCAATCGTCGTACAATATCAAAATCGTAATTAGTGGTATGGATCTAAGGTCTCGTACAATTTATTATTTTATCAATCACATATTATCATAAGCATGAATACATATCGCCTCACGATTCATTATAATATCATATCATATACCATATCACGGCTCAATTACTTATCAACATATCATGGCATCATTCCCGATCATATCGACTCATCACCTCATATCACATGCTATCCTTATCATCCGTGTATATGTATATATATACATACTCACACACACACACACACACACACACACACACAAGAAATCAAGTGTGTGTGTGTGTGTGTGTGCGTGTGTGTGCGAGACTACATATAACCCGTGATTCACCACCAAGGTAAATCGTCCTATGGATAGGTCTCCCTAGATCAACATAATCTAACCTAAGGTCTTCCAAATACCATATTTACTAAGTATCAAAATATCGCATTCAAACTAACAAATATAGTAATACCCTATTCTACGGTTGAGGGGGTGCTATACGCCATCCACCCTACTTCCCCCGTAGATATACATCTACTCACCTTGATCTTCGCTTGCCGAAGTTGATGACGCTTGTTTTTCCTTGTCATCCTTAAGTCCACCCGAAGTACCTACATATCACAAAATACATCGTATCGCATCAAAATACGATTCAAAAACCGACACGACACGTGAAGTGATCATAGGTTAGAACCTATAGCCTACGAATGCAAAAACAATCATAAAGCCCTCGTCGTTGATGTACAAACGTCCAACGACCAAATCCACAATCAAATGCCAAATCCATGTTTTAGAAATCGGAAAACCATTGCTATTATTAAATCTAACGCTCCCAGATTTTGCCTCATGTAATTTGGGACAAAAAGAACAATACAATGGTTAAGTTATGAGGAGAGTGAGCTATAGGCCAAAACCCAACATCAGAAGCCAAAATATGGCCGGCCAATAGTGCTACAGTAAACCCCCTCGCCAGCCCTACTTTAGAATTTTGGTCTCGTCTTCTTATGGTGGTCTCCTATTGGTCTAACTAGGTTACTGTATATGTTTAATATTTTTATAAAGGTCCCAGATTGCTCCAGATTCCCTGTAGACCTCACAATTCTGACAAAACCGACGCGGGAAAATTCTAAACTAAATCTTGGTTTTTTTGTCTCTGTTTTGAGTCCATAAAATCGACACTACAAGGGTTTAAGGTCACTACTAAACCTCAATTACATCTTCACAAGTCATGCTATCTCCTAACCCTCCTCTAGAAATTCTCAAAGTTCACTAAACCACATCGGTTTAACTTTAAACTAAAGTAGGATGTAAGAAACACCAGTAACTTAACCACAATTGTAGAAATATACCTTATTTGGCAACTCAAGAATTTTCTTGAGTTGCTCAAAGTCTTCAAAATCCAACCATAAGGCCTCCATATGTTTTGTGGTGGACTTGGGATCAATTTTTGTGAAGGTGACATGGTGATTTGAGGTGGTTTTTGGGGTGGTCAAATGTGGTAGAGGAGGTGGAGGGATGATGAAGGAGGAGGAGAAGGAGAATGAGGATGAACAAATAAGGATAGTTAAGGGAGTAAAGGGTGGGAATAACCCCCCCTCTCTCTTTCCCCTCACATGCCACAAGTCACCTCACCATCTCTCTCTCCTCTAAAATATCTTCCTCTTTTCTTTTTATTTAAAACAAAACAAAACCATGAGAAAATGAATGTAACAAGTGGTTTTTGCAACATGATCTGTTGCATGACACATGCACATAACATGCTTAATGCAAAATTAGTAATTGCGAATTGAGTTTAGTAATTTAACCCATTTACCAATAATTATTTAAAATCTATAAATGCTCATTCACATAATTTCTTTCAAAATCAATACTTGATATACATTCCCAAATATTTCCCAAATTATCGGTATATAATTATACACTTTCATTAATACTAATTCTCGTATTTAAAAATATTCATAGAAATTATTATTTGAATCATTTAAATTCCTAATATAATATTTTATTTTCTGAAATGTTACAATCTTCCCCCCTTAAATAAATTCCGTCCCCGAATTTAAATTTAAAACTCCCCCAAATACTAAAACATTTCTGCCAAAACAATCAAGTCGTCGGGCTCCGAAATCATAAATACTTAAGACACATTTTAGCGCAATGCATGCGCATGAAAAACGAGTGTAGAACTCAATATCAAGACTCCGTCAAGCATCATGCAATCATCGGAGTTACGTCGAAGATACAGTGTCACAATCCAATACGAAAACCAATATGATATACCAAAATGATAATACGTATATAGTACGCATCGTTGTAAAATTGTAAAAATATCAAAATGGAAATGCATGGAAAACCTTTTTCAATTCGCCGTGCGATGCGCGTGTCACGGCACAAGTAGCGGACGTTCATTGTAACAAAATACCTATATATATCCTTTGTTTAACATATACGTTTCGTGTTTGGAAAACGATTTTAGAAGGGTATCCTATGTAAAGTTTTCATGTCATCTTGGACACGTAGGAAAATATTGAGACTATAGCTCATTTTTGGAAATTCCTTCGGTAAATATCGATGCACGTAAAAATACTCAGGTACTGTCGTCGGACTAGTCCTGCTCAGTTACTATATCATATAATATATGTCATAAAACATACTGCTCAAAATGAAATCAATCTCAAATACAGCATACGAAAATACCACGTGCGCCTGGTGCGCACGGAAATCAAAACCAAATACAGGTGCCACGAATATGCACAGAAACAAAACTGAGTGCAACGGGTGTGCACAAAAACATCTGTCAAGTGCAACGGGTGTGCCTGACAACTATATCAGGTGCATCTGATATGCACGAAGAATCTCGATTAAGTGCACCTGGTGTGCACAAAATCACATCTAGTGCGCCAAGTACGCGCAAGAATCCAAATCAAGTGCACAAGGTGCATGAAAAAAAATATCGAATATCACAATCGAAATCAACGGTATACGATATACACCAACTCAAAATCAAGTATACCGCAGTGTATAAACTCATATCCATGTGCATCACCGTGCACAAAACTAAATCAAGGTGCTAAAAGTTCGTGAAATTACACCGAATGCATAAGTCAAAATCGTGTGCAACCCCTATGCATAAAATCAAAATCGAATATATCAGAGGGTATGAAATCAAAATCAGGTGCAATGGGTCTGCACAAAACGAAAATCAGTACAACTAATATATGAGAATACAAATCAAGTGTAACTACGGTTCACAAAGAAATATCAATCATGAAACGAAATCCTCAAAATACGAGAATCAAAAACAACGGAAACGTGATATTCGAATCACCAAATCGCAAATCATAAATACTATCGTCGATATGCTCCTCCTTCAATATTGAAGGGTGTCGGTGCATCCAAAGCTAGCAGAGCAAGCATCTACTTGCCTCCTGTTCACGGTCCGGCGCCTTCTGCCCTTATGTTCTCATCTCTCTCCGTGGATTACCAGTTATATGCCTCCTTGGCACTACGGCCCGATTCTGGCGCTTTTCAGAAGATCTCCTGACCAATTAGCATGGTCACTCATAACATGGCTCGTCAATGATGGCAACTCTGGCCCACTAAATGTGTGTGATACAATCGATCCCGGTTCCAAGTCTTCTCGTGTAGTATCCCAAAAATATTCTGTCGGGGTCTCTCCCAAATCTCGTCCCTGCCGGACTGCTCGGAAGTCATCAATCTTTACTTAATCCATTTCTTGTTCCGGGACAACTGCATTCTCTTCATGACCTTCCTCTGGAATTATAGCTGCATTCAACACCTCTGTATATGCATCCAGTCTCTGATGTCAACGGGGTGAAACGTCCTCTCGTCAAGATCTCGTATGAACCTCGTACTCATCTTTCCTTCAATGTGGATCAACTCGGAATTCTGTGTTCGTAGTTGTGTGAACTACGCTCCAAACGGCTATACTCATCTAGAGTCTTCTTTCTAAAGCTACGTACTCGGCAGCTCAAGATCGTGTAGTAGGTATCTGGCCAATTACGTCCTCGGGGACTCTTCCAAATCGTCGGAGGAATATACTTCATTTTTCCATTTTCGATCGACTCACAATGCATTTGGGTGAGGTCCTTCCATTCAAAGCTGGCCAACTATCTGATCTTATATCGGAGTATCCAACGAATAAAAAGTCCTAGTGTTATCCAAAGGTGACTAGCGATCTTCTATCACATTCCTGAGTGTTACCGCATGTTGCAATAGCTTTTAAACATCTGGGGCGATATCTTGTCAGTCTCAGCAACAGCTGGCTCATCCGTCCGCACGATAGACAATGCTTCAATCGTCTGAAGTAGACGGTACACTTGTAGTCTGTACAATACGGCTGGCCTCTGGCAATAGCCCAATCATCTGGGGCAGATCTCAAATGCTCATGTCAACAGAAAAATCCAATTAACAATATACCGACATATTTCGTATGCTACCGGAAAAACAACCTAGTCAGTCCTCGTCCCTGACGAGATCGTGCCGACCGCAACTCTAGCCGCAGCTCTCTCCGCTCGTGTAACCGTGGTAACAGAAACCACGAACCGACATCGATGAGGATAGATCATAGGAACGAAAAGAATACGGTGCAAAAGAAATGTACATCCTAAGGCTTCTTAAGCGGAGTAGCGTATCGTAAGTATGCTGCGGAACATACATATGGTACGTCACTCTACTTAATTCACCTACTCTATCAAACAAGGTCAACCTACACGAAGAAAGCTCGGGTTTATTACCCCCTCAGCCAAGTCTAAGTTCCGTAAGGTCAAGCCTAGGTTCCGAATATATATATATATATATATATATATATATATATATGCCCTAGACTCCGCATAATCAAATCTAGACTCGAACCAAGGTGTAACGTTTTGAAAATCGTTTCGGTGAAATTTCGGAAAATCGGTAAAATAAGGGGGTTTTCTGTAAAAAGTCAAAATACAAATATCTTTATTATAAAATTTAATATACATATTCGAGCTATGTAATTGCTAGTATTTGTTGTTTATTGAGCCATTGGTGAAATTCAAAATTTTCTGAAAATTTTCCGAAATTAATTATTTTAATATTATTTTAAGCCGTCACTAATACATTTAATTAGGGAAAATTACAAATTGGAATGGGTTGATACAAATTTTATAATTCATGACACACTAAACTGACATGTAAAATATTGTTTTTGAAACGAAATGGTTTGCCCAAACGGTTTGGAAAATATCGAAGAAAATTGGGGTAATACATTTATCTTTTTCCCTAACCCACACACCCACACCTCACCCTCTCTCCCTCTCCCCATGTGGTCGGCCCCACTTGGACAGCCCCTCCCCCTCTCTCTCTCCAATCACCTCACATTCAAAAGAAAAGAAAATAAAAAAAAATAAAAGAAAGTGAAAGAAAGTCAAAAGGGGTTGTGGACTTTGCCTTTTTCTCTCCAGTTTCTCCACCTCACTCTCTCTCCTTCCCCACTTCCCAACCTGGCCGAAATCCCCCTGCTGCAACAGCCCCTCTTTTCCCCCCATTTTTTCCCATCTCTTTTGTTTCAAAAATTCATCAAATACCCTTCAAAAAAATCCCAAAATCAAAATCAAGCTCTTACCTATTTTAGTGTAGCCATAGATGCATGGATTGTGGTGAGAAGAGAGCATTTTGAGAGGCTAGATTGGAAGTTTGATCCATGGTTCATGAGGTATAAATCTTGGCCTTTTGTTTAAATTGTTGCTAAATACTTTAGTCTAGCTTAATTATAAGTTTAATTATGTTTTAATTATGTGTTTGAAAGTTTAAGAGAGTGGATTGTGATCAAGTTAGGGATTGTATTGTTTGATCATGGTTGTAATGGGTAGCTTACCATCTTAGGATTTGTTGAATGTAAACTAGTAGTTAGATTGCAAATTGTTGCATGGAAAATGTCTAAATTAAGTTATTTTGCTAACTAGGGTTTTTGGAAATTATTAAATGCTTTAGATTAAAATATAATTATGGTTTCATGTCATTATTAATATTATAATGAGTGGTTTAATGCCTTTAGTTCATGAAAATCCAAGCTAAATTGTTGTTGTGCATTTTTGCTATAAAATTGTTAAAATTGGGTATATTGTAAACTAGAATTTAGGTGTTAATGAAATTTAATGAGATTAAATTGTGGAAATTGTTTTTATAACTTATTTAAGATGTTTAATAAGTATTATAGCTGCTAGATTTGTTTAAACGTCGAGTTTTGTACTAAAACGGGTAATTTTTGCTTGCTAGATTTTCGGAAAAATGGCTTTTAAAGTGAATTTGGGGTTTTAGTGAATTTTAACCTATTTTATATTATAATTAGTGTTCGTGAATGCGCAAATGAGTGTGTTTGGGTTTTTCCTGATGGTTTGACGTTTGTACATCGACATCGAGGGTTGGTTTGGCTATTCTTGCATGCGTAGGCGATAGGTTTTGACCTATGCATGATACGCGTGCCGACTTGATTTTCGTATGTCGTTTCGATTTCGAATTTGGTTTTAATGCAATACGGTGCGTTATGATATGTAGGTACCCCATGTGGACTTCGAGACGACAAGCAAGCGCGTGGCGACGTCGGCACCGGCGAGCGAGGACCAGGTGAGTAGATTTATATCTACGGGGAGAAGTCGGGTGGATGGCATATAGCACCCCCGCAGTTCGTGGTGACGTATACGAATACGTATACACTCATATATATTGATTATATTGTTGAGTTTATTGATGATAAAGATAAATTTTAGGTGTGATTGGATAGGTTTAGTGTTGCGAGACCCTAGAGTAGAGGTTGCACCACATTTACACACACACACCCCCATTCTTGCATACATTCTTCTTTCATGTGTGCTTATATGGGGTTATATTGTTATGTGTTCACATGGGTATGGGACTATGTGTTTACATACTGGATTTGAGGATGATACTTGGGATTGAGATGAGTCGATGAGATTTGATTTGAGATTATGATATCGGTGATATGGCAGGATTCGTACTTGAGATACGTCCTGATATTTATAGCGGATCTTTGGACGACGATACCATGTGAATAGTGATATGCATAGAATTGTTGAGTATGATATTGACCCGTACCCAGATTTGGGGATGCCGTACGACCGATTTACGTACGAGCTATATATTGATGATTGATCTGCACTCTTGACTTGGGATTTCTGATTATAGACATGGTATCGGATATGATATTAGATTGGGCCGTCGGGAGGTTTCCGTTTTGAGATTGAGGCGGGATCACCGACTAATACATATACAGGTATGTATATGTATCGACTCAGATGTTAGGCGGTTTGCTTACCTGTAGTTCAGCTTGTTAGTTCAGCCGTATAGTTTAGTATAGTTGTGAGAGTAGATTAAACTCCTATCTATTTCAAAACTAACGGATCGTGGGTATTTTAAAAGACAGGTTAAGGGATTCTACGGATATTTCAAAAGCGTATATTTTCTTAAAAACACCGTACCCTTATTTCCAAAACCCCACGATTTGTGTTATTTCAAATGGCACCATAGTATGACGTATATATATATATATATTAAATGCAGATTAGTTACCGTTGTGTCTAGTATTTAGCACCCGCTCATTATTGTTGTTCGCCCCGCATCGCATACTTACATTGCTATTTCATATTGCATTGTTGATATTATGCTGTTAAGACACCAGCACCATTACCGATGATACGTCTGTACCACGTACACTTACTTGCTGGCTCACATACATCTTCATCGGTAATTGCCATGTCACGTACACCTTAGAAAATATTATTGCTTGATTTAGCTTGTTAGTTAGTAGTTTGACATGATATTAGTGTACCTGGCTTATATGCCAGTTTAGACATTGTAGTTATTACTTGTCACTTCATGCATACTGTTATTCCTTGTTATGCCGCATTCATGGATTCTCATGCATATATTCACTATTTTACGTGCTATTGAGGTTTTGGATTCGGATTTCTATGAGATTTTCTGGATTTGGGGGAAAACCGCAAAACCTATACAAACTTCTTCTCTCTCTTTTTAAATGAAAAGCGCGGTTTTCCCATGATGTGTGAGTCGTCCACCATGAGTTTGCTGATGGATTTCGAGACCCGAGTTCGAGAAGTGGAGGAACCGTTTCGGGTACATGGTGGACCCGGTGCGGTACCCCGGGGCAAGAGAACCGCAGATGATGGCGTTGAGCCTGGCAGGGGAGCACTACCGACCGATGATTTTACCCGACGCGTCGGATATCCGGAGGATACCGACGTAGTCTTGAGATGGATGGTAGGGGCCGGTCTGGACTGACAGCGCCCTAGATTTTGAGATTGAGATATTGAGATTTCGAGATATTGAGGTACTGAGATTTGATGATACAGGCCAGTCCGGATAGCCGGAGCCTGAGATTTTGAGAGATTGAGATTTAAGTTTTGTGTCGATACTAGACACTGTTTATGCTGATTTCATTTATGATACCTCTTTTAAAAAGATACAGAAATCTCACTAAGTTATGAAAGCAGTTATCTCCAGTACATGCATTCTGTTTCATGCATTCATACATCATCCATATGATACATTGCTACCTGAGGCACTGACACGAGCACTTGGTATTACCGTTTTTTAGTGGTATACCCTAGCCATTGTTATATGCTGCTGGTTATATATTTGAGGATATATTATGATTGCATGACTTAGGATTGCGTTGTTCATGCGATTTCTATTCGTAGATGTTTCTATTCACGAGTTGGCAACTCACTCCCGTTGTGCCACAGTTTCTTGCAGGTTTTGCCGTACAGGTTTCATTACGGCTTTGCGGGCACTACTTCCATTTCCCGATGATTTGCTATTAGGTGTGTTTATTGTATCGTACCCATCAGTATACTTGGTATATATTATTATTCAGTTGTATCTAGAAGTTCCATCAACCAAACATGTAATTATTTTGAGATAGAGACCAGTGATGTTATTCTTTCGACCTTAAATTCGAGCGTTATATGTCTGTGGATTTCTTGTTGTTTTGAGTTTCCTTTTGAGTTTTGATCCTCGCCCTTGGCGTTGTATATTATATTGCTTGTGTGGTTGTGACCGTCGATTGACGAAGAGCTAGCTCCCACTTGGGGATGCCTTTTATTGATTTCGTATACTATTCATGTTGTATCCCGTTTAGGAGCCAGTATTTACAAAGGAGACTCTGTCGAAATTTTCAGTAAATATTTGATGTTTTTAAAAACGCATAATTCGGCTTATGCTATTAAAACTACTTGATTTACATTGGTTTTCCTTCACTCTACTACCTTTCTTGGTTTGGATTTCTGAGTTTTCGACTTATTTAGATTACGTACGCCTCGAGACGTTTCGTAGTCTAAGTGCCGGTCATGTTCCGTACTTTCGGGTCGTGACAAAGTTGGTATCAGAGCGTTAGGTTTTACCTTCGGAGTGTAGGATGACCCTTGGCTGATGGAATGGGTGACTAAAGTAGAGTGACGTACCGTGGGTATGTTCCGCGGCATACTTACGATACGCTACTCCACTTAAGACGCCTTAGGATGTACATTTCTTTGTTTAGTATTATATTCATTCCTGATCTAGCCTCATCGGTACCAGTTATGGTTTGCTGCCACGATTACGGGCAGGGAGAGCTACGGCTAGAGTTGCGGTCAGCACGAACTCGTCACGAACGAGGACTGACCAGGGCGTAATTCCGGCGACACACGATTGCGGAGATGTGTCTTTTTACTGTGTTTTCGCGCCACGAGAATTTAGCGGATCGCCTTTACGAGGTTTCTCGGACGTGCCGATCAGTACCAGAGGGTCGAGCCAATGATAGAGGCCAACCAGATTTTGATGACCGTTGGTGTATTGCTTATTCATGATGATTGAGGCACTGTTCAGCATGCAGACGAGTGAGCCAGTCATTGCTGTGAACGACGAGATATCGCCCCAGATGTTGGAGCTATTGCAGGACGAGTTGCACTGAGAGATGATAGTAGGTCGCTAGTCACCGAGGATGAATGACTAGGACATGTGGTTCATTCGCTACCCCGATGCGAGGTCATCAGATAGATTGATTCCAGCTAGAGACGACTTCACACGGAGAAGTTGAGAGTCGACAGAGACAATCGAATGTCAGAAACCTATTATTCCAAGTTTAAAGTATTCGGAAAGACATGCAGGCAATTCTATGGACCCTCTAGAAGAATGAAACCCTAACTCGACTTAATGATCGTGTGAAAGCCTTTGAACCTTAGGGTTTGCGGCAGTTCCGCGGCGCTATTAGTGAGGCTTGGGTTTGCCCTTCTACGGCTGGACCATCGATGCTGTGGTACGTACTCGATACCGTTAAACTGTACCCAAGATGTTGAGCTCTTGGGGGATTATGAGGTTTTGACGAATCGATCAGATGGTTCGACTTCATTCGGATGCCAGGTAGTGAGATGCATTTCTTGGGAGACTCCAGATATGAGGATAGCCGTAGGAGCTCAGTCCATGCAGCCACGACGAGACGAGTCCGAAGCAGTCGACATTAGAGAAAGTGGAGTAAGAAGTTCGTACGAGATCTTGATGAGATGACGTTCCACTCCGTCGACATCAGAGATGCGATACGCATGCCGAGACATTGTACTTGGATATACCTTCCAGAAGGAGTCGCGATGAGTATGCAGCCGTTCCGGGACGAGAACAGATCTAGTAAGGGACGATGACTTCCGGACAGTTCGGCAGAGACGAGATTTGGGAGAGATCTCGATAGGACCTTTCTGGAATAAATTACGAGAAGACTTGGGCCCAGGGGTGGTCATGTTACGCACACCGACAGGCCAGAGTTCAGGATCGTTGACGAGACATGCTATGAGTGACCACGACAGTTGGCCAGAGATTCTTGGAGGATTTACTTGAGCGGGACTATTCCTCCATACTTGATTTTGGTATTTTGAGCGATCTATTCGCATGATTTGGTTTTGATGATTGAGTTTCATGATATCGTTTTCATGCGCCATGGTTGCACCTACTGAGTATTTACGATTTTTGCACAGTTGTTGCACTTGAGATAGTTTTCGTGCCTTGGTTTCTCATGTTTGTGATTATATGGATTTCATACAGTTGAGTTGATTTGTGCGTATATACGCATACGATTTGGTTTTTGCACTCGGTATAGTTCACATATGCTTGCAGTGCAGTGATACGCATTTTGTGCACTTAGATGCACTGGACTTCGATTTCGATTGTGATGCTCGATATTGATTTTGTGCACCTTGTGCACCTGATTGGATTTTGCGCATGTTCGGCGCTTGATATTGGATTTCATGACTTCGTGCATGATAGATGCACCTGCCTTGGATTTTCGCGCATGTTGAGCGCATGTTTTGAGATGCGATTTTGGTGCACACCAGATGCACTAAATCGAGATTTTTCGTGCATGTCAGATGCACCTGATTTTGCTGTCAGGCACACACGTCGCCTATGACAGATGCTTCGTGCACACCCGATGCACTTAAATCTTATTTCTGTGCACTTGTATGGCACGTATATAGATTTGATATTTACGTGTATAGTTTCGAGTTATATCATATTGGTTTTGTATTGGATTTGACATTTGTGTCTTTACCATGACTCCGATGATTGCGAGATGCTTGACGGAGTTTTGATATTGAGTTATATGCTCATTTTTCATACGCATGCGCTGCGCTACGATTGGTTTTATGTATTTACGATTTCGGAGCCCCGACGACTTGATGGTTTTACTTAGATGTTTTAGTATTTGGGGGGAGTTTTAATTTAAATTCGGGGACCGAATTTCTTTAAGGGGGGACGATTGTAACGTTTTGAAAATCGTTTCGGTGAAATTTCGGAAAATCGGTAAAATAAGGGAGGTTTCTGTAAAAAGTCAAAATACAAATATCTTTATTATAAAATTAAATATACATATTCTAGCTATATAATTGCTAGTATTTGGTGTTTATTGAGCCACTGGTGAAATTTCAAATTTTCTGAAAATTTTCCGAAATTAATTATTTTAATATTATTTTAAGCCGTCACTAATACATTTAATTAGGGTAAATTACAAATTGGAATGGGTTGATACAAATTTTATAATTCATGACACACTAAACTGACATGTAAAATATTATTTTTGAAACGAAATGGTTTGCCAAAACGGTTTGGAAAATATCGAAGAAAAATGGCTTATTTAGCGAAATTAGTGTTAATGGGAATTGGGGTAATACATTTATCTTTTTCTCTAACTCACACACCCACACCTCACCCTCTCTCCCTCTCCTCATGTGGCCGGCCCCACTTGGACAGCCCCTCCCCCCCTCTCTCTCCAATCACCTCACTTTCAAAAGAAAAGAAATGAAATGAAAAGAAAGTGAAAAAAAGTCAAAAGGGGGTGTGGACTTTGCCTTTTTCTTCCCACTTTCTCCACCTCACTCTCTCTCCTCACCTGCTCCCCAGCCTGGCCGAAACCCCCCTGCTGCAACAGCCCCTCGTTTTCCCCCATTTTTTTCCATCTCTTTTGCTTCAAAAATTCATCAAATACCTTTCAAAAAAATCCCAAAATCTAAATCAAGCTCTTACCCATTTTAGTGTAGCCTTAGATGCATGGATTGTGGTGTGAAGAGAGCATTTTGAGAGGCTAGATTGCAAGTTTGATCCATGGTTCATGAGGTATAAATCTTGGCCTTTTGTTTAAATTGTTGCTAAATACTTTAGTCTAGCTTAATTATAAGTTTAATAGTGGTTTAATTGTGTGTTTGAAAGTTCAAGAGAGTGGATTATGATTAAGTTAGGGATTGTATTGTTTGATCATGGTTGTAATGGGTAGCTTACCATCTTAGCATTTGTAGAATGTAAACTAGTAGTTAGATTGCAAATTGTTGCATGGAAAATGTCTAAATTAAGTTATTTTGCTAACTAGGGTTTTTGGAAATTATTAAATGCTATAGATTAAAATATAATTATGGTTTCATGTCATTATTAATATTATAATGAGTGGTTTAATGCCTTTAGTTCATGAAAATCCAAGCTAAATTGTTGTTGTGCATTTTTGCTATAAAATTGTTAAAATTGGGTATATTGTAAACTAGAATTTTGGGGTTAATGAAATTTAGTGAGATTAAATTGTGAAAATTGTTTTTATAACTTATTTAAGATGTTTAATAAGTGTTATAGCCGCTATATTTGTTTAAATGTCGAGTTTTGTACTAAAACGGGTAATTTTTGCTTGCTAGATTTTCGGAAAAATGGCTTTTAAAGTGAATTTGGGTTTTTTGTGAATTTTAACCTATTTTATATTATAATTAGTGTTCGTGAATGCGCAAATGAGTGTGTTTGGGTTTTTCCCGATGGTTTGACGTTTGTACATCGACATCGAAGGTTGGTTTGGCTATTCTTGCATGCGTAAGCGATAGGTTTTGACCTATGCATGATACGCGTGCCGACCTGATTTTCATATGCCGTTTCGATTTCGAACTTGGTTTTAATGCGATATGGTGCGTTATGATATGTAGGTACCCCATGTGGACTTCGAGAAGACAAGCAAGCGCGTGGCGACGTCGGCACTGGTGAGCGAGGACCAGGTGAGTAGATTTATATCTACGGGGAGAAGTCGGGTGGACGGCGTATAGCACCCCCGCAGTTCGTGGTGATGTATACGAATACGTATACACACATATATATTGATTATATTGTAGAGTTTATTGATGATAAAGTTAGATTTTAGGTGTGATTGGATAGGTTTAGTGTTGCGAGACCCTAGAGTAGAGGTTGCGCCACATTTACACACACACACACACCCATACTTGCATATATTCTTCTTTCATATGTACTTATATGGGGTTATATTGTTATGTGTTCACATGAGTATGGGACTATGTGTTCACATACTTGATTTGAGGATGATACTTAGGATTGAGATGAGTCGATGAGATTTGATTTGAGATTATGATATCGGTGATATGGCAGGATTCGTACTTGAGATACGTTCTGATGTTTATAGCGGATCTTTGGACGACGATACCATATGAATAGTGATATGCATAGAATGGTTGAGTATGATATTGACCCGTACCCAGATTTGGGGATGCCGTACGACGGATTTACGTACGAGTTATATATTGATGATTGATCCGCACTCTTGACTTGGGATGTCTGATTATAGATATGGTATCGGATATAATATTATTGAGGCGGGATCACCGAATAATACATATACAGGTATGTATATGTATCGACTCAGATGTTAGGCGGTTTCCTTACCTGTAGTTCAGCTTGTTAGTTCAGCCGTATAGTTTAGTATAGTTGTTAGACTAGATTAGTCTCCTACCTATTTTAAAACTAACGGATCGTGGGAATTTTAAAAGACAGGTCAAGGGATTCTACGGATATTTCAAAAGGCGTATCTTTTCTTAAAAACACCGCAGCCCTTATTTCCAAAACCCCACGATTTATGTTATTTCAAATGGCACCATAGTATGACGTATATATATATTAAATGCAGATTAGTTACCGTTGTGTCTAGTATTTAGCTCCCGCTCATTATTGTTGTTCGCCCCGCATCGCATACTTACATTGCTATTTCATATTTCATTGTTGATATTATGCTGTTAGGACACCAGTACCATTACTGATGATGCGTATGTACCACGTACACTTACTTGCCGGCTCACATACATCTTCATCGGTAATTGCCAAATCACGTACACCTTAGAAAATATTATTGCTTGATTTAGCTTGTTAGTTAGTAGTTTGACATGATATTAGTGTACCTGTTTTATATACAAATTTAGACATTGTAGTTATTACTTGTCACTTCATGCATACTGTTATTCCTTGTTATGCCGCATTCATGGATTCTCATGCATATATTCACTATTATACGTACTATTGAGGTTTTGGATTCTGATTTCCAAGAGAATTTCTGGATTTGGGGGAAAACCGCAAAACCTATACAAACTTCTTCTCTCTCTTTTAAATGAAAAGCGCGGTTCTCCCATGATGTGTGAGTCGTCCACCATGAGTTTGCTGATGGATTTCGAGACCCGAGTTCGAGAAGTGGAGGAACCGTTTCGGGTACATGGTGGAGCCGGTGCGGTACCCCGGGGCAAGAGGATCGCAGATGATGGCGTTGAGCCTGGCAGGGGAGCACTACCGACCGATGATTTTACCCGACGCGTCGGATATCTAGAGGATACCGTCGTAGTCTTGAGATGGATGGTAGGGGCCGGTCTGGACTGATGGCGCCCTAGATTTTGAGATTGAGACATTGAGATTTCGAGATATTGAGGTACTGAGATTTGATGATACCGGCCAGTCCGGATAGCCGGAGCCTGAGATTTTGAGACATTGAGATTTATGTTTTGTGTTGATGCTAGACACTGTTTATGTTGATTTCATTTTGTAAGTCGATGTACAACACCCCACGACTTGCAGGGAGGCGGAAATATGAAAAACGATCTTGTTCTTTGCTTAAACATCGACTAACCGCATGAATCGAAGCTAAACGATAACTAATATCAAACATAGTTGTTAACAACTACTATGTAAAGGGATTATACCTAAAGAACCGTGTCCTTCGTCTTTACGAACTCCACCTCCTCCTCGGCCTTCTCGAAGTAGTAGACGATCCACCCGAGAGCTTTATTCCAAGCTTAGCCTCTAAACTTGAGGCAACTAAACTTCTTTAAGTGCTAATCAAAGAAGCTAGGTGTAATAGAGTGAGGGTTATGGTTTAATGAGTCTAACTAATCCTTGTACTCAACACATGAGAGGGGGGGATTAGGGTTTGAAGAGGGAGAGCTTGAGGAGAGAGAAGATGAAGATAATAATGAAGTGAGAATAATGAGTTATGATAATATATATCAAGTATTTCATTTATCAAGAAAAGAAAAATAAAACAATTTAACAACCATACTTGATAATATCTAGTGATGATTCATCTCCATGAGTCATTAAGCATTTATGATGCAGTAATGACATGAATGAATTATCCATATGACTCACTAATCACATTCATTGTATATGCCACCTAAACCTCCTTAGTCACCATCTTCTAGAAGCTTCTCGCGCAATTACGAGAACGCCCCTCCTTTCCGCAAAAATACGGAAAAACATTAGACTGTATAAATCCAATAACCGGATACCAGTAACTGGCTTAAACCAAAGCCGACTGGTAAAAACTGTCCGAAAGTCGTACGTGTGTAAACACACGTATGCGTCCGAACCCTTGTCGTAAAACCATACGACCTCTATATCGTTTCGCCTGGAGTAGGGAAACTCTCTGTGTGGGACTCTAGAGACTCGACTACTACGCTGGCAGTGGGTTTAACCACAGACCGCAAGCGGCACTAGCTGTACGTAACGGTCCCCAGGTAGATGTCGATAAGAAGGTCGATGAGGAAACCCATCCGAACTCCTACTGAGTCAGATGTGACAATCTCCGTACATTCCGGTCCGTTCGTCTAAGACTATCGCATATCGGGCCTAGGGGGCGGCAAGCGTCAGTCCCCTAATAGCGGTATAAGTCGTGTCGGAGCGAAGCCCATTACACGCTGAGAAACTACTGGAACCTACCAGCAAATCTCGCTTGCCATGGCCAGGGACTTTGCGTAATGGCTCTCTGACACAGCGCGATATCAACCCCCAATACCGGGAGAGACGAATCCTGTCTAACCGCCACTGCCTCCAAGTGCTCGGGACTGCACCCAACTGCTACCTGTTTGCACGACTCCTTTGAGCCGTGGTAGGGTAGTAATCTAAGAACAGTGGGACACACTCGAGGCGAAGTAGCAGTGTCAAGTCTGCGGACTATGCTGTACTCATGTCACCTGGGAACTGTTCACTGACGACTGGTATAAAACCAACCAACAGTTCCTTGTGAGTCCTGTCCGGTGTACCCGTAACCCAACGAGCACCTGCATACTATCTCCAGTACGACGTACTGACGGCTGTGGGACAGACCATCTCCCCAACTGGGATGAGAAGCGTATACACTAGTCTACTTCGGAGTATCGATGCCCTGTCTCGATAATCCAACGACTAGGGACCTGAATAAGGATGTGCTTGTAGACTACCCAGCCCCCACTAGTGTGACTACCATCACAACGCCGGTAGTCAAGCAAGATCCTAAGAGCTCTATCAATACGTATACTCACATATTAAGATAGAAAAACCAAGTAGCATACTACCATGTTTAGCAAGACTGTTATATACATGTGAATATCCCAAGCTTCCATTAAGTAATATACAAACTAGTATGATACAGTAATGGCCTTCTAGGGCATAAACACTAACAATCTCCCAATTGCACTAGGGCCATGTACTGGCGTATCATAGACCGATGATCTCGAGTAGCCTCTCGAACTGAATCTGAGGTAGGGCCTTCGTGAATGGATCAACAATGTTCTCTTCAGAAGCAACTCTCCGAACCTCGATCTCCTGACGATCAATGATCTCCCTGATCAGGTGATACTGCCTTAAGATGTGTCTGGACTTCTGATGGGACCTTGGTTCCTTTGCTAAAGCTATAGCTCCGTTGTTGTCGCAATACAGAGGTATTGGATCAACTATGGTAGGAACCACCTGAAGTTCTGTTAGGAACTTCTTCATCCAGACTGCTTCTTTTGCGGCATCGCAAGCAGCTATATACTCCGCTTCCATCGTCGAGTCAGCAACGGTGTCCTGCTTGGAGCTCTTCCAGCACACCGCCCCTCCATTGAGGGTAAAGACATATCCCGACATGGACTTGGAATCGTCCTTATCACTCTGGAAGCCGGAATCAGCAAAGGCCTCCATCCTGAGGTCTTTTCCGCCGTAAACCAAGAACATCTCCTTAGTCCTTCTCAGGTACTTGAGAATGTTCTTTACTGCTATCCAGTGCTTCTCCCCTGGGTCTGACTGATACCGGCTTACCACGCTCAGTGCGTAAGCTACATCTGGTCTGGTGCACAACATCGCATACATTATAGAGCCTACCGCAGAAGCGTAGGGTATAACAGACATGCGTTCCCTTTCCAAATCAGTCTTGGGAGACATCTCTTTGGAAAGGGTGATTCCGTGACAAGCCGGTAGACTACCGCGCTTAGAATCTTCCATACTGAATCTTTTCAGTATAGTGTCGATATACCTGGACTGCGAAAGTCCCAACATCCTCTTGGATCTATCACGATAGATCCGGATCCCCAGAATGTAAGAGGCATCACCCAGGTCTTTCATGGAGAACCTGTGTGACAAGAATCCTTTGACAGATTGTAGCATAGGAATGTCATTTCCTATCAATAGAATGTCATCCACGTACAAGACGAGGAATACGACACTATTGGGTACAACTTTACTATATATGCATGGTTCATCTGGATTTTTGATAAAGTCATATTCTTTGACTGTCTCATCAAAACAGATGTTCCAACTCCGCGATGCCTGCTTTAGTCCATAAATGGACATAAGCAGCTTGCATACTTTCACGCTGCTCCCACTCTGATTGAAACCCTCTGGCTGATCCATATAGACGCACTCTTCTAAATTTCCATTTAGAAAAGCCGTCTTTACGTCCATCTGCCAGATTTCATAATCATGGAAGGCAGCAATAGCAAGAAGGACCCGAATGGATTTGAGCATAGCTACTGGAGAAAAAGTTTCGTCATAGTCCAAACCAGGTCTTTGACGAAAACCCTTTGCAACAAGTCTAGCCTTATAGGTTTCCACCTGTCCATCTACACCAATCATTTTCTTGAAGATCCATTTGCATCCTATAGGTTTTACCCCATCTGGAGCAAAGTCCAAAGTCCATACTTTGTTGGTGTACATGGACTCCATTTCGGTCCGCATTGCATCTAGCCATCGTACCGAGTCGCCGCTCTGGATGGCCTGCTGGAAGTCAGTAGGTTCATCATCATCTATGATGCAATCCTCTCTATCCCCATCTATGAGAAAACCGTAGTATCTCTCAGGCGGATGAGACGGCCTACTACTCCTGCGGAGGGGTGCGGGAATGTCCTGTTCTTCTTGAACTTCCGGTTCTACCAAACTTTCAGTAGCAGCTTGTGGTTCTGGAATTTCTTCCAGTTCTATTTCGCTCCCACTTATTTCCTTTTCTAAAAACCGATGTTCTAGAAAATGGGCATTACGAGAAACAAAAACATTTTGTTCCTCTGCGTAATAGAAATAATATCCCTTGGAGTTCTTTGGATATCCCACAAACATACATTTTACTGATCGTGCCTCGAGCTTGTCCATATGCTGCTTTTTAACAAAAGCTGAACATCCCCAAATCTTCATATGCTGAAGATGGGGTTTCTTCCCAGTCCACATCTGATATGGAGTGGTAGGCACAGTCTTGGTAGGAGCCCTGTTCAAAAGATATGCCGCTGATTTTAGCGCATAACCCCAGAAAGATCGCGGTAACTCAGCATTACTCATCATGGATCGTACCATATCCAATAGGGTTCGATTCCGTCTCTCCGATACACCGTTATGCTGTGGAGTGTATGGAGGAGTAAGCTGAGAGAGAATTCCTTTCTCTTTTAGGTAACCTAGGAACTCGGCACTCAAGTATTCACCACCTCGATCAGATCTAAGTGTCTTGATACTTTTGCCGGTTTGGTTTTCTACTTCATTCTTATACTCTCGGAATTTCTTAAAAGCCTCGGATTTATGTTTCATCAGATAAATGAATCCGTATCTTGAGTAATCATCCGTGAAAGTAATGAAATAAGAAAAACCAGCTCTTGCATGTGTAGACATTGGACCGCATACATCGCTGTGTATGTGTCCTAAGAGCTCGCTCGCTCTTACTCCATGTCCAGTAAATGGAGTCTTTGTCATCTTTCCTTTGAGACAAAATTGACAAGTGTCATAAGTTTGATATTCGAACGAGTCCAAATATCCTTCTCTATGCAACTTAGTCAACCTTCTCTCATTGATGTGACCCAGTCTACAATGCCATAAGAAAGCTTTATTTAAATCTGGAGACTTTCTTTTTAGTGTGTTCTGGACATTGAAAATTTGGAGTTGGTTTAAAACATATATACCGTTATTTAGTGTACCGGACCCAATCAAACCATGATTAAGGTGGATGTTAACAACATCTCTTACAAACGTGAAATCATAACCTTTATTTGATAACAAGGAAACTGATATGATATTACACGTTAAGCTTGGTACAAAAAAACAGTTATGTAAAACCAAAATGTGTCCACTCGTCAATCCTAGGTGATAATCCCCGACGGACGCAGCTCCCACGCGAGCTCCGTTAGCAACCTTTAGGGTCATATCACCTTCCTTCAGCACTCTACGGTTTCTCAGTGCCTGCAATGAATTGCAAATATGAGATCCTGATCCGGTATCCAATACCCAGGAAGTAGAGTTGATCGACAGACAATTCTCAATTACAAACACACCTGAAGTCGAAGCCACAGCTTGCTTCGGTTCCTGGTTCTTGGCGTTCCACGCCTTGCAATCCTTCTTCCAGTGCCCTTTCCTGTGACAATGGAAGCACTCATCCTGGCCAACTACCGGTACCGCAAACTTTTTCTTTCCCTTCCCTCCCACCTTACTAACACCTCCTCTAGGTTTGGTGGCGGCCTTCTTCTTCCTTCCTTTGGCCCTAGGCTTGGACCCGGAAGAAGATGCACCGCTAACAAACATAGCGGGTGTTTCCCTTGCTTTCTGCAAGGTGCCCTCTGCACTCCTTAACATGTTCAGGAGTTCCGGAAGTTCAACTTCTTTTCTTTGAAGGTTGAAGTTCCGGATAAACTGGGCGTAGGTGTGAGGAAGGGACTGGAGAATAAGGTCTGTATAGAGCTCATTATCCAAAGTCGTCCCAAGGTCTGCGAGCTCTTCAATATAGCCGATCATCTTTAGGACATGTTCTCCTACCGATGACCCGACAGCCAACCTCGCTCGAAACAAGTTCTTAGAGGTCTCGTATCTTGCTATACGAGATTGCTCTCCATAAAGTTCCTTTGTATGGAGAAATATGCTATCTAGGTTCATATCCTCGTGCCTCCTCTGATGTTCATTGTTCATTGAGGCAAGCACGATGCACTTGGCTTTCGCGCAATCTAAATCCCAGGTTTTGCGGATTTCCTTATCCGCATTGCTGGATTTGGGACCAGGGACAGCAGGTGCCGTAGCGGTGAGGACGTACCCCAATTTGTCATAGGTCAAAGCCATTTTGACATTCCGCAGCCAATCTTTATAGTTTGGCCCTGTCAGTATATTTTTCTCTAAAAGTAACTTAAGTCCAGTCATTTTCAGGGTCGCTGCAATTAGGGGAGAGAGAAGAAAACTCTTTAGCATGATGCTCTTGCAAGTTTAAAGTGGTTTTTAGTTTATCTAAACTGGATGGCTCCCACTGTTTCTCGAATCCTTCCTCAAACCATAAAAGAAGAATTAGCCAGGACTATTCTCACTGTACAATTCTTGCTTAACCGTTCAGCCAGGCTAGTGTCGATACTTCAAGGGAGGTTTTCCAACGCTTTCGCGAAGTTCCTTAATTAAATAACCTCTTTTCTCTGGGGACGTAACCCCGCTGACACCTTTCTGGACACCTACTTGGTTTATAGCATTGATCGTTAAGTGACGAATCTCCTGATAAGTAGCATATACTCACAGTAGGATCGGGATCCAAATATCATCGTATGATAATGTTGAAGGAATGCTACCAACATTCATCAAACTCCAAATGGTATGCATCACATTGCAAATTTCAGTTTCTTTAGAAATTCCCGATATAAGTTTTTGCCCCATGCTCTTATGACCTTGGCTTTGGTCAAAATGTCATAAGTCACATGTCAAGTTCTACCCGTCATTATCTTGTCAATTTGAACCCATCCGTATATACCTCTGACTTTGGTCAAATGATAATACGACTGTCCCAAACTAACTCATCTATCTTATGCAACAAATGAAAACCCAGCAGCTACCAAACACTATGCCTTGACTTTGGCCAAAATGCATAGCTTGAATACTACTGAATACCCAAATGAAATGACGGAGGGCTACGAATGGTTTTGGCGAAACCGTGAACGTAGTGAACTTGATATAACCGAAGGAACCTGATGGCTTTTAAAAGGAGTGGTTAAAGCTCCGCATTTAAAAATATCTGTTTTTAAAATTAACCGAGTGGTTTCTTTTAAATTGTTCCAACGATTAACTTTTGGTTTATTTTCTTTGCATTATAAATAATGCGTCGCATCATTAACCTATCATTGCAGAAAACAACGAAAATACAACGTCCTCTTATGCCATCCGCATTCGCCACGGGGTCCCGTCATCACCCGTTAGGTTACTTAACTAACGACAGAGCGGGGGCTGGGCTAGTGCGGGTGTAAAACATAAGTGACGTCTAAATAGCTATCATATATAGATATTGTACATTCGTCAGACGCAATAATAGGCATTCCAGATCACAGATGAACTTTATTGGATTTGCAAGCAATCCGTGTTTGTTTTGAGCCTGCAACAAAAGACGGATTACACAGTTGTGATGAATAGCCATTACCCCACCCAAGACCCCAACGGGTACGGCAAACTACCCGCCTGGCAGTTTGTGCACCCCACCTTGGGTCTGTCCTAGGAGCAAAAACAGTAAAATGAAATAATACAACGGTGGCTACAACCGCAACCTGGATGTGCCCCGCAAAATAATATTTACAACAAATTACATTTACATCAAATGAATTAAATAATAACCCAACACATAACCCCGGCTATACATCATAACAGTCCAACACAGTTCATATCCACAAACAGTAAAAAACCATTACAGAAATGTGCAACCCCCTGCCAACCGACATACTAGCAGTTAGGGGAGGTTTACGAATACATTATACAAACACAGATATAATCCAACAAGCAAATACTGTATAATTTCGATCGATTAAACACTTTTTAATTTTGCTCCAATACTTCTCTGTAAATCTGAAACCTGAGCAAAAATAAAAACTTCCAGAAAATACCAAATATCACAGAGAAGCAACACAGGAAATTTGGGTTCCTGAATCGCCAACTCGGCGGCGGAAGCACGGCGGATCGGTGCGATCCGCCGCGGTTCCGCGGCTCTTTAGGCGATTCAGGGACCCAAATTTCTTGGGTGTTCTTATACTGTCTTTCTAAGCTTTCTGAACCTCCCTGAAAAATTTTAGGACTTCATTTAAAATTCGACAGAAAACCATGATTTCGGGTTTTTCCAGTTTCGTTTTTTTCCGTTCGAAATTGATACAAATTTGCAAGTAATACAAATTTGCAAGTAAGTTATTTATTGTTTAGCGAGGCTCTGATACCACTATAAGTCGATGTACAACACCCCACGACTTGCGGAGAGGCGGAAATATGAAAAACGATCTTGTTCTTTGCTTAAACATCGACTAACCGCAAGAATCGAAGCTAAACGATAACTAACATCAAACATAGTTGTTAACAACTACTATGTAAAGGGATTATACCTAAAGAACCGTGTCCTTCGTCTTTACGAACTCCACCTCCTCCTCGGCCTTCTCGAAGTAGTAGACGATCCACCCGAGAGCTTTACTCCAAGCTTAGCCTCTAAACTTGAGGCAACTAAACTTCTTTAAGTGCTAATCAAAGAAGCTAGGTGTAATAGAGTGAGGGTTATGGTTTAATGAGTCTAACTAATCCTTGTACTCAACACATGAGAAGGGAGGATTAGGGTTTGAAGAGGGAGAGCTTGAGAAGAGAGAAGATGAAGATAATAATGAAGTGAGAATAATGAGTTATGATAATATATATCAAGCATTTCTTTTATCAAGAAAAGAAAATAAAACAATTTAATAACCATGCTTGATAATATCTAGTGATGATTCATCTCCATGAGTCATTAAGCATTTATGATGCATTAATGACATGGATGAATCATCCATATGACTCACTAATCACATTCATTGTATATGCCACCTAAACCTCCTTAGTCACCATCTTCTAGAAGCTTCTCGCGCAATTACGAGAACGCCCCTCCTTTCCGCAAAAATACGGAAAAACTTTAGACTGTATAAATCCAATAACCGGATACCAGTAACTGGCTTAAACCAAAGCCGACTGGTAAAAACTGTCCGAAAGTCGTACGTGTGTAAACACACGTATGCGTCCGAACCCTTGTCGTAAAACCATACGAACTCTATATCGTTTCTCCTGGAGTAGGGAAACTCTCTGTGTGGGACTCTAGAGACTCGACTACTACGCTGGCAGTGGGTTTAACCACAGACCGCAAGCGGCACTAGCTGTACGTAACGGTCCCCAGGTAGATGTCGATAAGAAGGCCGATGAGGAAACCCATCCGAACTCCTACTGAGTCAGATGTGACAATCTCCGTACATTCCGGTCCGTTCGTGTAAGACTATCGCATATCGGGTCTAGGGGACGGCAAGCGTCAGTCCCCTAATAGCGGTATAAGTCGTGTCGGAGAAAAGCCCATTACACCCTGAGAAACTACTGGAACCTACCAGCAAATCTCGCTTGCCCTGGCCAGGGACTTTGCGTAATGGCTCTCTGACACAGCGCGATATCAACCCCCAATACCGGGAGAGACGAATCCTGTCTAACCGCCACTGCCTCCAAGTGCTCGGGACTGCACCCAACTGCTACCTGTTTGCATGACTCCTTTGAGCCGTGGTAGGTAGTAATCTAAGAACAGTGGGACACACTCGAGGCGAAGTAGCAGTGTCAAGTCTGCGGACTATGCTGTACTCATGTCACCTGGGAACTGTTCACTGACGACTGGTATAAAACCAACCAACAGTTCCCTGTGAGTCCTGTCCGGTGTACCCGTAACCCAACGAGCACCTGCATACTATCTCCAGTACAACGTACTGACGGCTGTGGGACAGACCATCTCCCCAACTGGGATGAGAAGCGTAAACACTAGTCTACTCCGGAGTATCGATGCCCTGTCTCGATAATCCAATGACTAGGGACCTGAATAAGGATGTGCTTGTAGACTACCCAGCCCCCACTAGTGTGACTGCCATCACAACGCCGGTAGTCAAGCAAGATTCTAAGAGCTCTATCAATACGTATACTCACATATTAAGATAGAAAAACCAAGTAGCATACTACCATGTTTAGCAAGACTGTTATATACATGTGAATATCCCAAGCTTCCATTAAGTAATATACAAACTAGTATGATACAGTAATGGCCTTCTAGGGCATAAACACTAACACATTTATGATACCTCTTTTAAAAAGATACAGAAATCTCACTAAGTTATGAAAGCAGTTTTCTCCAGTACATGCTTTCTGTTTCATGCATTCATACATCATCCATATGATACATTGCTACCTGAGGCACTGACACGAGCACTTGGTATTACCATTGTTTAGAGGTAGCCATTGTTATAGGCTGCTGGTTTTATATTCGAGGATATATTATGATTGCATGACTTAGGATTGCGTTGTTCATGCGATTTCTGTTCGTAGATGTTTCTATTCACGAGTTGGCAACTCACCCCCGTTGTGCCACAGTTTCTTGCAGGTTTTGCCGTACAGGTTTCATTACGGCTTTGCTGGCACTACTTCCATTTCCGGGTGATTTGCTAGTAGGTGGGTTTATTATATCGTACCTATCAGTATACTTGGCATATATTATTATTCAGTTGTATCTAGAAGTTCCATCAACCAAACATGTAATTATTTTGAGATAGAGACCAGTGATGTTATTCTTTCGACCTTAGAGTCGCGCGTTATATTTCTGTGGATTTCTTGTTTTTTTGAGTTTCCTTTTGAGTTTTGATCCTCGCCCTTGGCGTTGTATATTATTTTCTTGTGTGGTTGTGACCGTCGATTGACGAAGAGCTAGCTCCCGCTTGGGGATGCCTTTTATTGATTTCGTATACTATTCATGTTGTATCCTGTTTGGGAGCCAGTATTTACAAAGGCGACTCTGCCGAAATTTTCAGGAAATATTTGATGTTTTAAAAACGCATAATCTGGCTTATGCTATTAAAACTACTTGATTTACATTGGTTTTCCTTCACTCTACTACTTTTCTTGGTTTGAATTTCTGGGTTTTCGGCTTACTTAGATTACGTATGCCTCGAGACGTTTCGTAGTCTAAGTGTCGGTCATGTTCCGTACTTTCGGGTCGTGACACAATGTTAAACCTAGCGCTCCGATACCAACTTTGTCACGACCCGAAAATGGCACGTGACGGGCACTTGAATCATGTGAGGTCTATAGGACCCCACCTAATTCAAGTATGCCAAAAGCCCAGAAATCTAAACCTTTTTAGGGAAAAAAATAGTAGAGGTGTAGCTTTGAAATAAGGTACACTGAAATCAAGTTTATACTTATATATATATATATATATATATATATAGTAATGGATGAAACATAATATTTGTATTTTACTTGAAAACCTTTTATCATTTAAAATTTTGGGCAGCACCTCCTTTGTATCTTTTAACCTAAAAAAAACGAATACATAAAATATCAATGTGCATCCCCAAGCGGGAGCTAGCTCTTCACCAATTGGCGGAAACAACCACGCAAGATAAAATAAATACATAATGCCGAAGGGCGAAGATCAAAACACGGAAAGAAGTAAAGAACTCAGCATCATCAAGAAACCCAGAAAACCATAATAATACATGAGCCCGACTCTAAGGTCGAAAGAATAAACGACTGTGGTTTTCTAAATCTACTAAATATACATAGTCTAGTTGATGGAGCTTACTAGATAGAACTGAATTAAATAAAAGTACAACGTTGGTCATCATGCAAGTGAACCCACCTACCAAAGCAATCACCCGGAAGGAGTGGTGTGCCAGCGAAACCGCCATGAAACCTGTACGGTTAAACCTGCAAGAAACAGTGGCACAATGGGGGTGAGTTGCCAACACGTGAGCAGAAGACATCACCGAGTAGAAACCGAATGTATGACGAACTCCTAGGACATACAGTAACATACTCAAATATAACACTGAAACATCTAGCAGTGACAAGGGTAATAATCTAGCATAAGTGTAATACCAAGTATTCATGTTGGTTCCTCACGTAGCAACATGTCATCATATATATGATATATGAATGCATCAAGAATGAAATCCGAATAAATCTGTACGAGAAAGCTGTGCTCTTATCTCAGTAATATTTTTGTAGGAAAACTGGAGTATCATCAATGAAATCGACAAAATCGGTGTCAACATCGACACAAAATTCTCAAATCCCGGGCTCCGTCAGTCCGGATGGGCCCATATCATCCAATCTCATGACTACGGTCGGTATCTTCCAGATATCCGCCGCGCCAACTATCACCGGTAGGTAATGCTTCCCTGTCGGGCTCAACGCCTTCTCAATACGTCCATCTTGCCCCGGAGTACCTCACCGGTTCCACCATGTACCCGCAGACGGTACATCCCCCTCCTCGAATCGGGTATATGATATAGCTCAAGAACCGAGAAAACTCATGGTGGATGCCATACACATCATATAAAGAGAAAACCGCAACTTGCATTTTTAAAATGATAATGAGTTTATAAAATGCTTGCGGTTTTCCCCCGAATCCTGAAATCTCATGGAAATCCAAAATCCCAAAATCAAGAATCAATAGGCAGTGAACATCGGAGTAAAGCCTACAATATTGCATACAGAATGAATAGATAAATGCATGGGGTATGTCATGACCGGAATTTAGTTCGTGACCGGCACTTAAATCACGCAACGTTCAAAGGCGCAACGTAAATTAAGTAAGCCGAAACCCAGAAATCTAAACCTTTTTAAGAAAATAGATGGGGTGAAGTTTTGAAATAAAGGCATAATGAATCATGTTTTGTCTTTTAAGATTTCGGGAAGCACCTCCCTCGTATTTTTTGATCCAAATAGATGTACAGCAATATATAGGCATCCCTAAGCGGGAGCTAGCTCTTCGCCAATCAGCGGGGTCACAACCACGCAAGACAGAATATAAGTATACGGCGCACAATGACGAAGATCAACACAAGGAAATGTAAAGAAAGACATCAAACCCACCAAGCGAACATATAACCCATCGCTCAATTCTCGCAACTACAAGTCTTGCTAAGTCTTACTACTTACACAAATGTTAGTTTCTGATTAATGGAGTTAACTAGATACAACAGGAATATTAATACGAGAGTGACACGATCTAACATGTACCACCTACCAAAGCAAATCACCCGAATACTGCTGTGTGCCAGCAATGCCGCTACTGATCCATACGGTCAACCTGCAAGAACTGTGGCACAACGGGAATGAGTTGCCAACTCATGAGTAGAAAACATCATCAGGTAGAAATCGAAATAAACAACGATTCCTAGGTCAACTATATCATAAAGGTAATACTATGATATCTAGGGTGACCGTATCTGCATATGTGCCAACACATAATCAATGTCTATCAATAAGTGGATATCATCCAACCATATAATCAAAGCTTGTATGCATGTGGATCTCGTCCACGTGTCAACCAATGACACAACAACATCATGCATGTACTCAATCACTTGCTGCCGTTACTCAACAGTTTTCTGTTGTAAAAGCATATGCATGAAAGTATGAGGATATAAATCAACGTGTGTCCCTCGCGACACATCAAAATCATGGAACTTGAGTGTCTAACATCGACACTCAAAACATCATGAAACCCGTGTCCAGCATCGACACGTAAATCCTCATATCTTGGGCTCCGTCAGTCTGCGGGATCGGCCCTCGGGCTCCGGCAGTATGGATCGGCCCATATCCATCTCTCGACTCCGGTCGGTATCCTCCAGATATCTGCCGAGCTCTATACAATCACCGGTAGGAAGTAGTCCCTCTGCCAAGCTCATCGGCTAATCCATCGACATACCTTTCTTGCCTCGGGTACCATACCGGGTCCACCATGAACCCACAAACGGCATTATCCAACTCCTCGAATCGGGTTTCACATATCACACGTCTCAGAACAGAGAAAACGAATGGTGGACACACTGAAATATCATATCAAGAGAAACCGGGTTTTCAAAACAATACATACTTCCTTTTGAAACATAACCACGGTTCTCAAATCCAGAATCTCATGAAAACAACATATCTCAATGCGTATAATCATAAAGCATGATGTATGCGACATATAACAGAATATAAGCATATCCGTATATCATGCAATATGGAACAGTGATATGAACATAGCAAGTATATCATGCAACATAGCATGGTGATATGAGTATAGCAAAATATATCATAGCATTATGCAGCAATTCAACTGTGTAAGTGACATAACAATTATCGATGATGAAAGTGTGTGAGCTGGCCAATCTGTGAAAGTGTAACATACGCATCATCGATAATGGTGTAGGTGTACTAGCACAGGTATATGCAATGCAAATGCGAATATCATGAACGTAGCATAAAGAATATCATAAGCGAAACTCTATAAGGTATACGTGTCTACAATATATCCGAGTCGGTGAATCTATCAATCGACATCCAGCCTCACAACATCACGTACGGTATAATCTATCGTACGTCATATCACTCAAGATTCACGACATTATAAATCTATATACTTATATCCTAGGTCACATCCGTATCAATCTCATATCGAGGGCCCGACAAAGGTATCAACTATCTCATATCGACTCGCATCCATATAACGACATATCACACTAAGTTATCATATCACATCGTATACTCGTTTATCACATTAATATCTCACATCACAGTGTATAAACGTCATATCTTATTAATTCCACAACACCTCTATCTCAATCTCGGATCGTGTTTATCGATCTCGAACACACCTCATACCATTATCAACTCATACTTGTTCTCTTTCAATTCGTACCTATCATGATTCACTTCTCATTTCATTTTCTCCTATGTCAATATATTCATTAGTGTCAACTTCTATCATATTATCCTTACTAAATCCTATAATCATATTCGTCGCATATCATTTGTTAAAATATAATTATCAAGCGATCTTCCATATCAATGTTTGCGGGGGTGCTATACGCTATCCACCCGACTTCCCCCGTAGATATAATCTACTCACCTGCTAAACTCCTTGCTTAGCCATAGTCAATGTGCTTCGTCATCTCGGAATCCACGCGAAGGTATCTAAAATCAATACGAAATCGCAAAGCTATTAACATCAAGTTCCGAAATCAAATACGGCACGCGGTGCGCTCATTGGTTAGAACCTATAGCCTACGCATGCAAAACCAACCAAACAACCCTCGTCGTTGGCGTTAATACATCCCACGACCCAATACAATATCAAATACTAAGACCAAGAATTCCAAAATACGGAAAACATAACCAAAACCATTCACAATAGCTCCCAGATTTTGGTTCAGGTCAAATAGGTATAAACAAACAGTACTATGGGGTAGTATATGGAGTGTGTGTGCTACTGGACCAATTCCAACACCAAAAACCCACATTTGGCCGGCCACATTGCTCCCAAATCCGGCGAGCTCGGCCAAATAGCGAGGGAATAGGCTCGTACTTGCAGGGTGGCTTTCTATTGGTCCCACTAGGTCTCTGGTATTGTTTGTTTTTCTCATAAACTTCTCAGGTCATCCCAGATTCCCTGTAGGTCATAAGGTTTCATAAAACCGACACGGAATAATTCTAACTTCATGTATCGGGTTCTAAACTCAATTCCAGGTTAAAAGAACATTCTCTAAGGTCTTGTAAACACTCCCTACACCTCAATTGGTCACTTGACAACAACTTATAATATTCTAAAATCGATATCCTAATTAAGTCAATTTCTAACTAAAAATACGATATTAAGCACAAACTCTAAGCTAAAGTGAAAGGATTACCTTAATAGCAACCAAAGAACTTTCTTGAGTTGCCCAAGTCTTCAAAAAACCAAACTTGAAGGGTTCTAAGGGTTTAGAATGGGTGGGTGCATGTTTTATGTGAAAGGTGCATGGGGTTTTGGCAAGTATTTATAGATGAGGCATGGAGGTAGTGAGGGAGTGATGGAGATGATGAAGATGAAGGAGATAATGAAGAAGTGAAGGATATGGCAACCAAGTTAAAGCCTTAGGCTCACTCTCTCCACAAATATCTCTCCTACACTCACTTCCTACACAAATATCAATTGTGTCCATGGCATCTATTTTTTATTCCATTCACACTACACTCTTTCCTTTCTTTTCTTTGATTTTCTTTTCCTCTCTTTCTCTTTATTTCTCTAACCCCCAAAACTCACAAGTCACAAAACTCAAAAACCAACATGCACATGACACGGTGCTCAAGTCACAGAAAAATGTAAAAACACGGATTTTTACCAAAAATCCGATAAATATCATTAAAATAAATAAATCATTTTAATCTCTGATAAATTTCCAAATATTGGTATATACTTATACAATTTTACGAAAAGTCCATATTCGCAAATCGAATAGTTTTCGCGGAATATATTATTTTAATATTAAATTTCCAAAAATAATATTTTATATTTCTGAAATGTTACAATCTTCCCCTGTTAAATAAATTCGGTCCCCGAATTTAAATTTAACTCCCCATATATTAAAACATTTCAATAATCAACTCAAATCAACGGGGCCTCGAAATCACGGAAGATCTAGATATAACACTGCGCATCGTGTGCGCCAGAAAATGAGTATGAAACTCAAAACTGAACTTCGTCAAGCGTCACACAAATCATCGTATTTGCACGCATATCATCGGAGTTACAATGGAGATACAGATCTTAAAATCCACTACCGAAATCCCATATGCACTAGTCATATTCTATAATACGGGTATAGTACGCATCCTTGGAAAAAGCTCTTAAAACTGAACCAAACATATTCAAAATATTTTTCTGAATCACCGTGTGATACGTAACTCACGGCACAAGTGACGGACGCTAATTTATGAAGTAATTAATGTATGTTCATATATGTTTTGCCAAAATATACATTCCGCCCTTTTAAAATATCCCAAAAGGTTTTCTTCTTTGTAAATGTTCGCGTCGCTCGCGGACACGTACCAAATAGCTAGACTATCGTTGCATTTGACAACATCTTGGTAAACTTTTATGCATGCAAAATACACAGGCATTGTCCTCAGATCAGTCATGTTCGGCTACGACATAATATAGTGCCCATCATGAAAACAATGTGCTCAAGAGCAAAATCAGCCCCAAAAGGCGTATCCAATAATCATGTACATCTGGTGCGCACGGAAATCAAATTCAATACAAGTGCCACAAATGTGCACAAAACCAACTAAATGCAATGGGTGTACACGAAAGCATCTGTCCAGTGCAACGGATGTGCACGACAACAACATCTAGTGCATCTATAGTGCACGAAAATCTCAATCCAGTGCAACTAGCATGCACGAATGAAAACCCCAATCGAGTGCATCCGGTGTGTACAAAATCACAACTCATATCATGTGCCCAACATGCGCGAAAATCCAAATCAAGTGCATCTGTCATGCACAAATGAAAGCTAAATCAAGGGCATCCGACGTGCACGAATAAAATCTCACTCAAGTGCATTCAACATGCACGAATTCCAATACCAAGCGCCTAATACACGCAAAAATCCAACCCAAGCGCGTCAGGTTCGTTTAAACCATCTAGTGCAGTAGCATGCGCGAAAACGAATATCAAGTACACATGTACACGAAAACACAAATCTGGTAAAACGAATGCTCAAAGACATAAATCGAGTGCAACCAATGTACGAAGTATAAATTTAGTGCAACCAATGCACGAAATACAAATCTGGTGCAACAAATGCACAAATACAAATCCGATGCATCTAGTGCACGAAATACCAATCTAGTTCAACAAATGCACGGAAACCCATCACTAACTCAAATGCGTATGAAAACTACACCGAGTGTACCAAGGTGTATAAAAATCATAAACGTGTGCAACCGCATGCACAAAACACGTATCAATGCACTGCAAGCATATGCGAGCTATACCGAGTGCATAAATCAAAGCGAGTGCATACCACAAGCACAATGTCAAATCAATCGTACGAAATCATAAACACGTGCAGCCAAGGCACAAAACCGATATCAAGTGCAATAAATATGCACAAATCATAAACCAACACAACGGTGTGTAAAACGTATATCAAGTGCAACAACTATGCACAAAATGTAAATACCCACTAGGTGCAGCCATGGTGCACAAAAACAAATTCATGAAATCCAAATTCAAGCGATATAAGCATGATACTCGGATCACCAATGCAAATCGCAACAAATGACATTCAGGTACACCTCCTACAATGTCGAAGAAAAATGTCGGTGTGCCCAAAACTGGCAGAGCAAGAACATCCGCTTGCCTCCTGCTCACGGTCTGGCGTCCTCTGTCTATAGGACCTCATTTCTCTACGGATTACCAATCTCGCAATCCATTGGCTCATCGGCCCGGTCAGGTGTGCTAACGGAAACGATTCCGCTCTGGCACTCCTATGGTCATCTCTCAGCCAATTAGTATGATCATTCGTAAAGCAGCACGTCACTGGCGTCGGCCTCTGGCCCTCTGAATACACGTGACACAATTGATCCTCGGTGCAAATCTTATCGCAGCAATGTCCTGGAAAGAACCTGTTCAAGGTCTCTTCCGATCTCTCCTATACCGAACTGTACGGAGGCTGGTACTCCTACAAATCTTTTCATGCTTTCTGGACATCTGCATTCACAATACAATATTTTCTCGGGAACCGGCCATATCTCAACGCCTCTGTATACATATCAGATCTCCAATCTCAACGGGGAGTAACAACAGCTCGTCAGCATCTCGCACGACCCTCTTGTTCCACTCGTCTTTATTATCGCCCACTTTGATGTCACGTCATGCTATCTGCGTACTGCAAATGTTCTCGGCTACAGTCAATCCGGAATCTCTCACACGGACTCGAAATCGCTAACTTGGTATCTCCATCACTCTGTAGAAGATATCTAGCCGAACACGTCCTCGGGAACTCGTCCTAACCATCGGACGAATATACTTTATTCATCCGCTCTCGATCAACTCATAACGCATCTGGGTGAGGTCCTCTATCCGTAGCTAGTCAACTTATTAATCTCACATCGGATCATCCAACGAACAACATCATCTCTGGATCGATCTACTCTAGATCTGAATAAGATTCTCCACACTGGAAATCTTCAACTCAACTGGGCCTGTGTCGGCGCATGAAATCTGATGAATCACTTTCGTCTCTTAACTCAAGATAGACTAGCTATCACCTGTCGCATCTCAGCCTGAAAGCTCCAACGATCTTAACTCATAAGCTCTGGAAGCAACATCTCGTCAATCTCACAATAGGCAGCCTCTAACAATGGCCCGATCATCCGGTACAAAACCGTACAATCGCCTCAAACGAGAGGTCACAACACAAACACTAAATCGATACGTTCCCATGTCACCAGAAAACACGATGGTCAGTTCTCGTCCATGACGAGCTCGCCTTGACCGCATCACTAGCAGCAGCTCAATCTGTGCTCAAACCATGGTGACAGGAACCTCAATCATATATCGACAAAAATAGATGAAAGGGATGAAATGAATCAACAGATCCAGAATGAATACATGATCATAAGGAGGAATGGAATCAGTAAGGTTATGATCATGGAAACGAATAGAATCAAGGATCTCAAATGGATGTATAATTAAGGGAACAAAGAGAATCACAAGTCTCGAGATATGTACATCCTAAGGTCACTTAAGTGGAGTATCGTATAGTAAATATGTCGTGGAACATACGTACGGTACGTCACTCTACTCAAGCTACCTACTCCATCAATCAGGGTCAGCCTATATAACGAAAGTTCGGGTCTAATACCCCCCTGTTCAAGTCTAAGTTCCGTAAGGTCAAGCCTAGGTTCCGAAATATATACGCCCTAGACTCCACATAGTCAAATCTAGACTCGAACCAAGGTTAAAACTAGTGCTCTGATACCAACTTTGTCACGACCCGAATTTAGTTCATGACCGGCACATAAATCACGCAACGTCCAAAGGCGCAACGTAAATTAAGTAAGCCGAAACCCAGAAATCTAAACCTTTTTAAGAAAATAAAAGGGGTGAAGTTTTGAAATAAAGGCATAATGAATCATGTTTTGTCTTTTAAGATTTCGGGCAGCACCTCCCTCGTATATTTTGATCCAAACAGATATACAACAATATATAGGCATCCCCAAGCAGGAGCTAGCTCTTCGCCAATCGGCGAGGTCACAACCACGCAAGACAGAATATAAGTATACGATGTCCGATGGCGAAGATCAACACAAGGAAATGTAAAGCAAGACATCAAACCCACCAAGCGAACATATAATCCATTGCTCAAGTCTCTCAACTACAAATCTTACTAAGTCTTACTACTTACATAAATACTAGTTTCTGATTGATGGAGTTAACTAGATACAAAGAGAATAATAATACGAGAGTAGCACGATCTAACATGTACCACCTACGAAAGCAAATCACCCGAATACAGCTGTGTGCCAGCGATGCCGCTACTGATCCATATGGTGAACCTGCAAGAATTATGGCACAACGGGGTTGAGTTGCCAACTCGTGCGTAGAAAATATCATCAGGTAGAAACCGAAATAAACAATGATTCCTAGGTCAACTATATCATAAAGGTAATAGTATGATATCTAGGGTGACCGTATCTGCATATGTGCCAACACATAATCAATGCCTATCAGCAAGTGGATATCATCCAACTATATAATCAAAGCCTGTATGCATATGGATCTCGTCCATGTGTCAACCAATGACACAACAGCATCATGCATGTAAATATCTGTTGGCTATAGGGCCCTCAAGGCAATTATCGTAAGCACAGTTAGGTGATTATGATGATTGAGGGAAGACCAATACCGGTAGAACAGACTTACTCGAGATGATAGTATGTTATCTGGTTTGTCTTTATCACCGTGTACATGCTTTAGTTCACTATTGCATGTTGATAGAGCCCATAGGAATCTTGCTTGACTGCCAGCAGTATGATGGCGATCATATACGTGGGAGCTGGGGTCTATAAGCACATCCTCAAATGGTCCCTAGTCAGGGAGTTTCGAGACAGGGCATCGATACTCCAGAGTAGACTAGTGTATACAGTCGAGACCCCGATGAGGGGCGGTGGCCGGTCTCACAAGCCATTGGTGTCAGTTGGTTCACCTAAGATGTATACAGGTGCTCATTGGGTTATGAGTACACCGGACAGGATTCGCCGGGAACATGCTAGTTGGTGTTATACCTGTCGTCAGATAGCAGTTCTCGGGTGACATGTATGCAGGTTAGTCTGTCGACCTGAGATCGGCATTTGTTTCTTGTGAGCTCCCACTGTGCTTTGATTACTACCCTACCATGGCTCAAAGGAGTCGTGCAAACAGGTTTTAGTTGGGTACAGTCCCGAGCCACATGGAGGCAGTGAGCGGATCGTTGATTTGTATGAGTTTTACGATCAAAGAATTTTAATTACCGCAATCAAGAACGGCGTCGCTTGGTAGCTAGCCGATGAATACGGGTCGGTCCACAGGGATGATGTGTATTTCCTAATTGTTCTAACGAGTTAATTCCAAATGGTGTTTGGATCTTTATCACTAAAAACTAATTTGATTTGTACTAGGATTAGGAATCTTGCTAGGGTTAGGTTTAGGTTAAGTTTGGTAAAATAAAATTTCCCACCTCTTTCAATGCCCTAAATTAGATCTTTTTAGGAGTTATGGTAATTATTACTAAAGGGGAATTGGACGATCGGGAAGAAACGATGTTTCTTCCTCTAAGTCCTTATCCGTCCTTTCTTAATCCTTACCCTAACCTCCATGGAAAACATGCATATCCGGTCTTTTATACTACGGTATCACCGTTACCTCGTGGGTAGGATGCCGTAGGGAGCGGAATATGGATGCATGCATGGAGTCCTAATTATTAACATGTGATGGGCAAGAAAGGGGTGAGAGATTCGCATCTCTCAAACCCTTCCCTCTTCCTAACCCTAACAAGCGAAGAACTACTCGCTCATTAAGGGATCTAAGAAAAACATGATTTTTATGAGTTTTTGATTTAAAAGATTTATTATCTAACTACTGTAGATTAATAAAAGAATTCTAATCTAAATTAAACTAAGGCAAATAAGAATTTTATCTAGGGCAGAAATTAAAAACTAATAACTAGGGCAAATAAAAAAAAAGAACTACTTACAAATTGATGCTCTCTAAATCTTGAAAAAAATTCTGAATTTTATTAATGAAAAGAAGCATGACCTAAAACAAGTTTTTAGGTCTCTATTTATAGGACATAGAAAACCCTAGGTTTACAATCGCCGCACGTATGCTTTTACAAAAATACCCCTAGGAAGACTAGTCAACGCGCCGCCAATTACCAAAACTTTTTTCCATCACTACGGGCAATACACGGCCGCGGAACCGCGGCCATAGGCCAGGTTTGGTCGCGGTTCTACGGCCAAACAGTGAGATTGTGTCTTCAATTTTTCTGTTGCTCCTCTTGTTGACTTTGCCTTCTTGTTTCTTTTGTTTGTTCTTCAGAATGTTTTCCATTTCTCTTCCAGATCTCCACAGTGAGTAATGTAGTGGACTTTACCCGTTTTACTTGTGTGAACTTGTTCATTGATCTTCATTTTCCCTCAAAATGTGTCATGCTCAAGATTCCACCATTTATCGGTCGTAGTCTCACTTTTGCATCGTCTTTTGTCTTTTTCACAGTTTTTGTTCCGAGAAGCTGTAACCTGTAACTATGTAGCAGACAAAGGTCAATAGCACCTGTTTATTTTTAAAATGAATAAGAATGGGGTCTAAAAGAATGCAAAATTACGGTATGAACAAATACCCCCAAACTTATCTTTTGCTCGTCCTCGAGCAAACCTAGTTTTATTCTCAACAAAAACCTAACCTCACTTTCGCAGGAAAACGCGATTGCACTGAGCTCGTGCAACAAGCCGTTAAATCTCTAGGTGTCCCTAGTAGGAGGAGTGTTGTCTCCTGAGGGTTTTCAGCGGATACTACCCACAAAATCCTATCAATTTGGCTTATCGACTTTTATCCTTCAATTAGGTTTTCTAATAAGAAATTCTATTATCGTTGACTCGTAAATTATCCACCCATATTCTTCACGCTTCCTTATCATTTAACTTAAGATTATATATGTTCTTATGAATTTACTTAGCTTTTGGCATCTCTTATGTTTTCCTTCTAGGGTTCCATCCCAACTTAGGAATTTTTATCATCTTTATTAAAGATATAAGTCCTATTCTTCATTCCTATCTCTTATCTAAACCCCAATCACATACCTCTACTTGTGTGTGTATATCACCCCTACACTTGGAAATTCAAACCAAGCAATCATACTCTTGTCCGTTGTCCAAAGCACTTCTTAATTGGTGAATTTTTTTAGATGAGTTTTGCTCTCACATCCTTCATGCGACCGTTAATACTTCTTGAGGTACTAACAACCGATTACAAGATGTGTTTGCACATTAAAACGTAATTCCTAGTCTTGTAATACCTAAGGCTTTAGCAGTGACTCCCAAACCAGTTGGTCTAAGGCACTAGGTGATGAAGCACCCTCGCTAAATATTTTTTTGTTTTTGCAGCCTTAAGTAATTACAAAACCAGTGTTCATTTTTTTTTCTTTATTCACACTTGTATTTATTTATTTTTATTTTCCTTCGTACTAAGGACTTAAGACAAGAGCATTTCAAGGTCTCTCCTACTATTCCAAGTTTCAAGGTTCGTGTTTGTGCAATTTTGTAGGGTATATATTTTCAGAATTTAGACTTAAGCTAGGAATTATTTTTCAAACTTATACTTTAATAAAAATATCATTACTTTTCCTTTATTTTAACTTAGCCCAAGAAGTCAACTCGAAATTTGCCTATTTCTAAATAAACTACAAAGACATATACTTTTTACCGTTAAATTTTAAGAAAGGTTATTTTTAGGGTTTTTAATTTACTAAGTCTAAGATCTAGTTGTTCCTAGCTAGTTAACCTATTTGTCAAACTCAAGTCAAATAAGGCCAAAATTGAATACTTTAATTTTTATAATTTTTAAAATTTTCAATTTTTATGGGTTTTTCTTTTCTATATTTTTTTTTATTTTTCAAAATTTTCCATTTTTATGATTTTTATATAAGGATTCAAATGCAAAAATATATATATGAATGCGAAGGAAGAAAACTTACCGAGCATAACCCCAAACTTAAACTGGACAGTGTCCTCACTATCAGGCTGCACCAAGTAGGTCGAAAATGTCGGCATTTTCCTGTTTATTTTTTTTATATTTATATTTACAAATGATACACACCCCCAAACTTATTTGAAATAAAGTATTGGCAAGAAGATCAAAAATTTGGGGGTAAAATGGAGGAAGATTAATCAGTGTAAACCGGCTCCTGCAAAAACATGAGCTCCTCCGATATGTCCGCAGTGAGGAACGGTTTCAATCGATGTCCGTTTACTTTAAATAAAGTACAGTCCTCCGGGTTTTCAAGAACCACCGCACCGTGCGGATATACGGTGCATACTAAAAATGGACCTTTCCACCTAGATCGGAGCTTGCCCTGGTGATAATGTAACCGAGTGTCATAGAGTAAAACCTGTTGACCAGGTTTAAATGTTTTGCGCATAAGGTTTTTATCATGGAACACCTTAGTTCGGTTTTTAATGATGATTGCATTATCATAAGCCTCATCCCGCAGTTCTTCTGGTTCGTTTAATTGCAGCTTTCGATTGCTGCCCGCATCTCCCATTGATAAATTCAACTCCTTGATCGCCCAAAATGCCTTGTGCTCAATCTTAACCGGGAGGTGGCAAGCCTTCCCATAAACAAGTCGGTATGGAGACATACCAAGATTAGTCTTGTATGCAATACGGAAAGCCCATAGTGCATTGATCAGTTTGTGTGACCAATCTTTACGGTTTTTAGAAACCGTTTTCTCCAAGATTTGCTTAATTTGCCGATTCGAAACCTCGGCTTGCCCACATGTTTGGGGTTGGTATGGTGTTGACAGCTTGTGAGTAATGATATATTTGCGCATTAAGGACTCAAAAGTCGTATTGCAGGAGTGAGATCCATTATCACTTATAATTGCTCGAGGGTGCCCAAACCGAGAAAAGATATGTTCTTTAAGAAATCGAACGACAACCTTGTTATCATTCGTTCGGCTAGGCACAGCCTCGACCCATTTTGACACATAGTCAACAGCCAAAAGAATATACACATTCCTAAAGGAATTGGGAAATGGTCCCATGAAGTCTATTCCCCAAACATCAAAAATATCCACAACCAAAATTGGTTGGAGAGGCATTTCGTTTCTCCACGATATCCGGCCCAAGTGTTGGCACCGGGAGCATGTCTTGCAGTATTCATATGCATCCTTAAAGAGTCGTGGCCAATAGAAACCACACTGCAAGATTTTCTCGGCTATCTTCTTTGGGCTAAAGCGCCCGCCACACGCTTGATCGTGGCAAAAAGACAGCACACTCTTAAACTCATTTTCAAGTACACACAGACGAATGATTTGGTCAGAACAGTATTTAAAAATATACGGTTCATCCCAGTAAAAATGCTTTACTTGGGACAAGAATCGGAGTTTATCCTGTTTCGACCAATCTTTAGGTATCAAGCCGGCGGCCAAGTAGTTTACTATATCAGTGAACCATGGTTCGCAAGACACGGCTAAGAGTTGCTCATCGAGAAAAACATCTTTGATTGGAATTTCAAGTGTAGGCGAAGAAGGAAGTCGTGAAAGGTGATCGGCCACTACGTTTTCACATCCTCTTTTGTCCCTTATGACAATGTCAAACTCTTGTAGCAAGAGGATCCAACGCATTAGCCTCAATTTAGCATCCTTCTTCGCAAAAAGGGGGCGAAGAGCTGAATGGTCCGTATACACAATAACTGGAGAGCCGATTAAATAAGGCCGGAATTTTTCAAGTGCAAACACAACGACTAAAAATTCTTTTTCTGTTGTTGTGTTGTTCAGTTGGGCCTCATTTAGTGTACGGCTAGCGTAATAAATCACGTGCGGCATCTTATTAATGTGCTGTCCAAGAACAACACCAATGGTGAAATCTGATGCGTCGCACATAATTTCGAAGGGATGCGTCCAGTCTGGAGATGAAAGAATGGGCGCAGAAATATGAGAGTGTTTCAATGTCTCGAACGCTTCCATGCAAGTTGAGTCAAAATCAAATGTTGTGTCCTTGGCCAATAAGAGAGTCAAGGGTCTAGCAATCTTGCTAAAATCCTTGATGACCCGTCTATAAAAACCGGCATGGCCAAGAAAAGCTCGGATGTCTTTGACGCATTTCGGAGGAGGAAGATTGGAAATGATCTCAATCTTGGCTTTATCAACCTCTATGCCGTTTTGCGAGATGACATGTCCATAGACAATACCTTCTCGTACCATAAAGTGGCACTTCTCCCAATTTAAAGTGAGGTTCTGTAACGCTTCGAAAATCGTTTAGGCAGTTTTTCGGTAATCGGCCAAATTAGCAGCCTTTTCCGTAAAAAGTCAAAATAGGTATTTTTCATTATAGACCTAATTATACAAAATTTAGATAAGATATTACTATAAATTGGTCACTAAAATGTCACTTAAAATTTTCTAGTTAATTAAAAAAATTTCCGTAATTAATTATTTTTAATATTATTTTAAGCTTTTAAAAATACATTAAATTAGTGATAAATACATATTTAATTAGGTAAATTACACACTTAGGAATCATTATAAACTAAAATATATTAGTAACAAAAATTTTACCAAAACATTCCAAGAATTTTGGTTCTATGGTTTAAAAATGCATTAAAAAGGGTTTTTTTTTGTAAAAAATGATGTAACATTCATTAATTGACTTTTGAAGATAGCTTTTGTGTAGAAATTTCTACACCATTCCCTCACCACTCACCTCCTACACCTCAGGCCGAGCTCCCTTGCTTCAGTTCTCATTTTTCCCCTCACTTCTTGCTTCATAATTCCTTCAAAAATCCACCGAAATCAACAAATTTCTTCACAAATTCAAACCTAATCCTTATTCCACCTCTTTCCAAACCCTAATTTGTTCAAAACAAGGTGAAAGGAGGCATCTTTCAAGGTCACGTGCAAGTTAGGGTTCACTTGTAAGGTATAAATTCTAAACTAGTTGTTAAATTTGTAGTTTAAATAAGCTAAATTAGTATTTTAAAGTGTTAATTTCATTGTAATGGTTGGTTTTTGAAAATTCAAGAGAGGTGTTGATGCCCTAATTAGGGTTTGTTGTAGGATAAGTGGGTTTAAATTAGGGTAGTGGTTATCTAGTTGGTTAGAATGGTTGTTTGTGCGATATAGCGATCGCTACACCGTTAAATCGCGACAATTGCATCGATATTTCTATGCTAATTGCTTAATAGTTTTTCTAAAATTTTAGGAGGTGATCTAATTGTGTTATTTTGGCGATATAATTAGCATCTCATACGACTATTAGGGTGTGTGAATGCGGTGTTTTGTCTAGTCGGGTTTTAGTTTTAACGATTTCCCCGAAACGGCGATTTTAGTTAAGGTTTTAGCGATTTTCGTGTATTTTCCGCGTACCGAGTGCACGTTGTGATTAATTCGAGAGCGTCGATCTTTTCATATTGTGAGTTGTGTCATTTCATAAATCTGTAATCTTATATTGTGTGTTATGCAATTCTAGGATCGGTCGCGGAAACATCGGACGCGGCGCGCAAAGGCAAGGCGGTGGTCGGATCGGATTAGCGGGGCTTTCAGGTGAGTAGATGTATTCATCTATGGGGAAATCGTCTGGATGGCGCGAGGCGCCCCGTAGTTAGTATTACTTTATTTATTGCAAGATTTGCATTGTTAGTTAGCTAACCCCCCCTCATTCACATTGCATACCCTTATAACTAATCGTCTGTTGGATTGCATGGATATTCATATACACATGTGCGATATCAATTCGTAGGACACGAACACCATTACCATTGGCTCCTGTTGCACGCGCACTATTCATGTGACACACACGCCTTTGGTAATTGCCATGCCACGAGCACCATAGAACCTGTTTAGCTTAGTGTCACCAATTGCATCATACATGATATACGAAATCGCATAGCATGTATATACCTCGCATCATCATCATACTTACATAGATTTCTAGCCACAAATCACATTGCATGCCATGATATCATAGACATTTATCATATACAACATATTGGGTATTATGGTTTCCTTGAGGATTTCAGTATTTCTGCGGTTTCTGGATTTTGGGGAAAACCGCAAGAATTTAACAAAAGCTTATAGTTATCATTTTTTTTAAAAACAAAGTTGCGGTTTTCTCATGATGTATGTGTCGTCCATCATGAGTTTTCATGTTTTCTGTTAGATTTCGAGACCCGATTCGAGGAGTGGATGAACCGTCTCGGGTACATGGTGGGCCCGGTATGGTACCCCGGGGCAAGAAGATCGAGTCGTAGACGATGAGCCTGGCAGGGGAAGACTACCTACCGGTGATGTCTGGCGCGGCGGATATCCGGAGGATACCGACCGTTGTCGTGAGATTTGATGATATAGGCCGATCCGGACTGACGGAGCCCGATGTATTGAGACATTGATACAGTGAGACATTGAGACAGATGTGTTTTCATATTTGGTGTCGATGCTTGACACGGGTTTCAGATGATTTCTTGATGGTATTTAGCAATTATACATATATTCTTTTTCTAAAGTTAAGAATGCATAACTCATAACATTTAAAACACTTAAAGATTTAGTATTGACATTGCATACATATGCATGCATACTTGAGGTATTACATCACATCTGGATATACATGCTGTGACGCATTTGCGTGCATTCTTACGATTGCCTTACTAAATATTATATTCTACTCACGAGCTAGCAACTCACCCCCGTTGTGCCACAGTGTCTTGCAGGTCGGACTCATCAGCCTAGTAGCGGCGACTTATCTTATTAGTGACTTCTTTTGCTCAGACTCGCGACATTGCTTGTAGGTGGGTTGCGAAAGCCCTATTATCTCTTTTTGTACCATTTTTGTATCTGGTATTCTCCATCTACCACTTCTTATTTGTATATTCGACCTAGTGATGAGACCGAGAGATTTGTGTATATGTGGGTTCTTTTGGATCGAGCTCACTTGACCCGACGTTGTGTTTTCTTACATTTCGCATTTCTTTATGCTCTTTTTCTTGAGATTACATATATATATTGCATGTGGTTGTGATCCGCCTTGGGCGAAGAGCTAGCTCCCGCTTGGGGATGCCATTTTGTGATTACATGTTATATATCTTGTTGTACCCATTTTGGGGGATAGAATTTACAAAGGAGACTCTGCCGAAATTTTCGGAAATTTCTGATGTTTTTAAAAAGGGGTTCAATGCAACTTAATTGATTTCAAAATCGTTTTCATGAAAGGTTTTCCTTCACCCTCTTTTGATTTTGGTTTAGATTTTTCTGGGCTTTGGCTGACTTAGGTTACGTTACGCCTTTAGACGTCTCGTAATCTAAGTGCCAGTCACGTTCCGTACTTTCGGGTCGTGACAAAGTTGGTATCAGAGCCAGGTTTTACCTTTCTGAGTATAGGACGACCTTGGTAGATGGCGTAGGTGACTTAAGCAGAGTGGCGTAGCGTGGGTATGATCCGCGGCATACTTACGATACGGTACTCCGCTTAAGTGACCTTAGCACAAAATTGCTTGTATTTCCCTTCTTGATTCCTTGCATTCCTTGATTCAATTGCAATGTTCTTATCGGTCCTGTTTCTTATTCCAGTTTCGATGCCGCCAAAGACTACGAGAGCTCAGCGGGCTGCCGCTAGGGATGAGATTCGAGCGGGCTCGTTTAAGGCGAGAATCGAGCGGGATGATACGCCTACCCCTCAGGGTCATATTGATGTGCCTTATCCAGACCGTATTATCAGATTAGAGGCCGGCATGCAGGAGTTGCGACAGATGATGGGATCTTTAGTTGAGTCCAGTCGGGCACAGAGATCCGAGGACGTTCCTTCCACCGCACAGACCACGATTGTACCCGCTGCACAGATGGTCACTCCTGCTGCTACTGCGACTATCCCTGTTTCACTACAGGAGTTTATGAGATTGAGACCTCCAGCTTTTACCGGTGCGGATGCGACAGAGGACCCACAGGCATTTCTTGAAAGGACGGCTTGGATTTGCCGTTTGTTGAGGTGTTCTGATGATAGGTTGGTGGAGTTCATGAGTTTTCTTCTGGAGGGTCTTGCCCAGACATGGTACGATTCAGTAGAGAGAGGTCGAGCTGCAGGTCTACCTTCTATGATCTGGGATGAGTTTACAGGTGTGTTTCTTGCCCGTTTTCTTCCGGGGTGTGTCCGAGATGCTCGAACCCGTAGTTTTGAGTCTCTGCGCAAGACTCCTGGGATGACGGTGTCAGAGTATGATATACAGTTTACCCAGTTGTCTCGATATGCTCCGTACCTAGTAGACACAGAAGAGAAGAGAATAAAGAGGTTTGTGTGAGGGCTTGATACACAGCTATTCCTTACCATCGGCACCCAGCACTTTGATACATACGCAGCCGCGATGGACGCAGCCTTACTTTTGGAGGAGCGTATTTCTGAGACTCCGGTCGTTTCTGGGCCGAAGAGGATTCGTACTGATACGCCATCTCAGCGGCGGATGGGTAGACACCGCGATAGATTATTTCCAGGAGATGGTGGAGGCAGAGGATTGAGACGGGGTCAGTTATTTGGTTCATATCCACTGACCCAGCAGTCGTCGCCAGGATGTTTTCGGTGTGGGAGTCAGTACCACCGTGTCAGAGACTGTACCATGGGACGCCAGGGCGCGGCGACAGTCCCGCATATGACCTTACCACCTTCACCACCTCCTCAGAGAGCTCTACTTCCTACTCTTGATGATGCTCCACGCCAGCCAGATGCTCCTAGAGGTCGTGGGCGTGGCGGTCCGGTTCAGAGAGGACGAGGCGACAGAGGCAGAGGCAGAGGCCGAGGTAGAGGCAGAGGACAGCCAGCTACTAGTGGTGGACAGGCCCGAGTGTTCGCGTTGACTCCTCAGGATGCACAGGCATCCAATGCCGTCGTGACAGGTACTCTGGCAGTATGTTCTTTTGATGCACGGGTATTATTTGATCCAGGCTCCACACATTCCTATGTATCCACGTACTTTGCACTGAGGTTGGGCCGAGAGTCTTCTCCGTTAGATAGTCGCTTGTCGTTATTACACCAGTAGGCGAGTCGTTTGTTGCCCATGTTGTGTACCGATCATGTTCCGTTCGTATCGGGGAGAGAGATTCTCCAGTTAATTTGATTCTCTTCGATATGCTAGACTTTGACGTTCTTCTTAGTATGGACTGGCTAGCCACCTGTTATGCATCCGTGGACTGCCGTGAGAAAGCAGTCAGATTCAGTTTTCCTGGTGAGCCGGTTCTTATTATTCAGGGAGATCATAGCGCTACCCTTCCCAGCTTAATTTCTTCTCTTCGCGCTGGTCAGCTCTTGAGGAAAGGGTGTCAGGGATTCTTAGCCTATGTTTGTGATACTAGCTCCACAGAGGTTCCGTTGGACCAGGTTCCTGTTGTGAGAGAGTTCCCTGATGTATTCCCCGACAAACTTCCTGGTCTGCCACCGGAGCACGAGATTGAGTTCTACATCGACTTGATCCCCGGCACGGGGCCTATCTCTATACCGCCTTATCGGATGGCCCCGGCGGAGCTGAGAGAGCTGAAGGATCAGTTACAGGACTTGCTGGACAAAGGGCTTATCCGACCGAGTGTGTCACCTTGGGGTGCTCCCGTCCTGTTTGTTAAGAAGAAGGACGGAAGCATGCGATTATGCATTGATTATCGTCTGCTGAACCGGGTTACTGTGCGTAACAGATATCCTCTACCCCGCATTGATAACTTATTCGATCAGCTCCAGGGTGCAGAGTTTTTCTCGAAGGTTGATTTACGGTCAGGTTATCACCAGTTGCAGGTTCGGAAGGAGGATATTCCGAAGACCGCTTTCCGTACTCGATATGGTCATTATGAGTTCTTGGTGATGTCGTTCGGGCTCACCAATGCCCCGGAAGCATTTATGGACTTGATGAACCGTGTATTCAGGCCGTATCTCGATCATTTCATCATTGTGTTCATTGGCGACATCATGGTTTATTCTCGGAGCCGGGAGGAGCATGAGCAGCACTTACGTATCACATTGCAGACTTTGAGGGAGCATCAGCTGTTCGCCAAATTTTCCAAGTGCGCATTCTGGTTAGACAGTGTCGACTTCTTGGGTCATGTGGTGATGAGAGATGGTATTTGTGTGGACCTAAAGAAGATCGAGACAGTTCAGCGTTGGCCTAGACCGGTATCAGTTACAAAGGTTCGCAGCTTTCTGGGTCTGGCCGGCTATTATCGACGTTTTGTCCAGGATTTCACCCATATTGCTGCACCGCTGACCGGGTTAACCCGGAAGGGGGTTCCTTTTGATTGGACCCAGGCATGTGAGGATACTTTCCAGCAGTTGAAGACTCGTCTGACTACTGCACCAGTGTTAGCATTGCCTTAAGGATCAGGCGGGTTCGTGGTATATTGTGATCCTTCTCGAGTGGGGCTGGGTTGTGTATTGATGCAGCACGACAGAGTAATCACGTATGCTTCTCGGCAACTGAGGAAACATGAACAGAACTACCCCACCCATGATTTAGAGATGGCTGCAGTGGTATTTGCACTTAAGATCTGGAGACATTACCTATACGGTGAGTCGTGCCAGATATTCACTGACCACAAGAGTTTGAAGTATATCTTTCAGTAGCGAGATCTGAATCTGAGACAGCGCCGTTGGATGGAGTTGGTAAAAGATTATGACTGCGAGATTTTATACCATCTGGGCAAGACGAATGTCGTGGTAGATGCTTTGAGTAGGAGGCCCGGAGGTAGCTTATCTTGTTTGAGCGCAGTACAGATGCAGTCGACGGCGGATTGGCAGATTTTATGTGACAGCAGAGTGCAGTTCGAGTTTACTCCTATAGGGGGACAGCTGGCCCATTTCAGAGCATGCCCACAGTTACTTGACCGTATCCACGAGACACAGTCCGGCGATGCCCGTATTTTAGAGATTGTTGAGCAGATTCGGCAGGGCAGAGTTTCTGAGTTCATGATTGATGATCAGGGGATACTTCGATTTGGGACTCGACTGTGCGTACCAGATTCTGAGAGACTGAGGCACGATATCCTCGAGGAGGTACATAGAGCAGTATACAGTGTACACCCAGGTTCCACCAAGATGTACTGTGATTTGAGAGAGGTTTACTGGTGGGACGGAATGAAGAGGGATGTTACAGACTTTGTGTCGAGATGCCTGACTTGTCGCAAGTTAAGGCCGAGCACCAGAGGCCAGCCGGCGAGTTACAGCCTTTGCACATCCCTGAGTGGAAATGGGAACAGATCTTTATGGACTTCATTGTGGGTCTACCCAGGACCAGTCGAGGGTATGACTCTATTTGGGTAATTGTGGATCGACTGACGAAAGCGGCTCACTTCCTGCCAGTGAAAACCACTTTTGGATTTTCTCAGTACGCCCAGGTTTATATTGATGAGATCGTGCGACAGCATGGCGTTCCGACTTGCATCATGTCCGACCGGGGCACCCAGTTTACCAGCCGATTATGGCAGAAACTTCAGGAAGCTTTAGGCACCCGATTGAGTTTTAGCACAGCCTTTCACCCGCAGACTGACGGTCAGTCGGAGCGTACTATTCAGACTCTTGAGGGCATGCTCAGAGCTTGTGTTTTAGATTTCGGTGGTAGCTGGGATCGTCATTTGCCTTTGATCGAGTTCTCCTACAATAATAGCTTCCAGGAGACGATTCAGATGGCACCTTTCGAGGCTTTATACGGGAGGAGATGTCGATCGCCTGTATGTTGGTCAGAGCTCAGGGAGAGCAGTATTTTAGGGCCGCAGAACGTACAGGAGACGACCGAAAAGATACAGCTGATTTGGGACAGGATGAGAGCAGCACAGAGTAGGCAGAAATCATATGCTGACAGGCGCCGTCGCCGACTCGAGTTCGCTGTTAGCGATCATGTTTTCCTGAGGGTCTCTCCGATGAAGGGTGTGATGAGATTTGGGCAGAAAGGGAAGCTTAGTCGCAGATATGTTGGTCCCTTTGAGATCTTAGAGCGTGTTGGTCCAGTCGCTTATCGGTTAGCTCTTCCGCCCAGCTTCCCCGATGTTCACCCCGTGTTCCATGTTTCGATGCTCCGCAAGTACCTTCATGATCCTTCCCATGTGATTCAGCACCAGACGATCCAGCTAGAGTGTGATCTTTCATTCATCGAGCAGCCGGTGGTCATTTTGGATCGGCAGGTGAAGAAATTGAGGTAGAAGGTTATACCATCCGTCAAGGTCCTTTGGCGTGGCCCGAACAGCGAGGAGGTCACCTGGGAGACCGAGGTCGAGATGAGGAAGAGATATCCCCATCTTTTTGAAGGTACGCGTAGTTAGATTCTAAATTCGGGGACCGAATTTCTTTAAGGGGGGAAGATTGTAACGCTTCGAAAATCGTTTAGCCAGTTTTTCGGTAATCGGCCAAATTAGCAGCCTTTTCCGTAAAAAGTCAAAATAGGTATTTTTCATTATAGACCTAATTGTACAAAATTTAGATAAGATATTACTATAAATTGGTCACTAAAATGTCACTTAAAATTTTCTAGTTAATCAAAAAAATTTCCGTAATTAATTATTTTTAATATTATTTTAAGCTTTTAAAAATACATTAAATTAGTGATAAATACAAATTTAATTAGGTAAATTACACACTTAGGAACCATTATAAACTAAAATATATTAGTAACAAAAATTTTACCAAAACATTCCAAGAATTTTGGTTCTATGGTTTAAAAATGCATTAAAAAGGGTTTTTTTTTGTAAAAAATGATGTAACATTCATTAATTGACTTTGGAAGATAGCTTTTGTGTAGAAATTTCTACACCATTCCCTCACCACTCACCTCCTACACCTCAGGCCGAGCTCCCTTGCTTCAGTTCTCATTTTCCCCCTCAATTCTTGCTTCATAATTCCTTCAAAAATCCACCGAAATCAACAAATTTCTTCACAAATTCAAACCTAATCCTTATTCCACCTCTTTCCAAACCCTAATTTGTTCAAAACAAGGTGAAAGGAGGCATCTTTCAAGGTCAAGTGCAAGTTAGGGTTCACTTGTAAGGTATAAATTCTAAACTGGTTGTTAAATTTGTAGTTTAAATAAGCTAAATTAGTATTTTAAAGTGTTAATTTCATTGTAATGGTTGGTTTTTGAAAATTCAAGAGAGGTGTTGATGCCCTAATTAGGGTTTGTTGTAGGATAAGTGGGTTTAAGTTAGGGTAGTGGTTATCTAGTTGGTTAGAATGGTTGTTTGTGCGATATAGCGATCGCTACACCGTTAAATCGCGACAATTGCATCGATATTTCTATGCTAATTGCTTACTAGTTTTTCTAAAATTTTAGGAGGTGATCTAATTGTGTTATTTTGGTGATATAATTAGCATCTCATACGACTATTAGGGTGTGTGAATGCGGAGTTTTGTCTAGTCGGGTTTTAGTTTTGACGATTTCCCCGAAACGGCGATTTTAGTTAAGGTTTTAGCGATTTTCGTGTATTTTCCGCGTACCGAGTGCACGTTGTGATTAATTCGAGAGCGTCGATCTTTTCATATTGTGAGTTGTGTCATTTCATAAATCTTTAATCTTATATTGTGTGTTATGCAATTCTAGGATCGGTCACGGAAACATCGGACGCGGCGCGCAAAGGCAAGGCGGTGGTCGGATCGGATTAGCGGGGCTTTCAGGTGAGTAGATGTATTCATCTATGGGGAAATCGTCTGGATGGCGCGAGGCGCCCCGTAGTTAGGATTACTTTATTTATTGCAAGATTTTCATTGTTAGTTAGCTAACCCCCCCTCATTCACATTGCATACCCTTATAACTAATCGTCTGTTAGATTGCATGGATATTCATATACACATGTGCGATATCAATTCGTAGGACACGAACACCATTACTATTGGCTCCTGTTGCACGCGCACTATTCATGTGACACACACGCCTTTGGTAATTGCCATGCCACGAGCACCATAGAACCTGTTTAGCTTAGTGTCACCAATTGCATCATACATGATATACGAAATCGCATAGCATGTATATACCTCGCATCATCATCATACTTACATAGATTTCTAGCCACAAATCACATTGCATGCCATGATATCATTGACATTTATCATATACAACATATTGGGTATTATGGTTTTCTTGAGGATTTCAGTATTTCTGCGGTTTCTGGATTTTGGGGAAAACCGCAAGAATTTAACAAAAGCTTATAGTTATCATTTTTTTTAAAACAAAGTTGCGGTTTTCTCGTGATGTATGTATCGTCCATCATGAGTTTTCATGTTTTCTGTTGGATTTCGAGACCCGATTCGAGGAGTGGATGAACCGTCTCGGGTACATGGTGGGCCCGGTATGGTACCCCGGGGAAAGAAGATCGAGTCGTAGACGATGAGCCTGGCAGGGGAAGACTACCTACCGGTGATGTCTGGCGTGGCGGATATCCGGAGGATACAGACCGTTGTCGTGAGATTTGATGATATAGGCCGATCCGGACTGACGGAGCCCGATGTATTGAGACATTGATACAGTGAGACATTGAGACAGATGTGTTTTCATATTTGGTGTCGATGCTTGACACGGGTTTCAGATGATTTCTTGATGGTATTTAGCTATTATACATATATTCTTTTTCTAAAGTTAAGAATGCAGAACTCATAACATTTAAAACACTTAAAGATTTAGTATTGACATTGCATACATATGCATGCATACTAGAGGTATTACATCACATCTGGATATACATGCTGTGACGCATTTGCGTGCATTCTTACGATTGCCTTACTAAATATTATATTCTACTCACGAGCTGGTAACTCACCCCCGTTGTGCCACAGTGTCTTGCAGGTCGGACTCATCAGCCTAGTAGCGGCGACTTATCTTATTAGTGACTTCTTTTGCTCAGACTCGCGACATTGCTTGTAGGTGGGTTGCGAAAGCCCTATTATCTCTTTTTGTACCATTTTTGTATCTAGTATTCTCCATCTACCACTTCTTATTTGTATATTCGACCTAGTGATGAGACCGAGAGATTTGTGTATATGTGGGTTCTTTTGGGTCGAGCTCACTTGAGCCGACGTTGTGTTTTCTTACATTTCGCATATCTTTATGCTCTTTTTCTTGAGATTACATATATATATTGCGTGTGGTTGTGATCCGCCTTGGGCGAAGAGCTAGCTCCCGCTTGGGGATGCCATTTTGTGATTACATGTTATATATCTTGTTGTACCCATTTTGGGGGATAGAATTTACAAAGGAGACTCTGCCGAAATTTTCGGAAATTTCTGATGTTTTTAAAAAGGGGTTCAATGCAACTTAATTGATTTCAAAATCGTTTTCATGAAAACTCTCTTTTGATTTTGGTTTAGTTTCTGGGCTTTGGCTGACTTAGGTTACGTTACGCCTTTAGACGTCTCGTAATCTAAGTGCCAGTCATGTTCCGTACTTTCGGGTCGTGACAAAGTTGGTATCAGAGCGTAGGTTTTACCTTTCTGACTATAGGACGACCTTGTTAGATGGAGTAGGTGACTTAAGCAGAGTGGCGTAGCGTGGGTATGATCTGCGGCATACTTACGATACGGTACTCCGCTTAAGTGACCTTAGGACAAAATTGCTTGTATTTCCCTTCTTGATTCCTTGCATTCCTTGATTCAATTGCAATGTTCTTATCGGTCCTGTTTCTTATTCCAGCTTTGATGCCGCCAAAGACTACGAGAGCTCAGCGGGCTGCCGCTAGGGATGAGATTCGAACGGGCTCGTTTAAGGTGAGAATCGAGCGGGATGATACGCCTACCCCTCAGGGTCATATTGATGTGCCTTATCCAGACCGTATTATCAGATTAGAGGCCGGCATGCAGGAGTTGCGACAGATGATGGGATCTTTAGTTGAGTCCAGTCGGGCACAGAGATCCAAGGACGTTCCTTCCACCGCACAGACCACGATTGTACCCGCTGCACAGATGGTCACTCCTGCTGCTACTGCGCTATCCCTGTTTCACTACAGGAGTTTATGAGATTGAGACCTCCAGCTTTTACCGGTGCGGATGCGACAGAGGACCCACAGGCATTTCTTGATAGGATGGCTCGGATTTGCCGTTCGTTGAGGTGTTCTGATGATAGGTTGGTGGAGTTCGCGAGTTTTCGTCTGGAGGGTCTTGCCCAGACATGGTACGATTCAGTAGAGAGAGGTCGAGCTGCAGGTCTACCTTCTATGACCTGGGATGAGTTTACAGCTGCGTTTCTTGCCCGTTTTCTTCCGGGGAGTGTCCGAGATGCTCGAGCCTATAGTTTTGAGTCTCTGCGCAAGACTCCTGGGATGACGGTGTCGGAGTATGATATACAGTTTACCCAGTTGTCTCGATATGCTCCGTACCTAGTAGACACAGAAGAGAAGAGAATAAAGAGGTTTGTGCGAGGGCTTGATACACAGCTATTCCTTACCATCGACACCTAGCACTTTGATACATACGCAGCCGCGATGGACGCAGCCTTACTTTTGGAGGAGCGTATTTCTGAGACTCCGGTCGTTTCTGGGCCGAAGAGGATTCGTACTGATACGCCAGCTCAGCGGCAGATGGGTAGACACCGCGATAGATTATTTCCAGGAGATGGTGGAGGCAGAGGATTGAGACGAGGTCAGTTATTTGGTTCATATCCACAGACCTAGTAGTCGTCGCCAGGATGTTTTCGGTGTAGGAGTCAGTACCACCGTGTCAGAGACTGTACCATGGGACGCCAGGGCGCGGCGACAGTCCCGCATATGACCTTACCACCCTCACCACCTCCTCAGAGAGCTCTACTTCCTACTCCTGATGATGCTCCACGCCAGCCAGATGCTCCTAGAGGTCGTGGGCGTGGCGGTCCGGTTCAGAGAGGACGAGGCGACAGAGGCAGAGGCAGAGGCCGAGGTAGAGGCAGAGGACAGCCAGCTACTAGTGGTGGATAGGCCCGAGTGTTCGCGTTGACTCCTAAGGATGCACAGGCATCCAATGCCATCGTGACAGGTACTCTGGCAGTATGTTCTTTTGATGCACGGGTATTATTTGATCCAGGCTCCACACATTCCTATGTATCCACGTACTTTGCACCGAGGTTTGGCCGAGAGTCTTCTCCGTTAGATAGTCGCTTGTCATTATTACACCAGCAGGCGAGTCGTTTGTTGCCCATGTTGTGTACCGATCATGTTCCGTTCGTATCGGGGAGAGAGATTCTCCAGTTGATTTGATTCTCTTCGATATTCTAGACTTTGACGTTCTTCTTAGTATGGACTGGCTAGCCACCTGTTATGCATCCGTGGACTGCCGTGAGAAAGCAGTCAGATTCAGTTTTCCTGGTGAGCTGGTTCTTGTTATTCAGGGAGATCGTAGCGCTACCCTTCCCAGCTTAATTTCTTCTCTTCGCGCTGGTCAGCTCTTGAGGAAAGGGTGTCAGGGATTCTTAGCCTATGTTTGTGATACTAGCTCCACAGAGGTTCCGTTGGACCAGGTTCCTGTTGTGAGAGAGTTCCCTGATGTATTCCCCGACGAACTGCCTGGTCTGCCACCAGAGCACGAGATTGAGTTCTACATCGACTTGATCCCCGGCACGGGGCCTATCTTATCCCTACAGCGGGTAAGAACTGCGTCAAAGTGTAGTACACACTCGTTGAAGGAGTCACCAAAAATGGAGAAATCATCCATAAAAATCTCCAAAAACTTTTCAACCATGTCTGAAAAGATCCCCATCATAGACCGCTGAAATATAGCGGGTGCATTGCATAACCCAAAAGGCATGCGACGATAGGCAAAAGTGCCGAAAGGACAAGTAAATGTGGTCTTGTCTTGATCCTTTTTGGCGATGGGGACTTGGTTATAGCCGGAATAGCCATCCAAAAAGCAGTAAAACCCGTGCCCAGCCAGTCGTTCTAGCATTTGGTCAATGAAAGATAAAGGAAAGTGGTCTTTCCTTATCACGGCATTGAGTTTTCTATAGTCGATGCAAACTCGCCACCCAGTTTGGGTGCGAGTGGGTATTAACTCATTTGCCTCATTGGTTATGACCGTAATGCCCGATTTCTTTGGGACAACATGATTGGGGCTAACCCACTGGCTATCCGAGATTGGGTAAATGATACCACTATCAAGACATTTAACAATCTCCTTCATGACAGCCTCTTTCATTATGGGATTGAGGCGTCTTTGAGGATCCCTTATCGGTTTGGCATCATCCATCAAGTGAATATGATGTTCAACTATGAGGGGACTAATCCCCTTGATGTCCGCCATAGACTAGCCAAAATCTTGCCGATTATTTTGTAAGACCATTAAAAGGGCCTTCTCTTGCTCGAGAGCTAGAGAGGCCAATATGATAACGGGAGGGTCTCATTCTCACCTAGATAAGCATATTTAAGGTGCGACGGCAAAAGCTTTAGTTCAAGTTTAGGAGGTGAAACAATTGATGGTAACAATGATGTAACTGTTTCAAACTCGAAGGATTCCATCAACGGTTCAAATCGAGTGTACTCAACCGAGTCGGATGGTTCAACTAACTCATCCAAAAAAGCAAAATACTCAAACTCGGGTAGTGAGTCTTCAAAATCGTCTAAAAAGGTGAAACACTCATAATCGTTGTCTGGCGTGAAAGCTGTGTCGGATTCTAGCAGGAACGCACTAGAGGCGTCAACACTGCTGTGATCAAACATAATTTTTTCGAACTCACAGTCCTCCTGCGCGATCTCATTGATCGAGCAAACATCAAGTACACTAGAATTAGGCTCGGATGGCTTATTTTCCAACTTAAAAATGTTGAGTTCAATTGTCATATTGCCAAAAGATAGATTCATTGAACCATTACGATAATTGATCACCGCATTAGAAGTCGCAAGGAATGGTCGACCAAGTATCACCGGAATTTGACTCCGGGGGTTAGCTACAGGTTGTGTATCCATAACAATAAAGTCAACGGGGAAAATGAAATCCCCTACTCTAATTAACACATCCTCCAACTCTCCCCTAGGATGGGTGATGGATCGGTCGGCCATTTGGAGAGTACAATGAGTGGGTTTAAGCTCTCCAACTCCTAAATGTTCGTATACAGAATAAGATAGCAAATTGACACTAGCAACAAGATCTAATAGTGCTCTATTGATGTTCTTGTCCCCAATTGTTATCGAAATAGTAGGACAACCGGGGTCCTTGTGCTTTTGGGGTAAAGATTGGACAAGAGCATCACTAACAGCACTAGCCACGAAAACTTTCTTTGGTACTTGTGACTTCCTCTTCTTGGTGCATAAGTCCTTTAAGATTTTCGCGTATGAAGGAACTTGTTGGATTGCATCCAAGAGAGAGATATTTATGCTAACCTATTTGAACAACTCTACAATCTTCTACATTTGTGGAGTTGGTTTATTAGATCTCAACCTGTTTGGAAAAGGAACATTTTGAAAATCTGTTGAGTCCAATTTTTGTGGATCAGATTGTGGAGTTGGAACGGATCCCCATATAGATGTGTTCGTGATGTGAGAAGTGGGTCCGTTCGAGCTAGAAGAAGTAGAGCCTTGTGAAGGATGAAGAATAGGCTCTAACGAAGAAGAAGAAGAAGAAGAAGAAGAAGAAGGTGGAGAAGATGAAGAAGGACCACCGGCAGGGGTGTCATTGTTAATACCCACATTATTGTGCAACACTTTTCCGGATCTCAACATGGTCACAGCATTTACGTTATGATTCCGCTGTTCATATGCAACATGTGCGTGAACGGGATTTGGCAGTGGTTGAGATGGAAGCTTTCCTTTTTCTCACTCGCTCAACGCAGCATTGAGTTGTGCAATTTATGCCTCAATAGATTTGATGCTTTGATCGTGTGAGGTACTGTTTTGCACCAAAGATTGAATAGAAGTCTCCAACGTTGCTGCGGATTGTATAGATTGCTTTAGGAAAGCATCTAGACTTCTTTCTAGCGAGTTAACCTTATCATTATGAGGTTGAACAAAGTTGTTTTGAGGGTAAGAATTGTTTGGCACAAAATTGTTCATTTGGTTAGGGTAAGGTTGCGGTTGGAAAGGTTGCTGGAATTGAGTTTGTGGAGGTGCTTATTGTTGTGGAGGAGGAGGCCTTTGAAAATTGTTATTTTCTTAGAATTGTTGATTTTGGTTCGAAGCGAAATTTGGGTGACTCTTCCAACCCGGATTGTATGTCGAAGAGTATGGGTCATTTCTTTGTCGTTGCTGAAAGGCAGCATTGACTTGATCATGTCCTTGAGCAGATGGATTGTAAGGACACTCTTCGGTGAAATGTGATGGATCCGAACAACAAGCACAAACAGTTCGTGGGGGCACAACAGGGGCAGGAGAAGGCTATGAGATTTTGGTCTCAATCACTTCTAGCTTTTTCGTAAGTGCGACCATCTTGGCCTTCATAGCAATCGACATATCTAATTGATGTATGCCTGCCCTAGACTGACCAATTGAAGAAGATGAGGTGGTCTTGGTGCTTTCCTACTGAAGTGTTTGTTCAGCAAGATCATCGAGAAACTGCCACGCTTCCTCACTAGATTTGGTTAGAAAGTGACCTTAACAAATGGTTTCTAGCAACTGCTTCGTTGCCGGATTCAATCCCTCGTATAATGTTTGGCAAAGTTGCCAATTTTCGATCCCATGGTGAGGGCATTGAACAAGTAGGTCTTTGAATCTTTCAAAACACTTCCAAAAAGGTTCGGAAGGAAGCTGGAAAAATTGTATAATCTCATTTCGAATTCTCGCAGTCTTGTGATGTGGATAAAACTTTTTAAGAAATGCTTTAACAAACTCTTCCCAATTCTTAATTGAATGTGATGCTGTGCTGTATAACCACTTCTCGGCTAAGTCACATAAGGTGAAAGGAATGACCCTTAGCCTTATAGCATCATCGGATTATTGGGTTGTTCTCATCATTGCGCAAACGTTTTGGAATTTGTTGATAAAGACATAGGCATCTTCGGATTCCAATCCGTGAAATTTTGGCAACATATTGATGAAGTAGGGTTTGATCTCAAAATTGTCCCCATTTGCCGGTGGGAGTGAAAGACAAGTGGGTAAGGCGGTGCGGATTGGGTAGAAAAGATCCTGGAGCTTGATTCGTTGGGGCGCTTCAACAGGCGGGTGATTCGAGTTATTCGCACCTAACGGAGGTGGAATCAGTCCTGTGGGTAAGGTGTTGTTAGGATTATATCCCGACATACCTTCGGAAGAAGAATTTGAAGGTGAAGGTGAGGAAGTGGAAAGAATTTTGACTTCGGAGTCGAAAGCTTCGTCGGTCGGTACCAACGAGACACGGACTAATCGGGCGCTAGTGTCCCTAGTCCAACCGGACATACACTGAAGAGGTAGTGTAATCAAAAAGGTGAAAAACGGAATGTGGGGGTAAGAAAACCTTAATGAGAAGAAAATGGTGTAAGTGGGGTGCAAAGATTTCTTAGCGTCAAGTTGCAATTTTTTTTGTAAAAATTTTCCCTTTTTTATCCTTTTTATGTGGAGCTTTTTTTTTGCAAAAAGATTTTCGATAAAAGGCTATGACACACTTTCAATCAACCATAAATGCACAATCAGGCCTAGATCTAGGGTCACCTAGGTCAGCTAGACAGCTCCTAACTGTTCCAATGGGCTGGAAATAGGACCTCAAACCGCCTCTTCACCGCCAATTGCGGCCAGGTAAGTGCCAGGTGAGTGGGAAGCTCTCCACTACAAGTAGTGGTCCTAATTAAGTAACCACTCGCCTTAGACACACTTGCCTAGACACCACAAAGTCAGATTAGGATCAACGGCCGATGCCTACAACTATTCCTTTGTCCTATTGAGCGCGAAGTCCTTAGGGCCGAGTCTAATCTTTTTTTAATTAAATAACGGTCAATGCATATGCCTTATGTGATTTCTGGCGTCCTGGGAAGGGTGATGAAATCTCCACCCAATCTGAATTGCTCTCAATCCCCTTAAAGTCCGATTAAAAATATGCAAAGCAGCAACAATCACTTCCAATCAATTTTTTTATTTTTTTTAGTACGGCGCAAAGAATCCTGCACAAGATCAATTATTGGAAGGGGGAGAGATTTTTTAAGTGCAAAGAATCCTGCAGGAGATTTTACAGAAGATATATTGGGATTTGCAGAAGAGAGAGAAAGAAACAAACAGAGGGAATTTCGATTGCTGACGTCAGCAGGGCGCGGCGCTTCCGCGGCCGGAGGTAAGGTGCGGCGGCGGTTCCGTGATGGAAGCGACGGCTCGGTTCCCGAAAAAAATTCTCCTCCTCGGTTTTGACTTTTCTCTGTTCTTCAGATCTGTCGTTTTCTGTTTTGCTCTCTGGATTTTTCCAGATCCGAACTCGTTCGTCGATCCTGCAAAAATTCACACGAGAAACCTTTCAAACAATAAAAGATGATAAAATTTTTATATTTTTCAAATTTTCAGTTTTTTATGATTTTTATATTTTGTATTAACCCGAAATCACAAAAAGAAAATACTACGCCATCCCCGGCAACGGCGCCATTTGATTTGTGTGAGTTTTACAATCAAAGAATTTTAATTACCGCAATCAAGAACGACGTCGCTTGGTACATAGCCGGTGAATACGGGTCGGTCCACAGGGATGATGTGTATTTCCTAATTGTTCTAACGTGTTAATTCCAAATGGTGATTGGATCTTTATCACTAAAAACTAATTTTTATTTATACTAGGATTAGGAATCTTGCTAGGGTTAGGTTTAGGTTAAGTTTGGTAAAATAAAATTTCCCACCTCTTTCAATGCCTTAAATTAGATCTTTTTAGGTGTTATGGTAATTATTAATAAAGGGGATTCGGACGATCGGGAAGAAACGATGTTTCTTCCTCTGGGTCCTTGTCCGTCCTTTCTTAATCCTTACCCTAACCTCCATGGAAAACATGCATATCCGGTCTTTTATACTACGGTATCACCGTTACCTCGTGTGTAGAGTGCCGTATGGAGCGGAATATGGATGCATGCATGGAGTCCTAATTATTAACATGTGATGGGCAAGATAGGGTTGAGAGATTCGCATCTCTCAAACCCTTCCCTCTTCCTAACCCTAACAAGCGAAGAACTACTCGCTCTTTAGGGGATCTAAGAAAAACATGATTTTTATGAGTTTTTGATTTAAAAGATTAATTATCTAACTACTGTAGATTAATAAAAGAATTCTAATCTAAATTAAATTAAGGCAAATAAGAATTTTATCTAGGGCAGAAATTAAAAACTAATTACTAGGGCAAATAAAAAAAAGAACTACTTACAAATTGATGCTCTCTAAATCTTGAAAAGAATTCTGAATTTTATTAATGAAAAGAGGCATGACCAAAAACAAGTTTTTGGGTCTCTATTTATAGGACATAGAAAACCCTAGGTTTACAATCGCCGCACGTATGCTTTTACAAAAATACCCCTAGAAAGATTAGTCAACACGCCGCCAATTACCAAAACTTTTTTCCATCACTACGGGCATACACGACCGCGGAACCGTGGCCATAGGCTAGGTTTGGCCGCGGTTCCGCGGCCAAACAGTGAGATTGTGTCTTCAATTTTTCTGTTGCTCCTCTGGTTGACTTTGCCTTCTTGTTTCTTTGGTTGGTTCTTCATAATGCTTCATAATGTTTTCCATTTCTCTTCCAGATCTCCACAGTGAGTAATGTAGTGGACTTTACCCATTTTACTTGTGTGAACTTGTTCATTGATCTTCATTGTCCCTCAAAATGTGGCATGCTCAAGTTTCCACCATTTATCGGTCGTAGTCTCACTTTTGCATCATCTTTTGTCTTTTTCACTGTTTTTGTTCCGAGAACCTGTAACTTGTAACTATGTAGCAGACATGGGTCAATAGCACCTGTTTATTTGTAAAATGAATAAGAATGGGGTCTAAAAGAATGCAAAATTATGGTATGAACAATCGTCGGGGATTCGTCTCTCCCGATATTGGGGGTGAGATCGCGCTGTGTTTAGGAGAACCATTACACGAAATCCCTGGCCAGGGTAAGCGAGATTTACTTATAGGTGTTCCAGTAGTTTCTCAGGGTGTTCTGGGCTACTCTCTGACACGACTTATACCGCTATTAGGGGTCTGACGTTTACCAGCCCCTTAAGCCCTATATGTGATACTCATAGACGAATAGACCAGACAGTACTGATATTGTCACTGACATGCTCAGGAGCGTTTCAGGATGAGTTCGCTCGTCAGTATCCCTTTCGGTCAATACCTAGGCAGCCGTTACGTACAGCTAGTGCCACTGACGGCTTGTGGTTAAACTCACTGCAAGCGTATTGACGAGTCTTTAGAGTCCCCCACAAACAGTTTCCCAAGTTCGGGGGAAACGTTGTAGAGGCCGTATGGTTTTATGGCTGGGTTCGAACATACACGTGCACTTGTGCACGTGTCATGGTTCGGACAGGTAATACTAGTGGTCTTCTGTTTAAGCCGGATCCTAGTATTATATTGTGTAGGAATATTTTTGTCTCATTGCATTCGTATTCGGTCAGAATATAGATGCGGGTATATATATACAGTTGTGGGGTAATCTTGTAATTCCTTACGGGGTTATTTTTGAAGTTGCCAGTTTTTCTTCTCTCGATTAAACATTAGTTTTAATGTTTAATTTATGGTTAATATATGTACGTTCTTTTTTGGCCATATTATCAATTCTTTTTCTTGGCCGAAATTAGGTGAGGTGGGGGGGCTTCATTTGGATTTGTTTTGGAAAGTAAATGTGAAGGATGGGCTTGTGTATGAGGTGGCAATTTAGTGAGCATTAATATAGCATGGGCAGCATGGGTCTTTGTGGGTGCTGGAATCATTTTGAGGGTGTGTGGTGGCTGCCTTGTAGGATTAATTTCTTTAGTTGCTTTGATTTTTACAACCTCCTCACCACTTGCAAATCCACAGAGAAGAATTTTTCTTCATGTTGCCAAGAGCAACATTGGTCGAGCCCTTTTATTCTTCCACTTCCAAATTTCTAAAGCTCATAATTTCACATCTAAGCAACTTCTGTTATCTCCACCCAAGTACTTGGGTGCCTTGAGACAAAATATTCTACACTCTCTCTACTTCAATCTTGGACATGTCGGCTAGCAAACTTCATGTCCGAGTTGCTTCGGTTCGAAGAGGGAGCCCGTATAAAGATTCCATAACATGGTGCCATTTCGACGAGCGAGATCGGAGAGCGGACTTTGTCGGCGCAGCAGCGAGGAGCTTGATGCAGAGACTGAAGACCGAAGGACACGGATCGAACGGTATAATCTCTCCAAACTCTTTTACAGTTTACTAGTTTACGGTTAATGGAACGATCCGGGTATTTGGTTGCGGTAGCGCCAGTTTTGTAAAATGTTTTTGTTCGGCATTTGGCGTCGGATTGAAGGTCGGGGCGCTTTCGTACCCTAATATGGTATCAGAGCCAAACTATTTACCGTTAACTAGTTGGATTAGACAATGTTAAAGTATCAAAACCGAAACAAAACCCAAACACCGCCATGGAATATGTAGTTTCTGGTTGTTTTCAAAAGGTCTAGAAAAATTATTTAAACATGTGCAGCAGACTACTGGGGAGATTACAAGAACACACCCCAAGAACGAACCCCCTCCACTGGAATTTGGCCGAGCCCATGCTCAAGAAATTCGGCTTCGCCGGTTTTTCAATGGCCTATGGGGTTGGTGTTTTGGGTGTTGTTCTGGTCTCTGGGAAGTTGGTTCAGTGGTGTTGTTTATGTAGCCCAGTTTGGATAAAGTTTTATTAGGATGTTTGGGCTATTCAAGGGTTATTTAGAATTCGATATTTTCTAACATTATTTAAAGTTTGCAGTGCATTACATATCTATCTGTGACCGTGAATGTCATTTGATCGGTAAATCTTGTCCAATCGCTATAGTCCTTTTAGACGGATTTGCGAACGTGACATTCACGTTGATGTTCTATGTTGTGCTGTGATGTTGCGGATTTGTTGTGGTGGATAGATTGTGTGCATTGGTAGTGCATTTTGGATTTATTTGTACATTTGATATTGCGGGACGAGCGTCCGACATGTGGACTACCGTCACTTCCTGTTTGTATATTATTCTTTTGGGACACGACCGGATTGAGGTTGATGTCACCGTTGTATATATTTTCTTTTCTGTACTAGGATTAACCCACGGTGGGGTGCACGGATAGCCGGGTTCTAAAGGGAAACGGGCCCGCATCTCATGGCGTTGGGACGGAGGGGGCCTCACTCTAGTATTGGCGGGCTATTCGCCGCACTCGTAGAGGGTACAGGTTGACTCAAGGAGGGGTGCTCAAGTTATCGGATTCCGTGAAGTGCTGGATGGTCCATTCACTTTGCTGAAGGGGGCTGCCTCGCTTTAGGTATTGGCGGGTAACTTGCCGCACTCGTAGGGGTCTAGGTTTCATTGCACAGGCTATCCACACGACTAGTGGAACGTCGGGTTTCAGTTGTGGCTCAATAAAACACGGGGCTCCCAGATTATCTGTATTGTTCTGTGATGCTTATTAATTTTCTGTGATGTTGCATTTATTACGCCTTGAGCGATTATTATATATTGATATATATAATAGCAGATGTTCTATATGTTTTGCACCCGCGCTAGTCCAGTCCCCGCTCTGTCGTTAGTTAAGTAACCTAACGGGTGATGACGGGACCCCGTGGCGAATGCGGAAGGCATATACGTACATTATATTTTCGTTCTTTACTAGTGTGATCAATTGATAGGACTGCGTTGATTCTTATCAATGCAAGGAAAACAAACCTATATTTGATGTTGTTGGAACCAATTTTTTGAAAACTGTTATTACAACGACGTTTCCTTTTGCTTTGCACAGTGGTATTCAGTTTAGAATATTCTGCACCTCATTCGATGAGGCAATAGCCGAGATCCCTTCATCGGGAGTGACCCCTTTGGCAGAAGTTTGCGTCAGGGTAATAACTTCACTATAGTCGATTACTTTTTGCTTTGCATCACGGTATTCAGTTAGAATATCCTGCACCTCATTCTACGGGGAAAGAGCCGAGATCCCTTCACCGGCAGTGACCTCTTTAGCAAAGGTTTTCACCACTATATTTTTTGTAAATCCACTTGGATTCCTTCAACGATATCAAGTTCATTACGCTAAAGGTTTTTCGCCAAAAACCAGCCGTAGCCCTCCATCATTTCTGAAAAGAAGCGCCTAGTATTCATGTTATGTTTGTTGGCTTCCGTCAAGGCATAGTGTGCGGTAGCTATGTGTTACTTTTCTGTAGCATGAATATGCATTAATCTAGGACAGTCGTGCAGCCTTGTTGGCATTCGTCAAGGGCGAGTATGGGTGGGTCTAAATTAATCAGGACAATGATGGGTAGAACTTGACTTGCAACTTATGATTTGTTGGTATCCGTCAAAGTCATAAACTGCTTGGGGGTAAAAATCATATCGGGAGTTTCAAACATACAGGAAACTTTCCAGGCATGCGAATACCTTCTGGAGTGTGGTGACTTGAGTAGATTCCATCAAGTTATCATGCGATGATAGTTGGATCCCGATTCCCATTGATGAGTTGGTTTACTCCTCGGGTGATTCCGACTAATTCTTCTTTCAGGTTTGGAGGAGAATTTGAGGTTACAGTGGGAGACATTTAGGTTAGAGTGCACGTAGAGTGTTTCCTTTCTCTCTCTCTTTGACTGCGACCATGACCCGACCCTGGACTATAACTCAGTAACCAAATTAACCGAACTTTCTTAAAACACTGTATTTTGGATTGTCTGAGTTGCATACATCATTGCCACTCCTTCTTTTACCCTTTGTATTTCTCCAGAACACCCCGTATTACTACGAACATCCACTTCCATTGGATAAATCCATCGTATGGTTATATAAGAACTCGAAGGAACTTGTTCCAAATTCGAGGATGGATTCTGGTTCTGGAGAAATTGAATAGGTTTATTCAGTTGTCTTTTCCTTTTACCTTCTCTCAGGTTTCAAGTACTCCTAGGATTAGGAGAGTATACCTATTACGCTTATTGGATAGTCTTCTTCCAAACCATAGGCAGGTGCCGAAAGGTAGGGAATGAAGAAAACCAATTAGCCTAAGTGTGGTGTACAGAAGGTGATAAGTAAAGACAAATAAAGGGATTGGAAAGAGGGAAAAGTAAATTGCGACTGCTATCATTCACGACCAAACCACGTATTTCATCACCACTCCTAATTCACCATTGTATTTCTCTAGAACACCCCGTATCACTACGAACATCCAATTCCATTGGATAAATCCATCGTATGGTTATATACGAACTCGAAGGAACGTTTTCGATGATGGATTCTGGTTCAGGAGAAATAGGAACAAGGTTTATTCAGTTGTCTTTTATCCTTACCTTCTCTCAGGTTGCGAGTGCTTCTAGGATTAGGAGAGTACACCTATTATGCTTATTGGATAGTCTTCTTCCAAACCATAGGCTGGTGCCGAACGGTAGGGAAGGAAGAAAACCACTTAGCCTAACGATGGTGTACAGAAGGTAATGAGTAAAGAAAAATAAAGGGAATTGGAGAGATGGCAATGAAATATACGGTTACAGTCATGAATCTGATAATGGAAGATGCATTACTAGGAATACCCAGATACCTCTTCGAAACATATTCATGTTTCAGTTTCACTGTGTGTTGTTAATAGAAAACTGATTTCCCAATTAGACCCTTGCTTCAGGGTATGTATTTACCAGGTATGATTTTCACATCTGTATGGTTTTACAGATGATGAGTTGGAGTAAGTTATTAGGAATTAGGTGATCATCCTCATTATATCGGAATTCTTTGTAATTGGTGATATTTGAGGAAATCGCCTGGGTACAGTTTTCAACCAACGACGCACAGAGTTTGTGTTATTCAACTCAGGGGACTTATACAAAGTATTGTATATTGTCCAGTGTCCATTAGGACAAAGGGGTTGGTCCTCATACTGTATTCTGTTTACTTTTGAATTCTCAAGTTTTAGACAAGTGTTTCGTAGAAATACAAGGTCTAAGTTTGAGAAGTTATAGGTACAGGAATAAAGTAGAAAACCATGTGTTGCAAGTATCAGGATTCTTCATGGTGATCGAAGATGTAGATACTTGTGTATGGTATTCAGTTGATAATAATGGTTTTGAAAAACTTGTTTCTCTTTCAGGTTACTCATAATTGGATGCACTCCTAAGTTGAGTAATGCTGATTGGCCTCTCTCCATTTAGTTGACATGCACTGGAAACAGCTGCGTGATTTGAATTTGGTTCCAATTAAATCAGTGCCTCTGTTCTTATATGGTATATAAAATGGTTCATATCTTAACGATGTTAAGGTACATGGAGTTGTCCGGCTCATACTTAAAACCAGACTGTGGATAACTCAAGGCACGTTTCTGTAATGGCTGTTTGTGGGTTAACCCGGGCTATGATGAGGGTTAACTTTATACCATCTGGAAGATCAATAGTGATATTGTTCTTGACTCGCCACAGTTTTAGTAAAATGGTTTTTTTCAGAAAACAGTAGTGAGAGTATGGTAGAACTGGAAGAGATTCCAGAACCGCAAACGATTACTGAAAATTTAATAGGACCTAAAGATTCAAAAGGGTTTGACATTCCATTAGCCACTCCACAGAGATGGTGGGTAACCTCAGGCACTCGAGAGGTACTTCGATATTCTCAAAGACGGTGACAGGGATGTTCCTTTTTACCCAGACTTGACACTACTGTTGTTCCAGACTATGAGACCCGGCAGGAGGATGGATATGGCGTCGTTCTAAACTAGTTTTAGAAGTGCACGTATATATATTATTCTGCCAGAGGTTTGTTGTGATCAGTGGGAGCAGCGGAAGCATAGTGGACAAGTAGCTTATGTCTATTTATAGACTAAAGCAGATATAGCGGAGATAGATCATCTATTTTTGATGTGACAGTCATAGGGTTTGACTTCATCAGAATAGGGGATGGATCTGTTAAGAAGGTTGTAGGGTGTGATGTCCTGGTATTTGGATGACATACACATAGTAGGAAGTGAAATTCCTATACTACGATCGGTTTTACTGTGGTTGTCACACAGTAGTTTCTCCACATAGGATATGGATATAATATCAGGCATTCTGGTTACTAGATCTATGGTTTTAGATCTAGATTTGGGTAGGTTCCCAATCTGGGTACTTAGACAGTATTCTAAAGGTGTTTTAGAATGGACGACTCATGGCATGGTGGTGTACCTGCAGGTGATGGAGTCACCCTCTCTAAAGGTGTCTTACAGATTAAAGGGGAGAGGGATGCGCATGATTGACATATCACTTGCTTAGGCAATTGAGTTGATCATGAGATGTCAAGTACCACACCAGATGTTGTTTTTGCACCAGATGCAATAAGTTGATATTAATCCAATCCTGGAGAAACGTTCGGAAGCAGTTTTAGAACATAAGTGGTTGTTCTAGGAATTTGATAACGACAGCCTCCTTCGGGAGACGGTTGTTAGTTATATGTATGCCCTAGAGCCCATTACTATACATAGGATGTATATTGTAGTGGATACTGGGACATATATAGGGAGGACTTTCTTGCTCGACATGATAGTATGCTATCTGGTTACTCTTTACCTTAACGTGTATACTGATTGTCTCGCTGTTACATGTTGGTAAAGCCCTTAGGACGTGTACTTGACTACCTGGACTATGATGCAGATCATACTAGTAGGGACATGGTAGTCCATAAGTACATCCTTCAAGGTCCCTAGTCGTGGGTATATCGAGACGGGGCATCGATATACCAGAGTAGACTAGCGTATACCTTCTCGACCCATACAGATGGGCGATGGATGATCCTATATCCATTGGTGTTTGACATCAGAGATGATATATGGGTGCTCAGTGGAGACTGGGTACACTGGACGGACTCGCCGAGAACTCCCAGATGGTATTATACCTTACGTCAGATGGCAGTTCTCTGGTGACACTGGTACAGAGTAGTCTGTTGACCCGAGATCGTCATAGAGTCTTATGTGGTTCCCACTGTGCTTTGATTTCCACCTTACCACGTCCAAGAGGGCGTGCAAAATGGTGGTTTTTGGGTACAGTCCCGAATCACATGGAGGCAATGAGCGATAGGAGGGGATTCGTCTCTCCCGGTATAGGGAGTTGATGTTGCGCTGTGTTCGATTGGCTATAATCGGAAATCCCTGGCCAGGGTTGCTGAGATTTACTGGTAAGTGTTACCAGTAGTTTCTCGAACTGTTATAGACCTCATATCGACACGACTTATCGAGCTACTGGGGTCTGACGTTTACCACCCCTAGGCGAGATATGCGACATATCAGACGATCAGACCGGACTGTACGGTAAGTGTTACTGGTTGGATTCACAGGAGTGTGAGCGGGCTTGCTCTTCGATCTTCTGATCGCTCAATACCCGGGTGGCCGTTACATTTAGCAGACCGCTTGCGGCTTGTGGGTGTTTGATATGATCATCATCTGCCGCCGGCGTATTGACGAGTCTTTAGAGTCCTACACAGAGGTTTCCTGGCTCAAGCGAAACGAAATAGGAGCGCATATGAGATATGTGCGGGACCGAGAATAATGCATTTATGTGATACCGTATTCTATTCTCGCGATGAATGTATCGAATGGTTGTATGTGATATAACCTAGTTATTGAATCAAGGATTGATTCGATAAGCCGATACATTGGATATTAGTCGGTTATATGCGATATGACCGGATCGTTAAATCAAGTGTTGATTTAATGATTTAATGTATAATTATATATTTGATATATTACCTTGCATTAACTAGTATTGGTTCACTTAAGATGGATTTTCTCACTTGGTGTGCACATTGTATATGTGATATATTTTTGTGCACTTGATTGTATCATGTTTGATGATACATGCTAGTTTGTGTGTATGTTTAGTTTAAACCTTGGTTAAGTAAATGGTTAGGGTTTTGTTTAATTTATTTATTCATTTATTTATTTCATTTTGGCATGAAATGAAATGGTTGCTACTTTTGTTTTACATTGAAGCTTTGAAAAAGTCTACCATTTTTGTTTCATGCCTAACCTAACCATTCACCTAACCTTAGTTTACTCTCTACACATAACCATGGTTGCTAATATGATAAGGATCACTCATTTTCTATTATTCAATATTCTTATCATATTATCATATTCTTTTCTTCTTCTTCTTCTTCTTCAAGATGAAGAAAACCTTGCAACCATCAATGGTGACTTGATGATAAGAGTGAGAAATCCAATTCTAAAGTGAACCCACTTCCTATTTCTTCATCCTCTACCACTTGTCAACTAGTATAGGGTGTTTTCTTCACAAGTTTCATGGCTTGGTGAAGTTGGAGCTTGATCTTGTGTTGCCTCGACGTAGATCATCTTCGGCATCGAAGTCGACGACCTAGCCCGCCCATTTCTCCGATGAAGCCGACGCTTGAGCCCGAGATCCGATGATCGCAGCGAGGGGACTTCATCATGGAGCTATGGAGGTGGAGGACCGGATCTACAAAGGTTGTATTTCCGTTCACTCATAGTTAAGATGTTAACTAGTTGCATGTTTCGCTTAAACTCTAGTCAACGATCCGTATTAGGGTTTCTCGGCACTTGTAAAATTTGAATTTGGCATGGTTGATGCCTTATGAGACCTCATTAGTTTGCCTAGGAACCCTACAGTGGTATCAGAGCCTAGCTAGAGCCTTAGGCGATGCGTAGACGATGTTAGAATTCCGATCGAACCCCGAAACCCTAAAAATGACCCCTCTCTGTACATTTTTACAAAACTGGGTTTTTTCCATATTAAAAATTCTTAAAAAATTCAGCAGGAAATTCTAAGAATTACGGTGCAAAATTGACCAAGATATTCGATCAAAGCGCGGTGGAACCGCGGCATTAGCATGGCTAATGCGGCGGTTCCGCGGCCACTTAGTGTCTTCAGCCAGTCGTTTTTGCATAGTAACTTCTTTCATTCATTGCTGAGTTTTCTGGGAATTTTTAAAGTTTACTCAAGAGTTGAGTATTTTGGGTTGTATTGGGAGTTCGTAGATTCGATCGGATTGTCTAATTTTGTCTATGTGTTTTTCCGGGTAAATTTTAGAACATGTTAAAAAGTTTGACCGGATAGAAATACCCACTTTTTCCCCTGCCGGGAAATTTCCAAATGTTGGATTTTTCCGTGGTTTAAAGACGTTATAAGTAGTGCAAGTAACGCGATGGACCCTCTAGAAGACAACAAATCTTAACTCGATTATGTGACCGTCTTGAACTGTCCTTTGAACCTTCGAACTTGGGGCAGTACGGCGTGCCACATGTGAGGCGTTGGCTTGACCCTTCTACGGCTAGACCGTTGGTACTGTGGCATGAAATGGATGTTTTTGAACTTATTTCAAGAGTTGAGCTGTTATCGGGAAAACTTGGGTGTTTGGATGTTCGATCGGAAAGTTTAACATTTTCTATTTATCTGGAATGGGATACAATACTTGGAATCCACAAGTAGTTATGAGATAACTGATATGAATGTTTTAAGCATAGCACTTTAGTCTCACTTGATCGGTTGCCACGGAATTTTGATGCGATCAAAAGTCCGTCGCAATCACGTAGCGTACGCGGATACTCGCCGGTAAACTTAATAGACAGCCTCACCCAATAGCCCCGACCAAGTGACTGTAGGAGAACCCCGTAGCCGAAAGCATCCGTTCGGGTGCTCGCGGCAGCGGTGTTCCGCCTTGGTGTACTTCGTCGACGGCGTCGAGGGTGCGGCCGCCTACTAAAGTTTGCGACGAGCATTCGATCATGATGTCGGAAATCTTGTTGAAGTGCCCGACTTGATATTGAAAAGAGTTTTCGATAATGAGACTAAAATGCGGGGTTTTTAATTGTTAGGCATGCGATGTCTAAGTATTTCATTTGATTAGGCATGCGATGTCTATGCAGGTTGCGGATTCCAACTGTTGTAGTTTTACACTTTCTTTTCTGTGACCGTAAGTGTAATATGTGACATCGCTGGTTTCGTTGCTATATGTCAACGATAATTGGGATGCGCTTATTTACTTACGTTGATGACATGTGATGTTATGTATTGCTGGATATGTTATATTGGATCGTCGTGTTTGAATAGCCGGGTTTTTTTTATGTGAGATGAGTGTTTTTCATTTTCATTCATGTAAAAACTTGTATGTAATATTCTTTTATTGGGGCACTTCCAGGTTGCGGAAGTTGTCACCTTTTGTATATTATTTACTTTTCCGCACTAGGATAGACCCAAGGAGGAGGGCACAAGTAACCGGATTCTAGAGTCCAGTGGGAGACCAACTCGAGGAGTCGAGTCCGGGTCTCCTAACTCTAGAATTGTTAGGTTGCTTGCCGCTCTCGTAGGGGTCTAAGGGTGTGGGTTTGGCTATTCATCGCGACCGTGGAATCCGTGTTTTATACTGGCTCGTATTGAAAACATGGACGTCCTAGTATATCCAATATTTCATATGATTCTTCTGCTGCGATATCTGTGATGTGATCATGTGATATGTTCTGTGATGGATACTGTATATAGTATATATGATATATATATAGACGTTACTTATGTTTTACACCCGCGCTAGCCCTGCCCTGCTCTGCCGTTAGTTACCTAACCTAACGGTGCACGAGAGGACATCGAGGCGAATGCGGATGGCATAAGTGTACGTCGTATTTATCAGTGATGTTTAGGTACTTAAATGATGGGACTTCATTAATATGATTAATGAAAGAAAAAGAAACCTAAAGATGTTGTAGAATCGAATTTCAAAAATAAAACAGGTAGCTACAGTTCTTGCTTTGCACTGCGGTATATATGATATATCCTGCACCTTATTCGATAAGGAAAGGACCGAGATCCCTTCACCGGGAGTGACTTTTTTAGCAATAACTGGCAGATGCTACACCCCTCGGTTTCTCTTTTGACTGCTTCTATAGTTTATGCTTTGCACAGTGATATATATGATATAACCCGCACCTCATTCGACGAGGAAAGGGCCGAACGATCCCTTCACCGGGAGTGACCCCTTTAGCAAAACTAGAAAAGCCTAAAAAACACTCCATTTCAAAATTCATTCGATCCTACAACGATATCAAGTTCATTACGCAATAGGTTATCAGAAAAACTGTCGTAGCCCTCCATCATTTCAGATAAGTCCTGTTTAGTATTCGTGCTGCGTTTGTTGACTTTTTCAAGGCGCAGTGTGCGGTAGCTAACAGTATTTATCTGCTTATGCATATGATGCAGATTGGGTTAGGGTAGTCGTACGGCCTTGTTGACCTTGTCAAGGGTCGTGCGGGTGGGTTTGATTCAATCAAGAAATGACGGGTTGAACTTGGCAAGAGGTAGAGGGTGAAGAAATAGGAGGTGGGTTCACTTTAGAATTGGATTTCTCACTCAATTGCTCAAGTTGCCATTGATGAAGGCAAGGTTTTTCTTGAAGAAAAAGAAGGAGAAGATGAAGAATATGATAAGTCTCTTATTTTAAAAAAGAAACTAATATGAATACTTATCATAATGTAAACCATGGTTAGGTGTAGAGAATTGACTAAGGTTAGATGAATGGTTAGGGTTAAGCATGAAGACAAAATGGTCACTTTGGTCAAAGCTTCATGAAACTTCAACAAGCTTCAAGAATGAAAGCAACCCTTTTGTTTTCTTTTGCCATTTCTTTTTAATCCAAATTAAAAATAAAGATAAAAGAAAGAATAAATAAAAACCCTAATCATTTACTTAACCAAGGTTTAATTCTTTACACTTAACCAAATGAGCAAGCATCATCAAACATGATACAAACATGTGCACAAAAGTATATCACATATACAGCTTGCACATCAAGTGAGAAAATCCATTTAAAGTGAACCAATAGTAGTTAATGCAAAGTAATATATCAAATATATATAATTATATATTAAATCATTAAATCAACACTTGATTTAACGATCTGGTCATATCGCATACAACCAACTAGTATCCTATGTATCGGCTTATCGAATCAATCCTTGATTCGATATCTAGGTTATATTGCATATAACCAATCGATACATTCATCGCGAGAATGGAATACGGTATCACATACATGCATTATTCTCGGTCCTGCACATATCTCATATGCGCTCCTATTTCGTTTCGCTTGAGCCAGGAAACCTCTGTGTAGGACTCTAAAGACTCGTCAATACGCCGGTAGCAGATGATGATCATATCAAGCACCTACAAGCCGCAAGCGGTCTGCTAAACATAACGGCCATCCGGGTATTGAGCGATCAGAAGATCGACGAGCTAGCCTGCTCACACTCCTGTGAATCCAACCAGTAACACTTACCGTACAGTCCGGTCTGTTCGTCTGATATGTCGCATATCAAGTCTAGGGGTGGTAAACGTCAGACCCCAATAACCGATAAGTCGTGCCGATGTGAGGCTCATAACGGGTCGAGAAACTACTGGTAACACTTACCAGCAAATCTCTGATCAGCCCTGGCCAGGGACTTCCCTGTTACGGCCAATCGAGCACAGCGCAACATCAACCCCCAATACCGGGAGAGACGAAACCCCTCCTACCGCTCATTGCCTCCATGTGACTCGGGACTGTACCCAAAGACCACCGTTTTGCACGCCCTCATGGACGTGGTAAGGTGGAGATCAAAGCACAGTGGGAATCACACAAGACTCTATGACAATCTCGGGTCTACAGACTAACCTGCACAAGTGTCACCTGAGAACTGCCATCTGACGTGAGGTATAATACCATCTGGGAGTTCTCGGCGAGTCCGTCCAGTGTACCCAGTCTCTACTGAGCACCCGTATATCATCTCTGATGTCAAACACCAATGGATATGGGATCATCCATCGCCCATCTCATGGGTCGAGAAGCGTATACGCTAGTCTACTCTGGTATATCGATGCCCCGTCTCGATACACCCATGACTAGGGACCTTGAAGGATGTATCTATAGACTACCATGTCCCCACTAGTATGATCTGCATCACAGTCCAGGTAGTCAAGTGCACATCCTAAGGGCTTTACCAACATGTAACTATAAGACAGTGCAAAGAGACAAGTGTACATGTTAAGATAAAGAGTAACCAGATAGCATACTATCATATCGAGAAAGAAAGTCATCTCTATATATGTCCAAGCATCCAATATAATATACATTATCTGTACAATACTGGCCTCTAGGGCATACATACAACTAACAATCTCCCACTTGCACTAGGGCCAGCTGCTGTAGTATCGCATACCGAGTATCCCGAAGAGTCTCTCAAACTGTATCTGGGGAATGTCCTTCGTGAGTGGATCCTCCTTGTTGTTCTTCATGTCAACTCTCCTGACCTCGATCTCCCGGCGATCAACTATCTCCCGGATCAGGTAATACCGCCTCAGAATATGCCTGGATCGCTGATGGGACCTGGGTTCCTTGGCCAAAGCCACTGCTCCATTGTTATCGCAATACAAAGGTATTGGATGCTCAATGGATGGAACCACTCCAAGTTCAGTAATGAACTTCTTGATCCAGACAGCCTCTTTGGCAGCATCGTTGGCAGCGATGTATTCAGCCTCTATCGTCGAGTCTGCCACGGTTTCCTGCTTGGAACTCTTCCAGCTAACCGCCCCTCCGTAAAGGGTAAAGACAAATCCCGACTGCGACTTAGAGTCGTCCTTATCACTCTGGAAGCTCGAATCGGTAAAGGACTCCACTTGGAGTTCTCCGTTACCATACACCAAGAGCATCTCTTTAGTCCTTCGTAAGTACTTGAGAATGCTCTTCACTGCTGTCCAGTGACTCTCTCCAGGATCAGCTTGATACCTGCTCACTACACTTAGTGAGTACGCTACATCGGGTCTGGTACATAGCATCGCGTACATGATAGAGCCTACAGCCGAAGCATAGGGTATCCCTTGCATGCGAGCCCTCTCCAAATCAGTCTTGGGAGACATCTCTTTGGAGAGAGTGACTCCAGAGATCGTGGGCAAGTTCCCACGCTTGGATTCTTCCATACTAAACCTCTTTAGTATGGTGTCAATGTACCTGGATTGGGACAATCCCAAAATCTGTTTGGATCTATCTCTATAGATCCTAATTCCCAATATGCAGGAGGCATCACCAAGATCGTTCATTGAGAATCTTTGTGATAAGAAGAGCTTGACCGATTGCAGCATAGGAATATCATTTCCTATCAAGAGTATGTCGTCCACGTACAATACGAGGAAGACAACCTTACTCTCTGCCACCTTCTTGTAGATACAAGGTTCATCTGGATTTTTGACGAAATCAAACTCTTTGATAACGACGTCAAAGCAGATGTTCCAACTCCGCGATGCTTGCTTTAATCCATAAATGGATTTAAGCAGCTTGCACACCTTTCCGCTGCTCCCACTGTCTACGAAGCCCTCTGGCTGAGTCATGTACACGCACTCTTCTAAATCACCATTTAGAAAGGCGGTCTTAACATCCATTTGCCAGATTTCGTAATCATGATATGCAGCGATGGCAAGCATGATCCAGATGGATTTAAGCATAGCCACTGGAGAAAAGGTTTCGTCATAGTCCACACCTGGTCTTTGACGAAAACCCTTCGCTACAAGTCTAGCTTTGAAAGTCTCCACTTTCCCATCTACACCAAGTTTCTTCTTGAAGATCCACTTGCTCCCGATGGGTTTTACCCCTTAAGGAACAACATCCAAAGTCCATACTTTGTTGGTGTACATGGATTCCATCTCGGACTGCATAGTATCCAGCCATTTCACTGAGTCCCTACTCATGATGGCCTGCTCGAAGCTAGTTGGGTCATCATCCTCCATGATGCAATCCTCGCTCCCACCATCCATGAGAAAACCGTAGTATCTCTCAGGTGGGCGAGGAACCCTACTAGATCGGCGGAGAGGCTGAGGTTCATTTGGAGCTACTGAATCTTCTGGTTCCACTAAATCTTCAGTTACGGTTTGTGTATCTGGAACTTCTTCCAGCTCTACCACTTTGCCACTAATTTCTTTTTCAAGGAATTCCTTTTCTAAAAAGGTGGCATATTGAGAAACAAACACCTTTTTTTTCTTCTGTATGGTAGAAAAAATATCCCTGTGAATTCTTAGGATATCCCACAAACTTGCAAAGAATTGACCGTGCTTCGAGTTTGTCTGGATTTTGCCTTTTGACATAGGCCGGACAACCCCATATCTTAACTCGTTTAAAATATGGTCTCTTCCCACTCCATATCTCATATGGTGTGGTAGGTACAGATTTAGATGGAACTTGATTCAATAGGTATGCAGCTGTCTCCAGCGCATATCCCCATAAGGAAATAGGTAACTCAGCTGTGCTCATCATAGAGCGCACCATATCTAATAGGGTGCGGTTCCTCCGTTCTGATACACCGTTGTGCTGTGGTGTATATGGAGGAGTCAGCTGAGAGAGAATCCCATTCTCTTTTAGGAAGTCCAGGAATTCATTGCTCAAGTATTCACCTCCTCGATCGGATCGTAGGATTTTAATACTTTTTCCGGTTTAGTTCTCAACTTCTTGTTTATATTCTCTAAATTTCTCAAAAGCTTCTGATTTGTGTTTCATCAGGAACACATACCCGAACCTAGAGAGATCGTCAGTGAATGTAATGAAGTATGAAGAACCATCCCTGGCATGTGTAGACATAGGACCACATACATCACTATGTATCAGTCCTAAGAGTTCGGTAACTCTTTCTCCGTGTCCCGTAAACGGAGTTTTGGTCATCTTGCCTTTGAGACATGACTGGCGAGTGTCATAAGATGAAAATTCGAATGGCTTCAAATATCCATCCTTATGCAACTTAGCCAGTCGTGTCACATTGATGTGACCCAGTCTACAATGCCACAAGAAGGATTCGTTCAGTTCTGAACTCTTCCTCTTGTGTGTGTTTGTTATGCTCAGAACTGTTGATTGATTTAGAACATAAATGCCATTGCACAACGTTCCTGATCCAACCAACTTTTGGTTACGGAAAATGTTCATAACATTATCCTGTAATACAAAATTATATCCTTCTTTACTTAATAAAGAAACCGATATAATGTTGCATATCAGGTTCGACATGTAATAGCATTCGTTCAGAACCAATGTATTACCAGTAGGTAATTCAAGGTGATATTCCCCGACAGTCTTAGCTGCAACAATTGCACCATTTCCAACTCTAATGTCTTTATCACCTTCTCCAAGTTCTCTACCTTTTCTTAGCCCATGTAACTGATTACATATATGGGATCCTGACCCAGTATCTAATACCCAGGATGTAGAGCAAATGGAGAAACAGTTCTCAGTAACGAACACACCCGAAGAAAATGCATCAACATGTACTTTCTTCATTTGGGTGGCATGGGAATCCTGGTATTCCTCTATGTCCTGTTCATTCCTATAACTCTTATAAGAAAGAACGGACCCAACGTTCCCCAGCACAGTATAACATGCGGGTTCGGTCAATACATCCATATTATTATCTTTATTAGGGCATGAAATGGTCGCTACCTGGAGAGAGAGAGAAGAAAACACTTTAGCGTATGCTCTTGCAAGATCAGATTGGTTATTATCTTATCTAATCAGGATGGCTCCCACTGGTTTTTTTATCAAATCTTCCTTCAAACCCTAAAAGGAAAGACTAGCCGGGATTAATTACACACTACAAGTTCGCCAATCTTTCAGCCAGGCCAGTGTCGGTACTTTGAGGGAGGTCCCCCGTGCTTTCGCACGAACCTAATTAATGTAAACCTCGTTTTCCCAGAGGCGTAACCCCGTTGACACCTTTTTAGACACCTACTTGATCGGCTAATTGTAATGTGTAAAACTCTCCCAGGAGTAACTCTTACTCGCAGTGGGTATCGGGATCCAACTATCTTATAGAAGGTATGCAATCTCATTGCAAATTTCAACACTTGAAATTCCCGATAATATTTTGACCCTAGCAGCTATATGACCTTAACATAGTCAACAAATCATAAGTGCTAGTCAAGTCCAACCCGTCATTTCTCGATTGAATTAAACCCACCCGCACGACCCTTAACATAGTCAACAAAGTCGCACGACTACCCTAATCCAATCGCATCATATGCTTATGCAGATAAGCACTAATTAGCTACCGCACACTACGCCTTAACATAGTCAACAAACGTAGCACGAATACTAACTAGTACTTATTTGAAATGACGGAGGGCTACGACAGGTTTTTCTGAAAACCTATTGCGTAATGAACTTGATATCGTTGTAGGATCAAATGAAGTTTTGAAATGGAATGATTTTGAGGCTTTTTCTAGTTTTGCTAAAGGGGTCACTCCCTGTGAAGGGATCGTCGGCCCTTTCCTCGTCGAATGAGGTGGGGGATATATCATATATATCACTGTACAAAGCAGAAACTATAGAAGCAATCAAAAACAAACTGAGTGTGTAGCATCTGCCAGTTATTGCTAAAGGAGTCACTCCCGGTGAAGGGATCTCGGTCCTTTCCTCATCGAATAAGGTGCATGGTGTATCATATATACCGCTATGCAAAGCAAGAACTGTAGCTACCTGTTTTATTTAAAATTTGATTCTACAACATCTTTGGTTTCTTTTCTTTCATTAATCACATTAATGAAGTCCCATCATTTAAATACCTAAACATCACAGATAAATACGACGTACACTTATGCCATCCGCATTCGCCTCGATGTCCCCTCATGCACCGTTAGGTTAGGTAACTAACGGCAGAGCGGGGCAGGGCTAGCGCGGGTGCAAAACATAAGTAACGTCTATATAATATATCATATATACTATATACTGTATCTATCACATGATCACAACACAGATAACGCAGCAGAAGAAACATATGAAACATTGGATATACTAGGACGTCCGTGTTTTCAATACGAGCCAGTATAAAACACGGATTCCACGGTCGTGATGAATAGCCAATCCGATACCCCTAGACCCCTACGAGAGCAGCAAGCAACCCTACCAATTCTAGGGTTAGGAGACTCGGACTCGACTCCTCGAGTTGGTCTCCCACTGGACCCCAGAACCCGGTTACTTGTGCTCCCCTCCTTGGGTCTATCCTAATGCGGAAAAGTAAATAATATACAAAAGGTGACAACTTCCGCAACCTGGAAGTGCCCCAAATAAAAGAATATTACATACAAGTTTTTTACATGAATGAAAATGAAAAACACTCATCTCACATAAAAACCCCCGGCTATTCGAACACGACGATCCAATATAACATATCTAGCAACACATAACATCACATGTCATCAACGTAAGTAAGTATGCATACCCCAATTGTCGTTGACATATAGCAACGAAACCGGCGATATCACATATTACACTTACGGTCACAGAAAAGAAAGTGTAAAACTACAACAGTTGGAATCCGCAACCTCTTTAGACATCACATGCCTAATCAGTTAGAAACCCCGCATTTTAGTCTCATTATCGAAAACTCTTTTCAATATCAAATGAAACTAAACCGCTAGATTTATAACATTCAATCAGTTATCTCATAACTGTTTGTGAATTCCAATTATTGTATCCCATTCCGGATAAATAGAAAATATTAAACTTTCCGATCGAACATTCGAACACCCAAGTTTTCCCGAAACCGTTCAACACATGAAATAGGTTCAAAGATATTCACTTCATGCCTCAGTACCAACGGTCCAGCCGTAGAAGGGTCAAGCCAACGCCTCACATGTGGCACGCCGTACTGCCCCAAACCCGAAGGTTCAAAGGGCAGTTCAAGACGGTCACATAATCGAGTTAAGGTTTGTTGTCTTCTAGAGGGACCATCGCATTACTTGCACTACTTAGAACGTCCTTAAACCACAGAAAAATCCAACACTTGGAAATTTTCCGGCAGGGAAAAAGTTGGGTATTTATATCCGGTCGAACTTTTTAACATATTCAAAAATTATCCGGAAGCCACATAGACAAAATCTGATAATCCGATCGAATCATCGAACTCCCAAAACACCCCAGAAAACTTAACTCTTGAGTGATATTTAAAAATACCCAGAGAACTCAGCACTGAATAAAGGGAGTTACTGTGCAAAATTGGATGGGTGACGTCATCATACGGCCGCGGAACCGCCGCAGAAGCCATGCTTCTGCCGCGGTTCCGCCGCACTTTTGAGGAATCATGGACACGTGTTGCACAGTAATTCTTAGGATTCCCTGCTGATTTTTCTGCATATTTTTAATTTGGAAAAAACCCAGTTTTTGAAAAAAGTCCAGAGAGCAAGGAAAATTAGGGTTTCGATGTTCGATCGGGTTTCAAACGTCGTCTACACTTCGCCTAAGGCTCTAGCTAGGCTCTGATACCACTGTAGGGTTCCTAGGCACGCTAATGAGGTCTCACAAGGCATCAACCATGCCAATTTCAAATTTTACGGGTGCCGAGAAACCCTAATACGGATCGTGGACTAGAAGTTTAGGCGAAATACGAATCTAGTTAACAACTTAACTAAAGATAAGAAGCTACAACCTTTGTAGATCCGGTTATCTACTTCCTTAACTCCACGTAGGCATCCTCTCACTGTCCATCTCGAATCCCGGACTCAATCGTCGGCTTGATCGGAGAAATGGGCGGGCTAGGACGTCGGCTTCATGCCGAAGATGATCTATGTCAAGGCATCACAAGTTCAAGCTCCAACTTCACCAAGTTGTGAAACTTGTGAAGTAAACACCCTATACTACTTGGCAAGAGGTAGAGGGTGAAGAAATAGGAGGTGGGTTCACTTTAGAATTGGATTTCTCACTCAATTGCTCAAGTTGCCATTGATGAAGGCAAGGTTTTTCTTGAAGAAAAAGAAGGAGAAGATGAAGAATATGATAAGTCTCTTATTTTAAAAAAGAAACTAATATGAATACTTATCATAATGTAAACCATGGTTAGGTGTAGAGAATTGACTAAGGTTAGATGAATGGTTAGGGTTAAGCATGAAGACAAAATGGTCACTTTGGTCAAAGCTTCATGAAGCTTCAACAAGCTTCAAGAATGAAAGCAACCCTTTTGTTTTATTTTGCCATTTCTTTTTAATCCAAATTAAAAAGAAAGATAAAAGAAAGAATAAATAAAAACCCTAATCATTTACTTAACCAAGGTTTAATTGTTTACACTTAACCAAATGAGCAAGCATCATCAAACATGATACAAACATGTGCACAAAAGTATATCACATATACAACTTGCACATCAAGTGAGAAAATCCATTTAAAGTGAACCAATACTAGTTAATGCAAAGTAATATATCAAATATACATAATTATACATTAAATCATTAAATCAACACTTGATTTAACGATCTGGTCATATCGCATACAACCAACTAGTATCCTATGTATCGGCTTATCGAATCAATCCTTGATTCGATATCTAGGTTATATCGCATATAACCAATCGATACATTCATCGCGAGAATGGAATACGGTATCACATACACGCATTATTCTCGGTCCTGCACATATCTCATATGCGCTCCTATTTCGTTTCGCTTGAGCCAGGAAACCTCTGTGTAGGACTCTAAAGACTCGTCAATACGCCGGTAGCAGATGATGATCATATCAAGCACCTACAAGCCGCAACCGGTCTGGTAAACATAACGGCCATCCGGGTATTGAGCGATCAGAAGATCGACGAGCTAGCCCGCTCACACTCCTGTGAATCCAACCAGTAACACTTACCGTACAGTCCGGTCTGTTCGTCTGATATGTCGCATATCAAGTCTAGGGGTGGTAAACGTCAGACCCCAATAACCGATAAGTCGTGCCGATGTGAGGCTCATAACGGGTCGAGAAACTACTGGTAACACTTACCAGCAAATCTCTGATCAGCCCTGGCCAGGGACTTCCCTGTTATGGCCAATCGAGCACAGCGCAACATCAACCCCCAATACCGGGAGAGACGAAACCCCTCCTATCGCTCATTGCCTCCATGTGACTCGGGACTGTACCCAAAGACCACCGTTTTGCACGCCCTCATGGACGTGGTAAGGTGGAGATCAAAGCACAGTGGGAATCACACAAGACTCTATGACGATCTCGGGTCTACAGACTAACCTGCATAAGTGTCACCTGAGAACTGCCATCTGACGTGAGGTATAATACCATCTGGGAGTTCTCGGCGAGTCCGTCCAGTGTACCCAGTCTCCACTGAGCACCCGTATATCATCTCTGATGTCAAACACCAATGGATATGGGATCATCCATCGCCGATCTCATGGGTCGAGAAGCGTATACGCTAGTCTACTCTGGTATATCGATGCCCCGTCTCGATACACCCACGACTAGGGACCTTGAAGGATGTATCTATAGACTACCATGTCCCCACTAGTATGATCTGCATCACAGCCCAGGTAGTCAAGTACACATCTTAAGAGCTTTACCAACATGTAACTATAAGACAGTGCAAAGAGACAAGTGTACATGTTAAGATAAAGAGTAACCAGATAGTATACTATCATATCGAGCAAGAAAGTCATCTCTATATATGTCCAAACATCCAATATAATATACATCATCTGTACAATACTGGCCTCTAGGGCATACATACAACGAACAAAGTGTCAACGGGGTTACGCCTCTGGGAAAACGAGGTTTACTGTAATTAGGTTCGTGCGAAAGCACGGGGGACCTCCCTCAAAGTACCGACACTGGCCTGGCAGAAAAATTGGCGAACTTGTAGTGTGTAATTAATCCCTGCTAGTCTTTCCTTTTAGGATTTGAAGGAAGATTTGATAAAAACAACGGGAGCCATCCTGATTAGATAAAATAATAACCAATCTGATTTTGCAAGAGCGCACTCTGAGTGTTTTCTTCTCTCTCCCTCCAGGTAGCGACCATATCACGTCTTAATCAAGATAATAATACGGATTATTGACCGAACCCGCTTGTTATACTGAGCTGGGGAACGTTGGTCCCGCTCCAACTTATAATTGTTATAAGACAGAGCAGGAAATAGGGGATTACCAGAATTCCCGTGCCGCCCAAACGAAGAAAGTGCATGTTGATGCATCTCCTTCGGGTGTGTTCATTATACAGAACTGTTTCTCAGTATTCTTTACGTCCTGGATATGAGATACCGGATCAGGATCCCGCATATGTAATTTGTTACATGGGCTACAGATAGGTAAAGAACTGAGAACGGGTGATAAGTTTCATGAGACAGAAAACGGGGCAAGTGTTGCAGCCAAGTCTGTTGGTCACTGTCACCCTGCATTACCAATACATTAATTCTGAACGAATGTTATTAGATACCGAACCTGATATACAAAATCATATCACTCTCTTTATTAATAAAGAAATGATAAAATTTTGTATTGTTGGATAATGTTTTGAACATTTCCTATATCAAAAGTTGATCGGTTCAGGAACGTTATCTAAAAGCATTGATGTTCTAAATCAAACTACAGTTTTTAGTATACAGAACACACACAAGAGGAAGAGTTCAGAAATGGACGAATCCTTCTTGAGGCTTTGTAGACTAGGTCATATCAATGCGACCCGACTAGCTGAAGTTACTTGTAGATGCATATTTAAATCAGTTTGAATTTACATCTTGTGAAACTTGCCAGTCATGTCACAAAGATATAATGACACCATCTCTGTTTATTGGAAACAGAGAAAGAGTTAGTGAACTCTTGGGATGATACATGTTGATGTATAAAGGTCCCCTGTCTACACATGCCAAGACCGGTTCTTTGTACTTCATTATATTCTCTGATGATCTCTCAAGATTCAGACATATGTTCCTGTAGAAACACAAGTCCGAACCTTTTGAGATATTCACGGAATATAAGTTAGAAGTAGAGAACCAATACGGGTATAAGTATTAAGTCCTTTGATGTGATCAGGGAGGAGAATACTTGTGCATGGAATTCCTGGACTATTCTAAAGGAGAATGAGATTCTCTCTCAGCATTACTCCTCCGAATACACCATAGAACGATGGTATGTCGGGGCGGAGCAATCACACCCTATATGATATGGTGTGCTCTATAATGAGTACTACTGAGTTACCTTTTTCCTATTGGGTGTTATGCACTTGAGAAGTTGCATACCTATTGAATAGGGTTCCAATCAAATCAGTTGCCTACCACTTCATATGAGATATGGAAAGGGAAGAGCCCATATCTTAAGTTTGTTAAGATTTGGGGTTGTCCGGCCTATGTCTAAAAGCAAAATCCGGACAAGCTCGAGGCAAGGTCTGTTATGTAGGACTGGAAATGTTCCAGCTATACAAACTGCAGCTGATGATTTGGTAGAACCAATGGATTCAATAGTAACCAACGAACCTCAGCCTCTCCGCCGATCTAGTAGGGTTCCTCACCCACCTGAGAGTTACTTCGGTTTCTCTATGACAGTGGGAGCGAGGATTGCATCATGAGATGATGACCCAACTAGTTTCGAGCTGGCCATCAGGAGTGAGACTCTGTAAGAATGGCTGGATGTTTATCAATCTGAGATGGAATCCTTATACACCAACAAAGTATGGACTTTGGTTGCTATATCTGAAGGGTTAAATCCCCATCAGGAGCAAGTATATCTTGAGAAGATTACTTGGTGTAGATGGAAAAGTTGAGACTTTCAAAGCTAGACTTGTTAAAGGTTTTCGTCATCGACCAGGCATGGATAATGATGAAACATTTTTCCAGTGGCTATGCTTAAGTCCATCCAGATCCTACTTGCTACGGCTACATACTATAACTACGATATCTGGCGGTTGTGTGTCTTGACAGCTTTTCTAAATGATGATTTGGAAGAAAGCGTCTATAAGTACACAGCCAGAGGGCTTCGTAGACAGTGGGAGCAGCGGAAACGCGAGCAAGATGTTTTATGTGATAAAGCAGGCATCGCGGAGTTGGAACGTCTGTTTTGATGTGTTAGTTAAAGAGTTTGACATCATCAAAATGGTAGATGAACCTTGTATAAACAAAAAGGTAGTAGGGAGTATGGTGACGATCATCGTAGAGTACGTGGATGACATACTCTTGATAGGGAAGGAGTTTCCTATGCTACGCTCGGTCAATCTCCGCTTATCACAAGGATTCTCTACATAGGATCAAAGTGATACCTACTAAATCCTAAGCTTTGGATCTATGAGATAGATCTAATTGGATGTTAGGATACTCACTAGTTGTAGTGAGATGGTATCAATCGATCCTGGGGAGAATCACTGGAAAGGTTCCAGGGTGATAAAGACGACTGAATGTCAGTCACAGGCATTGTCTTTACCTTCAGTAAAGGGACGGTATGTTGGAAGAGTTCCAAGCTAGATACCGTGGCATACTAGACGATAAAGGCTGGATATATCGCTACTTATGATACTACCAAAGAGGAAGTCTGGATGTATATTAGTTCATGTGATGAACTTTGTTCCTGCCATTGTGTGACAATGGAGTTGTGGCTTATGCCAAGGAACGCCCATCCCATCAGTGATCCAGATATAATTCTAAAGCAGTATCACCTGATCATGGAGATGGCTGATCTCCAAGGTGATCGAGGTTAGGAGAGAAGACTCAGAGGATAACACGACGGATCCACTCACGAAGGCCTATTCCCAGAGAGAGACTTTTATGGGATGGTTGAGTATGAGATACTGCAACCACTGCTACAGAAGGCCCTAGTGCAAGTGTGAGATTGTTAGTTATATGTATGCCCTAGAGGCCATTACTATACATAGGATGTATATTGTAGTGGATGCTGGGACATATATAGGGAGGACTTTCTTGCTCGACATGATAGTATGCTATCTGGTTACTCTTTACCTTAACGTGTATACTGATTGTCTCGCTGTTACATGTTGGTAAAGCCCTTAGGATGTGTACTTGACTACCTGGACTATGATGCAGATCATACTAGTGGGGACATGGTAGTCCATAAGTACATCCTTCAAGGTCCCTAGTCATGGGTATATCGAGACGGGGCATCGATATACCAGAGTAGACTAGCGTATACCTTCTCGACCCATACAGATGGGCGATGGATGATCCTATATCCATTGGTGTTTGACATCAGAGATGATATATGGGTGCTCAGTGGAGACTGGGTACAATGGACGGACTCGCCGAGAACTCCTAGATGGTATTATACCTTACGTCAGATGGCAGTTCTCTGGTGACACTGGTACAGAGTAGTCTGTTGACCCGAGATCGTCATAGAGTCTTATGTGGTTCCCACTGTGCTTTGATTTCCACCTTACCACGTCCAAGAGGGCATGCAAAACGGTGGTTTTTGGGTACAGTCCTGAATCACATGGAGGCAATGAGCGATAGGAGGGGATTCGTCTCTCCCGGTATAGGGAGTTGATGTTGCGCTGTGTTCGATTGGCTATAATTGGAAATCCCTGGCCAGGGATGTTGAGATTTACTGGTAAGTGTTACCAGTAGTTTCTTGAACTGTTATATACCTCATATCGACACGACTTATCGAGCTACTGGAGTCTGACGTTTACCACCCCTAGGCGAGATATGCGACATATCAGACGATCAGACCGGACTGTACGGTAAGTGTTACTGATTGGATTCACAGGAGTGTGAGCGGGCTTGCTCGTCGATCTTCTGATCGCTCAATACCCGGGTGGCCGTTACGTTTAGCAGACCGCTTGCGGCTTATGGGTGTTTGATATAATCATCATCTACCGCCGGCGTATTGACGAGTCTTTAGAGTCCTATACAGAGGTTTCCTGGCTCAAGCGAAACGAAATAGGAGCGCATATGAGATATGTGCGGGACCGAGAATAATGAGTTTATGTGATACCGTATTCTATTCTCGCGATGAATGTATCGAATGGTTGTATGTGATATAACCTAGTTATCGAATCAAGGATTGATTCGATAAGCCGATACATTGGATATTAGTCTGTTATATGCGATATGACCGGACCGTTAAATCAAGTGTTGATTTAATGATTTAATGTATAATTATATATTTGATATATTACCTTGAATTAACTAGTATTGGTTCATTTAAAATGGATTTTCTCACTTGGTGTGCACATTTTATATGTGATATATTTTTGTGCACTTGATTGTATCATGTTTGATGATACATGCTAGTTTGTGTGTATGTTTAGTTTAAACCTTGGTTAAGTAAATGGTTAGGGTTTTGTTTAATTTATTTATTCATTTATTTATTTCATTTTGGCATGAAATGAAATGGTTGCTACTTTTGTTTTACATTGAAGCTTCATGAAGCTTTGAAAAAGTCTACCATTTTTGTTTCATGCCTAACCTAACCATTCACCTAACCTTAGTTTACTCTCTACATATAACCATGGTTGCTAATATGATAAGGATCACTCATTTTCTATTATTCAATATTCTTATCATATTATCATATTCTTTTCTTCTTCTTCTTCTTCAAGATGAAGAAAACCTTGCAACCATCAATGGTGACTTGATGATAAGAGTGAGAAATCCAATTCTAAAGTGAACCCACATCCTATTTTTTCATCCTCTACCACTTGTCAACTAGTATAGGGTGTTTTCTTCACAAGTTTCATGGCTTGGTGAAGTTGGAGCTTGATCTTGTGTTGCCTCGACGTAGATCATCTTCGGTATCGAAGTCGACGACCTAGCCCGCCCATTTCTCCGATGAAGCCGACGCTTGAGCCCGGGATCCGATGATCGCAGCAAGGGGACTTCATCATGGAGCTATGGAGGTGGAGGACCGGATCTACAAAGGTTGTATTTCCGTTCACTCATAGTTAAGATGTTAACTAGTTGCATGTTTCGCTTAAACTCTAGTCAACGATCCGTATTAGGGTTTCTCGGCACTTGTAAAATTTGAATTTGGCATGGTTGATGCCTTGTGAGACCTCATTAGTTTGCCTAGGAACCCTACAACGGTTACCATTCCAGGCTTCCGAGGTGACCTGGATGACAAAGTGATTGTCAGAGTTATAGTTTTCCCTATGACAAGGGGCAGTAATTTGGACCGGTGGTCCAGGAGGATACTGAGGATGGCATAGCGCAGGATACTGATTAATTTTAGTTTACAATACAGTCTAAGAAGTTTGCTGGATTTGGAGTTCACTTGTGAGCTAGGTCCCATCAGATATACAGACATATTCTAAGACATGTATTGCTCATTTCGGGAGATGGCTTTCTCCGTGAATTTGAGATAAAGAGAGATATAGAAAGAAACATCAGGGCGGATCCACCCACTGAGGCTATTTCTCGAAAGCAATAGTTTTGCAAACGAGCTTTGTGAAACTGATTAGCAGAGGAGTTGGATGTTCGGTATCACACGGGCTGTGAGTATGCGACATCGCAATAATTAGCCTTATGTGCAAGTGGGAGATTGTTGGCTATAGTGCCCTCAAGGCAATTATCATAACCACAGTTAGGTGATTATGATGATTGAGGGAGGACCTATACCGGTAGAACAGTCTTACTCGAGATGATAGTATGCTATCTGGTTTGTCTTTATCATCGTGTACATGCTTTAGTTCACTATTGCATGTTGATAGAGCCCAAATGATTCTTGCTTGACTGCCAGCATTATGATAGCGATCATATACGTGGGAGCTGGGGTCTATAAGCACATCCTTAAATGGTCCCTAGTCGAGGGAGTTTCGAGACATGGTGTCGATACTCCAGATTAGACTAGTGTATACAGTCGAGACTCCAACGAGGGGCGGTGGCCGGTCTCACAAGCCATTGGTGTCAGTTGGTTCACCTAAGATGTATACAGGTGCTCATTGGGTTATGAGTACACCGGACAGGACTCGCCGGGAACATGCTAGTTGGTTTATACCTGTCGTCAGATAGCAGTTCTCGGGTGACATGCGTACAGGTTAGTCTGTTGACCTGAGATCGTCATTTGTCTCGTGTGAGTTCCCACCGTGCTTTGATTACTACCCTACCACGGCTCAAAGGAGTCATGCAAACAGGTTTTAGTTGGGTACAGTCCCGAGCCATATGGAGGCAGTGAGCGGATCGTCGGGGATTCGTCTCTCCCAGTATCGGGGGTGAGATCGTACTGTGTTTAGGAGAACCGTTACACGAAATCCCTGGCCAGGGTAAGCGAGATTTACTGGTAGGTACTTCAGTAGTTTCTCAGGGTCTTCTGGGCTACTCTCCGACATGACTTATACAGCTATTGGGGGTCTGACGTTTACCAGCCCCCTAGGCCTTATATGCGATACTCATAGATGAACAAACCGAACTGTATGGATATTGTCACTGACAGGCTCAGTAGGGTTTCAGGATGAGTTCGCTCGTCAGCTTCCCTTTCGGTCGATACCTAGGCAGCCGTTACGTACAGCTAGTGCCACCGACGGCTTGTGGTTAAAACCACTGCAAGTGTATTGACGAGTCTTTAGAGTACCCCACAGACAGTTTCCCAAGTTCAGGCAAAACGTTGTAGAGGCCCTATGGTTTTATGGCACGGTTCGAACATACACGAGCACTTGTGCACGTGTCATGGTTCGTACAGATAATACTAGTGGACTTTGGTTTAAGCCGGATCCTAATATTATATTGTGTAGGAATATTTTTGTCTCATAGCATTCGTATTCGATCAGAATACGGATGCGGGTATGTATATACAGTTGTGGGGTAATCCTGTAATTCGTTACGGGATTACTTTTGAAGTTGCCAGTTTTTCTTCTCTCGATTAAACATTAGTTTTAATGTTTAATTTATGGTTGATATATGTACATTCTTTTTTGGCCATATTATCAATTCTTTTTCTTGGCCGAAATTAGGTGAGGGGGGGCTTCATTTGGATTTGTTTTGGAAAGTCAATGTGAAGGATGGGCTTGTGTATGAGGTAGTTATTTAGTGAGCATTAATATAGCATGGGCAGCATGGGTCTTTGTGTGTGCTGGCATCTTTTTGAGGGTGTGATGTGGCTGCCTTGTAGGATTAATTTCTTTAGTTGCTTTGATTTTTACAACCTCCTCACCACTTGCAAATCCACATAGAAGAATATTTGTTCATGTGGCCGAGAGCAACATTGGCCGAGCCCTTTTATTCTTCCACCTACAAATTTCTAAAGCTCACAATTTCACATCTTGGCAACTTCAGTTACCTACACCTAAGTACTTGGGTGCCTTGAGACAAAATATTCTACACTCTCTCTACTTCAATCTTGGACATGTCGGCTAGCAAACTTCATGTCCGAGTTGCTTCGGTTCGAAGCGGGATCCCGTATAAAGATTCTATGATGTGGTGCCATTTCGATGAGCGAGATCGGAGAGCGGACTTTGTCGGCGCAGCAGCGAGGAGCTTGATGCAGAGATTGAAGACCGAAGGACACAGATCGATAGTATAATCTCTCCAAACTCTTTTACAGTTTACTAGTTTACGACTAATGGTACGATCCGGGTATTTGGTTGCGGTAGCGCCAGTTTTGTAAAAAGTTTTTGTTCCGCATTTGGCATTGGATTGACGGCCGGGGCGCTGCCGTACCCCAACAATATCATAAAAGCATATGCATGAAAGTATGAGAATATAAATCAACGTGTGTCCCTCGCGACACATCAAAATCATGGAACCTGAGTGTCCAACATTGACACTCGAAACATCGTGAAACCCGTGTCCAGCATCGACACGTAAATCCTCATATCTCGGGCTCCGTCAGTCTGCGGGATCGGCCCTCGGGCTTCGGCAGTATGGATCGGCCCATATCCATCTCTCAACTCCGGTCGGTATCCTCCAGATATCCGCCGAGCTCTATACAATCACCGGTAGGTATTAGTCCCTCTGCTATGCTCATCGGCTAATTCATCGACATACCTTTCTTGTCCCGGGATACCATACCGGGTCTACCATGAACCCGCAAACGGCCTCATCCAACTTATTGAATCGGGTTTCACATATCACACGTATCATAACGGAGAAAACGTATGGTGGGCGCACTGAAATATCATATCAAGAGAAACCGGGTTTTTAAAACAATACATACTTTCTTTTGAAACATAACAACGGTTCTCAAATCAAGAATCTTATGAAAACAACATATCTCAATGCGTATAATCATAAAGCATGATGTATGCGACATATAACAGAATGTAAGCATATCCATATATCATGCAACATGGAACATTGATATGAACATAGCAAGTATATCATGCAACATAGCATAGTGATGTGAGCATAGCAATATATATCATAGCATGATGTAGCAATTCTACTGTGTAAGTGACATAACAATTATCGATGATGAAAGTGTGTGAGCCGGCCAATCTGTGTAAGTCCAACATACGCATCATCGATAATGGTGTAGGTATACTAGCCCAGGTATATGCAATGCAAATGCGAATATCGTGAACGTAGCATAAAGTACATCATAAGCGAAACGCTACAAGGTATACGTGTCTACAATATATCCGAGTCGGTGAATCTATCAATCGACATCCAGCATCGCAACATTACATACGGTATAATCCATCGTACGACATATCACTCAAGATTCATGACATTATAAATCTATATACCTATATCTCAGGTCACATCTTTATCAATCTCATATCGAGGGCCCGACAAAGGTATCGACTATCTCATATCTACTCGCATCTATATAACGACATATCACACTAAGTCATCATATCACATCGTATACTCGTTCATCACATTAATATCTCACATCACAGTGTATAAACGTCATATCTTATTAATTCCACAACACCTCTATCTCAATCTCGTGTCGTGTTTACCAATCTCGAACACACCATATACCATTATCAACTCATACTTATTCTCTTTCAATTCGTATCTATCATGATTCACTTCTCATTTCAATTTCTCATATGTTAATATGTTCATTAGTGTTAACTTCTATTATATTATCGTTACTAAATCCTATAATTATGTCCGTCGCATATCATTTATCAAAATATAATTATCAAGCGATCTTCCATATCAATGTTTGCGGGGGTGCTATACGCCATCCACCCGACTTTCCCCGTAGATATAATCTACTCACCTACTAAACTCCTTGCTTAGCCGTGGTCGATGTGCTTCATCATCTCGGAATCCATGCGAAGGTACCTACAATCAATACGAAATCGCAAAGCTATTGACATCAAGTTCCGAAATCCAATATGGCACGCGGTGCGCTCATAGGTTAGAACCTATAGCCTATACATGCAAAACCAACCAAACAACCCTCGTCGTTGACGCACAAATATCCCACGACCCAATACAATATCAAATACTAAAACCAAGAATTCCAAAATACGGAAAACATAACCAAAACCACTCACAATAGCTCCCAGATTTTGGTTCAGGTCAAATGGGGATAAACAAACAGTAGTATGGGGTAGTATATGGAGTGTGTGTGCTACTGGACCAATTCTAGCACCAAACACCCACATTTGGCCGGCCACATTGCCCTCAAATCCGGCGAGCTCGGCCAAATAGTGAGGGAATGGGCTCGTACTTGTAGGGTGGCTTTCTATTGGTCCCACTAGGCGTCTGGTATTGTTTGTTTTTCTCATAAACTTTCCTGGTCATCCCAGATTCCCTGTAGGCCATAAGGTTCCACAAAACCGACACGGTATGATTCTAACTTCATGTATCGGGTTCTAAACTCAATTCCAGGTCAAAAGAACACTCACTAAGGTCTTGTAAACACTCCCTACACCTCAATTGGCCACTTGACAGCAACTTATAATATTCTAAAATCGATATCCTAATTAACTCAATTTCTAACTAAAAATACGATATTAAGCACAAACTCTAAACTAAAGTGAAAGGATTACCTTAATAGCAACCAAAGAACTTTCTTGAGTTGCCTAAGTCTTCAAAAAACCAAACTTGAAGGGTTCTAAGGGTTTAGAATGGATGTGTGCATGTTTTATGTGAAAGGTGCAGGGGGTTTTGGCAAGTATTTGGAGATGAGGCATGGAGGTAGTGAGGGATGTTAGTGTATATGCCCTAGGGGCCATTATTGTATCATACTATCATATATATTACTTAATGGAAGCTTGGGATATTCACAGTTATATTAACAGTCTTACTAAACATGGTAGTACGCTACTTGGTTTATATCTATCTTAATATGTGTATATGTTAGCATATCGAGAATACATATTGATAGAGCCCTTAGGATCTTGCTTGACTACCAGCGTTGTGATGGCAGTCACACTAGTGGGGGATGGTTAGTCTACAAGCACATCCTTTTTCAGGTCCCTAGTCATAGGATTATCGAGACAGGGCATCAATACTCCGGAGTAGACTAGTGTGTACGCTTCTCATCCCAGTTGGGGAGATGGTCTGTCCCACAGCCATCAGTACGTTGTACTGGAGATAGTATACAGGTGCTCGTTGGGTTACGGATATAACGGACAGGACTCGCAGGGAACTGTTGGTTGGTATTATACCCGTCGTCAGTTAACAGTTCCCAGGTGACATGAGTACAGCATAGTCCGCAGACTTGACACTGCTACTTTGTCTCGAGTGTGTTCCCACTGTTCTTAGATTGCTATCCTACCACGGCTCAAAGGAGTCATGCAAACAGGTAGCAGTTGGGTGCAGTCCCGAAGCACTAGGAGGCAGTGGCGGTTAGATAGGATTTGTCTCTCCCAGTATAGGGAGTTGATATCGCGCTGTGTTTGGAGAGCCATTACGCAAAGTCCCTGGTCAGGGCAAACGAGAATTACTGGTAGGATTTCCAGTAGCTTCTCAAGGTGTAATGGGCTTCACTCCGACATGACTTATACCGCTTTTAGGGGACTGACGCTAGCCACCCATAGGCCCGATATGCGATAGTCCTAGACGAACAGACCGGACTGTACAGAGATTGTCACATCAGGCTCAGTAGGAGTTCGGATGGGTTTCCTCATCGGCCTTCTTATCAACATCTACTTGGGGACCGTTACGTACAGCTAGTACAGCTTGCGGCCTGTGGTTAAACCCACTGCTAGCGTAGTGTCAAGTCTTTAGAGTCCCATACAGAGAGTTTCCTTGCTTTAGGCGAAACGATATAAAGGTCGTATGGTTTTACGACAGGGTTCGGACACATACGTGTTTTTATGCACGTACGATGTTCGGACAGTTTTTACTAGCGGGCTTTAGTTTAAGCAAGATTCTAGTATTGGATTATTGGATTTATACAGTCTCACTATTTCCTTGTTTTCACGGATAGGAGGTGTAAGTGCACGGCGGCTCCCCGGCCGTTAATCCGACGCCGGAATGCGGAAGCGGTGATTTACATTAACTTTTCAAACCGGCACCACCGCGCACTATAAACCCGGATCATGCCATTAAACTAGTCCTAGCTATCTAGAGAGGGGGTAGAGAGATATACCGAGCGATCCGTGTCCTCCGGTCTTCTCGTCGTCGTCCCGATCTCCTGCGGAATGTCCGGTCTCCCCCTCGTCGCCGGAAGGGCACCACGTCGCCGGCTTCTTTTACGGGCTCCCGCCTCTGGTGCGGGCAACTCGGGCATGATTTTGGCAAGTCGACGTGCCCAAGATTTGCTGTAGAATGTAGTGTGGAACTTGTGTCTCATTTGGTGTTGAGGTAGTTTCCATATGGTAGAGGTAATGAGATGTAAGCTCTTTGAGAAGAATAATAGGATTTTGCAAGCATCAAGAGACCAAAAATGCATCACCCCAATTTTTGGACAGCCCTCCTTCACTTGGCCGGCCCCTTCATTTTTTCAAAGAGAGAATGAGAGAAGAGAGAGAATGAATGAGGTGAGTGAGCCAATAATGCAAGAAGGAATGATTTGTGATCATGAAAAGAAATTATCATAAACAAAGTCCAACAGTCCAAAACCCATTCATCTCTCCACAAGTCAAGCCATGATGACAAGAAGAAGTCAAATGGTCAAGGGATGGTGCAACCATCATGATCCAACAATATGCAAAGACCCCCTTTCCAAATTGCTTATTTGCACAAATGCAAATAAGCCCTCCTCCACCAATCTTCGGCCAATGAAAGATACAAAGAAATATGGCCGAAACGGAAAGCAAACTGGCAACTCCAGAAAACTGATCCCGTAATAAATTACAAGAAAACCCCGATACTGTGTATACACACCCGCATCTGTATTCCAACCGAATACAAATGCAATGAGACAAAATTTACATTATACAATACTAGGATCCGGCTTAAACCAAAGCTGGCTAGTATTATCCGTCCGATCATGATCCGTGCAATACCTCACGTATCTGATCGAACCCTGCCATATCTCCATACGGCCTCTACAGCGTTTCGCCCGAAAACTTGAGCAACTGAATGTGGGGGACTCTAAAGACTCGTCAACACCTTGGTTGTGGATTTAAACACTAGCACGTCAGAGGTATAAGCCAATACGTGACGGGCTACCAGGTATTGACCAAAAGGGACGTCGATGAGCGAACTCATCCTGACAGCCTACTGAGCCTGTCAGTGACAATATCCGTACAGTCCGGTCCGTTCGTCTATGAGCATCGCATGGCGGGCCTAGGGGGTTGGTAAAAGTCAGACCCCCAAAAGCGGTACAAGTCGTGTCAGAGATCGGCCCAGAACACCCTGAGATACTACTGGAATACCGACCAGTAAATCTCCTGCCTTGGCCAAGGACTTCGTGTAATGGCTCTCCTAGACACAGCGTGACCTCACCCCCAATACCGGGAGAGACGAACCCCCGAAGATCCGCTCACTGCCTCCATGTGGCTCGGGACTGTACCCAACTAAAACCTGTTTGCACGTCTCCTTTGAGCGTGGTAGGGTAGTAATCAAAGTACAGTGGGAACTCACACGAGACAAATGACGATACTCTGGTCGATAAACTAACCTGTACACATGTCACCAGGTAACTGCTATCTGACGTCTGGTATAAGACCAACTAGCATGTTCCCGGCGAGTCCTGTCCGGTGTACTCATAACCCAATGAGCACCTGTATACATCTTAGGTGAACCAACTGACACCAGTGGCTTGTGAGACCGGCCACCGCCCCTCGTCGGGGTCTCGACTGTATACACTAGTCTACTCTGGAGTATCGATGCCCTGTCTCGAAACTCCCACGACTAGGGACCTTTTAAGGATGTGCTTACCAGCTCTCACGTATATGATCGCTCTCATACTGCTGGCAGTCAAGCAGGAATCCTAGGGGCTCTATCAACGTGTAATAGCGACCTGTCAGGTCACCTAAAGCAGTACACGATGATAAAGGTAAACCAGATAGCATACTATCATTTCGAGTAAGACCGTCCTACCGGGATAGGTCCTCCCTCAATCATTGCAATCACGTGCCTGTGATCCAATAATTGACTCTGAGGGCACTATCTCCAACAATCTCCCACTTGCACTCAAGGCTATTTATTGCGATGTCGCATACTCACAGCCCGTGTGATACCGAACACCCAACTCCTCTACTTGTCAGTCTCACAAAGCTCGTTTGCGAAACTACTGCGTTCGAGGAATAGCCTCAGTGAGTGGATCCGCTTTGATGTTTCTTTCTATGTCTCTCTATATCTCAAGTTCGCGGAGAAAGCCATCTCCCGAAATGAGCAATACCTGCCTTAGAATGTCTGGATGTCTGATGGGACTTAGCTCATAAATGAACTCCAAATCCAAACTTCTTAGACTGTATCGTCAACTGAACTTAATCAGTATCCTGCGCCATGCCTCCCTCAGTATTTCCTTGGACCACTTGTCCAAAATACTGCCCCTCGTCAGAAGGAAACTATAACTCTGACAACCTCCCTGTCGTCCAAGTCACCTTAGAAGCCTGGAATGATAACTGTCTTCCGAATGAGGCTGTCGTTATCATATCCCTAGAACATCCACTTATGTTCTAAAACTGCTTCCGACTGTTTCTCCAGGATTGGATTAATATCAACTTATTGCATCTACTGCAAGAACAATATCTAGTGTGGTACTTGACATCTCATGATTGACTCAATTGCCTAACCAAGTGATCTGCCAATCATGCACATCCCTCTCCCCTTTAGTCTGTAAGACACCTTTAGAGAGGGTGACTCCATCACCTGTAGGTACACTACCGTGCCAGGAGTCGTCCATTCTAAATACTCTTAGAATGCTGTCTAAGTACCCTTAATTGGGAAACCACCCAAATCTAGATCTAAAACCATAGATCTAGTAACCAGTATGTCTGATATAATGTCCAAGTCCCATGTGGAGAAACCACTGTGTGACGACCAAAGTATAACCGATCGTAGTATAGGAATATCACTTCCTACTCTGTGTATGTCATCCAAATACCATGACATCACACCCTACTACCTTCTCAACAGATGCATCCCCTATTCTGATGAAGTCAAACCTATGACTGTCACATCAGAAATAGATGATCTATCTCCGCTATATCTGCTTTAGTCTATAAATAGACATAAGCCATTTGTCCACCAATGCTTCCGCTGCTCCCACTGACTACGACAACCCTCTGGCAGAGTCATATAGACGTACAGTTCTAAAGCTAGTTTAGAACGACGCTATACTCATCCTCCTACCGGGTCTCACAATCTGGAACAACAGCAATGGTAAGTCTGGGTAAACAAGAATCTCCCTGTCACCGTCCTTGAGGCTACCGAAGTACCTCTCGGGTGCCTGAGGTTCCCCACCTTATCTGCGGAGTGGCCAATGGAATGTCAAACCAGATTGAATCTTTAGGTTCCTATCAAATCTTCAGTAATCGTTTGTGGTTCTGGAATCACTTCCAGTTCTACCATACTCCCACTACTGTTTTCTGAAAAAATCCATTTTTATTAAAACTGTGGTGAGTCAAGAACAATATCACTATTGATTTTCCAGATGGTAGAAAGTCAACCCTCGTCATAGCCTGGGTTAACCCACAAACAGCCATTACAGAAACGTGCCTTGAGTTATCCAGAGTCTGGTTTTAAGCATAAGCCAGACAACTCCCCGTACCTTAACAATGTTAAGATATGAACTGTTCTATATCCAATATAGAAACAGAGGCACTGATTTAATTGAACCAGATTCAAATCATGCAGCTGTCTCCAGTGCATGTCAACTAAATGGAAAGAGGCCGATCAGCGTTACTCAACATAGGAATGCTTCCAATTATGAGTAACCTGAAAGTGAAACAAGTTCTCTTAATCATTACTATCATCTGAATACCCTACACAAGTTTCTACATCTTCGATCACCTTGAAGAATCCCGATACTTGCAACATCTGGTTCTCTACTTTACTCTTATACCTATAACTTCTCCAAACTTGGACCCTGTGTTTCTACGAAACAACTGTCTAAGAACTAGAGAAGTCATAAGTAAACCGAATATAGTACGAGAACCAACCCCTTTGTCCTCATGGACGCTGGACAACATACAATACTCTGTACAAGTCCCTTGAGTCTAAAAACTCACTCCCTGTTTGTTGTAGGTTAAAAACTGTACTTATGGTTAAGAAGAATTACACCGTTGTTTAATGCTCCTTACCTAACCATCAAATGATATAGGTAAATGTCATAGACATAATTTCAAAAAGGTATATCTCACTCTATAAAAACAGACGTACAGATATATGAATTTGAAAAATGGTGCATTATAACGGATATTCAAAACCAAATATTCGCCGTCCGGCAAACAACCCAGGTGACTTCCTCAAATATCACCAATTACAACGAATTTCTATATAATGAGGATGATCACCTAATTCCCAATAACTTACTCCCACTCATCATCTGTAAAACCATACAGATGTGAGAATCATACCTGGTAAATACATACCCTGGAGCAAGTGTCTAATTGGGAAATCAGTTTTCTATTAACAGTACACAGTGAAACTGAAACATTGAAATGTTTCGATGGGGTTTCCTGGTATTCCTAGTAATGCCTCTTCCATTATCCAGATTCACGACTATAACCGTGTAATTCTTTGCCACCTCTCCAAATCCCTTTATATGTCTTTAGTCATTACCTTCTGTACACCCCTTTAGGCCAAATGGTTTTCTTCCTTCCCTACCGTTCGGCACCAGCCTATGCTTTGGAAGAAGACAATCCAATAAGCATAATGGGTGTACTGTCCCAATCCTAGGAACACTCGTAATGCGAAAGAAGGTGAAGATAAAAGACAACCGAATAAACCTTATTCCTATTTCTCCTGAACCAGAATCCATCCCCGAACTGGAACAAGTTCCTTTCGAGTTCGTATATAACCATACGATGGAGTATCTAATAAACTGTGGATCTTCATAGTGATACAGAGTGTTCTGGAGAAATACAAAGGTGAAGTGGGAGTGGTAATGAAATACCTGGTTTGGTCGTGAATAATAGTCGCAATTTACTTTGCCCTCTTACTAATCACTTTCTTTGTCTTTACATAATACCTTCTGTACACCATCGTTAGGCCAATTGGTTTTCTTCATTCCCTACCGGTCGGCACCAGCATAAGGTTTGGAAGAAGACTATCCAATTTGCGTAATAGGTGTACTATCCCCTAATCTAAGGGGTACTCGCAACCTGAGAGAAGGTAAAAGGAAAAGACAACTGAATAGTCCTATTCGTTTTCTCCAGAACCGGAAACCATCCTCGAATAAATTCCTTCGAGTTCGTATATAACCATACGATGGTTTTGTCCAATGGAAGTGGACGTTCGTAGTAATACGGGGTGTCCTGGAGAAAAGGGTAAAAGTAGGAGTGGCAATGAGGTCTGCAACTCTGACAATCCAAAAGCCAGTGTTAAAGAAGGTTCGGTTAATTTTGGTCACTGAGTCATAGTCTAGGGTCGGGTCAATGGTCGCTACCAAGGAGAGAGAGAAAAGAAACACTCAGCGTGCACTCTAACCTAGATCAGAATGGTTACCAATTTATCTAATCTGGAAACCTCCTACTGTAACCTCAAATTCTTCTCCAAACCCAAAAGAAGAATTAGTCGGGATCACCCGAAGAGTAAACCAACTCATCAGTAGGAATCGGGATCCAACTATCACCGCACGATAACGTGACGGAATCCGCTCACGCTATCATACTCCAGAAGGTATGCGCATATCTGGCAAGTTTCAGTTTCTTTTGAAACTCCCGATGTGATTTTTGCCCCATGCTCTTATGACCTTGACTTTGGCCAACATATCATAAGTCACATGTCAAGTTCTACACGTCATTCTCCAGGTTAATTTGAGCCCACCCGTACATACCCTTGACTTTGGCCAAAATAGTAGTACGACTGCCCCAAAGCAACGCATCTATTTATGCTGCATATGAATACCCAATAGCTACCAATCACTGTGCCTTGACTTTGGCCAACATACACAGCTTGAATACTATTGACCACCCATATGAAACGACGGAGGGCTACGAATGGTTTCTGGCGAAAACCTTTAACGTAATGAACTTGATATCGTTGAAGGAACGGATAGCTTTTAAAAATATAGTGACGAAAACCTTTGCTAAAGAGGTCATTCCCGGTGAAGGGATCTCGGCTCTTTCCCCGTAGAATGAGGTGCAGGATATTCCAACTGAATACCACGATGCAAAGCAAAAGTAATCGGCTATAGTAAAGTTATTGCCCTGACGCAAACTTTTGTCCAAGGGGTCACTCCCGGTGAAGGGATCTCGGCCCTTGCCTCGTCGACTGAGGAGCAGGATATTCCAACTGAATACCATGATGCAAAAAAAACGTCCTTGCAAATAACAGCTTTTTGAAAAGTGTTCCAACAACATCAGATTAGGTTTGTTTAACTTGCATTGATCCGAATCAACGCAGTCCCATCAATTGATCACACCACAAAGAACGAGAATATATTGATGTACGTATATGCCATCCGCATTCGCCACTGGGTCCCGTCATTACCCGTTAGGTCAGCTAACTAATGACAGAGCGGGGACTGGACTAGCGCGGATGCAAAACATATACAACATCTACTAATATATATATCAATATATAATATTTCACTCAAGGCGTGATAAAATACAACATCACAGAAATGTACAGCATCGCAGAACAATACAGATATCTGGGATCCCCGGGTTTCACAGAGCCGCTGAAAACCCGACGTTACCCTGGTCGTGTTGATAGCCTGTGCAATGAAATCCTAGACCCCTACGGGCGCGACAAGTTACCCGCCAAAACTTGAAGCGAGGCAGCCCCCTTCGGCAACGAGAATGGACCACCCGGTACTTCACGGAATCCGGTAACTCGGGCACCCCTCCTGGGTCAACCTGTACCCCCTACGAGTGCGGCGAATAGCCAGCAAATTCTAGAGTGAAGCCCCCTCCGTCTCAATGCCATGAGATGCGGGTTTGTTGCCCTCTAGAACCCGGCTATCCGTGCACCCCACCTTGGGGTAATCCTAGCACAGAAAGTAAAATATACATACAACGGGTACATCGACCGCAACCTGGTCGTGCCCCAAAATAATAATACAAACAGGCAGTGACGGCAGTCCACATGTCGGACGCTCGCCCCGCAATATCAAATGTACATAATACAACAAAACTGTACTACCACTGCAACCAGGCTATCCCCCACGACCAATCCGCAAAATCACAGCACAATCACAGAACATCAACGTGAATGTCACGTTCGCAAATCCGTCTAACCGGGCTATAGCAGTTAGACAGGATTTACCGATCGAGTGACATTCACGGTCACAGATATAATGTAAATACTGTGAACTAATGTGTTTAAAACATCCGGTCGATTAAATTTTACCAAGTGGGCCCCCAAGCAATACTGTAGCACTCACAGAAATTCTGGGCCAAAAAAAAGTATACCAAAACCCCTATTTTCAGCCCAAAAGCCCACTGCAAAAAACTGGTGAAATGAAGCCAACAATCTGCGGCGGAACCACGGCCAAAGAGGGGTTAGGGCCGCGGTTCCGCGGTCATATGGAAGTAATACGTCACCAAAATTTTACAGTGTTCTTATAATTCACTGTACATCATTCTGCAAGACCCTGAAAAAATTTTCGAGACAAAAAAATTTCGACAGAGAACTGTTGCAATGAAAAATGCGGGTTTTGGAATTTTGTTCGATCGGAAATGTAAAACACATTAGACAAAACTAGACTATGTTAATGGCAAGGCTCTGATACCACTGTAAGTGCACGGCGGCTCCCCGGCCGTTAATCCGACGCCGGAATGCGGAAGCGGTGATTTACATTAACTTTTCAAACCGGCACCACCGCGCACTATAAACCCGGATCGTGCCATTAAACTAGTCCTAGCTATCTAGAGAGGGGGTAGAGAGATATACCGAGCGATCCGTGTCCTCCGGTCTTCTCGTCATCGTCCCGATCTCCTGCGGAATGTCCGGTCTCCACCTCGTCGCCGGAAGGGCACCACGTCGCCGACTTCTTTTACGGGCACCCGCCTCTGGTCCGAGGCAACTCGGGCACGAAGTTGGCAAGTCGACGTGCCCAAGATTTGCTGTAGAATGTAGTGTGGAACTTGTGTCTCATTTTGGGTTGAGGTAGTTGCCATATGGTGGAGGTAATGAGATGTAAGCTCTTTGAGATGAATAATACGATTTTGCAAGCATCAAGAGACCAAAAATGCATCACCCCAATTTTTGGACAACCCCCCTTGACTTGGCCGGTCCCATCATTTTTTCAAAGAGAGAATGAGAGAAGAGAGAGAATGAATGAGGTGAGTGAGCCAATAATGCAAGAAGGAATGATGTGTGATCATGAAAAGAAATTATCATAAACAAAGTCCAACAGTCCAAAACCCAATCATCTCTCCACAAGTCAAGCCATGATGACAAGAAGAAGTCAAATGGTCAAGGGATGGTGCAACCATCATGATCCAACAATATGCAAAGACCCCTTTTCCAAATTGCTTATTTGTACAAATGCAAATAAACCCTCCTCCACCAATCTTCGGCCAATGAAAGATACAAAGAAATATGGCCGAAACTGAAAGCAAACTGGCAACTCCAGAAAACTGATCCCGTGATAAATTACAAGAAAACCCCGATACTGTGTATACACACCCGCATCTGTATTCCAACCGAATACAAATGCAATGAGACAAAATCTGCACTATACAATACTAGGATCCGTCTTAAACCAAAGCTGGCTAGTATTATCCGTCCGATCATGATCCGTGCAATACCGCACGTATCTGATCGAACCCTGCCATATCTCCATACGGCCTCTACAGCGTTTCGCCCGAAAACTTGAGCAACTGAATGTGGGGGACTCTAAAGACTCGTCAAGACCTTGGTTGTGGATTTAACCACTAGCACGTCAGAGGTATAAGCCAATACGTGACGGGCTACCAGGTATTGACCAAAAGGGACGTCGATGAGCGAACTCATCCTGACACCCTACTGAGCCTGTCAGTGACAATAACCGTACAGTCCGGTCCGTTCGTCTATGAGCATCGCATGGCGGGCCTAGGGGGTTGGTAAAAGTCAGACCCCCAAAAGCGGTACAAGTCGTGTCAGAGATCGGCCCAGAACACTCTGAGATACTACTGGAATACCTTCCAGTAAATCTCCTTCCTTGGCCAAGGACTTCGTGTAATGGCTCTTCTAGACACAGCGCGACTTCACCCCCAATACCGGGAGAGACGAACCCCTGAAGATCCGCTCACTGCCTCCATGTGGCTCGGGACTGTACCCAACTAAAACCTGTTTGCACGTCTCCTTGGAGCGTGGTAGGGTAGTAATCAAAGTACAGTGGGAACTCACATGAGACAAATGACGATCCTCAGGTCGATGAACTAACCTGTACACATGTCACCAGGGAACTGCTATCTGACGTCAGGTATAAGACCAACTAGCATGTTCCCGGCGAGTCCTGTCCGGTGTACTCATAACCTAATGAGCACCTGTATACATCTTAGGTGAACCAACTGACACCAGTGGCTTGTGAGACCGGCCACCGCCCCTCGACGGGGTCTCGACTGTATACACTAGTCTACTCTGGAGTATCGATGCCCTGACTCGAAACTCCCACGACTAGGTACCTTTTAAGGATGTGCTTATAGACTACCAGCTCTCACGTATATGATTGCCCTCATACTGCTGGCTGTCACGCAAGAATCCTAGGGGCTTTATCAACGTGTAATAGCGACCTGTCAGGTCACCTAAAGCAGTACACGATGATAAAGGTAAACCAGATAACATACTATCATCTCGAGTAAGACTGTCCTACCGGGATAGGTCCTCCCTCAATCATTGCAATCACGTGCTTGTGATCTAATAATTGACTCTGAGGGCACTATCTCCAACAGGAGGAGCATTCTCGTAATTTTTCGAGAAGCTTCTAGAAGAAAGATGAGGTGGAGGGCTTAGGTGGAATTTGCATTAAATGGATTAGTGACTCATGGTGTGATTCATCCAAATGAGTTAATGAAGCATTTATTGCTTAATGACCCATGAGATGATTCACACATAGTGAGTTAATGAAGCATGGTTGATATTATCATATGTTATTCATTTAATAATTATCATGCTTCATATATTCACAAATGAGACATAATTCATTATCATTCTCACTCACACCTTCTCTCTTCTCAAGCTCTCTCTCTTCAAGAACTAACCCTAATCCTCTCATGTGTTGAGATCCTAGGGTTAGCAAGACTAATAGATCCCTAATCCTCTTCTATATCCTCTAGGTTACCTTGATTAGCACCTATAGTCACCTAGTTACCTCAAGTGAGAGATTAAATCTTGGAGAAGTAGCTCTCGGGTAGATCTTCTATCACATCGAGGAGGCCGACGAGGAGGTGATCAACAAGAACAAGAAGGACTTGATTCATTAGGTATAATCATCTATCATAGTAGCTAGTCACTTCTATATAGTTGTTAGTTAGGGTTTAGCAAAGATCCGTAAAGTTAGTCGATGTTAGTTTAAACAAAATGGTTGTTTTACCTATTCCGCCTCCCGGCATCATGTGGGGTGTCTAACATCGATTTACAGTGGTTTCAGAGCCTCGCTAAACCATAACTAACTTGTTAGCAAAGTTGTTAGAAATTCGATCGCAAAACGAACCCGAAAAAACATCATTTTCACCATGTTTCTGCCGATTTTAAAACGGGGTCTAAAAATTTTTCATGGACCCTTAAAAATACAAGCAGGGAATTTTAAGAATTGTGAAGAAATTTGGGATCATGACTCGACCATAGCACCGCGGAACCGCCGCCGATCCAAGTGATCCGCCGCGGATCCGCGGCCGAGTTGACTCCGAGTCAACCCAAATTTGCTCTGTTATTCTTCTATGTTGATGTTGTGTTTTCTGGGATATTTTGTTTCTGCTCAGGCTTCATGTGCACAGAGAATTGTTTGGAGTAGATTCATTTGTGTTTGCTTGATCGAAATTCTAAAATGTTTGGCTAACTTGATTATATCTGTGATATGTTTAATGTGTTCGTAAACCTCCCCTAACTGCTAGTATGTCGGTTAGCACGGGATTGCACATTTCTGTAATGGTTCTTACTGGTTTGTGAATGTGAACTTGTTGGATTGTCATGAATGGATAGCCGGGGATGTGAGACGAGTGTTTCTTTCATTCAAATGTAAATTGTAATTTGTTGTAATATTCTTTTCCGGGACACATCCGGGTTGAGGTTGTAGCCACCGTTGTATTATATCATTTACTGTTTTCTGCTCCTAGGATAAACCCAAGGTGGGGTGCACAAACTACCGGGTACTTTGAAGTGTTTAGTGGCCTGCTCACGTTGTTGAGGGAGACCGCTTCACTTCGGATACTAGGCGGGTAGTTTGCCGTACCCGTAGGGGTCTAGGGTGGGGTTTTGGCTATTCATCGCGACTGTGTAATCCGTCTTTCTTTACAGGATCAAAAGGAATGCGGATTCGTAGAAAATCCAATATGTTCATCTATGATCTGGAATGCTTATTATTGCGTCTGACGAATGTACAATATCTATATATGATATCTATTAGACGTCACTTATGTTTTGCACCCGCGCTAGCCCAGCGCCCGCTCTGTCGTTAGTTAAGTAACCTAACGGGTGAATGATGGGGCCCAGTGGTGAATGCGGATGGCATAAGAAGACGTTGTATTTTCGTTGTTTTCTACAATGATAGGTTAATTGATGGGACGCATTATTAATGCAAAGAAAATAAACCAAAGTTGAATCGTTGGAACAGTTTAAAAGAAACCACTCGGTTATTTTAAAACAGAAGATATTTTTTAATTGCGGAGCTTTAACCACTCCTTTTAAAAGCTATCAGGTTCCTTCGATCATATCATGTTCACTACGTTCACGGTTTCGCCAAAACCATTCGTAGCCCTCCGTCATTTCATTTGGGTATTCAGTAGTATTCAAGCTATGTATTTTGACCAACGCAAAGGCATAGTGTCTGGTAGCTGCTGGGTATTCATTTGTTGCATAGATAGATGAGTTAGTTTGGGACAGTCGTACTATCATTTGGCCAATGTCAGGGGTATGTACGGGTGGGTTCAAATTAACAAGATAATAATGGGTAGAACTTGACATGTGACTTATGACTTTGACCAACGCCAAGGTCATAAGAGCATGGGGCAGAAATTTATATCGGGAATTTCTAAAGAAACTGAAAATTGCAAAGAGTTGCATACCACTTGGAGTGTGATAATTTTGGTAGGATTCCTTCAGCTTTATCACACGATGATATTTGGATCCCGATCCTACTGTGAGTATCCGCTACTCATCAGGAGATTCGTCACTTAACGATCAATGCTATAAACCAAGTAGGTGTCGAGAAAGGTGTCAGCGGGACCAGGTCCCTAGAGAAAAGAGGTTATTTAATTAAGGAACTTCGCGAAAGCGTCGGAAAACCTCCCTCGAAGTATCGACACCGGGCTGACTGAACGGTTAAGCAAGTATTGTACGGTGAGAATAGTTCTGACTAGTTCTTCCTTTTTGGTTTGAGGACGGATTCAAGAAACAGTGGGAGCCATCAAGTTTAGATATACTAAAAACCACTCTAAACTTACAGGAGTATCATGCTAAAGTGTTCCCCCCCCCCCTCTCTCAATTGCAGCGACCCAGAACATGACAGGCCTTAAGTTACTATTAGATAAAAATATTCTGACAGGGCCAAACTATAAACACTGATTCCGGAATGTCAAGATGGCAATAAATTATGACAAATTGGGGTATGTCCTTACTACTAAGGCACCTGCTGTCCCTGGTCTAGAATCCAGTGTTGCGGATAAGGAAATCCGCAAGACCTGGGAGATTGACTGCGCGAAGGCCAAATGCATCGTGCTTGCCTCTATGAATAATGAACATCAGAGGAGGCACGAGAATATGGATCTTGAGTACATATTTCTCCACACCAAGGAACTGTATGGAGAGCAATCTCGTATAGCTAGATATGAGACCTCGAAGAACTTGTTTCAGTCGAGGATGGCCGTCGGATCATCTGTAGGAGAACATGTCCTTAAGATGATTGGCTATATAGAAGAGCTCGCGGACCTCGGGACGACTTTAGAGAACGAGCTATATACAGACTTGGTTCTTCAGTCCCTTCCTTCCACCTACGCCCAGTTTATTCTGAATTTCAACATTCAAGGAAAAGAAGTTGAACTTCCAGAACTCCTTAACATGTTGAGGAGTGCAGAGGGCATCTTGCAGAAAGCAAGGGAAACACCCACTATGTTTGTTCGCGGTGCTTCCTCTTTCGGGTCCAAGGCTAGGGCCAAAGGAAGGAAGAAGAAGGCCGCTACCAAATCAAGAGGTGGTGTTGGTAAGGTGGGAGTTAAGGGAAAGGCAAAGGTTGCGGTGCCAGTAGTGGCAAAGGACGAGTGCTTCTACTGTCGTAGGAAAGGCCACTGGAAGAAAGATTGCAAAGCTTGGATTGCCAAGAACCAGGACCCGAAGCAAGCTGTGGCGTCGACTTCAGGTGTGTTTGTAATTGAAAATTGTCTGTCAATCAACTCTACTTCCTGGGTATTGGATACCGGATCAGGATCTCATATATGCAATTCATTGCAGGCACTGAGAACCGTAGAGTGCTAAAGGTTGGTGATATGACCCTCCAGGTTGCTAACGGAGCTAGCATGGGTGCTGTGTCTCTAGGGGATTGTCATCTTGGATTGACGAGTGGACATATTTTGGTTTTGCATAACTGTTTTTGTGTACCCAGTTTAACGTGTAATATCATATCAGTATCGTTATTATCAAAAGAAGGTTATGATTTCACGTTTGTAAGCGATGTTGTTAATATCCACCTTAATCATGGTTTGATTGGGTCCGGTACACTAGATAACGGTATATGTGTGTTAAACCAATTACAGATTTTCAACGTCCATAACACACTAAAAAGAAAGTCTCCTGATATAAATCAGGCGTTCTTATGGCATTGTAGACTAGGTCACATCAATGAGAAAAGGTTAACTAAGTTAAATAGAGAAGGATATTTGGATCCGTTCGAATATCAATCTTATGCCACTTGTCAATCATGTCTCAAAAGAAAGATGACAAAGACTCCATTCACTGGACATGGAGTAAGAGCGAGCGAGCTCTTAGGACTCATACACAGCGATGTATGTGGTCCAATGTCTATACATGCAAGAGGCAGTTTTTCATATTTCATTACTTTTACGGATGATTACTCTAGGTATGGATTCATTTTCTTAATGAAACATAAATCCGAGGCCTTTGAGAAATTCCAAGAATATAAGAATGAAGTAGAAAACCAAACCGACAAAAGTATCAAGACACTGAGATCTGATCGAGGTGGTAAATACTTAAGTGCCGAGTTCCTGGGTTACCTAAAAGAGAAAGAAATTCTCTCTTAGCTTACTCCGCCATACACTCCACAGCATAACGGTGTATCGGAAAGACGGAAACGAACCCTATTGGATATGGTACGTTCCATGATGAGTAGTGCTGAGTTACCGTAATCTTTATGGGGTTATGCACTAGAATCGGCTGCATATCTTTTGAACAGGGCTCCTACCAAGACTGTGCCTACCACGCCATATCAGATGTGGAGTGGGAAGAAACCCCATCTTCAGTATCTGAAAATATGGGGATGTCCAGCTTTTGTTAAAAAGCAGCATCCAGACAAACTCGAGGCACGATCAGTACAGTGTAAGTTTGTGGGATATCCAAAGAACTCCAATGGGAATTTCTTCTATTACGCAGAGGAACAAAAGGCTTTTGTTTCTCGTAATGCCTATTTTCTAGAACAGCAGATTTTAGAAAAGGAAACAAGTGGGAGCGCAATAGAACTGGAAGAAATTCCAGAACCACAGACTACTACTGAAAGTTTGGTAGAACCAGAAGTTCAAGAAGAACAGGACATTCCCGCACCCCTCCACAGGAGTAATAGGCCGTCTCATCCGCCAGAGTGATATTACGGTTTCTCATATACGGGGATAGAGAAGATTGCATCATTGATAATGATGAACCTACTAGCTTCCAGCAGGCCATCCAGAGCGGCGACTCGGTAAGATGGCTAGATGCAATGCAGAACGAAATGGAGTCCATGTACACCAACAAAGTATGGAATTTGGACTTTTCTCCAGATGGGGTAAAACCCATAGGATGCAAGTGGATCTTCAAGAAAAAGATTGGTGTAGATGGACAGGTGGAAACCTATAAGGCTAGACTTGTTGCAAAGGGTTTTCGTCAAAGACCTGGTTTGGACTATGACGAAACTTTTTCTCCAGTGGCTATGCTCAAATCCATTCGTATCCTTCTTGCCATTGCCGCCTTCCATGATTATGAGATCTGGCAGATGGACGTAAAGACGGCTTTTCTAAATGGTAATTTAGAAGAGTGCGTCTATATGGATCAGCCAGAAGTTTTCAATCAGAATGGGAGCAGCGGAAAAGTGTGCAAGTTGCTTAAGTCCATTTATGGATTAAAGCAGGCATCGTGGATGGAGCACCGGATATACAAAGGTTGTATTTCCGTATTCTTTATAGTTAAGTTGTTAACTAGTTTCTAGTTTCGCCTAAGTCTAGCCAACGATCCGTATTAGGGTTTCTCGGCACCTAGAATTTTTGAAATTGGCATGGTTGATGCCTTGTGAGACCTCATTAGGGTGCCTAGGAACCCTACAGTGGTATCAGAGCCTAGCTAGAGCCTTAGGCGAAGTCTAGACGCAATTTGAACTCCGAACGAACCAAAAACCCAACCCTAAATTGCTCTCTGGACAATTTCTGAAATCTGGTCTTTTTCAAAATTAAAAATATGCAGAGAACTCATCACAAACATCTAAGAGTTACTGTGAAATTCGACAGTCAAATTCCACTAAGGCGCCGCGGATCCGCGGCATGAGCAAAGCTCATGCGGCGGTTCTGCGGCTGTACTGCCACATTATTTAAAGTTGTTTGCACAGTAATTCTTAGTTTCCAGTGGTGCTTTTCCTGGGAATTTTTAATATTTTTTCTACAGTTGAGTTTTCTGGGGTTGTTTTGGAAGTTCGTATATTCGATCGGATTATCAAAATGTGTCTATGTGTTTTCCGGATAAATTTTAGAATATGTTAAAAAGTTCGACCGGATATAAATACCCAATTTTTCCCCTGTCGGGAAATTTCCAAGTGTTGGATTTTTCCGAAGTTTAACGACGTTCTAAGTAGTGCAAGTAAAGCGATGGACCCTCTAGAAGACAACAAACCTTAACTCGATTATGTGACCGTCTTGAACTGCCCTTTGAACCTTCGGGTTTGGGGCAGTACGGCGTGCCACATGTGAGGCGTTGGCTTGACCCTTCTACGGCTGGACCGTTGGTACTGAGGCACGAACTGAATGTTGTTAGACTTATTTCATGTGTTGATCTGTATCGGGAAAACTTGGGTGTTCGATTGTTCGATCGGAAAGTTTGACATTTTCTATTTATCCGGAATGTGATACAATAATTGGAATTCACAAAGAGTTATGAGATAACTGAATGAATGTTATAAACATAGCAGTTTAGTCTCACTTGATCGGTTGCCACGGAATTTTGATGTGATCAAAAGTCCTTCGCAATCACGTAGCGTACGCGGATACTCGCCGGGTAAACTTAATAGACAGCCTCACCCTATAGCCCCGACCAAGTGACTGTAGGAGAACCCCGTCGCCGAAAGCATCCGTTCGGGTGCTCGCGGTGGCGGAGTTCCGCCTTGGTGCACTTCGTCGACGGTATCAGGGGTGCAGCCGTCTACTGAAGTTTGCGACGAGCATTCGATCAGGATGTCGGGAATCTTGTTGAATTGCCCGACTTGATATTGAAAAGAGTTTTTCGATTTTGAGACTAAAATGCGGGGTTTATAATTGTTAGGCATGCGATGTTTAAGTAATTCATTTGGTCAGGCATGCGATGTCTGAGGTGGTTGCGGATTCCAACTGTTGTAGTTTTACACTTTCTTTTCTGTGACCGTAAGTGTAATATGTGATATCGCCGGTTTCGTTGCTATATGTCAACGACAATTGGGATGCGCATGTTTACTTACGTTGATGACATGTGATGTTATGTGTTGCTGGATATGTTATATTGGATCGTCGTGTTTGAATAGCCGGGGGTTTTTATGTGAGATGAGTGTTTTTTCATTTTCATTCATGTAAAAACTTGTATGTAATATTCTTTTATTGGGGCACTTCCAGCTTGCGGAAGTTGTCACCCTTGTATATTATTTACTTTTCCGCACTAGGATAGACCCAAGGAGGGGAGCACAAGTAACCGGGTTCTGGAGTCCAGTGGGAGACCAACTCGAGGAGTCGAGTCCGGGTCTCCTAACTCTAGAATTGGTAGGGTTGCTTGCCGCTCTCGTAGGGGTCTAGGGGTGTGGGTTTGGCTATTCATCACGACCGTGGAATCCGTGTTTTATAATGGCTCGTATTGAAAACACGGACGTCCTAGTATATCCAATATTTCATATGATTCTTCTGCTGCGATATCTGTGATGTGATCATGTGATGTTCTGTGATAGATACATTATATAGTATATATGATATATTATATAGACGTTACTTATGTTTTACACCCGCGCTAGCCCTGCCCCGCTCTGCCGTTAGTTACCTAACCTAACGGTGCACGAGGGGACATCGAGGCGAATGCGGATGGCATAAGTGTACGTCGTATTTATCTGTGATGTTTAGGTACTTAAATGATGGGACTTCATTAATATGATTAATGAAATAAAAGAAACCTAAGATGTTGTAGAATCGAATTTCAAAATTAAAACATGTAGCTACAGTTCTTGCTTTGCACAGCGGTATATATGATATATCCTGCACCTTATTCGATAGGGAAAGGACCGAGATCCCTTCACCGGGAGTGACTCCTTTAGCAATAACTGGCAGATGCTACACCCTCGGTTTGTCTTTTGATTGCTTTTAACAGTTTTTGCTTTGCACAGTGATATATATGATATATCCCGCACCTCATTCGACGAGGAAAGGACCGGCGATCCCTTCACCGGGAGTGACTCCTTTAGCAAAACTAGAAAAGCCTCAAAAGCACTCCATTTCAAAATCATTTGATTCCACAACGATATCAAGTTCATTACGCAATAGGTTTTCAGAAAAACCTGTCGTAGCCCTCCGTCATTTCAGATAAGTACTAATTAGTATTCATGCTGCGGTTGTTTGGCATGCGTCAAGGCGTAGTGTACGGAATCTAACTAGTGCTTATCTGCTAGCATACGATGCGATTGGATTAGGGTATTCGTACGGCGTTGTTTGGCATGCGTCAAGGGTCGTGCGGGTGGGTTTAATTCAATCAAGAAATGTACGGGTTGAACTTGACTAGCAGACTATGGGTTGTTTGGCATGCGTCAAGGTCATAGCGAGCTAGGGGCAAAATATTATCGGGAATTTCAAGTGTTCAAATTTGCAATGAGATTGCATACCTTCTATGAGATAGTTGGATCCCGATACCCGCTGCGAGTAAGAGTTACTCCTGGGAGAGTTTTACACATTACAATTAGCCGATCAAGTAGGTGTCTAGAAAGGTGTTAACGAGGTTACGCCTCTGGGAAAACGAGGTTTACATTAATTAGGTTCGTGCGAAAGCACGGGGGACCTCCCTCAAAGTACCGACACTGGCCTGGCTGAAAGATTGGCGAACTTGTAGTGTGTAATTAATCCCGGCTAGTCTTTCCTTTTAGGATTTGAAGGAAGATTTGATAAAAAGCAGTGGGAGCCATCCTGATTAGATAAAATAATAACCAATCTATTCTTGCAAGAGCGCACGCTGAGTGTTTTCTTCTCTCTCTCTCCAGGTAGCGACCATATCACGCCTTAATCAAGATAATAATACGGATTATTGACCGAACCCGCTTGTTATACTGAGCTGGGGAACGTTGGTCCCGCTCCAACTTATAATTGTTATAAGACAGAGCAGGAAATTGGGGAATACCAGAATTCCCGTGCCGCCCAAACGAAGAAAGTGCATATGATGCATCATCTTCGGGTGTGTTCATTATACAGAACTGTTTCTCAGTATCCTCTACGTCCTGGGTATGTGATACCAGATCAGGATCCCAGATATGTAATCTGTTACATAGGGCTACAGAAAGGTAGAAAACTGAGAACGGGTGATAAGTTTCATGAGGCAGAAAACGGGGCAAGTGTTGCAGCCAAGTCTGTTGGTCACTGTCACCCTGTATTACCAATACATTGATTCTGAACGAATGTTATTAGATACCGAACCTGATATACAAAATCATATCAGTCTCTTTATTAGTAAAGAAATGATAAAATTCTGTATTGTTGGATAATGTTTTGAACATTTCCTATATCAAAAGTTGATCAGTTCAGGCACGTTATCTAAAAGCGTTGATGTTCTAAATCAAACTACAGTTCTTAGTATATGGAACACACACAAGAGGAAGAGTTTAGAAATGAACGGATCCTTCTTGTGGTATTGTAGACTAGGTCATATCAATGCGACCCGACTAGCTGAAGTTACATAAAGATGCATATTTAAATTAGTTTGAATTTATATCTTGTGAAACTCGCCAGTCATGTCACAAAGATAAGATGACCATAGCCATGTTTATTGGAAACAGAGAAAGAGTTAATGTACTCTTGGGACTGATACATGATGATGTATGTAGGTCCCCTGTCTACACATGCCAAGCTCGGTTCTTTTACTTCATTACATTCTCTGATGATCTCTCAAGATTCAGACATACGTTCCTGTTGAAACATAAGTCCGAACCTTTTTGAGATATTCACAGAATATAAGTTAGAAGTAGAGAACCAAAATACGGGTATAAGTATTATGTCCTTTGATGTGATCAAGGAGGAGAATACTTGAGCACGGAATTCCTGGAATATTCTAAAGGAGAATGAGATTCTCTCTTAGCATTATTCCTCCGTATACACCATAGCACGATGGTATATCGGGGCGGAGCAATCACACCCTATATGATAAGGTGTGCTCTATGATGAGTACTACTGAGTTACCTATTTCCTTTTGGGAGTTATGCACTTATAAAGTTGCATATCTATTGAATAGGGTTTCGATCAAATCAGTTGCCTACCACTTCATATGTGATATGGAAAGGGAAGAGCCCATATCTTAAGTTAGTTAAGATTTGGGGTTGTCCGGCCTATGTCAAAAAGCAAAATCCGGACAAGCTCGAGGCAAGGTCTGTAATGTAGAACTGGAAAGGTTCCAACAATACAAACTACAGTAGATGATTTGATAGAACCAATAGGATTCAGTAGATTCCAACGAACCTCAGCCTCTCTGCCGATCTAGTAGGGTACCTCACCCACCTGAGAGATACTTCTGTTTCTCTATGACAGTGGGAGCGAGGAATGCATCATGAGATGATGACCCAACTAGTTTCGAGCTGGCCATCAAGAGTGTGACTCTGTAAGAATGGCTGGATGCTTATCGATCTGAGATGGAATCCTTATACACCAACAAAGTATGGACTTTGGTTGCTATATCTGAAGGGTTAAATCCCCATCAGGAGCAAGTAAATCTTAAGAAGATTACTTGGTGTAGATAGAAAAGTTGATACTTTCAAAGCTAGACTTGTTAAAGGTTTACGTCATCAACCAGGCGTGGATAATGATGAAAACTTTTCAAGTATCTATGCTTAAGTCCATCCAGATCCTGCTTACCACGGCTACATACCATGACTACGATATCTGGTGGTTGGGTGTCATGACTGCTTTTCTAAATGATGTTTTAGAAGAGAGCGTCTGTAAGTACACAGCCAGAGGGCTTCGTAGACAGTGGGAGCAGCGGAAACGTGTGCAAGATGCTTTATAGGATAAAGCAGGCATCGCGGAGTTGGAACATCTATTTTGATGGATAAGTCAAAGAGTTTGACATCATCAAAATGGTAGATGAACCTTGTATAAACAAAAAGGTAGTAGGGAGTATGGTGGTGATCCTCGTAGAATACGTGGATGACATACTCTTGATAGGGAAGGAGTTTCCTATGCTACGCTCGATCAATCTCCGCTTATCACAATGATTCTCCATATAGGATCAAAGTGATACCTACTAAATCCTAGGTTTTGGATCTATGAGATAGATCTAAATGGATGTTAGGATACTCACTAGTTGTAGTGAGAAGGTATCAATCGACCCTGGGGAGAATCACTGGAATGGTTCCAGGATGATAAAGACGACTGAGTGTCAGTCACAGGCATTGTCTTTACCCTCAGTAAAGGGACGGTATGTTGGAAGAGTTCCAAGCAAAATACCGTGACATACTAGACGATAAAGGCAGGATACATCGCTACTTAAGATGCTACCAAAGAGGCAGTCTGGGTGTATATTAGTTCATGAGATGAACTTAGTTCCTCCCATTGTGTGACAATGGAGTTTTGGCTTATGCCAAGGAACGTCCGTCCCATCAGTGATCCAGAGATATTCTAAGGCAGTATCACCTGATCATGGAGATGATTGATCTCTAAGGGATCGAGGTAAGGAGAGTAGACTCAGAGGACAACACAGCGGATCCACTCACAAAGGCCTGTTCCCAGAGAGAGACTTTTATGGGATGGTTGAGTATGAGATACTGCAACCACTGCTATCAGATGGCCCTAGTGCAAGTGGGAGATTGTTAGTTATATGTATGCCCTAGAGGCCATTACTATACATAGGATGTATATTGTAGTGGATGCTGGGACATATATAGGGAGGACTTTCTTGCTCGACATGATAGTATGCTATCTGGTTAATCTTTACCTTAACGTGTACACTGATTGTCTCCCTGTTACATGTTGGTAAAGCCCTTAGGATCTGTACTTGACTACCTGGACTATGATGCGGATCATACTAGTGGGAACATGGTAGTCCATAAGTACATCCTTCAAAGTCCCTAGTCGTGGGTGTATCGAGACGGGGCATCGATATACCAGAGTAGACTAGCCTGTACCTTCTCGACCCATACAGATGGGCGATGGATGATCCCATATCCATTGGTGTTTGACATCAGAGATGATATACGGGTGCTCAGTAGAGACTGGGTACACTGGACGGACTCGCCGAGAACTCCCAGATGGTATTATACCTCACGTCAGATGGCAGTTCTCTGGTGACACTGGTACAGAGTAGTCTGTTGACCCGAGATCGTCATAGAGTCTTGTGTGGTTCCCACTGTGCTTTGATTTCCATCTTACCACGTCCAAGAGGGCGTGCAAAACGGTGGTTTTTGGGTACAGTCCCGAGTCACATGGAGGCAATGAGCGATAGGAGGGGATTCGTCTCTCCCGGTATAGGGAGTTGATGTTGCGCTGTGTTCGATTGGCTATAACAGGAAATCCCTGGCCAGGGTTGCTGAGATTTACTGGTAAGTGTTATCAGTAGTTTCTCGAATTGTTATAGACCTCATATCGACATGACTTATCGAGCTATTGGGGTCTGACGTTTACCACCCCTAGACGAGATATGCGACATATCAGACGATCAGACCGCACTGTACGGTAGTGTTACTGGTTGGATTCACAGGAGTGTGAGCGGGCTTGCTCGTCGATCTTCTGATCGCTCAATACCCGGGTGGCCGTTATGTTTAGCAGACCGCTTGCGGCTTGTGGATGTTTGATATGATCATCATCTGCTGCCGGCGTATTGACGAGTCTTTAGAGTCCTACACAGAGGTTTCCTGGCTCAAGCGAAACGAAATAGGAGCGCATATGAGATATGTGCGGGACCGAGAATAATACCAGTATGTGATACTGTATTCGATTCTCGCGATGTGACATTGATCGGTTATATGCGATATGGCCAGGTTATCGGATCAAGTGTTGATTCGATAAGTTGTTACTATTGATACCAGTCGGTTATGTGCGACATGACCGGATCATTGAATCAAGTGTTGATTTAATGATTTAATGTATAATTATATATATTTGATATATTACTTTGCATTAACTAGTATCGGTTCACTTTGAATGGATTTTCTCACTCGGATGTGCGCATTGCATATGCGATATGATTTTGTGCACTTGTTTGTATCATGGTTGATGATGCATGCCTACTTGGTTAAGTGCAAAGAATTAAACCATGGTTAACCAAATGATTAGGGTTTTATTTTCTTAAATTATTCATTTATTCCTTTTTGGAAATTATTTTGCATAAGAAGAATTGGTGGCTTTCTTTTATTCTTTCATGAACTTTCATGAATGTTTGACTTTGTCACCAATTTTGTCTCATGCTTAACCCTAACCATCTCTTTTAACCATGATTGATTCTCTACACCTAACCATGGTTCTAATATGATAAGTATTCATTTCTTTTCCAATTTTAAATAACTTATCATAATTAGCTTCTTCTTCTTCTTCATTTCTTCACATGAAGAAAGCTTGCTCCATTAATGGCAAGTGATGAGAATGAGTGAGAAATCCAATTCTAAAGTCTACCCACTTCCTATTTCTTCATCCTCTACCTCTTGCCAAGTAGTAGAGTGTGTTTCCTTCACAAGTTTTCATGGCTTGGTGAAGGTGGGGCTTGATCTAGTGATGCTTCGACGTAGATCATCTTCGGCACGTTGTCGACGACCTAGCCCGGTCTTTTCTCTGATGCAACCACCGTGAGAGTCATGGTTCGATTTGGACAGCGGAGAGGAATTCATTGCGGAGCCGTGGAGGTGGACCACCGGATCTACAAAGGTTGTATTTCCGTATTCTTTATAGTTAAGTTGTTAACTAGTTTCTAGTTTCGCCTAAATCTAGCCAACGATCCGTATTAGGGTTTCTCGGCACCTAGAATTTTTGAAATTGGCATGGTTGATGCCTGGTGAGACCTCATTAGGGTGCCTAGGAACCCTACAGTGGAGTTGGAACATCTGTTTTGATGAGACGGTCAAAGAATATGACTTTATCAAAAATCCAGATGAACCATGTATATATAGTAAAATTGTGGCACGAACTGTCGTATTCCTCGTTTTGTACGTGGATGACATTCTCTTAATAGGAAATGACATTCCTATGCTATAATCTGTCAAAGGATTCTTGTCACACGGGTTCTCCATGAAAGACCTGGGTGATGCCTCTTACATTCTGGGGATCCGAATCTGTCGTGATAGATCCAAGAGGATGTTGGGACTTTCGCAGTCCAGCTATATCAACGCTATACTGAAAAGATTCAGTATGGAAGATTCTAAGCACGGTAGTTTACCGGCTTGTCACGGAATCACCCAATCCAAAGAGATGTCTCCCAATACTGATTTAGAAAGAGATCGCATGTGAGTTATACCCTACGCTTCTGCGGTAGGCTCTATAATGTATGTGATGTTGTGCACCAGACCAGATGTAGCTTACGCACTGAGCGTGGTAAGCCGGTATCAGTCAGACCCAGTGGAGAAGCACTGGATAGCAGTAAAGAACATTCTCAAGTACCTGAGAAGGACTAAGGATATGTTCTTGGTTTTCGGCGGAAAAGACCTCAAGATTGAGGCTTTTGCCGACTCCAGCTTCCAGAGTGACAAGGATGACTCCAAGTCCATGCCAGGTTATGTCTTTACCCTCAATTGAGGGGCGGTGTGCTGGAAGAGTTCTAAGCAGGACACCGTTGCTGACTCGACGATGGAAGCGGAGTATATCGCTGCTTGCGATGCCGCAAAAGAAGCAGTCTGGATGAAGAAGTTCCTCAAGGAACTTCAGGTGGTTCCATCCATTGTTGATCCAATACCTCTGTATTGTGACAACAACGGGACTATAGCTTTAGCAAAGGAACCCAGGTCCCATCAGAAGTCCAGACACATCTTAAGGCGGTATCACCTGATCAGGGAGATTATAGATCGCCGGGAGATCGAGGTCCGGAGAGTTGCTACAGAGGAAAACACTGCAGATCCATTCACAAAGGCCCTACCCCAGACTCAGTTTGAGAGGCTATTCGAGATGATAGGTCTTCGATACGCCAGTACATGGCCCTAGTGCAAGTGGGAGATTGTTAGTGTATATGCCCTAGGGGCCATTATTGTATCATACTAGCTTGTATATTACTTAATGGAAGCTTGGGATATTCACAGTTATATTAACAGTCTTGCTAAACATGGTAGTATGCTACTTGGTTTATATCTATCTTAATATGTGTATATGTTAGCATATCAAGAATACATATTGATAGAGCCCTTAGGATCTTGCTTGACTTCTAGCGTTGTGATGGCAGTCACACTAGTGGGGGTTGGGTAGTCTACAAGCACATCCTTTTTCAGGTCCCTAGTCGTAGGATTATTGAGACAGGGCATCGATACTCCGGAGTAGACTAGTGTGTACGCTTCTCATCCCAGTTGGGGAGATGGTCTGTCCCACAGCCATCAGTATGTTGTACTTGAGATAGTATACAGGTGCATGTTGGGTTACGGGTATACCGGACACGACTCGCAGGGAACTGTTGGTTGGTATTATACCCGTCGTCAGTTAACAGTTCCCAGGTGACATGAGTACAGCATAGTCCGCAGACTTGACACAACTGCTTCATCTCGAGTGTGTTCCCACTGTTCTTAGATTGCTACCCTACCACGGCTCAAAGGAGTCGTGCAAACAGGTAGCAGTTGGGTGCAGTCCCGAAGCACTTGGAGGCAGTGGCGGTTAGATAGGATTCGTCTCTACCGGTATTGGGAGTTGCTATCGCGCTGTGTTTGGAGAGCCATTACGCAAAGTCCATGGCCAGGGCAAACGAGATTTACTGGTAGGATTTCCAGTAGCTTCTCAAGGTGTAATGGGCTTCACTCCGACAAGACTTATACCGCTTTTAGGGGACTGACACTTGCCGCCCCCTAGGCCCGATATGCAATAGTCCTAGACGAACAGACCGGACTGTACGAAGATTATCACATCAGGCTCAGTAGGAGTTCGTATGGTTTTCCTCATCGGCCTTCTTATCGACATCTACCTGGAGACCGTTACGTACAGCTAGTACCGCTTGCGGCCTGAGGTTAAACCCACTGCCAGTATAGTGTCGAGTCTTTAGAGTCCCACACAGAGAGTTTCCCTGCTTCAGGCGAAACGATATAGAGGTCGTATGGTTTTACGACAGGGTTCGGACACATACATGTTTTTATGCACGTACGATGTACGGACAGTTTTTACTAGCGGGCTTTAGTTTCAGCCAGATTCTAGTATTGGATTATTGGATTTATACAGTCTCAGTATTTCCGTTTTTTCACGGATAGGAGGGGTATTCTCGTAATTTGTCGAGAAGCTTCTAGAAGAAAGATGAGGTGGATGGCTTAGGTGGAATTTGCATTAAATGGATTAGTGACTCAAGGTGTGATTCATCCAAATGAGTTAATGAAGCATTTATTGCTTAATGACTCATGAGATGATTCACACAAAGTGAGTTAATGAAGCATGGTTAATATTATCATATGTTATTCATTTAATAATTTTAATGCTTCATATATTCACAAATGAGACATAATTCATTATCATTCTCACTCACACCTTCTCTCTCCTCAAGCTCTCTTTTTTCAAGAACTAGTCCTAATCCTCTCATGTGTTGAGATCCTACAGTTAGCAAGACTAATAGATCCCTAATCCTCTTCTATATTCTCTAGGTTACCTTGATTAGCACTCATAGTCACCTAGTTACCTCAAGTGAGAGGTTAAAGCTTGAAGAAGTAGCTCTTGGGTGGATCTTTTATCACATCGAGGAGGCCGGCGAGGAGGTGATCAACAAGAACAAGAAGGACTTGACTCATTAGGTATAATCATCTATCATAGTAGCTAATCACTTCTATATAGTTGTTAGTTAGGGTTTAGTAAAGACCCGTAAAGTTAGTCGATATTAGTTTAAACAAAATGATTGTTTTATCTATTCCGCCTCCCCACATCATGTGGGTGTCTAACGTCGACTTACAAGGGAGTGATGGAGATGATGAAGATGAAGGAGATAATGGAGAAGTGAAGGAAAGGGCAGCCAAGTTAAAGCCTTAGGCTCACTCTCTCCACAAATATCTCCCCTACACTCACCTCCTACACAAATATCAATTTTGGCCATGGCCTCTATTTTTTATTCCATTCATACTACACTCTTTCCTTTCTTTTCTTTGATTTTTTTCCTCTCTCTTACTCTTTATTTCTCTAACCCCCAAAGCTCACAAGTCACAATACTCAAAAACCAACATGCATATGACACGGTGCTCAAGTCACGGAAAAATGTAAAAACACGGATTTTACCAAAAATCCGATAAATATCATTAAAATAAATAAATCATTTTAATCTCCGATAAATTTCCAAATATTGGTATATAATTATACCATTTTACGAAAATCCCCTATTCGCAAATCGAATAGTTTTCGCGGAATATATTATTTTAATATTAAATTTCCAAAAATAATATTTTTTATTTTTAAAATGTTACAGGGTATCTAAGTAAAGAATGTAACATCTAAACTAGCATATGAGAGCAAACATACTAATATTATGTGAAACTACCAGCTAGCAGGTTATACCAATGAAGTAACATTTTCTAAAGTGTACGTGACATGACAATTACCGATGATGATGTGTGTGGTCCGATAAGCAAGTGTACGTAGAACATGTGCATCAGCGGTGATGGTGCTGGTGTCCTAACAGATGGGATTCATAATAATTAAAGAAACACATATGATAAATATGCAATGCAATGAGAACAACATAAATATAACAGAAAAGGGAATAGTAAACGTAACATTAATCAATATACATATCGGTGTTCGAATCATATGGGTTTGGTGTTTTGAAATAGCACGACTTGTGGTTTGTAGAAAAGTACGGGCTACGGTGTTTTTGAGAAAAGATATGTCCTTTGAAAAATCCGTAGCATCCTTCGGGTGGTCCTTTGAAAAATACTCACGATTCGTTAGTTTTGAAAATAGGTATGACTCGATCCTAGCCTAGCATCTTTCCAAACAACTAAAAGACTAAACTAAGGAACTAGTCGGAAAGATAAGAAAATCTACATATATTCCGAGTCGATATATCTAGTAGTCGGCAATCCAGCCTCATAGCTTCACGTACTGTATAATACATAATACGGTATCCTCGAGTCAAGAGTGCGGATCAATCATCTTATATATATCCATCGTACGACATCTTCAAAGTCAAGGGTACGGTTCAAAATCAAATGAATCATCAATCGTACGGTATCAATCGTCGTACAATATCAAAATCGTAATCAGTGGTACGGATCTAAAGTCTCGTGTAATCTATTATTTTATCAATCACATATTATCGTATGCATTAATACATATCGCCTCACGATTCTTTATAATATCATATCATATACAATATCACGGCTCAATCACTTATCAACATCTCACAGCATCATGCCCGATCATATCGACTCATCACCTCATATCACATGCTATCCTCATCATCCGTGTATATGTGTGTATATATATATACATACTCACATACATATATATATATATATATATCCACATATACACACAAGAAATCAGGTGTATGTGTGTGTATACGCGCGTGCGAGACTACATATAACCCGCGATTCGCCACCAAGGTAAATCGTCCTATGGATAGGTCTCCCTAGATCAACCTAATCTAACCTAAGGTCTTCCAAATACCATATTTACTAAGTATCAAAATATCGCATCCAAACAACAAATATAGTAATACCCTATTCTACGGTTACAGGGGTGCGATACGCCATCCACCCGACTTCCCCGGTAGATATACATCTACTCACATTGATCTTCGCTTGCCGAAGTCGATGACGCTTGTTTTCCTTTGTCATCCTTAAGTCCACGCGAAGTACCTATATAGCACAAAATACATCGTATCGCATCAAAATCCGATTCAAAAACCGACACGATACGCGAAGTGCTTATAGGTTAGAACCTATAGCCTACGAATGAAAAAAAAATCATAAAGCCCTTGTCGTTGATGTACAAACGTCCAACGACCAAATCCACAATCAAATGCAAAAATCCATGTTTTAGAAATCGGAAAACCATTGCTATTATTAATTCAAAAGCTCCCAGATTTTGCCTCAGGTAATTTGGGACAAAAAGAACAATACAGTGGCTAAGTTATGAGGAGAGTGAGCTATAGGCCAAAACCCAACATCAGAAGCCAAAATATGGCCGGCCAATAGTGCTACAGTAACCGCCACCGCCTGCCCAACTTTTGAATTTTGGTCTCGTCTTCTCGTGGTGGCCTCCTATTGGTCTAACTAGTTTAATGTATATGTTTAATTTTTTTATAAAGGTCCCGGGTTGCTCCAGATTCCCTGTAGACCTCACAATTCTTACAAAACCGACACGGGAAAATTCTAAACTAAATCTTGGTGTTTTTGTCTCTATTTTGAGTCCATAAAATCGACACTACAAGGGTTTAAGGTCACTACTAAACCTCAATTACATCTTTACAAGTCATGCTTGTAAGTCGATGTCGCGCACCCCACGTGCTCGCGGGGAGGCGGAATTTGCAAAAAATGATTTTTACGAGCTTCGCAACACCGACTAGAACCAAGGACCGTTCATAAACTTTAGCTAGCAAACTGCATGAGGTTTAACTACTCGGATACGAATTTATACCTCATGATACATATCCTTCGGCTCATCATCGCTGTCCTCCTCATCTATGTAGGCTCCAAAGATCGATCCAGATCGTAGCAACCTCCACGGCCTCCTCGAGTCAAAGACGATCCACCCGAGAGTCTATAGTACGAGCTCTTCCTCAAAACCGAGGTAACTAGAGCAACAAGATTGCTAAACTTGATGTCCCAGGTGATGTAGAGTATGAAGATGGATTTATTTATCTCTTGAAACCCTAAGATTCTCAACACATGAGAGCTTTTAGGTTTTTGTAGTGAGGTAAAAGAAAAGAGCTAGCATGAGAGCTCACTTGAGGAAAGAGAAAGTATTTTGATAAACGATAATCCCTAATGAAAATGAGATGGCTACCCTTGACATGAGTACTATCATGGCATCAAAATGTCTCATCAAAATATCTCACAAAAATATCTAGGTCAAATAGTCAACCCAAGTCAATTGGTCAAGCCAAGTCAAAAGGTCAAACAAAGTCAAGTAGTCAAAACTAGTAGCCATGTCTCAATTATCATTTACAAAAATAACAAATACTTTCCTCCACCTCATATTTGTTTTAATCAAGTAAATAGTCAAAACCCTAATGAGGTGTCTCCTTTTGTACTCCTCTCATCCGTATATACATACCCACATTCGTGTTCCGAAAAACACGAATACAAAGAGATGAAACCGATCCATCAATATAATATTAGGATCCGGCTCAGACCAAAGCCCACTAGTATTATCCGCCCGAACATCATATGCGCACAAGTGCACGTAAGTGATCGAAGCCCTGCCATAAAACCATACGGCTTCTACACCTTTTGTCCAGTGCAGGGAAACTATCCGTGTGGGACTCTAAAGACTCGACACTACGCTGGCAGTGGGTTTATCCACAGGCCGCAAGCGGTACTAGCTGCACGTAACGGTCCCCAGGTAGATGTTGATAAGAAGGCCGATGAGGAAAACCCATCCGAACTCCTACTGAGCCTGAATGTGACAATCTCTGTACAGTCCGGTCTGTTCGTCTAAGAGTATCGCATATCGGGCCTAGGGGAGGTAATCGTCGGACCCCTAATAGCGCAATAAGTCATGTCGGAGAGTATCCTAATACACCCTGAGAAGCTACTGGAATACCTACCAGTAAATCTCGCTTGCTTTGGCTAAGGACTTTGTGTAATGGCCTTCCGAACACAGCGCGATATCAACCCCCAATACCGGGAGAGACCAATCCTATCTAACCGCCACTGCCTCCAAGTGCTTCGGGACTGCACCCAACTAGTACCTATTTGCATGACTCCATTGAGTCGTGGTAGGGTAGTAATCAAAGTACAGCGGAAACACACTTGAGGCGAAGTAGCAGTGTCAAGTCGACGGACTAAGCTGTACTCATGTCACCTGGGAACTGCTACCCGATGACAGGTATAATACCTACCAACAGTTCCCGACGAGTCATGTCCAGTGTACTCATAACCTAATGAGCACCTGCATACTATCTCCAGTACGACGTACTGATGGCTGTGGGACAGACCATCTCCCCTGCTGGGATGAGAAGCATATACACTAGTCTCCTATGGAGTATCGATGCCCCGTCTCAATAATCCTACGACTAGGAACCTGTATAGGATGTGCTTATAGATTACCCAGCCCTCACTAGTGTGACTGCCATCACAACGCTGGTAATCAAGCAAAGATCCTAGGGGCTCTACCAATATGTATAAGCGATATGCTAAAAGAAACACATACACATATTGAGGTAGAAACAAACCAGGTAGCATACTACCATTTCGAGCAAGACTGTTACTATATCCGTGTATATCCCGAGCTCCCATTAAGTAATATACAATACAGTATGATACAATAATGGACTCTAGGGTATATATCACTAACAATCTCCCACTTGCACTAAGGCCATATACTGGCATATCGCAGACCGAAGATCTCGAATAGCCTCTCGAACACTATCTAAGGGATGGCCTCTGTGAGTGGATCTGCAGTGTTTTTCTCCGTATCTACTCTCCTCACCTCGATCCCTTAGGGATCAACGATCTTCCTGATCATGTGGTACCGCCTCAAGATATGTCTGGAACTCTGATGGGACCAGGGTTCCTTCCATAAAGCTATAGCGCCGTATGTTGCCACAATACTAAAGTATTGGAACAACAAATGGAAGGAACCACCTAAAGTTCAATTAAGAACTTCCATATCCAGACTGCCTCTTTTGCGGCGTCTCTTGCAGCGAACTTTTCTGTTTCCAACGTCGAGCTTGCAACGGTGTCCTGCTTGGAGGTCTTCCAATATACTGCCCCTCCACTGAGAGTAAAGCCATAACCTGACATGGACATAGAGTCATTCTTTTCACTCTGGAAGATGGAGTTAGCAAACGCCTCGATCTGGAGGTCCTTTTCCGCCATACACCAAGAATATCTCGTTAGTCCTTCTCAGGTACTTAAGAATGTTTTTGCTGCTTCCTAGTGCTTCTCCCCTGGTTTTGACTGATACCGGCTTACCACGCTCAGTGCGTAAGCTACATATGGTCTGGTACACAACATCGCAAACATTATAGAGCCTACCGCAAAAGCATAGGGTATAATCGACATGTGAGCCCTTTCCAAATGAGTCTTGGAAGACATCTGTTTAGAGAAGGTGATTCCGTGACAAGCCGGTAGACCACCGCGCTTAGAATCGTCCATACTAAATATTTTCAGTATGGTGTTGTTGTACCTTGACTGTAAAAGTCTCACATTCCACTTTGATCTATCACGATAGATCTGGATCCCCAGAATGTAGTTGGTATCACCCAGGTCTTTCATGGAGAACCTCTGTGATAAGAATCCTTTGACCGATTGTAGCATAGGAATGTCATTTCCTATCAAGAAAATGTCATCCACGTACTCAACGAGAAATTCCACAGTTCTTGCTACAATCTTACTATAAATGCATGGTTCATCTGGATTTTTGATAAAGTCGAATTCTTTGACTGTCTCAATAAAACAGATATTCCAACTCCGCGATGCCTGCTTTAGTCCATAAATGGACTTATGCAACTTGCACACTTTCTCGTTGCTCCCACTCTGATTGAAACCCTCTGGCTGATTCATATAGACATATGCTTCCAAATTACCACTTAGAAAAGCCGTCTCTATGTCCATCTGCCGGATCTCAAAATCTTGGAAGGCAGCAATGGCAAGAAGGATCTGAATGGATTTGAGCATAGACACCGGAGAAAAGGTTTCAACATGGTCCAAACCAGGTCTTTGATAAAAACCATTTGCAACAAGTCTAGTCTTATAGGTTTCAACCTATCCATCTACACCAATTTTCTTTCTGAAGATCCATTTGCAGCCTACGGGTTTTACCCCTTCTGGAGCAATGTTCAAAGTGCATACTTTGTTGGTGTACATGGACTCCATTTCGGTTCGTATTGCATCCAGCCATTTTACTGAGTCACCGCTTTGAATGTCTTACTGGAAGTTAGTTGGCTCATCATTGTCAATGATGCAATCCTCTCGATCCCCGTCTATGAGAAAACCGTATTATCTCTCGTGCGGATGAGACTGCCTACTAGTCCTGCGGATTGGCGTAGGGATGTCCGGTTCTTTTGAAACCTATGGTTCTACCATACTTTCAGTAATAGTTTGTGGTTCTGGAATTTCTTCCAGTTCTATTGCGCTCCCACTATTTCCTTTTACAAAAAATTGATTTTCTAAAAAAATGGGCATGACGAGGAACAAAAAACCTTTCGTTCCTCTGCGTAATAGGAAAGATGCCCCTGGAGTTCTTTGGGTATCCCACAAACTTACACAGTACGGAGCATGCCTCGAGCTGATCCGCATACTGCTTTTCAACAAAAGCTAGACATCCTATATCTTCAGATATTGAAGATAGTGTTTCTTCCCACTCCACATCTGATATGGTGTGGTAGGCACAGTCTTGGTAGGAACCTTATTCAAAAGATATGCATCTTATTCTAGTGCATAACTTTAGATGGACCGCGACAACTCAGCGTTACTTATTATGGAATGAACCATATCCAATAGGGTTCTGTTCCACCTTTCCTATACACCATTGTGTTGTGGTGTGTATGGAGGAGTAAGCTGAGAGAGAATTCTATTCTCTTTTAGGCAATCCAGGAACTCGGCAATGAAGTATTCATCACATCGATCAGATCTTAGAGTCTTGATACTTTTGCATGTTTGTTTTTCCACATTATTCTTATATTCTCGGAATTTTTCAAAGGGTCTTGGATTTACGCTTCATCAAGAAGACATGTCCTAACCTAGAGAAATTATCCGTAAAAGTAATGAAATAAGAATAACCACTTCGTGCATCTGTAGATATAGGACTACACACGTCGCTGTGTATGAGTCACAAGAGCTCGCTCGCTCTTACTCCGTGTCCAGTGAACGGAGTCTATGTCATCTTTCCTATCAGACAAGATTGACAAGTTGCATAAGAATAATATTCGAACAGATCCAAAATATCCCTCCCTATGTAACTTCGACAACCGTGTTTCATTGATGTGACCCTTTCTACAATGCCATAAGAAAGTTTTATTTAATTCTGGAGACTTTCTTTTAAGTGTGTTCTGGACGTTTGAAAACCTGAGCTTGATTCAATATATACTGTCCTCTAGTGTACCTTACCCAATTAAACTTTGATTTAGGTGGATGTGGACCAAATCGCTTACAAACTAGACTTGGTACACACAAACAAATACGTATAATTAATATCTGCCCACTTGTCAATTCTAGGTGATATACCCTACGGATACAGCGTCCACGCTCATTCCGTTAGCAACCCTGAGAGTTATATCACCTGCCTTGATAACTCTACGGTTTCTCAAATTCTGTAATGAATTACAGATATGAGATCCTGATCCGGTATCTTTTACCCAGGAAGTAGAGTTAATTGACAGACTGTTTTTAATCACTAACACACCCGAAGTTGAAGCCACAACATGCTTCAGATCCTGGATTCTGGCTTTCCAAGCCCTGCATTCCTTCTGCCAATGCCCTTTTCCCATAACGATAGGAACATCTCTCCTTCCCTACTATTAACCCCGAAACTTTTGCCCTTCCCTTTTCTTCTACCTTACCGACACCGTCTATCGGCTTTGTGGAGGTCTTCTTCTTCTCACCCTTGGCGTCCGCCTTAGATCCAGAAGAGGAAGATTCCCTAATAAGTAGAGCGGGTGTCTCCCTGGTTTCTTTCAGGGTGCCCTCAACTGGAAGTATAAATTTCTTCCCCTGGGTGTAAGTAGGAGGTAGAGACTGTAAAATCAAGTCAGCATATGACCCGTTTCCCAACGTGGTCTCCAGGTCCGTGAGCTTTTATAATATAGCTAATTATTGTAGGGACGTGGTTCCCTACAGATGACCCGACAGCCAACCTCGCTTGAAGCAATTCCTTCGAGGTCTCATATCTTGAGATATGAGATTGCTCTCCATATAAAACTTTGTTATGGAGGAAGATAGAAACTAAGTCCATCTTCTCGTGCTGCCTCTAGTATACACCATCAACTGAGGCCAACACGAGATACTTGGCATTCGCATTGTCCTTGTCCCTTGTCTTACGGATATCCTTATCCGCGACGGTGGAAACTAGACCTGGGACGGCGGGGACTTGAGTAGTAATGAGGTGGTCTAGCTTGTCATAGGTAATAGACATCTGGACAAACCATTGCCAGTCAGTAGAGTATAACTCAGTCATTTTATTATCTATCTGTAACCTAATCTGGTCACCCGGTCGCTACAATTAGGAGAGAGAGAAGAATACACTCAGCATGATGCTCTTGCAAGTTTAGATTGGTTTTTAATTTATCTAAACAGGATGGCTCCCACTGTTTCTCGAATCCTTCCTCAAACCTTAAAAGAAGAATTAGTCAGGATTGATCTCACCGTACATTACCTGCTTAACCGTTCAGCCGGACTAGTGTCGGTACTTTGAGGGAGGTTTTCCAACGCTTTCGCGAAGTTCCTTAATTACAAAACCTCTTTTCCCTGGAGGCGTAGCCCCGCTAACACTGTTCTAGACACCTACTTGGTTTATAGCATTGATCGTTAAGAATCTCCCGAGGAGTAGCGGATACTCACAGTAGGATCGGGATCCAAATATCATTGTGTGATAATCCAGAAGGAATCCTACCAACATTATCGCACTCCAAATGGTATGCAACACTAGCAAGTTTCAGTTTCCTTAGAAACTCCCGATGTGGATTTTTTCCCCAAGCTCTTATGACCATGATGAATGCCAACATATCATAAGTCACATGTCAAGTTCTACTTGTCATTATCCAGGTTAATTTGAACCCACCCGCACATACCCTTGATGAAGGCCAAAATAATAGTACGACTATCCCAAACCAACGCATCATCTATGCTACTGATGAATATCAAGTAGCTACCAAACACTATGCCTTGACGAAGGCCAACATACATAGCTTAAATACTACTGACTATTCATATGAAATGACGGAGGGCTACGAATGGTTTTGGCGAAACCGTGAACGTAGTGAACTTGATATAATCGAAAGAACCTGATAGCATTTAAAAGGAGTGGTTTAAGCTTCGCATTTAAAAGTCTCCTGTTTTAAAATAACCGAGTGGTTTTAAAATTTGTTCCAACGATTCAGCTTTAGTTTGTTTGCTTTGCATTAATGTAATGTTGTCCCATCAATTAACCTACCATTGCAGAAAATAACGAAAATACAACGTACGCTTATGCCATCCGCATTCGCCACGGGGCCCCGTCTTAACTCGTTAGGTTACTTAACTAACGACAGAGCGGGGACTGGACTATCATGCATGCAAAACATAAGCAACGTCTGTTATATAATACATATATAATAATATCCATTCGTCAGACGAAATGATAGGCATTCCAGATCACAGATGAACACATTGGATATACTAGGAATTCCGCGTTTCGTTTGAGCCTGTAACGAAAGACAGATTCTACAGTCGTGATGAATAGCCAAACCCCACCCTAGACCCCTAGGGTGCGGCAAACTACCCGCCAAATAGCCGAAGTGAACCAACCTCCCTCAACAAAGTGAGTAGGCCACTCGGCACTTCAAAGCACCCGGTAGTTTGTGCACCCCACCTTGGGTCTATCCTAGGAGCAAAAACAGTAAAAGAAATAATACAACGGTGGCTACAACCTCAACCCGGATGTGCCCCGCAAAAATAGTATTACATCACTTTACAAATTTTACATCGAATGAAAGAATGTAAACTCTTATCTCACATCCCTCCGGCTATTCATCCATGACGATCCAACAAGTTCATATACACAAACCATCACATCAACATCACAGATATGTGCAACCCCGACTAATCGACGTATAGCAATTAGTCGACGTTTCCAAACACATATATACAACACAGAGCTTGTAAAGTAACTACGACATTAGAATTCCGCATGCAATTAGCAAACTTAAATAATTTTCTAAGACTTGAAAATCCAGTGAGTAAAAGTTCCAAAACTAAAAATTTTGAGCCAATCCGGGAGTTGAAACGAACTCGAAACCAGCCCGAATCTTCATGGAGGTGAAGACACATGATAATACGTTGAATAGGGGCCTCAGGCGGGTACCCACCCCTGGGGGCCACCATGAGGTGGCCCGCAAAGGAAGGCAGACCCGAGAGCACCTGTTTCGGGTGCTTTCGGGTCACCAGCCACCAAGTGGTGGTCTTAGGGGTGGTCCTGGCCGTTGGTCCCCCCCGAGGTATCCCCGGGGTGCCACGCTTCACCCCAAGGCTTCTTGGTTCAAACCGTAAGCCCGCGGGGTGTGCAAACAACTCAAAACCTCACTTTTGAAAACCGTTTTTGTTGATAGTTTTTCCGAGACAAAAATGGCGGAATTCTAACATCGCTACAAGCTATCTAAGGTTTATAAGAGGATCTGATACCACAGTAAGTCAATGTCGCGCACCACACGTGTTTGCGGGGAGGCAGAATTTGCAAAAAATGATTTTTACGAGGTTCGCAACACCGACTAGAACCAAGGATCGTTTATAAACTTTAGCTAGCAAACTACATGAGGTTTAACTACTCGGATACGAAGTTATACCTCATGATACATGTCCTTCGGTTCTTCATCTACGTAGGCTCCAAGGATCGATCTGGATCATAGCAACCCCCATGGCCTCCTCGAGTCAAAGACGATCCGCCTGAGAGTCTATAGTCCGAGCTCCTCAAAACCGAGGTAAGTAGGGCAACAAGCTTGCTAAACTTGATGTCCTAGGTGATGTCGAGTATGAAGATAGATTTATTTGTCTTTTGAAACCCTAGGATTATCAACACATGAGAGCTTTTAGCTTTTTGTAGTGAGGAAGAAGAAGAGAGATAGCATGAGAGGTCACTTGAGGAAAGAGAAAGTATTTTGATAAATGATAATCCCTAATGAAAATGATATGGCTACTCTTGACATGACCACAATCATAGCATCAAAATATCTCATCAAAATATCTCACAAAAATATCTAGGTCAAATAGTCAACCCAAGTCAAGTGGTCAAGCCATGTCAAAAGGTCAAACAAAGTCAAGTAGTCAAAACTAGTAGCCATGTCTCAATTATCATTTACAAAAATAACAAATACTTTCCTCCACCTCATAATTGTTTTAATCAAGTAAATTGTCAAAACCCTAATGAGGTGTCTCCTTCTGTGCTCCTCTCATCCGTATATACATACCTGCATTCGTGTTCCGAAAAACACGAATACGAAGAGACGAAACTGATCCATCAATATAATACTATGATCAGAATCAAACCAAAGCCCACTAGTATTATCCACCCGAACATCATACGTGCATAATTGTTAGTTATATGTATGCCCTAGAGGCCATTACTGTACATGCGATGTATATTGTAGTGGATGCTTGGACATATATAGGAAGGACTTTCTTGCTCGACATGATAGTATGCTATCTGGTTGCACTTTATCTTAACATGTAAACAAATACTGTTTTGTGATCACATGTTGATAAAGCCCTCAGGATGAGTACTTGACTATCAGGACTATGATGTAGATCATACTAGTGGGGACTGGGTAGTCGATAAGTACATCCATCAAATGTTCCTAGTCGTAGGAGTATCGATATAAGGCATCGATACTCCAGAGTAGACTAGCGTATGCGCTTCTTGACCCATATGATGGGCAATTAATGATCCCATATCCATTGGTGTTTGATATCAGAGAAGGTATACGGGTGCTCAGTGGAGACTAAGTACACTGGACGGACTCGCCGAGAACTCCTAGATGGTATTATTGTTAGTGTATATGCCCTAGGGGCCATTATTGCATAATACTAGCTTGTATATTACTTAATGGAAGCTTGAGATATTCACAGTTATCTAACAGTCTTGCTAAACATGGTCGTATGCTACTTGGTTTTATCTATCTTAATATATGTGTACGTATTGATAGAGCCCTTAGGATCTTGCTTGACTACCAGCGTTGTGATGGCAGTCATACTAGTGGGGCTGGGTAGTCTACAAGCACATCCTTTTTCAGGTCCCTAGTCATAGGATTATCGAGACAGGGCATCGATACTCCGGAGTAGACTAGTGTGTACGCTTCTCATCCCATTTGGGGAGATGGTCTGTCCCACAGCCATCAGCACGTCGTACGGGAGATAGTATACAGGTGCTCGTTGGGTTACGGGTACACCGGACAGGACCCGCCGGGAACTGTTGGTTGGTATTATACCCGTCGTCAGTTAACAGTTCCCAGGTGACATGAGTACAACATAGTCCGCAGACTTGACACTGCTACTTCGTCTCGAGTGTATCCCACTGTTCTTAGATTGCGACCCTACCACGGCTCAAAGGAGGCATGCAAACAGGTAGCAGTTGGGTGCAGTCCCGAGCACTTGGAGGCAGTGGCGGTTAGACAGGATTCGTGTCTCCCGGTATTGGGAGTTGATATCACGCTGTGTCAGAGAGCCATTACGCAAAGTCCCTGGCCAGGGCAAGCGAGATTTACTGGTAGGTTTTCCAGTAGTTTCTCAAGGTGTAATGGGCTTCGCTCCGACACGACTTATACCGCTTTTAGGGGACTGACGCTTGCCGCCCCCTAGGCCCGATATGCGATAGTCCTAGACGAACAGATCGGATTGTACGGAGATTGTCACATAAGGCTAAGTAGGAGTTCGGATAGGTTTCCTCATCGGCCTTCTTATCGACATCTACCTGGGGACCGTTACGTACAGCTAGTGCCGCTTGCGGTCTGTGGTTAAACCCACTGCCAGCATAGTAGTCGAGTCTTTAGAGTCCCACACAGAGAGTTTCCCTGCTCCAGGAGAAACGATATAGAGGTCGTAAGGTTTTACGACAAGGATTCGGATGCATACGTGTTTAAACGCACGTACGACGTTCGGACAGTTTTTACTAGTCGGCTTTGGTTTAAGCCAGATTCTAGTATCGGATTATTCGATTTATACAGTCTAAAATTTTTCCGTGTTTTCACGGATAGGAGGGGCGTTCTCGTAATTTTGCGGGAAGCTTCTAGAAGGATGATGACTTGAGGGTTTAGGTGGCATAAGCATTTATCATTATTATCCTCACCTTCTCTCTCCTCAAGCTCTCTCTCTTCAAACCCTAATCCTACCCCTCATCTGTTGAGATCAAGAATTAGATAGAGTAATTAATCCATAACCATTCTCTATATCACCTAGGTGCCTTTGATTAGCAGCTAAAGAAACCTAGTTACCTCAAGATTAGAGGTGAATCTGGGAGTAGAAGCTCTCGGGTGGATCTTCTATTACATAAAGAAGGCCGAGGAGGAGGTGGATAACGAAAAGACGAAGGACTAAGTTCACTAGGTATAATCACTTCTCATAGTAGTTAACAACTCCTATGTATGTGTTAGTTATAGTTTAGCAAAGATCCTTTCGGTTAGTCGATGTTTATTCAAAGAACAAGATTGTTTTTCATTTTTCCGCCTCCCCGCAACTCGTGGGGTGTAGTACATCGACTTACAGTGATATCAAAGCCTCGCTAAACAATAACTAACATATTAGCAAAGTCGTAAGAATTTCGAACGCAAAACGAACCGGAAAAAACATCGAAATCACATAGTTTCTGTCGAATTTAAAACGAGGTCTAAAAATTTTTCAGGGACCTCTAAAAAGACAAGTAGGAAAATATAAGACTTCTGGAGAAAATTGGGTTCCTGAATCGGCCACGACACTGCGGAACCACGGCCGATCCAAGCGATCGGCCGCGGCTCCGCGGCCGAGTTGGGGCCGATTCAGCCTAACTTTCCCCAGAACTCCTCTGTGATGTTTTTTGTTCTTTCTGGAATATTTATTTTCTGCTCAAGTCTCAGGTGCACAGAGAAGTTTTTGGAGTAGAATCTAATGTGTTTGCTCGATTGAAATTATACGATGTTTAGCTGATTAAGATTATATCTGTGAACTGTGTAATGTGTTTGTAAACATCCCCTAACTGCTAGTATGTCGGTTAGCAGGGGGTTGCAGATTTCTGTAATGGTTTTACTGTTTGTGAATATGAACTGTATTGGATTGTTGTGATGATTAGCCGGGGTTTGAGATGGGTTGTTATATTCATTCATTCGATGTAATTGTAATATATTGCAATATTCTTTTGCGGGGCACATTCAGGTTGCGGTTGTAGCCACCGTTGTATTATTTCATTTTACTGTTTTTGCTCCTAGGATAGACCCAAGGTGGGGTGCACAAACTACCGGGTACTTTGAAGTGTTTAGTGGCCTACTCACGTCGTTGAGGGAAACCGCTTCACTTCGGGTACTTGGCGGGTAGTTTGCCGTACCCGTAGGGGTCTAGGGTGGGGTAATGGCTATTCATCACAACTGTGTAATCCGTCTTTCGTTGCAGGCTCAAAAGAAATGCGGATTGCTTGTATATCCAATAATGTTCATCTGTGATCTGGAATGCCTATTATTGCGTCTGACGAATGTACAATATCTATATATGATAGCTATTTAGACGTCACTTATGTTTTACACCCGTGCTAGCCCAGCTCCCGCTCTGTCGTTAGTTAAGTAACCTAACGGGCGATGACGGGACCCCGTGGCGAATGCGGATGGCATAAGAGGAGGTTGTATTTTCGTTTTTTCTGCAATGATAGGTTAATGATGGGACGCATTATTATTAATGCAAAGAAAATAAACCAAAGTTGAATCGTTGGAACAGTTTAAAAGAAACCACTTGGTTATTTTTAAAACAGGAGATATTTTTAATTGCGGAGCTTTAACCACTCCTTTTAAAAAGCTATCAGGTTCCTTCAGTTATATCAAGTTCACTACGTTCACGGTTTCGCCAAAACCATTCGTAGCCCTCTGTCATTTCATTTGGGCATTCAGTAGTATTCAAGCTATGTATTTTGACCTAACGCCAAGGTATAATGCTTGGTAGCCGCTGGGTATTCATTTGTTGCATAGATAGATGAGTTAGTTTGGGACAGTCGTATTATCATTTTGGCCGAACATCAAGGATATGTACGGATGGGTTCAAATTAACAAGATAATGATGGGTAGAACTTGACATGTGACTTATGACATTTTGACCTAACGCCAAGGTCATAAGAGCATGGGGCAAAAATATATATCGGGAATTTCTAAAGAAACTGAAATTTGCAAAGAGATGCATACCATTTAGAGTGTGATGAATGTTGGTAGGATTCCTTCAGCATTATCACACGATGATATTTGGATCCCGATCGTTCTGTGAGTATATGCTACTCATCAGGAGATTCGTCACTTAACGATCAATGCTATAAACCAAGTAGGTGCCGAGAAAGGTGTTAGCGGGGCGACGCCCCTAGAGAAAAGAGATTATTTAATTAAGGAACTTCGCGAAAGTGTTGGAAAACCTACCTCGAAGTATCAACACTGGCCTGGCTGAACGGTTAAGCAAGTATTGTACGGTAAGAATAGTCCTGGCTAATTCTTCCTTTTTGGTTTGAGGAGGAATTTGAAAAACAGTGGGATCCATCCAGTTTAGATAAACTAAAAACCACTCTAAATTTGCAAGAGCATCATGCTAAAGTGTTCTCTCTCTCTCTCTCCTAATTGCAGCGACCCAGAAAATGACAGGACTTAAGTTACTATTAGAAAAAAAATATACTGACAGGGCCAAACTATAAAGATTGGCTGCAGAATGTCAAAATGGCTTTGACTTATGACAAATTGGGGTATGTCCTCACTACTAAGGCACCTGCAGTCCCTGGTCCTAAATCCAGTAATGCGGATAAGGAAATCCACAAAACCTAGGAGTTAGATTGTGCGAAGGCCAAGTGCATCGTGCTTGCCTCGATGAATAATGAACATCAGAGGAGGCACGAGGATATGGATCTTGAATCCATATTTCTCCATACAAAGGATCTGTATGGGGAGCAATCTCGTATAGCAAGATACGAGACCTTGAAGAACCTGTTTCAGGCGAGGTTGGCCGTCGGATCGTCTGCAGGAGAACATGTCCTAAAGATGATTGGCTATATAGAAGAGCTCGCAGACCTGGGGACGACTTTGGAGAATGAGCTCTATACGGACTTGATTCTCCAGTCCCTTCCTTCCACCTACGCCAAGTTTATTCTGAATTTCAACATTCAAAGAAAAGAAGTTGAACTTCCAGAACTCCTTAACATGTTGAGGAGTGCAGAGGGCACCTGCAGAAGGCAAGGGAAACACATACTATGTTTGTTCGCCGCACTTCTTCATCCGGGTCCAAGGCTAAGGCCAAAGGAAGGAAGAATAAGGCTGCCACCAAACCTAGAGGAGGTGTTAGTAAGGTGGGAGCGAAGGGAAAGAAAATGATTGCGGTGCCAGTAGTGGCCCAGGATGAGTGCTTCCAATGTCATAGAAAAAGGCACTGGAAGAAAGATTGCAAGGCGTGGAATGCCAAGAACCAGGAACCGAAGCAAGCTGTGGCTTCGACTTCAGGTGTGTTTGTAATTGAGAATTGTCTGTCAATCAACTCTACTTCCTAGGTATTGGATACCAGATCAGGATCTCATATATGCAATTCATTGCAGGCACTGAGAAACCGTAGAGTGCTGAAGGTTGGTGATATGACCCTAAAGGTTGCTAACGGAGCTAGCGTGGGAGCTGTGTCCGTCGGGGATTATCACCTGGGATTGACAAGTGGACACATTTTGGTTTTACATAACTGTTTTTGTATACCTAGTTTAACATGTAATATCATATCAGTTTCCTTGTTATCAAATAAAGGTTATGATTTCACGTTTGTAAGCGATGTTGTTAACATCCACCTTAATCATAGTTTGATTGGGTCCGGTACACTGGATAACTGTATATATGTCTTAAACCAATTCCAGATTTTCAATGTCCGGAACACACTAAAAAGAAAGTCTCCAGATTTAAATAAGGCTTTCTTATAGCATTTTAGAGTAGGTCACATCAATGAGACAAGGTTAACTAAGTTACATAGAGAAGGATATTTGGACTCGTTCGAATATCAATCTTATGCCACTTGTCAATCATGTCTCAAAGGAAAGATGACAAAGACTCCATTCACTGGACATGGAGTAAGAGCGAGCGAGCTCTTAGGACTCATACACAGTGATGTATGTGGTCTAATGTCTACACATGCAAGAGGTGGTTTTTCCTATTTCATTACTTTTACGGATGATTACTCTAGGTACGGATTCATTTTCTTGATGAAACATAAATCCAAGGCTTTTGAGAAATTCCAAGAGTATAAGAATGATGTACAAACCAAACAGGCAAAAGTATCAAGACACTGAGATCTAATCGAGGTGGTGAATATTTAAGTGCCGAGTTCCTAGGATACTTAAATGAGAAAGGAATTCTCTCTCAACTTACTCCTCCATACACTCCACAGCATAACGGTGTATCGGAGAGACGGAATCGAACCCTATTAGATATGGTACGTTCCATGATGAGTAATGCTGAGTTACCGCGATCTTTCTGGGGTTATGCGCTAGAATCAGCAGCATATCTTTTGAACATAGTTCCTACCAAGATTGTGCTTACCACACCATATCAGATGTGGAGTAGGAAGAAACCCTATCTTCAGTATCTAAAGATATGGGGATGTCCAGCTTTTGTTAAAAAGCAGCATGCGGACAAACTCGAGGCACGATCAGTATGATGTAAGTTTGTGGGATATCTAAAGAACTCCAGGGGGGTATTATTTCTATTACGCAGAGGAACAAAAGGTTTTTGTTTCTCGTAATGCCCATTTTCTAGAACATCAGTTTTTAGAAAAGGAAACAAGTGGGAGCGAAATAGAACTGGAAGAAATTCCAGAACCACAAACTACTACTGAAAGTTTGGTAGAACCAGTAGTTCAAGAAGAAGAGGACATTCCCGCACCCCTCCGCAGGAGTAGTAGGCCGTCTCATCCGCCTGAGAGATACTACGGTTTTCTCATAGATGGGGATAGAGAGGATTGCATCATTGATGATGATGAACCTACTAGCTTCCAGCAGGCCATCCAGAGCGGGGACTCGGTACGATGGCTAGATGCAATGCGGACCGAAATGGAGTCCATGTACACCAACAATGTATGGACTTTGGACTTTGCTCCATGTGGGGTAAAACCCATAGGATGCAAATGGATCTTCAAGAAAAAGATTGGTGTAGATGGACAGGTGGAAACCTATAAGGCTAGACTTGTTGCAAAGGGATTTCATCAAAGACCTGGTTTGGACTATGACGAGACCTTTTCTCCAGTGGATATGCTCAAATCCATTCGGGTTCTTTTTGCTATTGCTGCCTTCCATGATTATGAGATCTGGAAGATGGACGTAAAGACGACTTTTCTAAATGGTAATTTAGAAGAGTGCGTCTATATGGATCAGCCAGAAGGCTTCAATCAGAGTGGGAGCAGCGGGAAAGTGTGCAAGTTGCTTAAGTCCATTTATGGACTGAAGCAGGCATCGCGGAGTTGGAACATCTGTTTTGATGAAACGGTCAAAGAATATGACTAAATCAAAAATCCAGATGCACCATGTATATATAGTAAAGTTGTAGCACGAACTGTCGTATTCCTCGTCTTGTACATGGATGGAATTCTATTGATAGGAAATGACATTCCTATGCTACAATCTGTCAAAGGATTCTTGTCACACAGGTTCTCCATGAAAGACCTGGGTGATGCCTCTTACATTCTTGGGATCCGGATCTATCATGATAGATCCAAGAGGATGTTAGGACTTTCACAGTCCAGGTATATCAACACTATACTGAGAAGATTCAGTATGGAAGATTCTAAGGGCGGTAATCTACTGGCTTGTCACGAAATCACCCTATCTAAAGAGATGTCTCCCATGACTGATTTGGAAAGGGATCGCATGTTTATTATACCCTACGCTTTTGCGGTAGGCTCTATAATGTATGCGATGTTATGCACCAGACCAGATGTAGCTTAAGCACTGAGCGTGGTAAGCCGGTATCAGTCAGACCCTGGGGAGAATCACTGGATAGCAGTGAAGAACATTCTCAAGTACCTGAGAAGGACTAAGGAGATGTTCTTGGTTTACGGCGGAAAAGACCTTAAGATCGAGGCCTTTGCTGATTCCGGCTTCCAGAGTGATAAGGACGATTCCAAGTCCATGTCAGGTTATGTCTTTACCCTCAATTGAGGGGCGGTGTGCTGGAAGAGCTCCAAGCAGGACACCGTTGCAGACTCGACGATGGAAGCGGAGTATATTGTTGCTTGCGATGCCACAAAAGAAGCGGTCTGGATAAAGAAGTTCCTCACAGAACTTCAGGTGGTTCCTACCATTGCTGATCCAATACCTCTGTATTGCGACAACAACGGAGCTATAGCTTTAGCGAAGGAACTCGAGTCCCATCAGAAGTCCAGACACATCTTAAGGCGGTATCACCTGATCAGGGAGATCGCAGATCGCCGGGAGATCGAGGTCCGGAGAGTTGCTTAAGAGGAGAACATAGCTGATCCATTCACAAAGGCCTTACCTCAGATTCAGTTCGAGAGTCTACTCGAGATGATCGGTCTTCGATATGCCAGTACATGACCCTAGTGCAAGTGGGAGATTGTTAGTGTATATGCCCTAGGGGCCATTATTGTATCATACTAGCTTGTATATTACTTAATGGAAGCTTGGGGTATTCACAGTTATATAACAGTCTTGCTAAACATGGTAGTATGCTACTTGGTTTTATCTATCTTAATATGTGTGTATGTATTGATAGAGCCCTTAGGATCTTGCTTGACTACCAGCGTTGTGATGGCAGTCACACTAGTGGGGGCTGGGTAGTCTACAAGCACATCCTTTTTCAGGTCCCTAGTCGTAGGATTATCGAGACAGGGCATCGATACTCCGGAGTAGACTAGTGTGTACGCTTCTCATCCCAGTTGGGGAGATGGTATGTCCCACAGCCATCAGTACGTCGTACTGGAGATAGTATATAGGTGCTCGTTGGGTTACGGGTACACCGGACAGGACTCGCCGGGAACTGTTGGTTGGTATTATACCCGTCGTCAGTTAACAGTTCCCAGGTGACATAAGTACAGCATAGTCCGCAGACTTGACACTGCTACTTTGCCTCGAGTGTGTCCCACTATTCTTAGATTGCTACCCTACCACGGCTCAAAGGAGTCATGCAAACAGGTAGCAGTTGGGTGCAGTCCCGAGCACTTGGAGGCAGTGGCGGTTAGACAGGATTCGTTTCTCCCGGTATTGGGAGTTGATATCGCGCTGTGTTTGGAGAGCCATTACGCAAAGTCCCTGGCCAAGGCAAGCGAGATTTACCGGTAGGTTTTCAAGTAGTTTCTCAAGGTGTAATGGGCTTCGCTCTGACACGACTTATACCGCTTTTAGGGGACTGACGCTTGCCGCCCCCTAAGCCCGATATGCGATAGTCTTAGACGGACAGACCGAACTGTACGGAGATAGTCACATCAGGCTCAGTAGGAGTTCGGATGGGTTTCCTCATCGGCCTTCTTATCGACATCTACCTGGGGACCGTTACGTACAGCTAGTGCCGCTTGCGGTCTGTGGTTAAACCCACTGCCAGCGTAGTAGTCGAGTCTTTAAAGTCCCACACAGAGAGTTTCCCTGCTCCAGGCGAAACGATATAGAGGTCGTATGGTTTTACGACAAGGATTCGGACGCATACGTGTTTAAACGCACGTACGACGTTCGGACAGTTTTTACTAGTCGGCTTTGGTTTAAGCCAGATTCTAGTATCGGATTATTCGATTTATACAGTCTAAAATTTTTCCGTGTTTTCACGGATAGGAGGGGCGTTCTCGTAATTTTGCGGGAAGCTTCTAGAAGGATGATGACTTGAGGGTTTAGGTGGCATAAGCATTTATTTATTTAGTGACTCATTTGTGTGATTCATTCATGTCATTAATGCATCATTAAATGGTTAATGACTCATATAGTGAATCACTCATAATGAATAAATGAAGCATGATGATTAATCATTTTATTTATTAATTTGATAAATGATTATGCTTCATATATTCAAGAGAGTTCATTATTTCATTATCATTATTATCCCCAACTTCTCTCTCCTCAAGCTTTCTCTCTTGAAACCCTAATCCTACCCCTCATGTGTTGAGATCAAGGTTTAGATAGACTAATTAATCCATAACCATTCTCTATATCACCTAGGTGCCTTTGATTAGCAACTAAAGAAACCTGGTTACCTCAAGATTAGAGGTGAAGCTTGGAGTAGAAGCTCTCGGGTGGATCGTCTATTACATAGAGAAGGCCGAGGAGGAGGTGGATAACGAAATGACGAAGGACTAGGTTCACTAGGTATAATCACTTCTCATAGTAGTTAACAACTCCTATGTATGTGTTAGTTGTAGTTTAGCAAAGATCCTTTCGGTTCGTCGATATTTATTCAAAGAACAAGATTGTTTTTCATTTTTCCGCCGCCCCGCAACTCGTGGGATGTAGTACATCGACTTACAATTATACCTATCGTCGGATAGCAGTTCTCTGGTGGCACTGGTACAGGTTAGTCTGTAGTCCCGAGATCGTCATAGAGTCTTGTGTGATTCCCTCTGTGCTTTGATTTCCACCATACCAAGGTCAAGAGATCGTGCAAAACAGTGGCTTTTGGGTACAGTCCCGAGTCACATGGAGGCAATGAGAGATAGGAGGGGTTCCATCTCTCCCGGTATAGGGAGTTGATGTTGCGCTATGCTCGATTGGCCATAACAGGAAATCCTGGCCAGGGTTGCTGAGAATTACTGGTAAGTGTAACCAGTAGTTTCTCGAACCGTTATAGACCTCGTTTCGGCATGACTTATCAGGCTATTTGGGTCTGACGTTATACCAAGCTCAGGCTGTGATATGCGACATATCAGACGAAGAGACCGGACTGTACGGTAGTTTTACTGAATGGATTCACAGGAGTATGAGCAGGAATGCTTGTTGTTCTTCTGATCGCTCAATACCCGGGTGGCCGTTACGTTTAGCAGACCGCTTGCGGCTTGTGGGTGTTTGATATGATCATCACCTACCGCCGGCGTATTGACGAGTCTTTAGAGTCCTACACAGAGGTTTCCTGGTTCATGCAAAACGGAGTAGGAGAACATATGTGTTATGCGCGGGACCATGATTAATGCGAGTATGTGATACTGCATTCCACTCTAGCGATATGTGATATCGATCTTGTTTCACCCAATCAGAGCAAAGCTCTGTTTGAATTTCAAAAATTCAAAAATTGAAGCAACGCTTCAAATCCCGTGCGCTGCGCGCAACGCACCACGTGTCAGAAGTTGATACGTTAGCGCAGCGCCCAAGGCAGCGCGCCCAATCAGAGCAAGGCTCTATTTAAAAAAAATTAAAGGAAGCAACGCTTCAGTTGCGCAAGCACTGCGCTGCACGACACGTGTCAGCGCAGTGGCGCAAGCGCAGTTGATCTGCGCTCTGAGCTGCGTGACACGTGGCAGCGCAGTTGCGCAAACGCAGTTGCGCTGCGCGATACGTGGCAGCGCAGTCACGCTGTGCTGTGCGCTGCGTGACACGTGTCAAGGGCTGGTGCATCTGCGCCAAACAAAATTAAAATTCTAGTAAGATTCTTCTGTTCTTGTTAAAACAAGAAGATTGTCTTCTGTAAAACAGAAGCCCTTGGATCAAAGATCCAACGGTGGGGAAAATTCCCCAAATCACTCAGAGAATGATCTCTTTAACAAACTTAACAAATCTATGGGTACTATATAAAGACCCCTAGACCCCAACTCAAAACATCATCAACATCAAGAGACATCAAGAACTTCAAAACAGAGAGAACTCTGAAGAATTTTGAAAAGAACTCAAGAAAAAGGTAAAAGCCTTTATAATAGAAGAATTTCTTCTGAATAGATCATTGATCTAAGAACAAGATCAATGATCTTCAAAAAAAAAATAATAACAACAGTGCCTTGCACTTTTTATGAACCATTGGTTCTAGAATTTCAGAAAAATTCTTTTCTTGAATCTAAAATTGGATCAAGTTATTGAAACAGTGCCTTGCACTTGCAAACCAGCACTGTTGCGCTCCTGGGTTGGCGCAAGCCACCAGAGAGCGCCACGTGTCAGCGGCGCAATAGCGCAGCGCACTGACGCAGCACACTGCGCTCTTGCGCTCGCACTCACCAGAGTGTGACACGTGTCACCTCCATATGCGCTTGCGCTCAATGATTAGCGCAAAGCGCCTGACAAGCCGATATCAGACAATTAATGCACTGCATTATTTACTGAAGGGCCAAGCCCAATTAAAAAAGGCCTAACAGGCCAAATAAAATGCAATGCATTAAAAGGGGAGAACCCAAACAATGCAGATGCTCTGAATCATTTATAAAAGGGCAGAGCCCAAACAAAACAAAATGCAGTGCATTATTAAAAAGGGGCAAAGACCTAGCACAGGCCTAATAGGCCAAAGATAAATAAAAACGTTGAATATTCCCAACTGGACTTAGCCCAATCATGTCCGTAAGTCCTCAAATTAAATTGACTGAGCAAGACTGCTCCCCTAAATCAATTTACATCCGGTTCAAAGATACATCTCTGAACTCCTCTGACCCCTATCGTTGTAATCCTTCAACGACGTCAGAGAGGTGATGGGTCCCGACAACCACACATCGACACGGACTGCGGGGTCCTTAAACTCGTGGACCGAAACGTCCTTAAAATAATATTCGTCCCAAAACGGGAATGCTGGACCAAGATGTCCTTAAACTAATGCTCGTCCCCAAATGGGAATGTTGGACCACCATGTCCCTATACTGGAAATCGACCGCAACGTCCTTAAACTACCCATGGACCACCATGTCCCTAAACTGGAAATCGACCGCAACGTCCTTAAACTACCCATGGACCACCATGTCCCTAAACTGGCAATGGACCGAAACGTCCTTAAACTACCTATGGACCACTGTGTCCCTAAACTGGAACAATAGAGCCCTCAAATGCTCTTTTGTCGGATCTAAACGATCCTGTTTAAGTTGATCTTAGCCTCAAATATGGCTAACGTATCCTTAAACATTCAAACAGACTTTAGTCCCAAATTGGACTATAAGACCCCCAATCAACTTTGGTCCAAGGGTACATCTCTGAACTCCTCTGACACCTATCGTTGCAATCCTTCAACGACGTCAGATAGGCGATGGGTCCCGATGGCCATGCATACCATGGACCACTACGTCCCTAAACTGGAACAATGGAGCCCCTAAATGCTCTTTCCGTTAAGTTAATCTTAGTCTCAAATCAGACTAACGTATCCTTAACGAACGTTTAAGTTGATCTTAGCCTCAATATGGCTAGCGTATCCTTAAACTAAAACACCAAACCAAATCTAAGTAAATACGGATTTGGACTAATCCACGTCCTACGGGCGACGACATAACCTAGTCTCCGTATACAATCCACGGGCAACCACAAACAAAACAAACACACACGACACGAAGTGAAATTCTGGAGAAAGAGAAAGTGGCTACCGCGGTGCGGTAGCGTAATTAACTGCAGGGGCTTGCGCCTGGAAGGAAGAGCGTCCCCATAATCAAAAACCCCTCGAACGAGGGGGAATCTGACGAAGTCTGCTACATCGGCCACATCCGTCTAAACCTCCGATACACGGTGCCATAAATCAACTTGGCATCTTCGGAGAGGTGGACGGATAAAACCAAATAGCATCTGCCCCGAACTTCAGGCAAGACGTCGCAGTCTTGTCCGCCGTTCGGAGGGGAACAGATTCTGGCATGCCCGGTGGGACCTTTTCCTCTTTCCACTCCACACTTCGTGTGTCGTCTTCGCGAACGAATCGCGGATTGTTAATGGTTGCCTTTGGATTTCAAGTTACTAAGATTTGGTCTTTTGCCTGGCGCAGAAATCAAGCATCAATGACTTCCAATTGCTCGAGCTGTTCAAAGTGCCAATGCAACCGACGCTCCACCTCACCTGGAGGTGTAGCTTATGGGCCCCAAGCGGCCACCATCCTTGCCATGCCGGTAGAACAGATGACCCAGGCTACCACCGGTCTGTTTTTCGGGACCATACTCCCGCCAGCCAGCTTCACAATGCCAGTGCCCGCACCAGAAGCAAACAAGAAGTCGGTCTTCGATCGGCTCACTGCTACAACGGCCCCTTTCAACGGGTCGTCCAATATCAAACCAACGGCCTCTGTTTTTGCCCGGCTGAGCCAGAACCCTGATGGCCCCGCTGAAAGGTTCCTAGGCACCCTATAGAGGTCTCACAAGGCATCGAACATGCCATTTTTCAAAAATTATGGTGCCGAGAAACCCTAACACAGATCATAGACTAGAATTCTAGGCGAAAAACTAAACTAGTTAACATATTAACTAAAGGTTAGAAGCTACAACCTTTGTAGATCCGGTTACCCTCTTTCTTGGCTCCACGAAGGCATCCTCTCGCTGTCCATCTCGATTCCCAAACTCAAACGTTGGCTTCATCGGAGAAACGGGCAAGCTAGGTCGTCGGCTTTGTGTCAAAGACGATCTACCTCGAGGCATCGCAAGTTCAAGCTCCGACTTCACAAACTTGTGAAACTTGTGAAGAAAACACCCAAAACAACTTGGCAAGAGGTAGAGGGTGAAGAAATAGGAGGTGGGTTCACTTTAAAATTGGATTTCTCTCACTTATGCTCAAGTTGCCATTAAAGTAGCAAGCTTGAAGAAGAAGAAGAAGATGAAGATGGTTATGATAAGTTCTATTAAAAAGAAATAGAAAATCAATACTTATCATAACTTAAACTAGGGTTAAGTGTAGAGAATAAACCATGGTAAATTAAGTGGGTTAGGGTTAAGCAAGAAGACAAGAATGGTTAAAGAAGTCAAAGCTTCATGAAGCTTCAACTAATGACAAAAGAAAGCCACCATTCTCTTTAAACTTATCCAAATAAATGAATAAACAAATAAATATATAAATAAATATGCAAAACCCTAATTATCATAATAACCATGGTTTAATTCTATTCACTTAACCATATGATCAAGTATCATCAAATATGATACAAAAAAGTGCACAAAAGTATATCACATATACAATGTGCAATCCAAGTGAGAAAAATCTGTTTAAAGTGAACCAATACTAGTTAATGCAAAGTAATATATCAAATATATAATTATACATTAAATCATTAAATCAACACTTGATTCAATGATCCGGTCATGTCGCACATGACCGACTAGTATTCAATGTATCGGCTCATCGAATCGATCTTCGATTCGATAACTAGGTTATATCGAATATAACCATTCGATACATATATCGCGAGAATGGAATACGGTATCACATACACGCATTATTCTCGGTCCTGTACATATCTCATATGCGCTCTTATTTCGTTTCGCTTGAACCAGGAAACCTCTGTGTAGGACTCTAAAGACTCGTCAATACGCCGGTAGCAGATGATGATCATATCAAGCATCCACAAGCCGCAAGCGGTCTGCTAAACGTAACAGCCATCCAGGTATTGAGCGATCAGAAGATCGACGAGCTAGCCCGCTCACACTCCTGTGAATCCAACCAGTAACACTTACCGTACAGTCCAGTCTGTTCGTCTGATATGTCGCATATCAAGTCTAGGGGTGGTATACGTCAGACCCCAATAACCGATAAGTCGTGCCGATGTGAGGCTCATAACGGGTCGAGAAACTACTGGTAACACTTACCAGCAAATCTCTGATCAGCCCTGGCCAGGGACTTCCCTGTTACGGCCAATCGAGCACAGCGCAACATCAACCCCCAATACCGGGAGAGACGAAACCCTTCCTATCGCTCATTGCCTCCATGTGACTCGGGACTGTACCCAAAGACCACCGTTTTGCATGCCCTCATGGACGTGGTAAGGTGGAGATCAAAGCATAGTGGGAATCACACAAGACTCTATGACGATCTCGGGTCTACAGACTAACCTGTACAAGTGTCACCTGAGAACTGCCATCTGACGTGAGGTATAATACCATCTGGGAGTTCTCGGCGAGTCCGTCTAGTGTACCCAGTCTCCACTGAGCACCCGTATACCATCTCTGATGTCAAACACCAATGGATATGGGATCATCCATCGCCCATCTCATGGGTCGAGAAGCGTATACGCTAGTCTACTCTGGTATATCGATGCCCCGTCTCGATACACCCACGACTAGGGACCTTGAAGGATGTACTTATGGACTACCATGTCCCCACTAGTATGATCTGCATCATAGTCCAGGTAGTCAAGTACACATCCTAAGGGCTTTACCAACATGTAACTATAAGACAGTATAAAGAGACAAGTGTACATGTTAAGATAAAGATCAACCAGATAGCATACTATCATGTCGAGCAAGAAAGTCATCTCTATATATGTCCAAGCATCCAATATAATATACATAATCTGTACAATACTGGCCTCTAGGGCATACATACAGCTAACAATCTCCCACTTGCACTAGGGCCAGCTGCTGTAGTATCTCATACCGAGCATCCCGAAGAGTCTCTCAAACTGTATCTGGGGAATGGCCTTCGTGAGTGGATCCGCCGTGTTGTTCTTCGTGTCAACCCTCCTAACCTCGATCTCCCGGCGAACAACTATCTCCCGGATCAGGTGATACCGCCTCAGAATATGCCTGGACCGCTGATGGGACCTGGGTTCCTTGGCCAAAGCCACCGCTCCATTGTTATCGCAATACAAAGGTATTGGATGCTCAATGGATGGAACCACTCCAAGTTCAGTAATGAACTTCTTGATCCAGACAACCTCTTTGGCAGCATCGTTGGCAGCGATGTATTCAGCCTCCATCGTCGAGTCTGCCACGGTTTCATGCTTGGAACTCTTCCAGCTAACCGCCGCTCCGTAAAGGGTAAAGACAAAGCCCGACTGCGACTTAGAGTCGTCCTTATCACTCTGGAAGCTTGAATCGGTAAAGGACTCCACTTGGAGCTCTCCGTTACCATACACCAAGAATATATCTCTAGTCCTTCGCAAGTACTTGAGAATGCTCTTCACAGCTGTCCAGTGACTCTCTCCAGGATCAGCTTGATACCTACTCACTATACTTAGTGAGTATGCAACATCGGGTCTAGTACATAGCATCGCATACATGATAGAGCCTACTGCTGAAGCATAGGGTATCCCTTGCATGCGAGCTCTCTCCAAATCAGTCTTGGGAGACATCTCTTTGGAGAGAGTGACTCCAGAGATCATGGGTAAGTTCCCACGCTTGGACTCTTCCATACTAAACCTCTTTAGTATGGTGTCAATGTACCTGGATTGGGACAATCCCAAAATCCGTTTGGATCTATCTCTATAGATCCTGATTCCCAATATGCAGGAGGCATCACCAAGATCTTTCATCGAGAATCTTTGTGATAAGAAGAGCTTGACCGATTGCAGCATAGGAATATCATTTCCTATCAAGAGTATGTCGTCCACGTACAATACGAGGAAGACAACCTTACTCTCTGCCACCTTCTTGTAGATACAAGGTTCATCTGGATTTTTGACGAAATCAAACTCTTTGATAACGACATCAAAGCAGATGTTCCAACTCCGCGATGCTTGCTTTAATCCATAAATGGATTTAAGCAGCTTGCACACCTTCCCGCTGCTCCCACTGTCTACGAAGCCCTCTGGCTGAGTCATGTACACGCACTCTTCTAAATCACCATTTAGAAAGGCGGTCTTAACATCCATTTGCCAGATTTCGTAGTCATGAAAGGCAGCAATGGCAAGCATGATCCGGATGGATTTAAGCATAGCCACTGGAGAAAAGGTCTCGTCATAGTCCACACCTGGTCTTTGACGAAAACCCTTTGCTACAAGTCTAGCTTTGAAAGTCTCCACTTTCCCATCTACACCAAGTTTCTTCTTGAAGATCCACTTGCTCCCAATGGGTTTTACCCCTTCAGGAGCAACTTCCAAAGTCCATACTTTGTTGGTGTACATGGATTCCATCTCGGACCGCATAGCATCCAGCCATTTCACTGAGTCCCTACTCGTGATGGCCTGCTCGAAGCTAGTTGGGTCATCATCCTCCATGATCCAATCCTCGCTTCCACCGTCAATGAGAAAACCGTAGTATCTCTCTGGTGGACGAGAAACCCTACTAGATCGGCGGAGAGGCTGAGGTTCGTCGGGTACTACTGAATCCTCTGGTTCTACCAAGTCCTCTGTTATAGTTTGTGTCGCTGGAACCTCTTCCAGTTCTACCTAAATGCCACCTATCTGTTTCATAAGAAAAACTTTTTCTAAGAAAGTGGCATGCCGAGAAACAAACACTTTTTGTTCCTCGGGATGGTAGAAGATATACCCCTGTGAATTTTTGGGATATCCTACAAACTTACATAAGACAGATCTTGCCTCGAGTTTGTCCGGATTTTGTCTTTTGACATAGGCTGGACAACCCCATATCTTAACATACTTAAGAGATGGTCTCTTCCCTTTCCATATCTCATATGGAGTGGTAGGCACTGATTTGGTAGGAACCATATTCAATAGGTGTATGGCTGTCTCAAGCGCATACCCCCAGAATGAAATAGGTAACTCAGCTGTACTCATCATTGAATGCACCATATCTAATAGGGTGCGATTCCTTCGTTCCGATACACCGTTGTGCTGTGGTGTATAAGGTGGAGTAAGCTGAGAGAGAATCCCATTCTCTTTTAGATAATCTTGGAAATCATTGCTCAAGTATTCTCCTCCTCGATCAGATCGAAGGATCTTAATACTTTTGCCCGTTTGGTTCTTTACTTCGTGCTTATATTCTCTGAATTTCTCAAAAGCTTCAGACTTGTGTTTTAATAGGAACACATGCCCGTATCTAGAGAGATCGTCAGTGAATGTAATGAAGTAGGAAGAACCGTTCCTGGCAAGGGTAGACATGGGACCGCATACATCAGTATGTACCAGTCCTAAGAGTTCAGTAACACTTTCTCCGTGTCCACTAAACGGAGCTTTGATCATTTTTCCTTTGAGACATGAATGGCAAGTATCATAAGATGATAATTCGAACGGATTCAATTAACCATCCTTATGTAACTTAGCCAGTCGTGTCGCATTGATATGACCAAGTCTACAATGCCACAAGAAGGATTCGTTCATTTCTGAACTCTTCCTTTTGTGTGTGTTTTGTATATTGAGGACTGTATTTTGATTTAGAATGAATATGCCATTATATAGCGAGCCTGATGCAATCAACTTTTGATCTAGGAACATGTTCATAACATTTTCCTTTACTACAAAATTATATCCTCCTTTACTCAATAAAGAAACAGATATAATGTTGCACATCATGTTTGGTATATAATAGCACTAATTCAGAATTATTGTATCACCACTTGGTAATACAAGGTGATATTCGCCAACTGCTTTGGCTGCAACATTTGCACCGTTCCCTACTTGAACGGAATGATCACCTTTTCCAAGTTCTCTACCTTTTCGCAGCCCATGTAACATCTTACATATGTGGGATCCTGATCCGGTATCTAATACTCAGGACGTAGGGTGAACTGAGAAACAGTTCTCAATGACAAACACACCCGAAGATGATGCATCAACATGCATGTTCTCCGTTTGGGCGGTGTGAGAATCCAGATATTCTCCTGTTTCCTGTTCATTCTTATAACACTTATAAGATAGAACGGGTCCAACGTTCCCGTGCACAGTATAACATGCGGGTTCGGTCAATACATCCATATTATTATCTTGATTAAGGCATGAACTGGTCGCTACCTGGAGAGAGAGAGAAGAAAACACTTTAGCGTATGCTCGTGCAAGATCAGATTAGTTATTATCTTATCTAATCAGGATGGCTCCCACTGCTTTTTATCAAATCTTCCTCCAAACCCTAAAAGGAAAGATTAGCCGGGATTAATTACACACTACAAGTTCGCTAATCTTTCGGCCAGGCCAGTGTCGGTACTTTGAGGGAGGTCCCCCGTGCTTTCGTACGAACCTAATTAATGTAAACCTCGTTTTCCCAAAGGCGTAACCCCGTTGACACCTTTCTAGACACCTACTTGATCAGCTAATTGCAATGTGTAAAACTCTCCCAGGAGTAACTCTTACTCGCAGTGGGTATCGGGATCCAACTATCTCATAGAAGGTATGCAATCTCATTGCAAATTTCAACACTTGAAATTCCCGATAATATTTTACCCCTAGTGTTCTATGACCTTGACGAATGCCAAACAACCCATAGTCCACTAGTCAAGTTCAACCCGTACATTTCTTGATTGAATTAAACCCACCCGTACGACCCTTGACGAATGCCAAACAACGCCGTACGAATACCCTAATCCAATCTGCATCATATGCACAAGCAGATAAATACTAGTTAGCTACCGTACACTACGCCTTGACGAATGCCAAACTACCGTAGCACGAATACTAAGTAGTACTTATCTGAAATGACGGAGGGCTACACAGGTTTTCATAAAACCATGAGCATAATGAACTTGATATCGTTGTAGAATCAAATGAAGTTTTGAAATGGAGTGATTTTGAGGCTTTTCCAGTTTTGCTAAAGGAGTCACTCCCGGTGAAGGGATCTCGGTCCTTTCCTTGTCGAATGAGGTGCGGGATATATCATATATATCACTGTGCAAAGCAAAAACTCTTAAAAGCAATCAAAACCAAACCGAGTGTGTAGCATCTGCCAGTTACTGCTAAAGGAGTCACTCCCGGTGAAGGGATCTCGGTCCTTTCCTCATCGAATAAGGTGCAGGGTATATCATATATACCACTTTGCAAAGCAAGAACTGTAGCTACCTGTTTTATTTTAAAATTTGATTCTACAACATCTTAGGTTTCTTATCTTTCATTAATCACATTAATGAAGTCCCATCATTTAAATACCTAAACATCACAGATAGATATGACGTACACTTATGCCATCCGCATTCGCCTCGATGTCCCCTCGTGCACCGTTAGGTTAGGTTACTAACGACAGAGCAGGGCAGGGCTAGCGCGGGTGTAAAACATAAGTAACGTCTATATAATATATCATATATACTATATACTATATCCATCACAGAGTCACAACACAGATATCGCAGCAGAATAAACATATGAAATATTGGATATACTAGGACGTCCGTGTTTTCAATACGAGCCAGTATAAAACACGGATTCCACGGTCGTAATGAATAGCCAATCCCACACCCCTAGACCCCTACGAGAGCGGCAAGCAACCCTGCCAATCCTAGGGTTAGGAGACCTGGACTCGACTCCTCGAGCTGGTCTCCCACTGAACCCCAGAACCCGGTTACTTGTGCTCCCCTCCTTGGGTCTATCCTAATGCGTAAAAGTAAATAATATACAAAAGGTGACATCTTCCGCTACCTGGAAGTGCCCCAAATAAAAGAATATTACATACAAGTTTTTACATGAATGAAAATGAAAAACACTCATCCCACATAAAAACCCCCGGCTATTCGAATACGACGATCCAATATAACATATCCAGCAACACATAACATCACATGTCATCAACGTAAGTAAGTATGCATACCCCAATTGTCGTTGACGTATAGCAACGAAACCGGCGATATGAACATACTACACTTACGGTCACAGAAAAGAAAGTGTAAAACTACAACAATTGGAATCCGCAACTACTTTAGACATCACATGCCTAACAGTTATAAACCCCGCATTTTAGTCTCATTATCGAAAACACTTTTCAATATAAAGTGAAACTAAACCGCTAGATTTATAACATTCATTCAGTTATCACATAACTGTTTGTGAATTCCAATTATTGTATCACATTCCAGATAAACAGAAAATGTTAAACTTTCCGATCGAACAGTCGAATACCCAAGTTTTCCCGATACAGCTCAACACATGAAATAAGTCTAACAACATTTAGTTCATGCCTCAGTACCGACGGTCCAGCCGTAGAAGGGTCAAGCCAACGCCTCACATGTGGCACGCCGTACTGCCCTAAACCCGAAGGTTCAAAGGGCAATTCAAGACGGTCATATAATCGAGTTAAGGTTTGTTGTCTTCTAGAGGGTCCATCGCGTTACTTGCACTACTTAGAACGTCGTTAAACTACGGAAAAATCCAACACTTGGAAATTTCCTGACAGGGGAAAAATTGGGTATTTATATCCGGTCGACTTTTTAACATATTCTAAAAATTATCCGGAAAAACACAAAGACGAAATTTGATACCCCGATCGAAACACCGAATCCCCAAAGCAACCCCAGAAAATTCAACTCTTGAATAATTATTAAAAATACCCAGGAAAATCACCACTGGAAATTAAGGATTACTGTGTAAAATCCTTTAAATAATTAGGCCGTACGACCGCGGATCCGCCGCATGAGCCATGCTCATGCAGCGGATCCGCGCCGTATTAGTGGAATTACGCTCACGAATTTCACAGTAAACCTTATAATTTCCTACTGATATTTCTGCATATTTTTAATATCGAAAAATCCCTGATTTTGGAAAAAGTCCAGAGAGCTCATGGGTTTTGGGGTTTCGGGTTCGTTCGGACTTCAAACTCCGTCTAGACTTCGCCTAAGGCTCTAGCTAGGCTCTGATACCACTGAAAGGTTCCTAGGCACCCTATAGAGGTCTCACAAGGCATCGAACATGCCATTTTTCAAAAATTATGGTGCCGAGAAACCCTAACACAGATCTTAGACTAGAATTCTAGGCGAAAAACTAAACTAGTTAACATATTAACTAAAGGTTAGATGCTACAACCTTTGTAGATCCGGTTACCCTCTTCCTTGGCTCCACGAAGGCATCCTCTCGCTGTCCATCTCGATTCCCAAACTCGAACGTTGGCTTCATCGGAGAAACGGGCAAGCTAGGTCGTCGGCTTTGTGTCAAAGACGATCTACCTCGAGGCATCGCAAGTTCAAGCTCCGACTTCACAAACTTGTGAAACTTGTGAAGAAAACACCCAAAACAACTTGGCAAGAGGTAGAGGGTGAAGAAATAGGAGGTGGGTTCACTTTAAAATTGGATTTCTCTCACTTATGCTCAAGTTGCCATTAAAGTAGCAAGCTTGAAGAAGAAGAAGAAGATGAAGATGGTTATGATAAGTTCTATTAAAAAGAAATAGAAAATCAATATTTATCATAACTTAAACTAGGGTTAAGTGTAGAGAATAAACCATGGTGAATTAAGTGGGTTAGGGTTAAGCAAGAAGACAAGAATGGTTAAAGAAGTCAAAGCTTCATGAAGCTTCAACTAATGACAAAAGAAAGCCACCATTCTCTTTAAACTTATCCAAATAAATGAATAAACAAATAAATGAATAAATAAATATGCAAAACCCTAATTATCATAATAACCATGGTTTAATTCTATTCACTTAACCATATGATCAAGTATCATCAAACATGATACAAAAAAGTGCACAAAAGTATATCACATATACAATGTGCAATCCAAGTGAGAAAAATCCGTTTAAAGTGAACCAATACTAGTTAATGCAAAGTAATATATCAAATATATAATTATACATTAAATCATTAAATCAACACTTGATTCAATGATCCGGTCATGTCGCACATGACCGACTAGTATTCAATGTATCGGCTCATCGAATCGATCTTCGATTCGATAACTAGGTTATATAGAATATAACCATTCGATACATATATCGCGAGAATGGAATACGGTATCATATACACGCATTATTCTCTGTCCTGCACATATCTCATATGCGCTCCTATTTCGTTTCGCTTGAACCAGGAAACCTCTGTGTAGGACTCTAAAGACTCGTCAATACGCCGGTAGCAGATGATGATCATATCAAGCACCCACAAGCCGCAAGCAGTCTGCTAAACGTAACGGCCATCCAGGTATTGAGCGATCAGAAGATGGACCAGCTAGCCCGCTCACACTCCTGTGAATCCAACCAGTAACACTTACCGTACAGTCCGGTCTGTTCGTCTGATATGTCGCATATCAAGTCTAGGGGTGGTATACGTCAGACCCCAATAACCGATAAGTCGTGCCGATGTGAGGCTCATAACGGGTCGAGAAACTACTGGTAACACTTACCAGCAAATCTCTGATCAGCCCTGGCCAGGGACTTCCCTGTTACGGCCAATCGAGCACAGCGCAACATCAACCCCCAATACCGGGAGAGACGAAACCCCTCCTATCGCTCATTGCCTCCATGTGACTCGGGACTGTACCCAAAGACCACCGTTTTGCACGCCCTCATGGACGTGGTAAGGTGGAGATCAAAGCACAGTGGGAATCACACAAGACTCTATGACGATCTCGGGTCTACAGACTAACCTGTACAAGTGTCACCTGAGAACTGCCATCTGACGTGAGGTATAATACAATCTGGGAGTTCTCGGCGAGTCCGTCCAGTGTACCCAGTCTCCACTGAGCACCCGTATACCATCTCTGATGTCAAACACCATTGGATATGGGATCATCCATCGCCCATCTCATGGGTCGAGAAGCGTATACGCTAGTCTACTTTGGTATATCGATGCCCCGTCTCGATACACCCACGACTATGGACCTTGAAGGATGTACTTATGGACTACCATGTCCCCACTAGTATGATCTGCATCATAGTCCAGGTAGTCAAGTACACATCCTAAGGGCTTTACCAACAGTAACTATAAGACAGTATAAAGAGACAAGTGTACATGTTAAGATAAAGATCAACCAGATAGCATACTATCATGTCGAGCAAGAAAGTCATCTCTATATATGTCCAAGCATCCAATATAATATACATAATCTGTACAATACTGGCCTCTAGGGCATACATACAACTAACACCCGCCAGGAAGCCCATGAACCCTGAAATGGCCGTCCCGAGGAAGACAGCCACCCCTGCTCCAGAAGTCGTCAAGGCGGCTTCTCCTGTCAAAGAGTCAGTCTTTTCAAGGCTGACTATTTCGGCTTCTGCCCCTGCTCGAGGATCTGTCTTTGACAGATTGAACATCTCCACTCAAAAGACAACATCAGTCTTTAAGAGGCTGGCACTGGCAGCACCTCATTCAAACAGGGGGCAAGATGAAGCTGTCCCTATCGCCGAGCCAGTCCCAACGGCTCGTCATGCTCGACGTTGCTACTGGCGCCGAGTAAGGAAGGCTGGGGGCAACTCCCCCTCAGGGCTAACTCCACCTGCTCCAGTGGTGGAAGTTAATGCTGCTGTTCCAACTGGGAACAGCTTTGAACCGCTAAGGAGGGTACGTAAGAACTCTCCAACTGCTACGCTAAAAAGATCTCCTACACCTATGGAGAGGGTTCCGGAAACGAAGCTGGAGCAGCCCCCTCAATGGCTATCCTCCAAAATTTATAAATTTTGGAGAAGGGTTCAAGACTCCGTAATTGACCAAGGTCACTCTCGTCAGCAGAAAAGGGCGAAAGTGCAGGAAGAAAAGGACCGTCCAATCAAACAGCAAAGGACGACAATCACCAGGATGCCCACTGCAACGGCCCCTTCAACTTTAATGACCCACAAGAGAAGGAGGCCGGAGAAAATTCCCAAGCCCGCGGCAAATGCCAAAGGCGGTAAGCCTAAACGCCCTAAGTCTGGGGGCATCGTGGTCCATACTGTATACATGGCGTCGGGAAAGGAGGACAGCCATGCATCTACAGGTCATGGACCGCTTACACGGTCAATGACCAAAGCTCAGGAGCAACAGCAGAAGCTCCAAGAAATGATGAATGCAATGGCTACACTCACTGGGCCAAAAGAAAGCCCCGAAGCGTCCTCAGATGAACGCCAGGAGCAAGAAACTGACGCTGAATTCCTTCGTCGGATATTGGAGAAGAAGGATAAAGAGACTGCTGAACAAGCAGCCAACATAAAGCGAATGGCCCTCCTATTCCAGGAAATGGTAGGAATGATGATCCAACAAGATCCCCCTGCTGAAGATCCCCCGATCGTCCTTGAAGACGATAGGGGAGAAATGTCAAATCCTCCACCGGCTCTGTCAACAGCCAAGGAGGAGACAATCTCCAAAGCTGACTTGGACCAATATATATCTCAGCAGATCCGGGTTCATCAGGCGACTGAAGCAGCCGGTCAGGTCGTAAAAACGGGGTGACCATATCCGAGCTGGTATGACCAGATCAAGTACTCGCCGGGCTATACAATACCGAAATTTCATGTCTATAAGGGGACTGGCAATCCCCACCAGCATGTTGCCCAGTTCAGGGCACTTTGCGGCAACACCGGCGGTGATGATAAATTGTTGCTTCGCCAGTTCATTGGTAGCTTAACGGATACGGCATTCGAGTGGTACTCCGAGCTCCCAAACGACTCTATCAAGACCTTCGTGGAGATGGAGCTTCTTTTTACCCAGCGTTTTGCAAGCGCCAGCGAACGCACCCCGATAACGGCATTAATTAATGCCAGAGTGAAGACAGGCGAGACATGGGTCCAATATGCTATACGGTGGCGGAATTTATGGTCAAAATGTGAGCAATGCATTGAAGAAGCTCCTGCAGTGGGTATGTTTGTGGGAACCCTTGATCTGCAAGCAACCATCTCGCAATTTATGATGTTCTTCAAGCCGAATACCTTCCAGGCCCTGATCGACAAGCTAGCGCAAATGGATCAGATGGGCCATAGACCTCCCCTTCCAAAGCCGAACTCCCGAAATGAAAAAGGGAAAGGGAAAGCGATCGTTGTTGCTAATGCTCAACAACAGCCGAGCAACTCAAAGCTGGTTGTCCATCAAAATAATATGCGTCCGCACGTACCCCTTGAGCAGAGGCTAGGACGTCCTTACTCGTTTCCCCGAGATAAAACGAGAAGATCATTCGAGCTGGCGTTGCGCAACCGACTCATAAATCTGCCGGATCCAAAACGTCCGTCGCAACCAAATGATGTTAATGAGCCCAACTACTTTCCCTATCACCAAGTACTGGGTCATCCGATCGAAGATTGCTACGTCTTCAAAAATTGGATTAAAGACCAGTACCAACAGGGCAAGTTCGCGTTGTCCGACAGATGGAAGGTGAATCCGCCGCAACCTCATACCTCGAAAAAGGTGAATACGCCGGGGGCAACGTGCTCTCTCGTTGAAGAAGCTCCATGGGAGGTCGGACTATCAGCTAAAACGAAGAGGATGCTGAACGATCTTCAAACATGCCCAGCGATCAGGTGGAAGAACCCGTTGGAACCGCAGGTCATTGAGGGGATGTTGAAGCCGCGTCCAACTCCAAAGACCGATGGTGGTGGCCCAAGCACTCACAACCAGCCGTCAAAATCTTTGAAGAAGAAGAAGAAGAAATCCAAGAAGCCCATGAAGCCTGGCGACAAGCGCACGGACTTACAAAAGCAGATTGACGCGCTGGAGGAATATAACCAGAAAGCACGGATTCCCATCACACTCCAAGAGTTCCTGAAACATGTCTTTCAAGAGGAAGATGAGGGAGACAGTTCGTCGGATGAATCTGAGGAATACGTGGCGAGCTGTCATATGATTGCCCATTCGTTTATAAACAATGAGGAAACTCCTTCCACTGAAAAACTGGGGGCAGATCCTAAACCAGAAATTCTGGGGCCATCGGATGAAATAATCGACGCATTCCTCAATGAAGCTCTCTTAAAAAGTAAAGCTGATCGGGAACACGGAGCGGTCATATTTGAAAGGGCCAAACGCCAGCGACTTGACGAAAGAGCTGAGACACTCCCGCTGGAGCAAAGTACGTCTATCGCAGATAAAAGCAAATTCAAGATGAGGAAAAGGTTTGCTAAGGCCATATCTATTGGCATGAAGCTACCATCCTCTGAAGGAAGCATTACTGGTGAAGCGGAAATGCACCCTTCCTACTGCTTGTATCATCGGAATATTTCGCACCCCACCGAAGAGTGCAGAGCTTTCGATAAATGGTGGCAGGGATATGTTGCTCACCGACAACATTTTAAGCTGGAAAAGCGCAAAACTCGTCGGGAGCAGAAAGGTACGACCGAGAAGCTTAACAGAACTACCGGAGATTGTCGCATGGTTAACGCCGGGGGATCATAAGTGCTCACATTCGGGAGCGATTCTGACGAGGAGCTGGCTCTTAGCCCCCTCTTTAAAGAGTCCACCTCGGGAAAAGAAGAAGAGCAGAAGGTCTGTGAAAATATCCGGCTGCGTAATCGAACGCTACCCGAAAAGAATCTCGGACCCTCAAACAAAAAAGATAAAGGGAAAGAAAATGTCTCTAAGGATATCGCCCTAGATGACCAAGTCATGGAAGAGCTAACTGCCAAAGACCCGCCGAAGAAAAATAAGGTGGATTACAACGTTCTAGCACATCTGAGGAAGCTACCCTCACAGCTCAGCATTCTTGACGTCCTTTTACTATCAAAAGAGGCCAGAGATTCGTTAATCAAGGCACTACAGGAGCCGGAGCAATTCCAAGCTTTCCTGGCCGAAGAAAAGATGAAGGACGAATTAGAGAAATTGCACACGGCCGATGTCACCTTTGGCAATGAAGACCTTCTCCTTGGGACGTGCGAACACAATCGCCCCCTTTATGTCTCAGGGTATTGCCATGACATAAAGATAGGTAAAATCTTGGTTGACAATGGGTCTTCCGTTAATCTCCTCAACATGCGGGTGTTAAAGGAAATCTGCATGAGCGTCCAGCATCTCGCTTGGGATAAGATCACCATCTCTGGTTTGACTCCCAATCATCCCAGACTCTTGGGTCTGTGATACTGACGCTACGCTTTGGGCTACTCGTCATGGACATTAAGTTCCACGTCATAGATGCCAAGACATGCTACAATGCTCTGCTCGGCCGACCATGGTTACACGAGTATAATATCATCCCGTCTACACAGCATCAGTGTATGAAATATTTTAAGGATGGTCTCGAGTATACCATGATGGGAGAAATGAACCCGTTCTCCATGAACGAAGTCCGCAATTATGAAGATGCCAAATATTTTTTACCGGATTTCGAAGACACAGAGAGGTGTCACAAGCCGGAGAACAAGGCTAACGCCACCATTCCTGTCTTCGGGAGTGATACTGAAGAAGAGGAAGAGATGATTTATTCGGGTCCGCCCCAATACAACAAGCCGAGACCATCTGCTCCTACGTTGATCTTTGGTAGCGACTCGGAAGATGAGGTCCATGCTGTATTCTCTGCTCGACCTTCAATACAAACGTCCGCTGACGAAGAGCAAAGTCTGCAAGTCGCCATGGTTCCACTTAAACACCAGAAAGAACTGGATGCGCTCGATACCTACAGTGTAGAAGAACTGCGAACATTCTATGTCCCTCCCAGGAGAGAAGGCGAAAAGGCAATTCTATTCAACCGCTCTGAAGAAACCAAAGTGGAGAAAGAAATCTGGCACGGCGCGGATCCTACGCATGACAGGCTTCAGCCCATCCGACTCCCCAGATATTATACAGAAGGCTTGAAGAGGCTGTTGAAGCGCCAGGGGATACCCTTTAAACAGACCGCTCGAAAAGCTAAATTCTATGACAGGGTCTGGAACGTTCCCAAGACTCAGCACAAGTTGCCTAATGGGAGAATGGAAACAATCGGGCTCGGATACATTCGACCCAAGAAACGAGAGCTACTCCATGACCGCTACGTCGTGCACGACTTCGATGAAGAAGCGGATGCTCAATGGGAGGACGCTAATCCTGAACCAGTAAAAGTTCCCGATGCAAAAGTGCCCAATCCGTCATTCGAAGAGCAAATGAACAAGCTTATAAGGGAAGCTGGTCAAAAAGTCAGAGACGATCATAACCGTGAAATGGCCATCTACGAGAAAGCCAAAACGCAACGCCTCCTCCAACAGGCTGAGAAAGATGAAAATGACGCTCCCTGTCAACCTGTTATAAAAAAGGATTGACGCAGAGGCAGAGATAAGTCGAGAGGCGAAAAAGGCGCTCAACAGCAACAAAGCGAGACTAAGAAGCCACGCAAGCGGGAATCGAGCGGTTCCGATCTATCCCTCATAACGAAAATGGGTCGAGCGTACTCTTTTCCTCGGGACAAGACGAAGAAAATACTTGACCTCGCTCTAAAACATCAGATGCTTACACTGCCGGAGTATAAATACCCCGAACAAGCAAGCGAAGTCTCTCACCCGAACTATTGCTCTTATCACTAAGTAATAGGGCACCCTCTCGAAGACTGCTTCACCTTTCAGAATTGGGTCGAAGATCAGTATCAGCTTGGCAAGTTCGCTCTGTCTGACAACTGGAGGGTAACGCCGCCACAGAAGCACGAACTCAAAGCCACGAGAGCAGAACCAGTTCCACATTGGGCTGGGAAGCGAATTCGTACTTGTCATATGATAACGATATCAAAAGAAGAGCCAAGAATATGGATGACCTTCCCTGATGCTTCGAAAACAGCGACGATGAGGTGATCTCAGAATTTCCACCAGCATCGAAAGAGCTGGAGGATTGAATACATACCACTGCGGATAACCTCAAGAAAATTAAGTTGGGGACGGCGAATGACCCGCGACTGACATTCATTAGTGAGTTGCTGTCTGAAGAAAGGGTGGCTGAGTTAAAAGACGTGCTGGTACAGCATAGAGATTGCTTCACATGGAACTATTCCGAAATGCCGGGATTAGATCCAGAAATTGCCGTGCACAACTTGGCGATATCCCCGGACGTCAAGCCAGTCAAACAGGCACCAAGAAGAATGCGGCTCGAGCTTGAGATGAGTATCAATGCTGAGGTCAAGAAGCTGATCGACTCTGGCTTCATCTAGGAGGTCCAGTATCCCGAGTGGATCGCCAACATCGTCCCGGTGATGAAGAAAAATGGGACAGTGCGCATATACGTGGATTTCCGGGATCTCAATAAAGCTTGCCCAAAGAACGATTTCCCAGTGCCAGTCATCGAACTGATGAAAGACAATACGTCCACTCATGAGGTTTTCTCCTTCATGGACGGCTCATCAGGGTATAATCAGATAAAGATGCATCCCGAAGACCAGAAGCGCACCGCCTTCAGGACCCCTTTGGGTATATTCTGCTACAAAGTGATGCCTTTCGGTCTAAAGAACCCCGGTGCCACCTATCAGAGGGCCATGACGAAGATCTTCGATGACCTTATACGTGAAATCGTCGAATGCTACATTGACGACCTCGTGGTTAAAAGCAAATCATACGAGGAACATCTCGAGCATCTGAAGATTGTATTTCAACGCCTTCGACAATACAACTTGAAGATGAATCCTCTTAAGTGCGTATTCGGAGTTTTCTCAGGCAAATTCCCAGGATTCATCGTCCGACATCGGGGTATTGAAATTGATCCGTCAAAAATCAAGGCGATCATGGAAATGCCTCTGCCAAGAACTCTCAAGCAACTACGGTCTCTCCAAGGGAAGCTCGCGTACATTCGGCGATTTATAGCCAATCTTTCAGGAAAGTGCCTTCCTTACAGTCACCTGATGAAGAACGGAACTCTGTTCGTCTGGGATCATAAATGCCAAGACGCGCTAGACGAAATCAAGCGGTACTTGCAGAACCCGCCAGTGCTGGCTGCTCCGGTCAAGGGAAAGCCCCTCATTCTTTATACAACCGCTCTCAAAGGTTCCTAAGGCGTATTATGGGCGCAAGAGAACGATCAAGGGAAAGAAAGAGCACTCTATTATTTGAGTCGAGTTCTACTGGGGGCAGAAAGAAACTATTCCCTTATTGAAAAACACTGCCCGGCGTTGATCTTTGCGATAACAAAGCTCAGACACTATGCATTGGCACATGAAGTCCGTCTCATTTCGAAAGTAGACTCCCTTAAATATTTAATGTCGAAGGCCATATTGACAGGACGACTCGCTAAATGGGCCCTGCTCTTTATGGAATTCTCGATAACGTATCAACCTCTCAAGGCAGTGAAAGTCCAGGCAATCGCCGACTTCCTTGCTGAGCATCCGATACCCGCCGATTCTCCTCTGAATTGCGATCTTCCAGACGAACATGCGTTTGATGTGATCGACGGTGGTGATACCCGATGGGAGCTTTATTTCGAAGGAGCATCTTCTATGAAGAAGCGCAAACAAAGTACCCCTATAATCAAATCGGGGGTAGGACTCCTCTTTGTAACTCCACAAGGAGGGATAATGCGCTTTGCTTTCTCCTTGACAGAACCGAAGACAAACAATGAAGCCGAATACGAAGCTTTGATAGCAGGCCTCAAGATTGCCATCGACATAGGAATTGAAAACCTCCTCATATACGGAGACTCCCAACTGGTCGCAGTCAAGTAAACGACGAATACCAAACGTGCAAACCCGAGTTGATGAAGTACGGCGAAAAGGTGCAACAACTGTTGACTCAAATTCCCTCCTGCACTTTAGAAAACATACCGCGCGCGGAAAACAGCAAAGCGGATGCGTTGGCCAAGCTCGCTAAAGAACTGGTTGACGAGAACCTCGATGACGTCAGAATCGTGGTACAAAGCCGTCGGGTGCTTGCCCCAGTGGAAATATCTCCGGAATCATACGAAGAAAAGGGAGCGACTGAGCAGACGACCCTGCAAATAAAAGAACGGGAAAAGACTGAGGATTGGAGGGAAGTCTTTATAGACTACTTCAAATACCGTCGAACGCCCGAAGATGCGTCCTCAAGACATCAGCTTATGAAATGAGCTCTGTCTTTCGCCTTCGTCAATGATACTCTGTACAAGAGGTCGTTTGATTCTCTGTAGTTGAGATGTCTGGGAGATGAAGAGGCAAAAAGAGTCATTCAAGAAGTTCACGACGGACTTTGCGGTTCTCACCAAGCAGGCCCAAAGATGAAGTCGAAGATCAAACGGATAGGCTACTACTGGCCCACGATGATTCAGGACTTCCTCGAATATGCGAAGCAATGCCACTCATTCCAAATCCATGGGGACTTCATCCACCAGCATCCAAATCCACTCCATCCAACGATGGCTAGCTGGCCATTCGAAATGTGGGGAACTGACATAGTCGGCCCCATCGATCCAGCATCGTCCAGAGGACATCGTTTCATCCTAGCAACGACTGATTACTTCTCCAAGTAGGCAGAGGCAGTGCCGTTGAGGGAAGTGAAGACGGAGAATATCCACCATTTCTTCAAGACACACGTCATATATCGGTTTGGAACTCTACGACGGATCATCTCCGATAACGGGCCAGCCTACAGAAGCACCAAGATCAGTCGCTTCACGCAGCAGCATAATATAGACTGGAGATATTCCTCGGTTTATAATCCGTGAGCTAATGGTCTAGCCGAGGCCTTCAACAAGACTATGACAAAGATCATGAAGAAGACGGTGTCTCGAAATAAGAAGGACTGGCACGAGAGACTGCAAGAAGCTCTCTGGGCGTATCGAACTACGTTCAAGACGGCCACGAACGCAATGCCGTATGCGTTGGTATTCGGCGGAGAAGCAGTACTCCCCCTCGAGATAGAGTTACCCTCTCTACGGGTGGCAGTCCACTACGAGCTGACAGACGAAGAAAATGTTCACCTTCGGCTTGAGGAGCTTGATTCCTTTGATGAAACACGGCTTATAGCGCAACAAAATCTAGAAGCTTATAAAGCAAAGATGACGCGCTCATATGAAAGATTGACCCGGCCGAGGACATTCCGCCAAGGCGAACTCGTGCTAGTGGTCAAAAGGCCTATGATCCCTAATCGCGCCAAGCGGGGAAAATTCGAGCCGAACTATGAAGGCCCGTACATCATAGACAAGGTCTACCAGGGTGGAGCTTATCTACTCATGTATATGCACGGTGAAAGGCTTTTCAGGCCAATAAACGGCCGCTTCCTAAAGAAATCCTACGCTTAATGAGCCATAGCCTAGGTCAATGATGGATGACGACGACTATGTCCGCTCGTTATCTTCCTAAGCTCAAACTTTATAAGCAGTAGCGGGCCTTCTCCTAATGGCGGACCAAAACGTCCTTAAACTAATGGCGGACCGAAACGTCCTTAAACTAATGGCGGACCGAAACGTCCTTAAACTAATGACGGACCGAAACGTCTTTAAACTACTACCGCAGCATCCTTAGGCTGACGAGATGAATAAAAAAAATAATAAAAAAAAAAGATAAAAAAAATATGTAAACGGTATGCCCATAAGTAAAAGGGGCACGGATGAAAACCCGAAAGGGCTCCGTGAGTAAAAAAAGCAGGGCTACCGACGAGTGTTCGTGAAAACCCGAAAGGGCACGAGCTCATAAAAAAAAGAGAGAGAATAAAAAGAATAGAAAAATAAAAAGTGTGTCCATAAGCAAAATGGGCACGGATGAAACCCCGAAAGGGTTCCGTGAGTAAAAACAGCAGGACTACCGGCGAGTGTTTGTGAAAACTCGAAAGGGCGCAATCTCGTTAAAGGACACTTACAGGGTCCTCTCGACCTTGTAAGGAGAAACCACCCGCATGAGATCCTTACGACTCACAAGGGAGCAACACACTTAGGGATCTCCACGATTCCTAAAGAGAAACTACACTTGCGAGATCCTCACGACTCGTAAGGAGAACTCTCTTATGGGACCCTCACGGCTCATAAGATTTGAAAGTCTTAAGTTACAGAGACCTAAACCTGTGCTTAAGCAACCCCCACAACTTCCGATATTACCCTATAAGGGGTTCAGTTCTGACCCTTGTATACAATCCACGGGCGCAAATAAACATTTTCCTAACAAAGTCCCATCCGTGACTGGTGATATGTTCGCATGGTGAACAACCCTTGTAAGTCCTCTCGACTTACAAGGAGAAAACCCTCTTGTAGGATCCTTACGACTTACAGAGAAACATACACTTAGGAATCCTCACGATTCCTAAGGAGAAAATACACCTACAAGATCCTCACGACTTGTAGGGAGAAATACCTTTGTGGGACCCTTACGGCTCATGAAGTCAAAAGCCTTAGTCGACAGGACCTTAACCCTGTTCGCTAAGCCACCTTTGTTTGACATCGACAGAGGCAAATGATGATTCGCTCCTGGCAAAATCCCAGTTGTAGCGGTGCTGATGCCGAAATCGGTGTCTAATTCCAGGCTTATGGAAAAAAGCCAGCAAGCCGCACATGCATATGAAATAGCCCAAATGATGGGACAACTTGCAATAAAAAGCAGCAAGTAAAAACGTATGCGCACAAAATAGCCGAAATGATTGGGCAACTCGCAATAAAAACCAGCGAGTAAAAAATAAAATAAACAGCCGAAATGATTGGGCACCGCGAAAAATAGCCGAAATGATTGGGCAATCGCGACCTTCGCGATATAAAAGCTGAAATGATAGAGCATCGCAGAAATAAAGCAATAAAAAAAATGATGGTGAAACTTTTGCCCTACAGGTGAGATCACATCGATCCCTATATACAATCCAAGGGTACAAACAAAGAGGGAACCACACCTTCCCAACAGGCTCCACCAGAAAGCTAAGCCAAATCTCGACGGTTCACCAACAGCCTAGAGACAACCGCGACATTCGTCTCAATACAGCAGACGCAGTGCCAGCAAACGAAGCGAAGATCAAATTCCTAGCTTCACGGTTTTGACGGTAACTTATATAAAACCTGAAAGACCACCACAGATCAGTTCAACTTCCAGGGAAACCAATGTCCCTGGCAAACTCCTCAACTCAAGGAAACTAGCGTCTTTGATGAGAGCCTCCTGATTCGCATCGGCTCGCAGAGAAACCAGAGTCTCCGCGAGAAATTCCCGATTCATTTCAACCCCGAAGAAACCGGTGTCTTCGGCAAAATCCTTCGACTCAGGGAAACCAGTGTCCTTGACGAAGAAAATCCTGATTCGCTTCGACCCGCAGAGAAACTAGCATCTCCGCAGGAATACATCGATTCGTTTCAACCCCAGGGAAACAAGTGTCCTTAGCAAACTCCTCAACTCAGGGAAACTAGCGTCCTTGATGAAAGCCTCCTGATTCGCGTTGGCTCACGGAGAAACTAGTGTCTCCGCGAGAAATTCTCGATTTGTTTCAACCCCGAAGAATCCAATGTCTTCGGCAAAATCCTTCGACTCAGGGAAGCCAGTGTCCTTGACGAGAAAATCCTGATTCGCGTCGACCCGCAGAGAAACTAGCATCTCCGTGTGAATACATTGATTCGTTTCAACCCCAGGGAAACAAGTGTCCTTGGCAAACTCCTCAACTCAGGGAAACTAGCGTCCTTGATGGGAGCCTCCTGATTCGCATCGGCTCGCAGAGAAACCGGTGTCTCCGTGAGAAATTCCCGATTCGTTTCGACCGCGAAGAAACCAGTGTCTTCGGTAAAACCCTTCGACTCAGGGAAACCAGTGTCCTTGACGAGAAAATCCTGATTCGTATCGGCTCGCAGAGAAACCAGTGTCTCCGCGAGAAATTCCTGATTCGTTTCAACCCCGAAGAAACCAGTGTCTTTGGCAAATACTTCGACTCAGGGAAACCAGTGTCCTTGACAAGAAAATCCTGATTCGCGTCGACCCGCAGAGAAACTAGCGTCTCCACAGGAATACATCGGTTCGTTTCAACCCCAGGGAAACAAGTGTCCTTGGCAAACTCCTCAACTCAGGGAAACTAGCGTCCTTGATGAGAGCCTCCTGATTCACATCAGCTCGCAGAGAAACCAGTGTCTCCGCTAGAAATTCCTGATTCGTTTCAACCCCGAAGAAACCAGTGTCTTCGGAAAAATCTTTCGACTTAGGGAAACCAGTGTCCTTGACGAGAAAATCCTGATTCGCATCGACCCACAGAGAAACTAGCGTCTCCGCAGGAATACATCGATTCGTTTCAACCCTAGGGAAACAAGTGTCCTTGGCAAACTCCTCAACTCAGGGAAACTAGCGTCCTTGATGAGAGCCTCCTGATTCGCGTCGGCCCGCAGAGAAACCAGTGTCTCCGCGAGAAATTCCCGATTCGTCTCAACTTGCAAGATAAAGCCTTAGGCAGCAGGGATTAAAAAACTTGTTTCCTGAGCACTGGGACCCTGAAAGTTGGTCTAAAACGGTCTCTTGCATACTATTCACGGGTCTCACTCTCCAAAGTCGAATCTCGACAAGGAGGGAAACAACCGCTTACGGGTCCTCTCGACTCGTAAGAGGGAAAATTCTCTTATAGGATCCTTACGAATTATAAGAGAAAACACACTTAAGAATCCTCACGATTCCTAAGGAGAAAATACACCTACGAGATCCTCTCGATCCGTAGGGAGAAAAGTCTCTATGAGACCCTCACGGCTCATAGAGTTGAATAGTCTTAGGCGGCGGATCTGAACCTGCGGCCTAAGCCATCGCTATTGCTTGGAAAAAACTAAGATGCTTACTCTATTATCTGTCAATCGTGTTTTGTTGAGACAGCATGCTGATAATAAGAGAAAGGGAGAAAGCAAAAGAGCATACAAGACATTGCGAAGAAAAAATATGTATCTTTATTTATTAACTTCAATCAAGTACAGGGTGAATCGTACAAAAGAATAAAGAATGGATACATTTTATTCGAAAAAGGAAAATTTTACAAGTATATTGATACAAAGGCAGCTACTTGAAAGAAGCGTCTTAAATAGCCTTATCAATTGTTCGCGCACTTCCCTCCATGCCTTTTCCTGATCGTCCACCACCGCCAGTTCTGCCTCCACTTGAGCCCGTTGCTGCAAGAAGGACGCAAGCTGCTCCCCAATGGCCTGCTGAGCTGCTTCACGACCTTGGGCATTACGCTCGGCATCATCGAGTTTCCGCTTCAGTGTTAGACCATTAGAGATACGCTCCAGGTGACCCTTAAAGATAACCTTCACTTGGGCAGCGTTCGCTTCAACCTCAGTGCGCAAATGAGCCATCTCGTTTGAGGTCTCTTGGCATTCCCTCGGCCTTAAAGCCGCTTCTTGTTCCAAGTGGTGGACGTAAGAAGCGCTTTGCTCAATCCACGCTGCTCTTTGATTGCTTGCGGCTAAGGTCTCGGGAGCAGGGCGCATAAACTCCAGTTGATGCAGGCGGGCCTCGATCTCCCTGCAGTGATTAACCCAAGACACGACGATGCCTTCGTTATGGAAGTTTACGAGTATCACCAGCATTGGGTTAACCGCCGTAGCAAAATCTGCGGCAGACGTAGGAGTCTCGATATCGAGTTCCTCAATGTAGTCGCTCACCATGCGCAGACTATTCGCGGCGCCTTTCGAGGACGGACGTCTCAGGAAAGGGCCTACCGGCATTGTGACACGAGACTCGAAAGGCGCCGAAATCGGAACGACAGCTGAAAAAACAAGATACGATTAGATGACAGTTCAAGAAATAAAAAAAAGGTCATCAATGCGATAATTTACTATACCAGCTACAGCAGGTGGCAAGGCCAGAAGGGCCGGTGGCGCGGCCGATCTTTCATCCCCTCCTTCGATTTGTAGCACTGCAATCAGGACGAGGGAAAGTTAGAAATAATTCCATTACTAAAAAAGAAAGATATCAGTTGGAAACTATACTCATCAGCACCACTAGAGGAAGAAGCGAGTTCAGATGGGAAGGAGAAGTGTGGGTGCAACACCTGATAGAGATGATCAAAAAGCACTCCTGAAAAGACACAACAGTACGAATTTAGTACATAAATTATGCGGTTGAAAGATAAAACTAATAAGTTGCAAATCCATACCTTCCAACATCTTTGATGGTACAAGGGACGGCTGAGAGGTGACCACCGCCAAGACAGTAGTTGACGGCGCTCCCTCGAGCAATGGATCATCGGCACTGGCCGCACCTGCGTTAAAAACAAAGATAAACTTGTCAGAAAGGATTGCAAGATAAAAAAAGGGACACAGTAACCCGAAATTTACCTGATGAGCCGCTAGCCGAGATGGAGGCGTCTCCCTCCTCCAGCGACATAAGTCCACCTCCCATGGCCTCATCACCAGACTCTACAGGGGCCGTCGTCGTGCTCGCGAGGCCAGAAGACGGCGGAGGACCGTAGGTGGGGAGAGCAATGATCGGGGCATTGCAAGACTCTTAAGAAAGAGCGGCCGGCTCATCCTCAGGAATCATGCCCGCCTCTCCCGCTACTCCCTCGGGCTCGACGGTCGCCATTGTCTCATCCGCCGTCACCATGGGATCGCCGGTCTCAGGCGCCTCGTCCGCCGCTGCCCTAAGTTCAGTTATAGCGGTCGTTTCATTTGCCGCCAGCTCAGGCTCGGCATCAACGACCTTCTCAGGGGCAGTTCCCTCAGCCCCCAGCTCAGGCTCAGCAACCCCAACGACGTTGCCCACCGTCGACTCGGGATCGGCCGGTGCTTCTTCCTCTGGCCCCTTAGGTTCGACGGTTTCCGCCTCCCCTTCGGTTGGACTTGGCCCTACAGGACAAGACATATAAGAACCGATGAATTTACAATTCTTACAACAAAATCTTAAAAAGATGCGTCACCTGAAGTAGACTTATCGTTAGCACTCCGAGCTGCACGCGTCACCTGTCTGCGAGCGGTGGATAAGGCGACAGGGGGCTCTCCTGAGGGAGTATCAGCACGAGGGACGGCGCTTGGGCCCGCTCCAATGGCCAAAGCAGCCTTGCGTGCCTTCGCCTCGCGCCTCAACCGCTTCCTCTCCTCCCGGGCCGTCGCGATGGACCTCTTCGACGCTTCCATCATCAAGGTGTCATCGTCCTCGTTTAGAGTTGCCTCCAGAGCCTTCAAGGCATCTCTCATCGGCTCTTCAAGTCGGGTCTCTCGCGGTAGCCCCAAAGAGGCCGAAACTTCAGTGGTTGGCCCGGGAAGAGTCTCCGCGTCACCTGGCGGGACCGGCATTGTGGTTCCTGCGATAAAAAGGGGGTTAGATCGACCATACCAAAAGGAGAATAAAGACTTGATGAATCGAAATGTACCAAGGCCTAAGGACGCTCTGAGTCGTTCCTCCTCTTGGAAAGTTTTGAGGGAAGCAGCAATGGCTTCTTCAGTGGTGATGCCTGTTTGAAGAAAAGAGGGGAAAACGTTAGTCAAAGATAATAATAAAGATATGATGCAACAAAAAAATGCGACTAGTAATTACCCGATTGCGCAAGCTTAGCTAGCCATGCGTCGCGCCTCGCCAATCGCTCTGAAGCTGCGATGGCGGCCGCCAGGTCCGTGTCATCCGGCGGCATAACCAATCCTTTATTGGTCCCGTACTCGCCCAAGCCCTCGCTATAGGGAGCATGGGGTTCCTGACCGAATACGACGTCAGCTGAGAAGAGTGACTTCTTCTTCTTCTTCTGCCCGCCAGCCTTGGGTGCACCCAGGATCAACTTGCGCTTTGCAGGCACTTTAGGGTGGCGGGTCCCGATATCTGCACCCACGCCAGACTCCGGCAAAGCCACACTTACCGTCTCCACTGGAGCACGGGGCGCTGACGGCACATCCACAGTATCGGGAGGCGACAATCCGCGCGGAGGGCTCAATACACGCGGTGGCACGGTTCCGGCATCTTTCAGCGGAGGCATAACCGGGGTCCTTGGCTTCAAGGGAGCCTTGCAATCGCCGCCGGGAGGCACACCCTTGCGGGCTACCAGCATGCGCTTCTCCATAAGGATAACAAGACCCATTGCATGTGCGTACCAAGCCACGTACGCGTTGAGGACCTTGGGGATGCAGCTCTGCTCGCTGATGAAGAAATAGGAACCCGGGTTGAGCCGCATGACATGGTGCATTGCATTCCTTATCCCCTCTCGGCTGACCACAGGCTTTTCCAAGAAAGCTTCCATCGGGATCCCTTGGTGATAGCTCGATTGCTGAGCAACCCGGTGAGGGTTATACCTTATGAAGAGTGCCGTCTCATTCTGCCTAAACACTAGGTAGCCCCGTCTTTAAAATGAAGAGCAAACCGGTGAGGGCTATACCTCATGAATGGAATAGAGGTGGAGGATCTCCCGAGCTTTCAATATGGAAGCCCCGTCTTTAAAATCATCGCGCAGCGGCACTACCGACTTGGTGGTCTCTGAGCCTATGGTTATGACCTTATCCAAAAAGGAAACCTTCGCTCCGACCAGGTGTGGACGAAGGAGCAGCCCCCTAGCCTCCCGCGGAGGTGCAACCACGATCGAAGCGCTGACCAACCGCATGACTCTTGGGAGTCTGCACTTCTCAAAAAATGGAGGGATCTTATGAGCGCCGAACACCCCGTGCACATGCATTTCCATCCAAGAGGTGAAGTAGTGCATCGGGAAGTTAGCAGGCTGCACCCCAGGCTCACTAGCATCCGCCGCTAAGCTAAGTCCATTATAAAGGTAAGCCAGCCCGGCGATTCCTACTGACAACTGCAAACCAGCCACCATCCGATGCGCTGGGTAGAAAACAGATGGCCGCATGTGGCGCGGGTGCATGGGGAGCGGAAAGCTGCACAGCTACAATCCTAAGAACCCTACAAAAAAGGTCTCATCATCCATTCCCGGGACGGCAATCTCTGACAAGGGCATGACAGCGGCAGCGGGGAGATAAAATTCCTTTTGATCATCCTCCGATGTGGGTCGACGTTCCAAGCCGAAGCCAAAAGGGTCATCGAGTTGGGCGAACTTCTCGCTCCGCTCTGATAGAAACTTCGGTCGAATGAAGCGGGCGATAAAATCTGCGAAACTGACTCCCCAGACGCCCGATTCCAGATAGAGCCCTTCATAGATCTCCAGCACCTTCACCAAGCCCGGAAACTGGTGCTGAATAGCGTTCTCCAGCGTCAGATCAAACACCAGCGGCTTAGTGGCAAAGACGTACTCGTCAGGAGGAAGCAGCTCCTCATAATGCTCCCCCCTCATCGGCAAACCCGAGATTTCAGCAAACTCCTCTAAGGAGATAGAGACTTCCCTATCCGTCATCAGGAAGGTGTGGGTGGGGATATTCCATTGTTCGATAAAAGCCTTAACCCACCACGTTGGAGGAAAAGGATACTCAAAGTGTGAGATGTAGATGGCCGAATACAAACCAATTTTCATCAGATGAGTCCTCTTCGCTGATAAGATGTACCGGGCCCACTGCAAATATCCGGCGGACGGTCGCGGGATCAGTCCAATGTTATAGGCCTGTCCCCAAGGCCGTGCTTCACCCTGACAGATTCGCCTCCCCAAAATATCTATTGCCGTCGGCTGCTGCACGGGAATAGCCCCAATGGCAGGCTGGAGGAGGTCATCCGAATTCCAATTTTTGACCTCCACGGCATACTTCACCGGGGGTTCATCCGAATAGGGGATCGAAATATTGGCTCCGACGGCGTAGCAAAACCGAAGCTTCGGTGACCCTGGATGATATCGTTATACCACCTACCCCACAAGTGAAGGTTCTTATGCTCGGGGTCATGATCCTTGATGAGGGTGAGCACCTCTCGGTCTACTGGTGCCTTGGGAAAACCTCCTTCCGAGCGAGCGAGCGGGAATGATAGGTCAGCAGGCATGTTTCCTGTGGAGGGACAAAAAGTAGCCGTCAGTGTTGTAATTCCAACGTTGGCATTTTAAAATTTATACTAACATTGCAATGCAGTGGGTAGGGGACCAAATGGGGACCTACAAAATCTGGATGACAGTGCATCATTTAATAAGACAGACCCATCTTTGGATGAGCTGTCAATTAATGAAAAGATCCCTAAGAGAATATTCTCATTAATGGGAAATCCCTAGAGACAAGGAGAAAATCTCCTCTTTCAAAGCAAAGCTCTGTCACAGAGTGACATTTGTCAAATTCTGGTCTTAAGGGAATAAAATTTCCTAAAAGAACCTAGCTCTGTAATAATGATGGAAAGATCCATCAAAAGAAAATTTTAACTCCTAAAGATTAAAAATTTGGGGTGTTAAAAATCCATGGAAACAAATAAAAAGTTCTCCATTTTCAGATCAAAAAGATCGACATTTTGATCCATGAGCAAAGCTCTGTTCATGGGTTAAAACCCATGAAACAAGATCTCTGTAGATCTATAGATTTTTGAGAGCAAGGCTCTGTTGATGAAACCCCAAAGGGGTTTTCTTTAGATCAAAGATCTATAAGAGCAAGGCTCTGTTAATTTAATTAAATTTAATTAAATTTAATTTTACCTAAGATGATTCTAAGTTCTGAACTATGAAGTTTGGGAAGAAACAAGAGCAAGGCTCTAAAATTCCTAAGCAAGAGCAAGGCTCTGAAAATCAAGTTCTTCAAAAATGGTAAAAATTTTCTAAGGACCAGGGGTCCTATTTATAGGCGCCTGCACCCTTTCACCTCACCGGTTGATCCAATGGCTAGGATCTTGCCACCGCTGCACTCATATATGCGCCACGTGAGCGCAACGATTAGAGGGCATTTGTTTCCCCCAATCAGAGCAAAACTATGTTTGAATTTCAAAAATTCAAAAATTGAAGCAACGCTTCAAATCCCGTGCGCTGCGCGCAATGCGCCACGTGTCAGAAGTTGATATGTTAGCGCAGCGCCCAAGGCAGTGCGCCCAATCAGAGCAAGGCTCTATTTAAAACAAAATTAAAAGAAGCAACGCTTCAGTTGCACAAGCATTGCGCTGCGCGACACGTGTCAATGCAGTGGCGCAAGCGCAGTTGATCTGCGCTCTGCGATGTGCGACACGTGTCAGCGCAGTGGCGCAAGCGCAGTTGATCTGCGCTCTGAGCTACGCGACACATGGCAGCGCAGTTGCGCGAACGCAGGTGCCCTACGCTGTGCGCTGCGCGCCACGTGGCAGCGCAGTTGCGCTGCGCTCTGCGCTGCGCGACACGTGGCTGCGCAGATGCGCTAGCGCAGTCTCGCTGCGTTGTGCGCTGCGTGACACGTGTCAAGCGCTGGTGCATCTGCGCCAAACAAAATTAAAATTCTAGTAAGATCCTTCTGTTCTTGTTAAAACAAGAAGATTGTCTTCTGTAAAACAGAAGCCCTTGGATCAAAGATCCAACGGTGGAGAAAATTCCCCAAATCACTCAGAGAATGATCTCTTTAACAAACTTAACAAATCTATGGGCACTATATAAAGACCCCAAGACCCTAACTCAAAACATCATCAACATCAAAAGACATCAAGAACTTCAAAACAGAGAGAACTCTGAAGAATTTTGAAAAGAACTCAAGAAAAAGGTAAAAACCTTTATAATAGAAGAATTTCTTCTGAATAGATCATTGATCTAAGAACAAGATCAATGATCTTCAATAAAAAATAAATAATAACAGTGCCTTGCACTTTTTATAAACCATTGGTTCTGGAATTTCAGAAAAATTCTTTTCTTGAATCCAAAATTGGATCAAGTTATTGAAACAGTACCTTGCACTTGCAAAACTGCACTGTTGCGCTCCTGGGTTTGCGCAAGCCACCAGAGAGCGCCACGTGTCAGCGGCGCAACAGCGCAGCGCATTGACGCAGCGCACTGCGCTGTTGCGCTCGCACTCACCAGAGTGTGACACGTGTCACCTCCATATGCGCTTGCGCTCAATGATTAGCGCAAAGCGCCTGACAAACCAATATCAGACAATTAATGCACTGCATTATTTACTGAAGGGCCAAGCCCAATTAAAAATGGCCTAACAGGCCAAATAAAATGCAATGGATTAAAAGGGGAGAACCCAAACAAAGCAGATGTTCTGCATCATTTATAAAAGGGCAGAGCGCAAACAAAACAAAATGCAGTGCATTATTAAAAAGGGGCAAAGCCCTAGCACAGGCCTAATAGGCCAAAGATAAATAAAAACGTTGAATATTCCCAACTGGACTTAGCCCAATCATGGCCGTAAGTCCTCAAATTAAATTGACTGAGCAAGACTGCTCCCCTAAATCAATTTACATCCGGTTCAAGGGTACATCTCTGAACTCCTCTGACCCCTATCGTTGTGATCCTTCAATGACGTCATAGAGGTGATGGGTCCCGACAACCACACATCGAGACGGACTGCGGGGTCCTTAAACTCGTGGACCGAAACATCCTTAAACTAATATTCGTCCCAAAACGGGAATGTTGGACCGAGATGTCCCTAAACTAATGCTCGTCCCCAAATAGGAATGTTGGACCACCATGTCCCTAAACTGGAAATCTACCGCAACGTCCTTAAACTACCCATGGACCACCATGTACCTAAACTGGAAATCGACCGCAACGTCCTTAAACTACCCATGGACCACCATGTCCCTAAACTGGCAATGGACCGAAACGTCCTTAAACTACTTATGGACCACTATGTCCCTAAACTGGAACAATAGAGCCCTCAAATGCTCTTTTGTCGGATCTAAACGATCCTGTTTAAGTTGATCTTAGCCTCAAATATGGCTAACGTATCCTTAAACATTCAAACAGATTTTAGTCCCAAATTGGACTATAAGACCCCCAATCAACTTTGGTCCAAGGGTACATCTCTGAACTTCTCTGACACCTATCGTTGCAATCCTTCAACGACGTCAAAGAGGCGACGGGTCCCGATGGCCATGCATACCATGGACCACTACGTCCCTAAACTGGAACAATGGAGCCCCTAAATGCTCTTTCCGTTAAGTTGATCTTAGTCTCAAATCAGACTAACGTATCCTTAACGAACGTTTAAGTTGATCTTAGCCTCAATATGGCTAACGTATCCTTAAACTGAAACACCAAACCAAATCTAAGTAAATACGGATTTGGACTAATCCACGTCCTACGGGCGACGGCATAACCTAGTCTCCGTATACAATCCACGGGCAACCACAAACAAAAAAAAACACACGACACGAAGTGAAATTCTGGAGAAGGAGAAAGTGGCTACCGCGGTGCGGTAGAGTAATTAACTGCAGGGGCTTGCGCCTGCAGGGAAGAGCGTCCCCACAATCAAAAACCCCTCGAACAAGGGGGAATCTGACGAAGTCTGCTACATTGGCCGCATCCGTCTAAACCTCCGATACACGGTGCCATAAATCAACTTGGTATCTTCGGAGAGGTAGACGGATAAAACCAAATAGCATCTGCCCCGAACTTCAGGCAAGACGTCGCAGTCTTGGCCGCCGTTCAGAGGGGAACAGGTCTGTTATACATGATATAGCCGGGTTATCGGATCAAGTATTGATTCGATAAGTTGATTCAAATGATATTAGTTGGTTTTATTTAATATAGCCGGATTATTAAATCAAGAGTTGATTTGATAATTTATTGTATAATTATATATGTGATATATTAAATTACATTAACTAATATTAGCTCACTTAAGTATTACTTTTTCTCACTTGATGATACATTAACATATATGTGATATATGTTAATTGTATTATTTTCTATTTGTACACAAAATATATATGTGATATATATTGTTGTGTCATGATAGGTTACACTTGCAACATGTATGTGAGAGACTAAAACTATGCTAGGTTTTATGTTTGGGTTTTATTTATCATTAAGTAATTCACAAAAGATTGAGAATGCGTCATGGATGAAGCTTGGAGAAGCTTATAGAAAATATTGACTAAGTCCACTCTTTTGTCATTGCTTAAGATATTTTTTTAACCCAACCCTTAACTCATAGCTATGGTTTATTCTCTACATGAGTTAGGCATGACACTAACTTACCCATGGTTGCAATTCTAACCTCACTCATTCATTCATTTGATTCATCACTTCTTCTTCTTCTTCAAGAGAAAAAGCTTGCTAGTTTTTTTCTAAGTGATGATTTATTGTGAGAAAAATAAAACTAAAGTGAACCTATTTCCTACTTCATCATCCTCTACTACTTCCTATTTAGTTTAGGGTGTTTTCTTCACTAATCTACATAATTAATGAAAAGATAGCATGAGCTAGTGTCTCCTCGATGTAGATCATCTTCGGTCTCAAAGACTTCGAAGTAAGCTTGTTTGTTTCTTCATGGGAGCCTCTCTAGAGTCCGGGGGATCATGATCGCAGCGAAGGGACTACTATATGGAGCTATTGAAGTGAAGGACCGGTCTACAAAGGTTGTATTCCTTGTTCACTTAGATGTAAAGAGTTTACATATCTTGTTTAACCCTAAGTCTCTAGTTAAGATCTTGGTTAGGGTTTGTTTAGAACCCCGAAATTTTAAGGCAGCATGATTGATGCTTCCCAAAACCTTCACAAGGTGCTAAGCCAACCCTATAGTGGTATCAGAGCCAAGCTAGAGCATCAGGCATTGTCTAGACGAAGTTTGAAGTCCGATCGTACTCCGAAACCCCGATAAATCTGATTTTCTGGAAATTTTTTCAAAAGTTGAAATTTTTCATATTAAAAATAGTCAGAAAATCATGCAGGGAATTCTATGGACCCACCTGAAGAACGAGTCCCTAACTCGTTACAGTGACCGCGCAACCACGGCCAAAACATGGTTTTGGCGGCGGTTCCGCGGCGCCACTGTGGAGGCTTAGGACGGGCCCTTCAGCGACGGTCCGTAGGTGTTGGGGCATGCTTCTGGGAACTTTTAATTCTGCTCAAGTGTTGTGATACAATATTTGGAATCCACAAAATTGGTTATGTGATAACTAGTTTGAATTTTATAAATCTAGCGGTTTAGTCTCATTTGATCGGTTGCCACGGGATTTTGATGTGGATCAAAGGTCCGTCACAATCACGTAGTGTACGCGGATACTCACCGGGTAACCTTACTTGATAGCCATGCCCCATAGCCCCGACCAAGTGACTGTAGGGGAACCCCGTCACCAAAAGCATCCGTTCGGGTGTTCGCGGCTGCGGTGTTCCGCCTTAGTGCACTTCATCGATGGCACCGGGGGGTGCGGCCGTCTATTAAAGTTTCCGACAAGCATTCAATCAGGTTATCGGGAATCTTGTTGAATTACCTGACAGGTTATTGGAAAGTGTTTTCAGTATCGAGACTAAAATGCGGCGTTTATAATTGTTAGGCATGTGATGTCTAAGGAATTCATTTGGTTAGGCATGAAATCCAATGTATGTGATATATTGGGTTTATGATGTCTAAGGTGGTTGCGGATTCCAACTGTTGTAGTTTTTTCACTTTCTTTTCTGGGACCGTAAGTGTAATATGTGGTGTATCGCCGGTTTCGGTGCTATATGTCAACGACAATTGGGATACGCATATTTACTTACGTTGATGACATGTGATGTTATGTATTGTTGTGATATGTTATATTGGATCATCGTATTCTGAATAGCCGGGGTTTTTTATGTGAGATGAGAGTTTTTCATTTTCATTCATGTAAAAGCTTGTATGTAATATTCTTTTATTGGGGCACTTCCGGGTTGAGGATGATGTCACCATTGTATATTATTTACTTTTCCGCATTAGGATAGACCCAAGGCGGGGAGCGCAACTAACCGGGTTCTAGGGTCCAGTGGGAGACCATCTCGAGGAGTCGAGACCGGGTCTCCTAACTCTAGAATTGGTAGCGTTCCTTGTCGCTCTCGTAGGGGTCTAGGTAAGTGGGTTTGGCTATTCATCGCGACCGTAGAATCTGTGTTTTATACTGGCTTAACTTTAAACACGGAATTCCTAGAATATCCAATATTTCATATGTGATTCTTCTGCTGCTGATATTATATGATGTGATCATATTATATGCCTGAGACGAATGCCTATATATTATATATATGAGATATAATTAATATTGTTGCTTTCGTTTCTTTTGTGATGCTTAGAAAGCATAAATAAATGAGACTTCATTAATAAGATTAATGAAAGAAAAAGAAACCTAAAGATGTTGTAGAAACTTGTTTAAAAACTGGTAGCTCTAGTTCTTGCTTTGCATAGCGGTATTCCTTGTAGAATATCCAGCACCTTATTCGATAAGCAAAGAGCCGAGATCCCTTCACCGGGAGTGACCTCTTTAGCGAAACTAGCAGATGCTACACACACGTTTTGTCTTTTGATTGCTTCTATAGTTTTTGCTTTGCACAGTGGTATTTGTGAAATATCCTGCATCTTATTCGATAAGGAAAGAGCCGAGATCCCTTCGCCGGAAGTGACCACTTTAACAAAACTAGTAAAAGCCTCAAAAACACTCCTTTTCAAAATTCACTCGATTCTACGACGATATCAATTTCATTACGCAAAAGGTTTTCATAAAAACCTGCCATAGCCCTCTGTCTTTTCAGATAAGTACTACTTAGTATTCGTGCTACGTTTGTTGACTATGTTAAGGCGTAGTGTGCGGTAGCTGACTAGTGCTTATCTGCATAAGCATATGATACGATTGGATTAAGGTAGTCGTACGACTTTGTTGACCTTGTTAAGGGTCGTGCGGGTGGGTTTAATTCAATCGGGAATTGACGGGTTGATCTTGGCTAGCGCTTATGATTTGTTGACCTTGTTAAGGTCATAAGTCGCTAGGGGAAAAATATTATCGGGAATTTCAAGTGTTGAAATTTGCAATGAGATTGCATACCTTCTATGAGATAGTTGGATCCTGATACCCACTGCGAGTAAGAGTTACTCCTGGGAGAGTTTTACACATTATAATTAGCCGATCAAGTAGGTGTCAAGAAATGTGTCAATGGGGTTACGTCCCTAGGAAAATGAGGTTTATTTTAATTAGGTCCGTGCGAGAGCACGGGGAACCTCCCTCAAAGTACCGACACTGACTTGGCCGAATGATTGGCGAACTTGTAGGGTGTAATTAATCCCGGCTAGTCTTATCTTTTATGGTTTGAAGGAAGATTTGACTAAAACAGTGAGAGCCATCTTGATTAGATATTCTGATAATCTAATTTTGCAAGAGCGCACGCAGAGTGTTTTCTTCTCTCTCTCTCTCTCCTGGTAGCGACCATGTCAGGCCTTAATCAAGATAATAATATGGATGCATTGACCGAACCTACTTATTATACTGAGCTAGGGAACGTTGGTTCCGCTCAATCTTATAATTGTTATAATGTCTGAGCAGGAAATAGGGGAATATCCGGATTCCCAGTCCACCCAATCAAAGAAAGTGAATGTTGATGCATATTCTTCGGGTGTCCTAAATTACCGAGAACCGTTTCTCAGTATCTTCTACGTCCTGGGTATGTGATACCGGATCGGGATCCCGCATATGTAATTTGTTACATTGGCTACTGAAAGGTAGAGAACTGAGAATGGGTGGTATATCTCTAAGAGTTAGAAAATGATGCAATTGTTGCAGCCAAGTTTATTGGCAGATATCACCTTGTATTTGATACATTGATTCTGAACAAATGTTATTGCATACCGAACCTGATATACAATATTACATCATGTTCTTTTACCGAGTTAAAGAAGGATATAATTCTGTATTGGAGGATAATGTTATGAACATTTTCCTGAATCAAGAGTTGATTCGATCAGGCACGTTATATAATAGCATATACGTTCTAAACCAAACCACAGTTCAAAGTAAGTAGAACACACACAAGAAGAACAGCTCAGGAATGAACGAATCCTTCTTGAGGCATTGTAGACTAGGTCATATCAATGCGACACGACCAGCTAAGTTACATAAGGATGAATATGAGAATCTGTTCGAATTTTCATCTTATGATACTTGCCAGTCTTCTCTCAAAGATAAAATGACCAATACTCCGTTTACTGGAAACAGAGAAAGAGTTAATAAACTCTTGGGACGGATACATGATGATGTATATGGTCCTATATCTACAAATGCCAAGGTTGGTTCTTTTGAGAACCAAACGGGTAGAAGTATTAAAATCCTACGATGTGATCGAGGAGGAGAATACTAGGGTATGGAGTTCCTGGACTTTCTAAAAGGAGAATGAGATTCTCTCTCAGTTTACTCCTTCGTATACACCACAGCACAATGGTGTATCGGAGTGGAGGTATCGCACCCTATGAGATATGGCACGCTCTATGATGTGTACTGCTGAGTTACCTATTTTCTTTTGGGTGTTATGCACTTGAGAAGCTGCATACCTATTGAATGGGGTTCCATCCAAATCAGGTCCTACCACAACATATGAGATATGCAATGGGAAGAGACCATGTCTTAAAAGAGTTAAGATATGGGGTTGTCCGGCCTATACTGAAAAGCATATTTCGGACAAGCTCGAGGCAAGGTCAGTTCTGTATAAGTTTTTTAGGATATCCTAAACATTAGTGAGGGAATATCTTCTACCACTCTGAGGAGCAAAAGATATTTTGTTTCTTAGCATGCCGCCTTTTGAGAAAAAGGTATTTCTTATGAAGAAATTTGTGTACATGAGGTAGAACTGGAAGGAGTTCCAGCTAGACAAACTAACAGCTGATAATTTAGTGAAACCAAAGGATTCAATAGTCTCCAACGAACCTCAGCCTCTCCACGAATCTGGTAGGGCTCCTCATCCACTTGAGAGATACTACGGTTTTCTCGGTGACAGTGGGAGCGAGGATTGCATCATGAGATGATGGCCCAACCGGGTTCAGGCAGGCCATCAGGAGTGATGACTCTGTGAAAAGGCTGGATGCTAAGTGATCTGAGATGGAATACATATACACCAACAAAGTATATACTTTGGTTGGTTTATCTGAAGGGTTAAATCCCCATCAAGAGCAAGTATATCTTGAGAAGATTACTTGGTGTACATGGAAAAATTGAGACTTTCAAAGCTAGACTTGTTGTAAAAGGTTCTCATCATCGACCAGGTGTGGTTTATGATGAGACCTTTTCTCCAGTAGCTATGCTTAAGTCCATCCGGATCCTACTTGCTATTGCTACATACCATGACTATGATATTTGGCGGTTGGGTGTCATGACTACTGCTCTAAATAGTGATTTAGAAAAGAGCGTCTATAAGTACACAGCCAGAGGGCTTCGTAGACAGTAGGAGCAGCGGAAACCTGTGAAAGTTGCTTTATGGATTAAAGCAGGCATCGCGGAGTTGGAACATCTGTTTTGATGTAGTAGTCAAAGCGTTTGACTTCATCAAAATGGTATATGAACCTCGTATATACAAGAAGGTTGTAGAGAGTATGGTTGTCCTCTACGTATTGTACGTAGATGACATACTCTTGATAGGAAATGGTTTCCTATGTTATACTCGGTCAAAGCTCCTCTTATCACGAGGATTCTCAAAGAAAGATCTGGATGATACCTACTACATCTTATGGATTATGATCTATGAGATAGATCTAAGTGGATGTTGGGAGTGTCCCAAATCCAGGTACATAAACACAATACTAAAGGGGTCTAGTATGGAAGATTCTAAACGTGGTGGTTCGTCCACTTACTCATGGATCACTCTCTCCAATACTGATTTGGAAAGAGCTCGCATGCAAGGGATACCCTATGCTTCGGCAGTAGTCTCTATCAGAGTGTAGGATGTTATGTACTAGACCAGATGTAGATGACTCACTAGGTGTAGCGATCATGAATCAATCGGATCTTAGGAGAATCACTGGATAGCTGTAAAGGACATTCTTAAGTACTTGAGAAGCACTAAAAGAAAGTTCTTAGTTCGAGCATCCAGAGTGATAAGGTCGACTGAGGGTCAGTCACAAGCATTGTCTTTACCCTCAGTGCAGGGACGGTATGTTGGAAGAGTTCCAAGCTAGATACCATGACATACTAGACGATAAAGTCTGAATACATTGCTACCAACGATACTACCAAAGTGGCTATCTAGACATTTCTTGTTCATAAGATGAATAAGGTTCCTACCATTGAGCGTCCAATAACTGTTATTGTGACAACAATGGAGTTGTGGCTTATGCCTAGGAACGCAGGTCCCATCAGCGTTCCAGACATATTCTGAGGCAAGTATCACCAGATCAGGGAGATGGTTGATCTCCAAGGGATCGAGGATAGGAGAGTAGACCAGAAGGTTGACAGAGCGGATCCACTCACAAAGGCCTTACCCCTAGAGAAACTTCTCTACAATAGTTGAGTATGGGATACTACAACCTCTGCTATATTGTTGGGTATTGGATACTACAATAGATGGCCTTAGTGCAAGTGGGAGATTATTAGTTATATGTATGCCCTAGAGGCCATTACTGTACATGTGATGTATACTGTAGTGGATGCTTGGACATATATAGGAAGGACATTCTTGCTCGACATAATAGTATGCTATCTGGTTGCACTTTATCTTAACATGTAAACAAGCACTGTTTTGTGATCACATGTTGATAAAGCCCTTAGGATGAGTACTTGACTACAAGGACTATGATGTAGATCATACAAGTGGGGACTGGGTAATCGATAAGTACATCCTTCAAATGTTCCTAGTCGTGGGAGTATTGAGACAGGGCATCGATACTCCAGAGTAGACTAGCGTATGCGCTTCTTGACCCATATGTTGGGTGATGGATGATCCTATATCCATTGGTGTTTGACATCAGAGAAGGTATACGGGTGCTCATTGGAGATTGGGTACACTGGACGGACTCGCCGAGGACTCTTAGATGGTATTATACCTATCGTCGGATAGCAGTTCTCTGGTGACACTGGTACAAGTTAGTCTGTAGACCCAAGATCGTCATAGAGTCTTGTGTGATTCCTACTGTGCTTTGATTTCCACCATAACACGATCAAGAGATCGTGCAAAACGGTGGCTTTTGGGTACAGTCCCGAGTCACATGGAGGCAATGAGCGATAGGAGGGATTTCGTCTCTCCCGGTATAGGGAGTTGATGTTACGCTATGCTCGATTGGCCATAACAGGAAATCCCTGGCCAGGGTTGCTGAGAATTACTGGTAAGTGTTACCAATAGTTTCTCTAACCGTTATGGACCTCGTATCGGCATGACTTATCAGGCTATTGCGGTTTGACGTTTTACCAACCCCAGGCTGTGATATGCGACATATCAGACGAAGAGACCGGACTGTACGGTAGTGTTACTGAATGGATTCACAGGAGTATGAGCAGGCATGCTTGTTGTTCTTCTGATCGCTCATTACCCGGGTGGCAGTTACGTTTAGCAGACCACTTGCGGTTTGTGGGTGTTTGATATGATCATCACCTACCGCCGGCGTATTGACGAGTCTTTAGAGTCTTACACAGAGGTTTCCTGGTTCATGCGAAATGGAGTAGGAGCACATATGTGATATGTGAGGGACCGAGATTAATGCGAGTATGTGATACCGCATTCCACTCTCGCGATATGTGATATCGGTCGATTATATATGATATAGCCGGGTTATCGGATCAAGTGTTGATTCGATAAGTTGATTCAAATGATATTAGTTGGTTATATTTAATATAGCCGGATTATTAAATCAAGAGTTGATTTGATAATTTAATGTATAATTATATATGTGATATATTAAATTACATTAACTAATATTAGCTCACTTAAGTATTACTTTTTCTCACTTGATGATACATTAATATATATGTGATATATGTTAATTGTATTATTTTCTACTTGTACACAAAATATATATGTGATATATATTGTTTTGTCATGATAGGTTACACTTGCAACATGTATGTGAGAGACTAATACTATGCTAGGTTTTATGTTTGGGTTTTATTTATCATTAAGTAATTCACAAAAGATTGAGAATGAGTCATGGATGAAGCTTGGAGAAACTTGTAGAAAACATTGACTAAGTCCACTCTTTTGTCATTGCTTAAGATATTTTTTTAACCCAACCCTTAACTCATAGCTATGGTTTATTCTCTAAATTAGTTTGGCATGACACTAACTCACCCATGGTTGCAATTCTAACCTCACTCATTCATTCATTTGATTCATCACTTCTTCTTCAAGAGAAAAAGCTTGCTAGTTTTTTCTAAGTGGTGATTTATTGTGAGAAAAATAAAAGTAAAGTGAACCCACTTCCTACTTCATCATCCTCTACTGCTTGCCATTTAGTTTAGGGTGTTTGCTTCACTAATCTACACAATTAGTGAAGAGATAGCATGAGCTAGTGTCTCCTCGACGTAGATCATCTTCGGCCTCAAAGACATTGAAGCAAGCTTGTTTGTTTCTTCATGGGAGCCTCTCTAGAGTTCGGGGGATCATGATTGCTGTGAAGGGACTACTACATGGAGCTATTGAAGTGAAGGACCGGTCTACAAAGGTTGTATTCCTTGTTCACATAGATGTAAAGAGTTTACATATCTTGTTTAACCCTAAGTCTCTAGTTAAGATCTTGGTTAGGGTTTGTTTAGCACCCCAAAATTTTAAAGTAGCATGATTGATGCTTGCCAAAACCTTCACAAGGTGCTAAGCCAAACCCTACAACAAGTGCACGTAAGTGATCGAAGCCCTGCCGTAAAACCAAACGGCTTCTACACCTTTTGCCCAGTGCAGGAAAACTCTCCGTGTGGGACTCTAAAGACTCGACACTACGCTGGCAGTAGGTTTAACTATAGGCCGCAAGAGGTACTAGCTGCACGGAACGGTCCCCGGTAGATGTCGATAAGAAGGCCGATGAGGAAAACCCATCCGAACTCCTACTGAGCCTGAATGTGACAATCTCTATACAGTCCGGTCTGTTTGTCTAAGAGTATCGCATATCAGGCCTAGGGGACGGTAATTGTCAGACCCCTAATATCGCAATAAGTCATGTCGGAGAGTAGCCCAATACACCCTGAGAAGCTACTGGAATACCTACCAGTAAATCTCGCTTGCCTTGGCCAAGAACTTTGTGTAATGGCCTTCCGAACACAACGCGATATCAACCCCCAATACCGGGAGAGACGAATCCTATCTAACTGCCTCCATGTGCTTCAGGACTGCACCCAACTACTACCTGTTTGCACGACTCCATTGAGCCGTGGTAGGGTAGTAATCAAATTACAGTGGGAACACACTTGAGGCGAAGTAGCAGTGTCAAGTCGACGGACTAAGCTGTAATCATGTCATCTAGGAACTGCTACCCGACGACAGGTATAATACCTACCAACAGTTCCCAATGAGTCATGTCCAGTGTACTCATAAGCTATTGAGCACTTACATACTATCTCCAGTATGACATACTAATGGCTGTGGGCAAACCATCTCCCCTGCTGGAATGAGAAGCATATACACTAGTCTATTGTGGAGTAGCGATGCCCCGTCTCAATTATCCTACGACTAGGGACCTGTATAGGATGTGCTTATAGATTACCCAGCCCCCACTACTGTGACTGCCATCATAATGCTGGTAATCAAGCAAAGATCCTAAGGGCTCTACTAATATGTATAAGCGATATGCTAAAAGAAACACATGCACATATTGAGGTAGAAACAAACCAGGTAGCATACTACCATTTCGAGCAAGACTGTTACTATATCCGTGTATATCCCAAGCTCCCATTAAGTAATATACAATCCAGTATGATACAATAATGGCCTCTAGGGCATATATCACTAACAATGCTATCTCCTAACCCTCCACTAGATATTCTCAAAGTTCACTAAACCACATCGGTTTAACTCTAAACTAATATAGGATGTAAGAAACACTAGTAACTTAACCACAAGTGTAGAAATATACCTCATTTGGCAACTCAAGAATTTTCTTGAGTTGCAGTCTTCAAAATCCAATCCTGAGGCCTCCATATGATTTGTGGTGGACTTGGGATCAATTTTTGTGAAGGTGACATGGTGATTTGAGGTGGTTTTTAGGGTGGTCAAATGTGGTAGAGGAGGTGGAGGGAGGATGAAGGAGGAGGAGAAGGAGAATGAGGATGAACAAATGAGGATGGTTGAGGGAGTCAAGGGTGAGAATAACTCCCCCCTCCCCCTCTCTCTCCCCTTACATGCCACAAGTCACCTCACCATCTCTCTCTCTCCTTTAAAATATCTTTCCCTTTTCTTTTTATTTAAAACAAAACAAAACCATGAGAAAGTAATTGTAACAAGTGGGTTTTGCAACATGATTTGTTGCATGCCACATGCACATAACATGTTTAATGCAAAATTAGTAATTGCGAATCGAGTTTAGTAATTTAACCAATTTACCAATAATTATTTAAAAATCTATAAATGCTCATTTCACATAATTTCTTTCAAAATCAATATTTTATATACATTCCCAAATATTTCCCAAATTATCGGTATATAATTATACCCTTTCATTAATACTAATTCTCGTACATAAAAATATTCATAGAAATTATTATTTCAATCATTTAAATTCCTAAAATAATATTTTATTTTCTGAAATGTTACATACTTATAAGCTTCATGGGAGTTTGGACAAGCATGCTTGTTGATCTTCCAATCGCTCAATACCTGGATAGCCGTTACGTCCAGCTAGTACCGTTGACGGCTTGTAGGTAACTGATGTGATCATTACCTACTGCTGATGTATCGACGAGTCTTTAGAGTCCAACACAGAGGTTTCATAGTTCAAGCGGAACAAAGTAGGGCATATATGCTAATATGTGCGGGGGCCTGATTAAATACGAGTATGTGATAACGTATTCTAATCTGGCGACATCCGATATTGGTTTGGTTATATATTATATAACCGGATTATTGAATCAAGTGTTGATTTAATAATATGATATACAGATAAATGATATTAGTCGGTTATATATGATATAACCGGATTATTAAATCAAGTGTTGATTTAATAATTTAATACATATTTATATTTGATATAATTATATATTAACTAATATTATTTCTCATTAATTATTTTCTACTCTTAATATATATATATATTAATATTATGAAGCATATATTTTCTATTTTGAGAAAATATAAAATGAGGTGGAAAATGAGGAGATATTTGTGGAATGGTGTGAAGCATGGCTCATCTATTTGTTTAATGGTTTGCTTGCACTATTGAAGTATAGTTGATGCTTTATTATTTGATTATATTCATACTTCAATAATGCAAGAGATATAGTAGCCATTCTTCACATGTTCTTTCACTTAGCTTATTAGCTTGCTCTCTCCTTTTCTTCTTCTTCCTCCACCAAGCTCTACTCTTTTCCATGGGTTGGAAAATAAAGAGTTAGAGAATTCTAAGTGAGCTTATAAACCTACTTCATCAGCCTACTCTAGATTAGCACTCAAGATTAGGTTGTTTCCTTCAGTAATGAAAGATTAGTGAAGAGGTAGCTTGAACAGCGAAGCTTTAAGGTGGATCATCTTCGACACGAAGATCGCGAAACAAGCTCATTCCTTCTTCAAGTGAAGCCTAGAGGAGTCATAGGGACTACTACCCGGCATCAAGCATGCAATTTTCAAAATATTGGTGTGCTAAGCTACACTAACCTAGAATCTTAACTAGTGTATTATGGTTTTAGCATGATATGAAAAGAACTAAGCTAAGAGAAGAATGCTACAACCTTTGTAGACCAAGTCCTTCCTTTCTAAAGCTCCAATTTTTTGAAAATTGCATGTTTGATGTCGGTTAAAATCCAGTGGTGGTGCAAGGACACACTTTCATGGCATCAAAGCCAAGCTAGAGCATTAGATGATGAATGTACAATTGCGAAACCGAAACAACTCCGAAATAGTCGCATCGAAACCCTAGTTTCTGTCAAATTTTCCAGAGCCTCTAAATTTTATTAAAATTGTTGCAGAGTGCTCTTCTTCATGTAACTAGAACACCCTACAAAAACGAGCAAATAATTCTTATATGTGGCCGGCCACATCTTGAAAAATTCCAGCCTGGCCAGCCTCATCATGGAATTTTGTGTCGAGTTTTGTTTGGTGTTCTAGAAATTTGGAATTAGGGTTTTAGGTACTGTTTGATTTTGCCCAGGTTGCATGTGATGTTATCTTTCTGTTGAGAAAATTCAGAGTGTTTCGTAGTCGCAGTTTAACATCGTTTCGGGTTTAAGATTGATATGTGTTATAATATTTGGAATCCACATTTAATTAGTTTTGTGAAAACTAGTTAGCGTTTGCTAAATCTAGCATTTTAGTCTCGGTTGATCGATTGCCACAGAGTTTTGATTCGGATCAAAACTCCGTCGCAATCGCGTATAGTATGTGAATACTGGCCGGATAACATTACTAGATAGCAATGCCCCATTGCCCCGACCAAATGACATTAGGAGAACCCCGTTGCCAAAAGCATCCACTCCGGTGCTCGCGGCCACGGTGTTCCGCCTAAGTGCACTTCGTCGATGATATCGGGGGTGCGGCCATCTACTAAAGTTCCCAACGAGCATTCGATCAGGTACTCGGGAATCTTGTTGAATTACTCGACTAAGTTATTGAAAATTGTTTTCGATTTGAGACTAAAATGCAAGGTTTATAGGGTTAGGCATGAAATTCGGAATATGAGATATTCCGGGTTTATGATGTCTAAGGTTTGCGAATTCTAATTATTATAGTTTTTCATTTATTTTCTGCGACCGTAAGTGTAATATATGGTGTATCCCCGAATTCATTTCTATATGTCAATGACATTCGGGATACGCATATTTACTTACCTTGATGACATGAGATGTTTATGTGTTGCTGTGATATGTTATATTGGATCGTCGTGATTGAATAGCCGGGGGTTTTTGCATGAGATAAGAGTTTTTTAATTTTCATTCATGTAAAAAGATGTATGTAATATTCTTTTATTGGGACACTTCCGGGTTGAGGATGATGTCACCATTGATGTATATTATTTACTTTTCCGCATTAGGATAGACCCAAGGCGGGGAGCATAAGTAAATTGGTTCTAGAGTCCGTTGGGAGACCATCTCGAGGAATCGAGAACGGGTCTCCTAACTCTAGAATTGGCAGGGTTGGTTGCCGCTCTCGTAGGGGTCTAGGGATGTGGGTTTGGCTATTCATCACGACCGTGGAATCCGTAGTTTTCATTACTGGCTTAATTTAAAACACGGACCCCCTACTATATCAAATATTTCATATGTTGACTTCTGCTGCTTATAGTTCTGTGATGTGATCATATAAACTGCGTGAGACGAATACTATATATATATGATATATATAATAAACGTTGCTTTTGTTTTGCACCCGTGCTAGTACAGCCCCCGTTCTGCCGTTAGTTAAGTAACATAACGGTGAATGCGGATGGCATAAGCATACGTTCTATTTTCATTTCTTTTCTTTGATGTTTAGGGAAACATAAATGATAGGACTTCAGTAATGAGATTAATGGAAATAAAAGAAACTTAAAGATGTTGTAGAATCAAAATTTTCAAAAAGGTAGCTCTAGTTTTTGCTTTGGATAGCGTTATTCCTTGATGAGTATCCATCACCTCATTCGATGAGGAAAGAGCCGAGATCCCTTCACCGGGAGTGACCTTTTTAGAAAAACTAGCAAATGTTACAACCCACTCGGTTCTGTTTTGATAGCTTCTCTAGTTCTTGCTTTGCATAGTGGTATTCCTTGATGAATATGTAGCACCTCATTCGATGAGGAAAGAGCCGAGATTCCTTCACCGAAAGTGGCCTCTTTAGCAAAACTAGCATATGCTACAAAAACCACTCCTTTTCAAAACACTAGATTCTACAACGATATCAAGTTCATTACGCTAAAGGTTTTCTTCAAAACCAGTCGTAGACCTCCGTCATTTCAGATAAGTGCTATTTAGTATTCATACTGCGTTTGTTGGCCTCCGTCAAGGCGTACTGTGCGGTAGCTGAATAGTGCTTATTCGCCGCAAATGATGCGATTGGATTAGGATAGTCATACGACCTTGTTGGCCTCCGTCAAGGGTCGTGCGGGTGGGTTTAATTTAATCATGAAATGAACGGGTTAAACTTGACTAGCGGCCTATGGTTTGTTGGCCTCCGTCAAGGTCATAGGTCGTTAGGGGTAAAAACAGTTATTGGGAATTTCATGTGTTGAAATTTGCAATGAGATTGCATACCTTCTATGAGATAGTTGAGTCCCGATACCCACTGCGAGTAAGTGTTACTCATGGGAAAGTTTTTCACTTTACAATTAGATGATCCAATATGTGTCTAAGAAAGGTGTTAACGGGGTTATTCCCCTATGGAAACGAGGTTATTTAATTAGTTCCATGAGAAAGCATGGGGAGACTTCTTCGGAGTACCAATACCTGCCTGGCTGACCGATTGGCGAACTTGTAAGGTGTAATTAGTTCCGGCTAATCTTACCTTTTAGGGTTTGAAAGAAGATTTGATAAAAACAGTGGGAGCCATCCTGATTAGATAAGATAATAACCAATCTAATCTTGCAAGAGCGCATGCTATAGTGTTTCCTTCTCTTTCTCTCCAGGTAGCGACCATGACACGCCTTAATCAAGATAATAATATGGATATATTGACTAAACCCGCTTATTATACTGAGCTGGGGAACATTGGTTCCGCTCTATCTTATGACTGTCATAAGTCTAAGCAAGGAATAGAGGAATATCAGGATTCCTACGCAACCCGAATGAAGAAAGAGTATGTTGATGCATCTTCTTCGGGTGTGTTCGTAACCGATAACTGTTTCTCAGTTTGCTATACGTCCTGGGTATTGGATACCGGATCAGGATCCCACGTATGTAATTTGTTACATAGGTTAAGGAGATGTAGAGAACTAGGAAAGAGTGATATGTCTCTCAAAGTTGGGAATAGAGCAATTGTTGCAGCCAAAGAAGTTGGCGATTATCACCTTGTATTACCAAGTGGTAATACATTGATTTCGAAAGACTGTTATTACGTACTAAAAATGATGTGCAATATTATATCAATTTCATTATTACATAAAGAAGGATATAATTTTGTATTGGAGGATAATGTTATGAATATTTTCCTAAATCAAGTGTTGATTTGTGTAACTGTATATACGTACTAAATCAAACTACAGTTCTAAACATACAGAACACACACAAGAGGAAAAGTTCAGAAATGAACGAAGCCTTCTTGTGGCATTGCAGACTAGGTCATATCAATGCGACAAGACTAGCTAAGTTACAAAAAGATGAATATTTGAATCAGTTCGAATTGATATCTTATGAAACTTGCGAGTCACGTCTCAAAGGCAAAATAACCAAAACTCCGTGTTGGTTATATATAGTGATGTATGCGATCCTATGACTACAGATGCCAGGAATGGTTCCTTGTACTTTATTACATTCACGGATGATATCTTAAGATTCGGACATGTGTTCCTATTGAAACACAAATCTGAAGTTTTTGAGAAATTCAAGGAATATAAGAACGAAGTAGAAAACCAAAACGGGTAAAAGTATTAAAATCCTTCGATCTGATCGGGGAGGAGAATACTTGAGCACGGAATTCCGAGACTATTTAAAAGAGAAAGGGATTCTATCTCAGCTTACTCCTCCATATACACGACAACACATTAGAGTTTCAGAGCGGAAGAATCGCACCCTATTAGATATGGTGTGCTTTATGATTAGTATTGCTGAGTTACCTATTTCCTTTTGGGGTTATGCACTTGAGACAGCTGCGTACCTATTGAATAGGGTTCCGACCAAATCAGTGCCTACCACTCCATATGAGATATGGGAGGGGAAGAGACCATGTCTTAATTTCATTAAGATATGGGGTTGTCCGGCTTATGTTAAAAAGAAAATCCGGACAAGCTTGAGGCAAGGTCTATTCTGTGTAAGTTTGTTGGATATCCCAAACATTCATGAGGGTATATCTTCTACTACACCGAGAAACAAAAAGTGTTTGTTTCTCGGAATGCCACCTTTTTAGAAAAGGAATTTCTTGTGAAAGAAATTAGTGGTAATGAAGTAGAACTGGAAGAAGTTCCAGCTACACAAACTATAACTGACGATTTGGTACAACCGGAGGATTCAATAGTCCCCGACGAACCTCAGCCACTCCGCAGATCTAGTAGGGTTCCTCATCCATCTGAGAGATGCTATGGTTTTCTCATAGACGGTGGGAGCGAGGATTGCATCATGGAAGACGATGACCCAACTAGTTTTGAGCAGGCTATCACAAGTGGAGACTCTGTGAAATGGCTGGATGCTATGCGATCTGAGATGGAATCCATGTACACCAACAAAGTATGGAGTTTAGAAGTTGCTCCTGAAAGGGTAAAACCCATCGGGAGCAAGTGGATCTTTAAGAAGAAAATTGGTGTAGATGGAAAAGTAGAGACCTTCAAAGCCAGACTTGTTGTAAAAGTTTTTCGTCAATGACCAGGCGTCGATTATGATGAAACATTTTCTCCTGTCGCTATGCTTAAGTCCGTCTGGATCCTACTTGCCATTGCTGCATACCATGACTACAAAATCTGGCAGATGGACGCCAAGACCGCTTTTCTAAATGGTGATTTAGAAGAGAGCGTGTACATGACCCAGCCAGAGGGCTTCATAGACAGTGGGAGCAGCGGAAAAATGTGCAAACTGCTTAAATCAATCTACGGATTAAAGCAGGCATCGCGGAGCTGGAACTTCTGTTTTGATGTGGCGGTCAAAGAGTTTGACTTCATCAAAAACATAGATGAAACTTGTATATTCAAAAAGGTTGTAGAGAGTAAGGTTGTTTTTCTCGTATTGTACGTGGATGACATACTCTTGATAGGAAATGATGTTCCTATGCTACACTTGGTCAAGCTCTTCATATCACAAAAATTCTCCATGAAAGATCTAGATGATGCCTCCTACATCCTGGGGATTAAGATCTATAGAGATAGGTCTAAGAGGAGGTTGGGATTGTCCCAATCCAGGTACATTGACACCATACTAAAGAGGTTTAGTATGGAAGATTCCAAGCGGGTAATTTACCCGCTTGTTCATGAATCACTCTCTCCAAAGAGATGTCTTCGAAAACTGATTTGGAGAGGGCTTGCATGACAGTGATACCCTATGCTTCTGCAGTTGGTTCTATCATGTATGCGATATTATGTACCAGACCGGATGTAGCTTACGCTGTTAGAGTATATGCCCTAGAGGCCATTTCTGTATCATACTAGTTTGTATATTACTTAATGGAAGCTTGGGATATTCACAGTTGTATAGACAGTCTTGCTCAAAATGGTAGTATGCTACTTGGTTTGTTTCTACTTTAATATGTGCATGTGTTTCTTTTAGCATATCGCTTATACATATTAGTGGAGCCCTTAGGATTTTTGCTTGATTACCAGCGTTGTGATGGCAGTCACACTAGTGGGGGCTGGGTAATCTACAAGCACATCCTTATACAGGTCCCTAGTCGTAGGATTATCGAGACGGGGCATCGATACTCCGGAGTAGACTAGCGTATACGCTTCTCATCCCAGCAGGGGAGATGGTCTGTCCCACAGCCATTAGTACGTCGTACTGGAGATAGTATGCGGGTGCTTGTTAGGTTACGAGTACACTGGACAGGACTCGTTGGGAACTGTTGGTTGGTATTATATCTAACGTCAGTTATCAGTTCCCAGGTGACATGAGTACAGCTTAGTCCGTTGACTTAACACTGTCACTTCGCCTCGAGTGTGTTCCCACTGTTCTTAGATTACTACCTTCCACGGCTCAAATGAGTCATGCAAACAGGTAGTAGTTGGGTGCAGTCCCGAAGCACTTGGAGGCAGTGACGGTTAGACTGGATTCGTTTCTCCCGGTATTGAAAGTTGATATCGCGCTGTGTCTAGAAGAGCCATTACACAAAGTCCCTGGCCAGGGCAAGCGAGATTTACTGGTAGTGTTTCCAGTATTTTCTCAGGGTGTTCTGGGCTACACTCCAACACGACTTGTACCGCTATTAGAGGACTGACGTTTACCGCCCCCTAGCCCCGACATGCGATACTCTCAGACGAACAGACCGGACTGTACGGAGATTGTCACATTCAGGCTCAGTAGAAGTTCGGATGGGTTCACCTCATCGGTCTTCTTATCGGCATCTACCTGGGGACCGTTACATACAGCTAGTACCGCTTGCGGCCTGTGGTTAAACCCACTACCAGCATAGTGTCGAGTCTTTAGAGTCCTACACAGAGGGTTGTTCAGCTTTGGGCAAAACAGAGTAGAGGTCGTTTGGTTTTACGACGGGGTTCGTTCACATACGCGCACCTATGCACGTTTGGTGTCCGGGCAGTTATTACTAGTGGGCTTTGGTTTAAGCTGGATCCTAGTATTTGTTTTGGGATTGGTCTTCTCTCATTGTATTCGTGTTTCTTCGGAACACGAATGCGGGTACGTACGTACAGTTGACAGAGTCAGAGAGGGAGAAACCTCATTAGGGTTTTTGACCATTGACTTGATCAAAACCCTAATGAGAATAAGAAGTATGATTAATAATATTAATTAGGGATAATTGTATCATGGTTAGGGTTTGTTTGATCATTTGACTTGTTGACTTTCATTGACCTTGATATTTTCTTTATGCAAAAGATGCTTCTTGAAGCTTGCTTGGCATTAAATGTGAAATGATAATGGTCAAATCAACTAACCATCACAATTTTCTTAATTATTATTATCATTAGCATATATCTCTAATATGAGATCTAGGTTCATTCTTCACTCTCATTCTCACATAACCTTTCTCTCTCATGGTTTGCTCTCCCTCTTCCTTTCTCTCAAAAGCTCTCTTGTTTCATGAGTTGAAAAATATGAGCTTTGTGAGATAAAACCATCAAAATACCTCTCTACTCACTCTAGGGTTCTTAGTCTAGCAAGCCAAACACTCTAGTTACTTCTTTGTAGAGGTAGGAGCTCAAGGTAGAGGCCTTCGGGTGGATCTTTCTTCGGCAAAGAGAAGACGAAGAGGAGGAGCCGTCTACACCACTCAAAGGAGCACACAAGAAAGGAAAGCAACACAAAAAGAGAAGGAGTTCAAGAACTTGGTATAACCTTCTAACCTAGTAGTTAGAACTTGTAGATAGTTTATTAGTTTTTTTTTTAGCAAAGAACCTTCATGGTTAGTCTATGTTTCCTAGTGAGAAAAATTCGATTTTTACTCTTTCCGTCTCCCCGTAACTAACGAGGTGGGTAACATAGACTTACAGTGGTATCAGAGCCTAGCTAAAAAATATCTAACATGTTATCAAAGTATTTAGAGCTTCGATCCGAAAAAAATCGCAAAAAAAAATATCAAAAACTAGTATTTTCTGCAGATTTTAAAAACAGGTCTAAAAATATTTCCAGAGACCTGAAAAATACGTTCAGGGATTTTTAAGGACACCCTAGAAAAATGAGCTCGTGACTCGATCAGACCGCTGCGGAAGCGCGGTGAAACAATGCGTTTCGCCGCGGATCCGCGGCCGAGTCGACTCAGAGTCAACTCGTTTTTCCTGCAGTGTGTCCAGCTTGATGTTTTGTGATTTTTCAAATGCTTTGTTTCTGCCCAGATTCTTCAGAGAACAGTGTTGTATTTGGGGTAGTTTCAAAATGGAATATTGATCGAAATTCTATAAACTTTAGCTAATTGATTATATCTGTAATGTGATATAAGTACTGAACGTCGACTAATCGCTATACGTCGATTAGTGGGGGTTGTACATATCCATGATCTGTGATGTTGGTTTGTGTATATGAACTTGTTGGATTGTCGCGGATGAATAGCCGGGTTGTGAGATAAGTGTTTATTTATCTTTCATTCAATGTAAAAAAAATTGTAAATTGATGTAATATTATTTTTATGGTCGCACATCCGGGTTGAGGTTGTAGTCGCCATTGTATATTATTTCTTTTACTGTTTTTGCTCCTAGGATAGACCCAAGGTGGGGTGCACAAACTACCGGGTACTTTGAAGTGCCGAGTGGCCTACTCACGTTGTTGAGGGAGGTTGCTTCGCTTCGGGTACTTGGCGGGTAGTTTGCCGCACCCATAGGGGTCTAAGGTGGGGTTTGGCTATTCATCGCGACCATGTAATCCGTCTTTCGTTGCAGGCTCGAATGAAACGCGGATTCCTAGCATATCCAATGTGTTCATCTGTGATCTGGAATGACTATCATTGCGTCTGACGAATGTATATATCTATATATGATATCTAGTAGGCGTTGCTTATTTTTTGCATCCGCGCTAGTCCAGCCCCCGCTCTGTCGTTAGTTAAGTAACCTATCGGGAGATGACGGGGCCCCGTGGAGAATGTGGATGGCATAAGTGTACGTCATATTTTCGTTGTTTTCTGCAATGGTAGGATTAATTGATAGGACGCATTATTAATGCAAAGAAAATAAACCAAAGTTAAGTCGTTGGAACAATTTCAAAACCACTCGGTTTTTTCCAAACAGAAAACTTTTAAAACCGCGGAGCTTAAACCACTCCTTTTAAAAGCTATCAGGTTCCTTCGATTATATCAAGTTCACTACGTTCATAGTTTCGCCAAAACCATTCGTAGCCCTCCGTCATTTCATATGGATAGTCAATAGTATTCAAGCTATGTTTGTTGGCCAAAGTCAAGGCATAGTGATTGGTAGCTATTGGATATTCATATGTAGCATAGATAGATGCGTTGGTTTGGGACAGTCGTACTGCCTTGTTGGCCAAAGTCAAGGATAGGTACGGGTGTGTTCAAATTAACCTGGAAAATGACGGATAGAACTTGACATGTGACTTATGATTTGTTGGCTAAAGTCAAGGTCATAAGAGCATAGGGCAAAATTCCACATCGGGAGTTTCTAAAGAAACTAAAACTTGCTAGTGTTGCATACTTTTTGGAGTGTGATGATTTTGGTAGGATTCCTTCAGCTTTATCACACGATGATATTTGGATCCCAATCCTACTGTGAGTATATGCTACTCCTCGGGAAACATTTTCACTTAACGATCAATGCTATAAACCAAGTAGGTGTCTAGAAAGGTGTTAGCGGGGCTACGCCCACAGGGAAAAGAGGTTATTTAATTAAGGAACTTCGCGAAAGTGTCGTAAAACCTCCCTCGAAGTACCGACACCAGCCTGGCTGAATGGTTAAGCAAGTATTGTATGGTGAGATCAATCCCGACTAATTCTTCTTTTATGGTTTGAGAAAGGATTCGAGAAACAGTGGGAGCCATCCTGTTTAGACAAACTAAAAACTACTCTAAACTTGCAAGAGCATCATGCTAAAGTGTTTCTTCTCTCTCTCCTAATTGAAGCGACCCAATGACAAGACATAGGTTACATCTAGATAATAAAATGACTGAATCTGACTGTTATGACTGGCAAAGGTCTGTCCAGATGTCCATTACCCATGACAAGCTGGGACACCTCTTAACTAATCAAACCTCTGCCGTCTCAGGACCAGTTTCCCCTGTTACGGATATTGATATTTGTAAGACATCGGAAAAGGACTGTGCGAATGCCAAGCGCCTCGTGTTGGCCTCAGTTGATGGTGCATACCAGAGGCAGCACGAGAAGATGGACTTAGTTTCTGTCTTCCTCTATAACAAAGATTTATATGGAGAGCGATCTCGTATCGCAAGATATGAGACCTCGAACGAATTGCTTCAAGCGAGGTTGGCTGTCGGGTCTTCTATAGGGGACAACATCCTTACAGAGACTAGCTATTTTGATGAGCTCACAGATCAGAAGACCACGTTGAAGAACGGGTCAAATACTGACTTGATTCTACAGTCTCTACCCTCTACTTACACCCTGAAGGAAACAAGGGAAGTAGAAGGAAAGGGAAGGGCAAAAGTTTTGGGACTAGATGTAGTGAAGGAGGGATGTTCATATTGTTACAGAAAAGGACATTGGTAGAAGGATTGTAGGGCTTTGAAAGCCAGTAGCCAGGATTCGAAGCATGTTGTGGCTTCGGCTTCGGGTGTGTTTGTAATAGAAAACTGTATGTCAATTAACTCTACTTCCTGGGTACTTGATACTGGATCAGGATCTCACATCTGTAATTCATTACAGGCTTTGAAAAACCGTAGAGTTATCAGGTTAGGCTATATGACTCTCAGGGTTGCTAACGGAATGAGTGTGGACGCTGAATCCGTAGGGGAATATCACCTTGGATTGACAAGTGGGCAGATATTGATTCTGCGTAACTGTTTGTATGTACCTAGTCTAGCATGTAATATCATATCTGTATCCTTACTTTCTAAGGAAGGATTTGATTTTACTTTTGTAAGCGATGTGGTCCACATCCACCTAAATCAAGTTCTAATTGGGTCAGGTACATTAGAAAACGGAATATACGTATCGAATCAAGCTCAGGTTTTCAGTGTCCAGAACACACTTAAAAGAAAGTCTCCGGAAACAAATCAGGCTTTCTTATGGCATTGTATACTGGGTTACATTAATGAGACACGGCTAACAAAGTTACACAAAGAGGGATACTTGAATCCGTTCGAGTATCAGTCTTATGCTACTTGTGAATCTTGTCTCATGGAAAAGATGACAAAGACTACGTTCACTGGACAGGGAGTAAGAGCGGGCGAGCTCTTGGGACTCATACACAGTGACGTGTGTGGTCCAATGTCTACACATGCGCGAAGTGGTTATTCTTAGTTCATTACTTTTACGGATGATTTCTCAAGGTATGGACATGTCTTCTTAATGAAGCATAAATCCGAGGCCTTTGAAAAATTCCAGGAATATAAGAATGAAGTAGAAAAACAAACCGGCAAAAGTATCAAGACACTGAGATCTGATCGAGGAGGTGAATACCTAAGTGCTGAGTTCCTGGATTACTTAAAAGAGAATGGAATTCTTTCTCAGCTTACTCCTCCATACACTCCATAACATAACGGTGTATCGGAGAGACGGAACCGAACCCTATTGGATATGGTACATTCCATGATGAGTAATGCTGAGTTACCGCGATCCTTCTGGGGTTATGCACTAGAAACAGCTGCATATCTTTTGAACCAAGTTCCTACTAAGTCAGTGCCTACCATACCATATCAGATGTGGAGTGGAAAGAAACCCTGTCTTAAACACTTTAAGACATGAGGATGTCCAGCTTTTGTTAAAAAGCAGCAAGCGGACAAGCTCGAGGCACGCTCAGTACAGTGTAAGTTTGTGGGATACCCAAAGGACTCCAAAGGGTATGTTTTCTATTACGCAGAGGAGCAAAAGGTCTTTGTTTCTCATCATGCCCGCTTCTTAGAAACTGAATTTTTAGAAAATCAGATAAGTGGGAGCACAATAGAACTGGAAGAAATTCCAGAACCACAAGCTATTACTGAAAGCTTGGTAGAACCAGAAGTTTCAGGAGAGCCGGACATCCCAGCGCCACTCCGCGGGAGTAGTAGGCAGTCTCATCCGCCCGAGAGATACTACGGTTTTCTCATAGACGGGGATCGAGAAGATTGCATCATTGAAAATGACGAGCCTACTGGCTTCCAGCAAGCCATTCAGAGCGGTGGCTCAGTGAAATGGCTGGATGCAATACGGACCGAGATGGAGTCCATGTACACCAACAAAGTTTGGACTTTGGACATTGCTCCAAAAGGCGTAAAACCCGTAGGCTGCAAGTGGATCTTCAGAAAGAAGATTAGTGTAGATGGGTAGGTTGAAACCTATAAAGCTAGACTTATTGCTAAGGGTTTTCGTCAAGGACCTGGTTTGGGCTATGACGAAACCTTTTCTCCAGTGGCTATGCTCAAATCCATTCGGATCCTTCTTGCCATTGCTGCCTTCCACGATTATGAGATCTGGCAGATGGACGTAAAGACGGATTTTCTAAATGGAAATTTAGAAGAGAGTGTCTATATGGATCAGCCGGAGGGTTTCATTCAGAGTGGGAGCAACGGTAAAGTGTGCAAGTTGCTTAAGTCCATTTATAGACTAAAGCAGGCATCGCGGAGTTGGAACATCTGCTTTGATTATTCTGTCAAAAAATTCGACTTTATCAAAAATCCAGATGAACCATGCATTTACAGTAAGATTGTAGGGAGAACTGTGGTATTCCTCGTCTTGTACATGGATGGCATTCTCCTAATAGGAAATGACACTCCTATGCTACAGTCAGTCAAAGGATTCTTGTCACAGAGGTTCTCCATGAAGGACCTGGGCGATGCCAACTACATTCTGGGGATCAAGATCTATCGTGATAGATCTAATAGGATATTGGGGCTTTCACAGTCCAGGTACATCGACACCATACTGAAACGATTCAGTATGGAAGATTCAAAGCGCGGTAACCTACAGGCTTGTCACGGAATCACCCTATCTAAAGAAATGTCTCCAAAGACTGATTTGGAAAGGGCTCGCTTGTCATCTATACCCTACGCATCTGCGGTAGGCTCTATAATGTATGCGATGTTGTGTACTAGACCAGATGTAGCATACGCACTGAGCGTTGTAAGCCAGTATCAGTCTGACCCAGGGGAGAAACACTGGATAGCAGTAAAGAACATTCTCAAGTACCTGAGAAGGACTAAGGAGATGTTCATGGTGTATGGCGGAAAAGACCTCCAGATCGAGGCCTTTGCTGACTCCAGCTTCCAGAGTGACAAGGATGACTCCAAGTCCATGTCAGGTTATGTCTTTACCCTCAATGGAGAGGCGGTATGCTGAAAGACCTCCAAGAAGGAAACCGTTGCTGACTCGACGATGGAAGCGGAGTACATAGCTGCTTGCGATGCCGCAAAGGAAGCTGTCTGGATGAAGAAGTTCCTCATGGAGCTTCATGTGGTTCCTACCATTGTTGATCCAATACCGCTGTATTTTGACAACAACGGCGCTATAGCTTTAGCGAAGGAACCCAGGTCCCATCAGAAGTCCAGACACATTTTGAGGCGGTACCACCTGATCAGGGAGATCGTAGATCGCAGGGAGATCGAGGTGAGGAGAGTAGATTCAGAGAATAACACTGCAGATCTACTCACAAAGGCCATACCCCAGACTCAGTTCGAGCGGCTGATCGAGATGATAGGTCTTCGATACGCCAGTACATGGCCCTAGTGCAAGTGGGAGATTGTTAGTGTTTATGCCCTAGAGGCCATTACTGTATCATACTAGTTTGTATATTACTTAATGGAAGCTTGGGATATTCACAGTTGTATAGACAGTCTTGCTCAAAATGGTAGTATGCTACTTGGTTTGTTTCTACTGTAATATGTGCATGTGTTTCTTTTAGCATATCGCTTATACATATTAGTGGAGCCCTTAGGATCTTTGCTTGATTACCAGCGTTGTGATGGCAGTCACACTAGTAGGGGCTGGGTAATCTACAAGCACATCCTTATACAGGTCCCTAGTCGTAGGATTATCGAGACGGGGCATCGATACTCCGGAGTAGACTAGCGTATACGCTTCTCATCCCAGCAGGGGAGATGGTCCGTCCCACAGCCATTAGTACGTCGTACTGGAGATAGTATGCGGGTGCTCGTTAGGTTACGAGTACACTGGATAGGACTCGTTGGGAACTGTTGGTTGGTATTATACCTATCGTCAGTTATCAGTTCCCAGGTGACATGAGTACAGTTTAGTCCGTTGACTTGACACTGTCACTTCGCCTCGAGTGTGTTCCCACTGTTCTTAGATTACTACCCTACCATGACTCAAATGAGTCGTGCAAACAGGTCGTAGTTGGGTGCAGTCCCGAAGCACTTGGAGGCAGTGACGATTAGACAGGATTCGTCTCTCCCGGTATTGGGAGTTGATATCGTGCTGTGTCTAAGAGAGCCATTACACAAAGTCCCTGGCCAGGGAAAGCGAGATTTACTGGTAGTGTTTCCAGTATTTTCTCAGGGTGTTCTGGGCTACACTCCGACACGACTTGTACCGCTATTAGGGGACTGACGTTTACTGCCCCCTAGGCCCGACATACGATACTCTCAGACGAACAGACTGGACTGTATGGAGATTGTCACATTCAGGCTCAGTAGGAGTTCGGATGGGTTCACCTCATCGGTCTTCTTATCGGCATCTACCTGGGGACCGTTACGTACAGCTAGTACCGCTTGCGGCTTGTGGTTAAACACACAGCCAGCGTAGTGTCGAGTCTTTAGAGTCCCACACAGAGGGTTGTTCACCTTTGGGCAAAACAAAGTAGAGGTCGTATGGTTTTACGACGGGGTTCGTTCACATACACGCACTTTTGCACGTTTAGTTTCCGGGCAATTATTACTAGTGGGCTTTGGTTTAAGCCGGATCCTAATATTTTTTTGGGGATTGGTCTTGTCTCATTGTATTCGTGTTTCTTCGGAACACGAATGCGGGTACGTACGTACAGTTGACAGAGGCGGAGAGGGAGAAACCTCATTATGGTTTTTGACCATTGACTTGATCAAAACACGAATGAGAATGAGAAATATGATTAATAATATTAATTAGGGATAATTGTATCATGGTTAGGGTTGGGTTGACCATTTGACTTCTTGACTTTCATTGACCTTGATATTTTCTTTATGCAAAAGATGCTTCTTGAAGCTTGCTTGGCATTAAATGTGAAATGATAATGGTCAGATCAACTAACCATCACAATTTTCTTAATTATTATTATTATTAGCATATATCTCTAATATGAGAGCTAGGTTCATTCTTCACTCTCATTCTCACATAACCTTTCTCTCTCATGGTTTGCTCTCCCTCTTCCTCTCTCTCAAAAGCTCTCTTATTTCATGAGTTGAAAACATGAGCTTTGTGGGATAAAACCATCAAAACACCTCTCTACTCACTCTAGGGTTCTTAGTCTAGCAAGCCAAGCACTCTAGTTACTTCTTTGTTGAGGGAGGAGCTCAAGTTAGAGGCTTTCAGGTGGATCTTTCTTCGGCAAAGAGAAGACGAAGAGGAGGAGCCGTCTACACCACTCAAAGGAGCACACAAGAAAGGAAAGCAACACAAGAAAAGAAGGAGTTCAAGAACTAGGTATAACCTTCTAACCTAGTAGTTAGAACTTGTAGATAGTTTGTTAGCTTTTGTTTAGCAAAGATCCTTCATGGTTAGTTTATGTTTCCTAGTGAGAAAAATTCGATTTTTACTCTTTCCGCCTCCCCATAACTACCGGGGTAGGTAACATAGACTTATATACGCATTAGGTGTAGTGAGCAGGTATCAATCAGATCCTGAGAAAAAACACTGGATAGCTATGAAGAACATTCTTAAGTACTTGAGAAGGAAAGAAATGTTCTTGGTGTATGGTAATGATGAATCCAGGTGGAGTCCTTTACTGATTCGAGATTCCAGAGTGATAAGGACGACAGTGAGTCGGTCTTGGGTTTTGTCTTTACCTTCAATGGAGGGGCGGTATGTTGGAAGAGTTCCAAGCAAGATACCGTAGCATACTCGACGATGGAGGCTGAATACATCGCTGCCAACGATGCTGCCAAAGAGGCTGTCTGGATGAAGAAGTTCATAACTGAACTTGGTGTGGTTCCATCCATTGAACATCCAATACCTTTGTATTGTGATAACAATAGAGCTATGGTTTTTGCTGGGTTCCATAGCACCCTAACTAGGATTTATGGGGCATCAAGTATGCAATTTTAAAAAGCCTAGAGAGCTATACAACCCATACCAAGGATCTAACTAGAAAATTATGAGTAAGCTAGCGTGTACTCAAACATTACACTAAGTGAATGAGGAATAGAACCTTTGTAGACCGGTCCTTCACTTCTAAAGCTCCATGTAGTAGTCCCTTCGCTCCAAGTAGTGATTTCCTGGATTCTAGTAAAGGTTTACAAGGCAAAAGGAACAAGCTTTCTTGAAGTCTTCGAGGCCGAAGATGATCTACGTCGAGGAAACACCAACTCAAGTTATCTCTTCACTAATTGGGAATTAGTGAAGCAATCATACTAAACTAAATGACTAATCTAGTATAGGTTGATGAAGTAGGATTTTTGCGCACTTGAGAATAATTTTTCTTACAATATTTCTTCACTTTCCAAAAAGCTAGAGAGCAAAATTCGAATGAAGAAGAAGATAAAGATGAGAATGGAATGAGAGTGATAATAGCAACCATAGGTGATATAATATCTCATATTGACTCATGTAGAGACTTAACCATGTCTTAAGATGATGGTTGGGTTAATAAATATCTAGGTAAGATAAAATTAGTGAGCTAAGTCAATGGTTCTACAAACTTCCACTAAGCATCCAACCATGACTAATTTCCATCTAATTTTGTATTTACCTTAAATAATAAAAACCCTCATTATCTTAATTATAGTATGAGTCTCATACACCCATGTAGCATGTAGCAACTAGCATGACACAATATTATATATCACATATATATTAAATGTGTACAAGTGAGATAAAGGAATTCTTAAGTGAGCTAATATTAGTTAATGTATGTTAATATATCAAATATATAATTATACATTAATTTATTAAATCAACACTTGATTTAAAAATCCGGCTATATCATATATAACCGACTAATATCATTTCTATCAACTTATCGAATCAACACTTGATTCGATAACCCGGCTATATCACATATAACTGACCGATATCACATATCACGTGATTAGAATATGGTATCACATATGCGTATTAATCTCGGTCCTGCACATATCACATATGTGCTCCTACTTCGTTTTTCTTAAGCCAGGAATCCTCTGTGTAGGACTCTTAAGACTTATCAATACGCCGGCAGTAGGTGATGATCATATCAGTCACCCATAAGCCGTCAGCGGTACTAGCTGCACGTAACGGCTACCCAAGTATTAAGCGATTAGAAGATCAACAAGTAAGCCTGCTCATACTCTTGTGAATCCAATAAGTAACACTACCATACAGTCCGGTCTCTTCGTCTGATATGTCGCATATCTAGCCGGGGGGTGCTAAATTTCAGACCCCAATAGCTTGATAAGTCATGCCGATGTGAGACCCATAACGGTTCAAGAAACTACTGATAACACTTACCAGTAAATCTCAGCAACCCTTTCCAGGGATTTCTTGTAATGGCCAATCGAGCACAGCGCAACATCAACCCCCAATACCAGGAGAGACGAAATCTCCTCCTATCGCTCATTGCCTCCATGTGACTCGGGACTGTACCCAAAAACCACCGTTTTGCTTGTTCTTTTGAACGTGGTGAGGTGGAAATCAAAGCACAGTAGGAATCACACAAGACTCTATGACAATCTCGGGTCAACAGACTAACCTGTACCAGTGTCACCAAAGAACTTCTATCCGACGCGGGGTATAATACCATCTAGGAGTTCTCGGCCAGTCCTCTTCAGTGTACCCAGTTTCCACTGAGCACCCGTATACAATCTTTGATGTCAAATACCAATGGATGTGGGATCATCCATCGCCCATCATATGGGTCAAGAAACGTATACGCTAGTCTACTCTGGAATATCGATGCCCCATCTTGAAACTCCCACGACTAGGAACAATTAAAGGATGTACTTACGGACTACCCTGGCCCCACTAGTATGATTTGCATCATAATCCTAGTAGTCAAGTACACATCCTAAGAGCTTTATCAACATGTAACAGAGAGATAATAAGTGTACATGTTAAGATAAAGTGCAACCAGATAGCATACTATCATGCCGAGCAAGAATGTCCTCCCTATATATGTCCAAGCATCCATTATAATATACATCATATGTACAATAATGGCCTCTAGGGCATACATACAACTAAAAGTTTTGGCCAAGGAACACCGATCCCGTCAGAGATCCAGACATATTCTTAGGCGGTATCACCTGATCCAGGAGATAGTAGATCGCCGAAAGATTGAGGTCAGGAGAGTTGACACGAAGGACAACACAGCGGATCCACTCGCGAAGGCCCTACCCCAGACGCAGTTTGAGTGACTTTTTGGGATGTTGGGTCTGAGATACTACAACAACTGGCCTTAGTGCAAGTGGGAGATTGTTAGGAATATGTATGCCCTAGAGCCCATTATTGTATGATATAGTGGATGCTTGGACATATATATAGAGGACTTTCTTGCTCGACATGATAGTATGCTATCTGGTTTCTCTTTATCTTAGCATGTACACTTGTATTTTTATACAGTCTCTCTGATACATGTTGATAAATCCCTTAGGATGTTTTCTTGACTACCAGGACTACGATGCGGATCATACTACTGGGACTTGTGTAGTCCACAAGCACATCCTTTAACAGTTCCTAGTCAAGGGAGTATCGAGACAGGGCATCGATATTCCAGAGTAGACTAGTGTGTACATTTTTGACCCTGATGGTTGATCCCATAACCATTGGTGTTTGACATCAAAGATTGTACACAGGTGCTCATTAGAGAATGGGTACACCGAACAGGACTCGCCGAGAACTCCTAGATGGTACTATACCTATCGTCAAATAGCAGTTCTTTGATGACACCGGTACAGGTTAGTCTGTAGACCCGGGATCATCATAGTGTCTTGTGTGGTTCCTACTATGCTTTGATTTCCTCTCTACCATGGCTCAAAGGAGTCGTGCAAACAGGTGGATTTTAGGTACAGTCCCGAATCACATGGAGGCAGTGAGCGATTGGAGGGGTTTCGTCTTTCCCGGTATTGGGAGTTGATGTTGCGCTATGCTCGATTGGCTATAACAGGAAGTCCCTGGCCAGGGATGATGAGATTTACTGGTAAGTGTTATCAGTAGTTTCTCAAACCGTTATGAGCCACACATTGGCATGACTTATCAAGTTATTGAGGTGTGACGATTCCACCTCTAGAATTGATATGCGACATATCAGACGAAGAGACCAGACTGTACGGTATGTGTTGCTGATAGGCTTCATGGTAGTTTGGACAAGCTTGCTCGTTGATCTTCTAACCGCTCAATACCTGGGTAGTCGTTACGTCCAGCTAGTACCACTGACGGCTTGTAGGTAACTGATGTGATCATTACCTACTGCTGGCGTATTGACTAGTCTTTAGAGTCCCACACAGAGGTTTCATAGTTCAAGCGAAACGAAGTAGGGCACATATGCTGATATATGCGGGGGCCTGATTAAATACGAGTATGTGATACCGTATTCTAATCTGGCGACATCCGATATCGGTTTGGCTATATGTGATATATCCCGATTATTGAATCAAGTGTTGATTTGATAATATGATATACATATAAATGATATTAGTCGGTTATATATGATATAACCGGATGATTAAATCAAGTGTTGATTTAATAATTTGATACATATTTATATTTGATATAATCATATATTAACTAATATTATTGCTCACTAATTATTTTCTACTCTTAATATATATATATATATATATGAGATATTATTTTCTACTCTTAATATATATATATATATATGAGAGAGAGATATATATATATATATTATGAAGCATAAATTTTCTATTTTGAGAAAATAGAAAATGAGGAGATATTTGTAGAATGGTGTGAAGTATGGATCATCTCTTTGTTCAATGGTTTGCTTGCACTATTGAAGTATGGTTGATGTTTTATTATTTGATTATAGTCATACTTCAATAATGCAAGAGATATAGTAGCCATTCTTCACTTGTTCTTTCACTTAGCTCATTAGCTTTCTCTCTCCTTTACTTCTTCTTCCTCCACCAAGCTCTACTCTTTTCCATAAGTTGGAAAATAAAGAGTTAGAGAATTCTAAGTGAGCTTATAAACCTACTTCATCAACCTACTCTAGATTAGCAATCAAGATTAGATTGTTTCCTTCACTAATGAAACATTAGTGAAGAGGTAGCTTGAACTAGCGAAGCTTCAAGGTGGATCATCTTCGACACGAAGATCGTGAGGCAAGGTCGTTCCTTCTTCAAGTAGAGCCTAGATGAGTCATAGGGACTACTACCTGGAGCTTTAGAAGTGAAAGACTTGGTCTACAAACGTTGTAGCATTCTTCACTTAGCTTAGTTCTTTTCATATCTTGCCAAAACCCTAATACTCTAATTAAGATTCTAGGTTAGTGTAGCTTAGCACACCAATTTTTTGAAAATTGCATGCTTGATGCCGGTTAAAACCCAGTGGTGGTGCTAGGACACACTTTCAAGTGGGAGCAGCGGAAGCGTAGTGGGCCAGTAGTTTATGTCTATTCATAAACTAAAGCAAATATAGCGGTGATAGATCAACTATTTTTGCTTTGACAGTCATAGTGTTTGACTTCATCAGAACAATAGATGGACCTGGTAAGAAGATAGTAAGGAGTGATGCCCTGGTATTCGGATAACATACTCGTAATAGGATGTGATGTTCATATATTTATACAGATAATTGATATTACTCGGTTATCCTGTGGTTGTCACAAGGTGTTTCTCCACATAGGATCTGGATAAAATATTAAAGATTCTGGTCACTAGATCTATGATTTTAGATCTAGATTTGGGAAGTATCCCAATTCGGGTACTTTGACACTATTTCTAAAGTGTTTTAGAATGGAAAACTCCTGGCATGGTGGTGTACCCGCACGTGATAGAGCCACCCTCTCTAAAAAGAAGTCTTCAAGACTGATGAGGAGAGAGATTTGCATGATTGACATATCACTTGCTTAGGCAATTGAGTCAATCATAAAATGTCAAGTTCCACACCAGATATTTCTTTTTGCACTGGATGCAATAAGCATATATTAATCCAATCCTGGAGAAACATTAGGAAGCAGTTGTGAACATAAGTGAATGTTCTTGGTATATGGTAACAACATCCTCCTTCAGAAGGCAGTTATCATTTCAGGCTTCCAAGATGACCTGGATGACAGAGTGGCTGTCAGAGTTAATAGTATTCTCTCTTTTGAGGGGTAGTATGTTGGACAGGTGGTCCAAGCGGATACTGAGGAAGGCATGGCACAGGATACTGATTAAAGTCAATGGAAAATACGGTCTAAGAAGTTTGTTGGATTTGGAGTTCATTTGTTAACTTGGTCCCATCAGATATCCAGAAAAATTCTAAGACATGTAGCGCTCATTTTGAGAGATAGTCTTTCTCCGCGAATTTGAGATATAGAGAGATAAAGATAGAAACATTGGAGTGGTTCCACTCACTGAGGTTATTTCTTGAACGCAATAGTTTCACAAATGTGCTTTGCGAGAATGATTAGTAGAGAAGTTGGGTGTTCGGTATCACATGGGCTATGAGTATGCGACACCGCAATAATTAGCCTTAAGTGCAAGTGGGAGATTGTTGGATATAGTGCCTTCAAGTCAATTATTGTAATCACAGGCAGGCGATTGTGATAATTGAGGGAGGACCTATACGGGTAGAACAGTCTTACTCAAAATGATACTATGCTATCTGGTTTGACTTTATCATCATGTACATGCACTAAGTGGTATTACAGATCACTATTACATGTTGACAAAGCCCGTAGGATTATTGTTTGACTACCAGCGTTATGATGCCGATCATACTTGTGGGGGCTGGGTAGTCCATAAGCACATCCTTAAATGTTCCTAGTCGTGGGAGTATCGAGACTGGGCATCGATATTCTGGAGTAGACTTGTGTATAAGTTTCTAGATCCCAACGAGAGGAGATGGTTGGTCCCACAGCCATTGATCTTTCGCACCTAAGATCGTATACAGGTGCTAACTGGGGGTGAGTACACTGGACGGACTCGCCGGGAACATGCTAGATGGTATTATACCTATTATCAGATAGCAGTTCTCAGGTGACATGAGTATATTTTAGTCCTTCGACCTGAGAACGTCATTTTTCTCATGTAAGTTCCCACCGTGCTTTGATTACTACCCTACCATGGCTCAAAGGAGTCGTGCAAACAGGTTTTAGTTGGGTATAGTCCCGAGCCACACGGAGATAGTGAGCGGATCGTCGGGGATTCGTCTCCCCAGTATTGGGGGTTGATATCGCGCTGTGCACGGGTGGCCATCACCAGAAATCCTTAGCCAAAGTGGACGAGAATCACTGATTTGGATCAGTAGTTTCTCAGTGGGTGATGAGCTTCACACCAATACAAAATATCGCGTTATTAAGGGTCTGACTTTGTCTACCCTCTAGACCCGATATGCGATACTCTTAGACGAAGAGACAAGATTGTACGGAGATTGTCACGGATAGGCTCAATAGGGATCCGGATGAGTTTACTCGTCGGCCTTCCTTTTCGACAGGTACCTGGATAGCCGTTACGTATAGCTAGTGCCGCTGACATGCTTGTGGTTAAGGATTTATCCAGTAACTCACTGCCGGTGTACTGTCGAGTCTTTAGAGTCCCAAACAGAGGGTTTCTCTGCTTCAGGCGAAATGATATAGTAGCTGTATTTTGATACGTGCTGGGTTCCGATTGAATGATTGTACTAGTTACCCAGACTTTCGATCGGATAGTTGATTATACCAGCCGTCTTAGGATTGAGCCGGATTATTAAATCAGGTATTGATTTAATAATTTACGTATATATATTTCGATATGTATATTTTAGAATTATGTTCTTTGTGTTATTCTATCTCTTTGGGTATTCGTATTTTGATATGAATACGGGTATGTATATGCTGTTTAGTGTATTCCGTATTTATACGGAAAACATTCTAGAAAGTGGACACCTCATTTTGGTTCATCCATTTATTAATTTAAATGGAAATGAGGTGTAAAGGTAGTGAGGTGAGAATGGTGAGAACCATGCTTGAATAGTGTTGACAAATGAATTGAAAATTCATTTGTGCAAGCTATTCAAGTATGGTTGCTTTATTTTTATTGAAAAAATAGTTTTACAAAACCTTACTTCATTTTTTTCTCTCACTTGGTTGGATGGAAAAAAATCACTCTCACAATTTTTGCTCAACTCTCCTCCCTATGCTTTCTCGAACTCCTCCTCCTTGATTTTCCACCCTACCATCTCATGTGTTGAGAATCAAGGGTAGAAGAGAGAGAGATATACACTAAAAACAACCCACTATATCCCTAGATACTCTAGATTAGCAACCTAGAGTCCCTATTTGCTCCACTAGATTTTTAGTGTGGGGCTAGAGCCATGAACCGCATCCTTCGGGTGGATCATCTTTAAAGGAGGAAGACCGGCGGTCAAGCTCGATCAAGGAAACCATAAGGAGCTAAGGTAGAGGGTAGAAGGCCGAAAGACACGGTTCTTTTGGTAAAACATTCTATCACAGTAGCTAGAATCTCTTTTAGCTTGCTAGTTTCATGTTTGGTTTCGATTCTAGGTAGTTGTTTCTAGCGCCAAGTTTTTTAAACCCAAAAATTTTCGTTCCGCAACAGCCGCGGTCGACGGCCAGGGTGCTAGGAACCCCAATACCGAGAACCTCTAGATGGTATTATATTTATTGTCAGACAATGGTTCTCAGGTGATATGAGTACAGGTTAGTCTTTAGACTTAAGATCATCATTTATCTCGTGTGAGTTCCCACTGTGCTTTGATCGCTACCCTACCATGGCTCTACCGAGTCGTGCAAAAAGGTTTTGGTTGGGTACAGTCCCGAGTCACATGGAGGCAGTGTGTGATTGTCAAGGATTTGTCTCTCTCGGTATTGAGAGTCGATATCGCACTGTGTCCGGTTGGCCAGAACCATAAGAGCTTAGCCAAGGCAGTTGAGATTTACTGATGGTTAGATCAGTAGTTTCTCGGATTGGTCCTGAGCCACATCGACATGACTTATCGAGTCAGTAGGTTTCTGACGTTTACCATCCCATAGACCCGGTATGCGATACTCTTAGACGAAGAGACCAGACTGTACGGAAATTGTCACGGATTGGCTCGGTAGGGGTCTAGATGAGCTTGCTCGTCGGCCTTCCTTTTTGACAGGTACCTGGGTAGCCGTTACGTATAGCTAGTGCCGCTGACATGCTTGTGGTTAAACCCACTGCCAGCGTACTGTCGACTCATTAGAGTCCCACACAGAGGGTTTCACGGGTTCAGGAGAAATGATGTAGTAGCCGTATTTCGATACGTGCAGGGTTCCGATCGAATGATAATACTAGCCGTCTTAGGATTAAGCCGGATTATTAAATTAGGTATTGATTTAATAATTTATATATATATATTTCAGTATGTATATTCTAGTATTATCCTGGCTTTCGATCGGATGGTTGATTATACTGGCCGGCTTAGGATTAAGCCGAATTATTAAATCAGGTATTGATTTAATAATTTACATATATAAATTTCGATATGTATATTCTAGTATTACATTTTGTGCATTATTCTACCTCTTTGGGTATTCGTATTTTGATACGAATACGGGTATGTATATACAGTAGAGTGTATTCCATAATTTTGCGGAAAACATTCTAGAAGGAGGACACCTCATTTCCATGTTTTTTCTTTTCTTGAAAATTGAAATGAAATGGAGGGGTGAGGTAGAAAGGAGAATGGTGTGAAGCTTGGTTGAATAGGGTATAATTCATTTGTCTACACTATTCAAGTATGGTTGGATTTTATATTTGCAAAATCCATTTTGATAAAACCATGCTTGCATTATTATTTGGTGATGAGATTTTCATTTTCACCATTCTCTTTCTCTCTCCATTTTCTAGAGCTCCTCCTTCCTCTTCACCATGTACTCTCATGAGTTGAGAATCAAGGGTGAAGAGAGGTAAAAAAATAATAGAACCACACACTACATCACTAGACACTCTAGATTAGTAACCTAGAAGATTTAGTTGCTCCACTAGGTTTTTGAGTGGAGCTAAAGCCATGAACCACATCTCTCGGGTGGATCATCTTCGATAGAGGAAGACCGGAGATCAAGCTCGATCACAGAGACCCTATGGTGCTAAGGAAGAGGGTTGAAAACCGAAGGACATGAATCTTTCGGTATAACTCTCTATCACAGTAGCTATATATTTTAAGTTTGCTAGTTTAATGTTTGGTGAAATTCTAGGGTGTGGTTTCTAGCGCTAAGTTTTTTAAAAAGTCAAAGTTTTTCGTTCCGCAACGGCCGCGGTTGGCGGCCAGGATGCTAGGAACCCCAACATAGTATCAGAACCACATAAACATTAGAAACTAGCAGTAGAAGATGCTTTAGTTTTAAAACCGAAAAATTCTGATTTTCAAAAACTCATTTTTTGTTCAAAATTTTTTGGTCTCTGAAATTTTTTTAAACAAGTGCATATGCCTACTCTTGATATGATAGTGACATACAATGAAAACGAGGAAGATTGGCTATACAAAATCCGCCCAAAACCCCATTTTACCCGCTACCAGCGGTTTTCTGGTGTCCCCTGCTCCTCGTTTTCATCCAGTGTCTTAGGTTTTGAGAATTAGGATTTTTGGTTTTGTTTGATTTTCCCCTGATTTCACTTAGTGTTATCTTTGCTTTGGGGAAACTTGGAATGTTTCAAGAATTGAAATTTTGCATCGTTGATATTTGTGATGTTGTGTATGTGTTTTCAAACGTCGTCTAATTGCTATATGTCATTTAGATGGGTTTGCACATACTTGCTATTGCTGCTGTGATATTTATCTCTGTGATGGTTTATTCGGATTGTCGTATTGGATAGCTCCTAGTGCAATGCTAGTTGTACAGTTTAGATTCATTTGTATATTCATTATTGCGGGGCAAGCATTCGAAATGTAGACTTTCGTTTCCGCCAGTTTGTATATTCTTTTATTAGGGCATGACCGGGTTGAGGTCGATGTCACCAATGTATATATTTTCTTTTCTGTACAAGGATTAACCCATGGAGATGTACTCGAATAGCCGGGTTCTAGAGGGAAACTGGCCCGCATCTCATGGCGTTGAGACCGAGGGGGATTTAATCTAGAATTGGAGGGTTGTTCGCCGCACTCAGGTAAAGGTTGACCCATGGAGGGGTGCTCAAGTTACCGGATTCCATAAAGTGCTGGGTTGCCCATTCACTTCGTTGATTGGGGTTGCCTCGCTTCCAGATTTAGCGGGTAACTTGCTACACTCGTAGGGGTCTTAGTTTTATATTGCACTGGCTATCCACATGACCGGGAAACGTCGGGTTTCATTTGTGGCTCAAACGAAACCCGGGGCTCCTAAATTATTTGCTATTCCATGTTGCTTATCGCTGTTATGTGATGTTGCTTATATCATGTCTGAAACAAATGGTTATATATATATTTATATATACTAGTAGATGTTGTATATATTTTGCAGCCGCGCTAGTCCATTCCCCGCTCTGCCGGTAGTTAAGTAACCTAACGGTGCATGACGGGGGCCCATGGCTAATGTAGATGGCATATACGTATATTTTATTTTCGATCAATTTTGGTGTGATTGGATTTAATTGATAGGACAACATTAATTTTGATTGATGCAAGGAAAAAGAAACCTAATAAGATGTTGTTGGAATAAATTTCGAAAAACTATAGTCATACTCTTTTGCTTTTCATAGTGGTATTCAGTTAGGACTATCCAACACCTCATTCGAGGAGGCAAGAGCCTAGATCCCATTACGAGGAGTGACATCTTGAGAAAAACTTTATGTTACTATAGATTACTCGGTTTTCTTCAAAACTACTAGTTTTCAAAAGCGGAGCCTAAACCACTCCTTTTTAAAACTATTCGGTTCCTACAACGATATCAAGTTCATTACGTTAAAGGGTTTTTCTCCAAAAACATAGCCGCGGTTCTCCGTCATTTAGGATGAGTGGTACCTAGTATTAGTGCTGCATTTGTTGGCCTTTGTCAAAACATAGTGTATGGTAGCTATATATTGCTTGTCTATTGTATAGAGATGCGATATCTAGGACAGTCGTATAGCCTTGTTGGCCTTTGTCAAGGGTTTATATGGGTGAGTCTAAATTAATCCAGAATAATGACGGGTTGAACTTGACTAGTGGTTTATGGTTTGTTGGCCTTTGTCAAGGTCATAAACCGCTAGGGGCAAAAACCACAATGGGAGTTTCAAATATAATGGAAATTTTCTAGTATTGCATACTTTCTGGAGTGTGGTGACTAGAGTGGCTTCCATCTAGGTTATCACACGATGATAGTTGGATCCCGATCCCACTGATGAATGTTTACACTGGTTTAAGTTTCATTTACAGATATGTGTGTGCTTGAACGAGTAATAATATTGAAAGCAGGCTCATTTATATATGCATGTGGAATGTTAACGCACGACATGTGCACAGCATACGAGCACATCATTGGTGTTCACACTCAGCAGAAATTCTTAAGGGTGAAGTGCACATACGCACATGCAGGTTGCACGTATGTTTAAACAATACAATCATAGGAAGAACATGTGTTGGAAATGAATCACTCGGCAGTCAACGATAAAAGAAATGCATTTAAATAAACATTTTATTCTACAAGAAAGAGATCACCAAACACGGGATAAAAAATACAAGGGTTTACAAAACTATAAACAAATTTTTCTAAAGCCCTCTCAGCCTTCTCCACTATATCGAAGCGTTGATCTTCGCAAGGAGTTGCTCCTCATCGATTAGTGCCATGCTCATCGGCGAAAATAGACATGATGTCCCGCTGAGCCCGTATCAGGCTTAGCAGCTGAACAGAGCGATCCCTCAGAGGGTTGGTAATCAAACATGCCTCATGAAAGCACTCGATCTTTTCCTCCGTTGCGTCGAGCATCGCCGGAGTCATCTCCGCTGGATGAGGGAGAATGTCATTGAGCACGGACAGTAAGATCATCCGGAGCCAAATTGACCCGATGGGCAGAGGAGATCCTCTACGACTCAGAAGCTCTTGCATCACCGTGTCGCATTGGTTATCAGTGAGAGCGGGATTCACCAAGCGTGCAGCAAAACGAGGAACAATTTCCTCGATAGGCACCTCCTATGGCTGCCGATGAGCATGTAGACGATTGCAAGCCATGACTCTTGTCTGTTAAAATTGTTCTTTGAGAAAGTGAGAGAGAAGATAAGCACTGCTTCAGATTATAAAGAGAGGTATTTAAGTCTCGGCACAGAAAATGGTGTGCATGGTGGAACTATTTCCAAGCTCTGACAAAAAAAGGGTTGGAAAAGAAAAGGCTGACTCAGGAAAAGAAGAGAAAGATGGTGAAAAGAAACCTTCATAAATAAGGCAGCGCCTCACGTGCTCCGCACGTGAGCACCAACGCCGGTCTCTTATAGGATTAAATCCTACAGCGGCGCCTCACGTGAGATTCACGTGAGCGCCGACGTGAAAAGCACATGGTGCCTGTTATATAAAAATTAAATTCTTAGGCGGCGCCCGCGTGCATAGCACGTAAGCATCAGCGCCCAAAATTAAAGAAAACAGAATTAAATTCTACTAGGGGAAAATATCACCCTGATCTTTTTAAATAAAAAAATCATCTCTGTTAAAGAGAGCTGTTGGATCAAAGATCCAATGGTGATTAATATCATCAAATAATATAATTAATTTCTATTAGGGGGAAATATCTCTCTGATCTTTTTAAATAAAAAAGATATTATCTGTTAAATAGAGAGTTGTTGGATCAAAGATCCCATAGGAAAATATTTCCCTGATTTTTCCAAATAAGAAAGATATACTCTGTACCCTTTGATTAAAAATCCAATGGTGATTAAAAATCACCGTTTGATAGAATTAAATTCTATCTATGTGTCACGACCCGCAATTGGCACGTGACCGGCACTTGAATCACGTGAAGTCTATATGACCCAATCGTAATCCAAGTAAGTCGAAAGCCCAGAAATTTAAACTTTTTTAGGAAAATAATGGAGGTAAAGTTTTGAAATAAAGGTATAACGTGATCAAGTTCTTTCTTTAAAAGAATAAGTAATGATATATCGAAATACAAGTGTGTTGTATACTATCTTTGAAAACATTTTCATCATTGAAAATTTGGGCAGCACCTCCTTTATAAATATTGATCCAAAACCAATACACTACAGCAATAATATAAGCATCCCCAAGCGGGAGCTAGATCTTCGCCAATTGGCGGAATCATAACCACGCAATATAAAAATATACGAAGCCCAAGGCAAAGATCAATCACAGAAAGAAAATAAAGAAGACAAAGACGTCATCAAGCTCAAAATAAAGAACAATACACCCATCTCGCTTCAAGTCTCAAAAAATATACAAGTTTGGTGTCTAAGTCTACAAAATATACATAGTCTGGTTGATGGAGGTTTTAACTAGATTACAACTGAAAATAATATATACAAAAGGTGGTCACGATCCAAATGTACCACACCTACAAATGCAAATTACCCAGAAGAAAGCTGTGTGCCAACAAGCTGCTACTGATTCGAGCGGTCGATTTTGCAAGAAAACCATGGCACAACGGGGGTGAGTTGCCAACTCGTGAGTAGAAAATATCAGCAGGTAGAAATCAAATGTATAACGATCTCCTAGGTCATACTGTAGCATAAAAATAATACTGTGTAGTATCTAGGGTGATCGTGTATACATATGTGTAATGATAACAATGTCATGCTAGTATCAGTATATAGTACTAAGTCATCTGTGTTATACGTAAATATATACGTGTATCATCCAACTTGTGTCCATCAACGACACACCAAATGATCATGAAACCTGAATGTCCGGCATCGACACTCGAAAATATCATAAAACTTGTGTCCAGTATCGATACGTAAATCCTCATATCTCAGGCGCCGTCTCATCAGATCTGCCCTCATATCCATCTATCTCAAATGCTCCGGTCGGTATCCTCCGGGTATCCGCCGAGTCTAATACCATCACCAGTAGGTAGTATTCCCCTACCGGGCTCAACGTCTTTCTATACGATCTTCTTGCCTCGGGGTACCGTATCGGGTTCACCATGTACCCACAGACGGTGCTTCATCTCTCCTCGAATCAGGTATACAGATAACTCAGAACCGAGAAAACACATGGTGGACTTCGAAATATCATATCAAAAGAAAACGCGTTTTTAAAACAATTATAAGACTTTAAAAATATCTGCGGTTCTCAAATCCAAAAATCTCATAATCAAATAACCATGATGGAACAATAAATGCAAGCACGGAACAGTACTGTAAGGTATAACCGGTGTTTTCAAATAAGCATATTGTGTAACTGGGTAAGAAAGTGCAATATCTAAACTAGCATGTGCGGTAATGAGTACTGAACAATAACTATAATTCTACAATTTAAAAAAAAAATACAGCGAATAGCAGTTTCTAATGTGTAAGTGACATGGCAATTACCGATGATGAGTGTGTGAGCCGGCGAGTATGTGTACTTGCAACATGCGTATCACCGGTAATGGTGCATGTGTCCTATCAGACGAAATCATATAAAGATAAACACAGGGAAATGTAACGCGAATAGTATAAAATACATAACTGCATATGAACCATACAGTTATAGCTTAAATAATATGAATCGTTTTTTTTATAATGGGGGCTACTGTGTTCTTGAGAAAAATATATTATTTGAAAATCCATAGCAACCCTTGAGATTGTCATTTAAAAGTGCATACGATTCGTTAGTTTTGAAAATAGGTATGGTTCCGAATATATATTTTTGAAAATAGGTATGGTTCCTATATATATATATATATATATATATATATATATATATATATCCTAATATCTACTTAAGTGATCTTAATCAATATTCCTCAAGTCGATATATATGTGTCGGCGATTCATGCTCATTATATCACGTACGGTATAATCCATCGTACGGTATCATCAAATTAAAGTATAGATCTATGGGCACGTACATCATATTATCTCATATTCTCATATATATATATATATATCATCTCATCTCATATCTTATTATATGTGTGTGTGTGTCGCCTCGCATCCTCATATCGAACCTATCGACTCATGTCATTTTTATTCCATCACATTCTCATCTCATCATATCATCTCATAATTATCTTTATGGTTATATCCCTATGTATATAAAGTAAGTCGATGTCGCACACCCCACGCACTTGTGGGGAGGCGGAATTTTGAAAAATCGATTTTTTTTCATACTATGCAATATCGGCTAAACTCCAGGATCTTAACAGAAACCTTAACTAGCTATATCTACTAGGAGATTCGAACTACTATGTTAGGATTTATACCTCTTTGATTCTAGTCCTTCGGGTCTTCTCCTCATCCTCTACTTGAGATCCTCGAAGATCCGGATCGCGCTTGATCGTCGTCCTTCTCGTGTCGAAGATGATCCACCCGAGAGTCTATACTTCAAGATCCAACCTCTAAACCGAGGTAACTATGGTACCTGGTTCGCTAAGCTAGGTAGCTTAGAAGATGTAGAGTATCTAATAGAGTATATAATCTCAATTGAATTTATGGTTCACAACTCATGTGAGGGGATTAGGGTCTTGAGGAAGAAGGAGAGAAAAATGGTGAGAAAAAGTGAAAATGCAAATGAGCAAGTGAGAAGGCAAGTGAAGAATGGCTCCTACACTTATCTCATTCAAGCATGCAATATTTTCCAATTAAAAATATCAACCATGCTTGAATAGTAAGTCCAAACCAATAAACAAATGCAAATGAGCCATGCTTCACCATGCCACAAATATCTCCATTTTCCACCTCATTAATATATTTCTCAAAATAGATAAATCCAAATAATGAGGTGTCCCCTTCTAGAAGCATGTCTTGTGAAATTACAAGAATTCCCTCATCGTATATACATACCCGTATTCATATTCTGAAAAATACGAATACAATGAGATAATAATAATCCAATAATATAATATTAGGATCCGGCTTAAACCAACGTGTAGCCAGTACACGTATATGATCGGAACCCTGCAGTAAAACCATACGGCCTCTATATCGTTTCGCCCGAAGCAGGGAAACCCTCTGTTTGGGACACTAAAGACTCGACAGTACGCTGGCAGTGGGTTTAACCACAAATCTGTCAACGGTACTAGCTGCACTTAACGGCTACCTAGGCATCTGTCAATAAGAAGGCCGATGAGAAAACTCATCCGCACTCTTACTGATCCTATCTGTAACAATCTCCGTACAGTCCGGTCTATTCGTCTAAGATACTCGCATATTGGACCTAGGGGACGGTAAACGTCAGACCCCTAACAGCGCAATAAGTCGTGCCGGAGTAGAGACCAATACACCCTGAGAAACTTCTGGAGTACCAACCAGTAAACCTCGCTTGCCTTGGTCAGGGACTTTGTGTAATGGCTTTCCGAACACAGCGCTATATCAACTCCCAATACCGGGAGAGAAGAATCCAATCTAACCGCTACTGCCTCTAAGTGCTTCGGGACTGCACCCAACTACTACCTGTTTGCACGACTCCTTTGAATCGTGGTAGGGTAGTAATCTAAGTACAGTGGGAACACATTCGAGACGAATAGTGATGTCAAGTCAACGGACTAACCTGTACTCATGCCACCCGGGAACTGCTACCTGACGATAGGTATAATACCAACCAGCAGTTCCCAACGAGTCCGTCCAGTGTAACTCATAATCTAATAAGCACCTGTATACTATCTCTGGTACGACATACCAATGTCTGTGGGACAGGCCATCTCCCCTGCTGGGATGAGAAGCGTATACACTAGTCTACTCTGGAGTATCGATGCCCCGTCTCGATAATCCTATGACAAGGGACCTTTATAAGGATATGCTTATTGACTACCCAGCCCCCACTAGTGTGACTATCATCACAACGCTGATAGTCAAGCAAAGATCCTAAGGGCTCTACAAATATGTATTAGGGATATGCTAAAAGAAACATCTACACATATTGAAGTAGAATCAAACCACGTAGCATACTACCATTTTGAGCAAGACTGTTATTATATCTGTGAATATCCTAAGCTTCCAAAATGTAATATACAATCCAGTACTATACAATAATGGCCTCTAGAGCATATATCACTAACAATCTCCTACTTGCACTAAGGCCATGTATTAGCATATCGCAGACCTATCATCTCGATTAGCCTCTTGAACTGTGTCCGAGGGATGGCCTTTGTGAGTGGATCTGCAGTGTTTTTCTCTGTCTCTACTCTTCGCACCTCGATCTCCCGGTGATCAACGATCTTCCTGATCAGGTGGTACTGCCTCAAGATATGTCTAGACTTCTGATGGGACCTTGGTTCCTTCGCTAAAGCTATAGCCCCGTTGTTGTCACAATACAGAGGTATTGGATCAACAATGGATGGAACCACCTGAAGTTCTGTAATGAACTTCTTCATCCAGAATACTTCCTTCGCGGAGTCACATGCAGCGATATACTCCGCTTCCATCGTCGAGTCAGCAACGGTGTCCTACTTAGAGCTCTTCCAACAGACCGCCCCTCCATTGAGGGTAAATACATAACCCGACATGGACCTGGAGTCATTCTTGTCACTCTAGAAGCTGGAGTCGGCGAAGGCCTCGATCTGGAGGTCTTCACTGCCGTACACCAAGAACATCTCCTTAGTCCTTCTTCGGTACTTGAGAACGTTCTTTACTGCTGTCCAGTGCCTCTCCCTTGGGTTTGACTGATACCTGCTTACAACGCTCAGTGCGTAAGTTACATCTGGTCTGGTACACAACATCGCATACATTATAGGGCCTACCGCAAAAGTGTAGGGTATAATAGTCATGCAATTCCTTTCCAAATCAGTCTTGGGAGACATCTCTTTGGAGAGGGTGATTCCGTGACAAGCCGGTAGATTACCACGTTTTGAATCTTCCATACTAAATCTTTTTAGTATAGTGTCGATGTACCTTGACTGTGAAAGTCCAAATATCATTTTAGATCTATCACGATAGATCTGGATCCCCAGAATGTAGGAGGCATCACCCAGGTCCTTCATGGAGAACCTTTGTGACAAGAATCCTTTGACTGATTGTAGCATAGGAATATCATTTTCTATCTAGAGAATGTCATCCATGTACAAGATGAGAAATACCATAGTTCTTGCTACAATTTTACTATAAATACATGGTTCATCTGGATTTTTGATAAAGTCAAATTCCTTGGTCGTCTCATCAAAATAGATGTTCCAACTCCGCGATGGTTGCTTTAATCCATAAATGGATTTAAGCAACTTGCACACTCTTCTACTGCTCCAACTCTCTATGAAACCCTCTGGCCGATCCATATAAACACACTCTTCCAAATTTCCATTAAGAAAAGCAGTCTTTACGTCCATCTGCCAAATTTCATAATCGTGGAAGGCAGCAATGGCAAGAAGGATCCGAATGGATTTGAGCATAGCCAATGGAGAAAAGGTTTCATCATAGTCCAAACCAGGTCTTTGACGAAAACCTTTCGCAACAAGTCTAGCCTTATAGGTTTCAACCTGTCCATCTACACCAATCATCTTTATGAAGATCCATTTGCAGCCTACGGGTTTTACCCTTTATGGAGCAATGTCCAATTTCCATACTTTGTTGGTGTACATGGACTCCATTTTGGTCTGCATTGCATCCAGCCATTTTACCAAGTCTCTGCTCCTAATGGCTTGCTGGAAACTAGTTGGCTCATCAACGTCGATGATGCAATCCTCTCTATCCCCATCTATGAGAAAACCGTAGTATCTCTCGGGCGGATGAGACTACCTACTAGTCCTGCGGATTGACGCCGGGATCTCCTGTTCTTTCGAAACATCTGGTTCCACCATACTTTCAGTAATAGCTTGTGGTTATGGAATTTCTTCCAGTTCTATTGCACTCCCACTTATTTCTTTTTCAAGAAATTGAGTTTCCAAAATGTGGGCATGCCAAGAAACAAAGTCTTTTTATTTCTCCGTGTAATAGAAAAGATACCCCCTGAAGTTCTTTGGGTATCCCATAAACTTACACAGTACTAAGCGTGCCTCGAGCTTGACCGCATGCTGCTTTTTTGTATAAAAGATGGACATCCCCATATCTTTAGAAACTTAAGATAGGGTTTCTTCCCACTCAACATCTGATATAGTGTGGTAGGCACTGACTTAGTAGGAATCTTGTTCAAAAGATATGCAGCTGATTCTAGTGCATAATGTTTGATATGTATGCCCTAGAGGCCATTATTGTATGTGTATACATATGGATGCTGAGGATATGTATCTTTAGGACGATCTTTCTCAGTTATATAGTATATTATTTCAGTTGTCTTTATCAGGATATGTGTATTTGTTTTTATTGATGCTTTATCCAGTTTGCACATATTGATAAAGACTTGATATAGTAGCATACTATTATGATTTGACTTTATCTTAACATGGCATATGTTATACACGTTCTTACATATTGTGCTTACATGTTGATAAAGCCCGTAGGATCTTGCTTGACTACTTGCGTTGTGATGGCGATCATACTTGTTGGAGCTAGGTAGTTTATAAGCAAAACCTTAAATGTCCCAAGTCGCAGGAGTATCGAGATCGGGCATCGATACTCCAGAGTAGACTTGCGTGTACGTTTCTAGACCACGAAGAGGGGCGGTGGTTGGTCCCACAACCATTGGTGTGATCACCTAAAATTGTATACGGGTTCTCACTGGGGGTGAGTACACTTGACGGACTCGCTGAGAACCTCTAGATGGTATTATACATATCGTTAGATAGCGGTTCTCTTATGACATGTGTACATGTTACTCTTTGGATCTGAGATCGTTATTTGTCTCATGTGAGTTCCCACTGTGCTTTGATCACTACCCTACCACGGCTCTACTAGACATGCAAACAGGTTTTAGTTGGGTACAGTCCTGAGCCACATGGAGGCGGTGAGTGATTGTCAGGGATTCGTCCCTCCAGGTATTGGGAGTTGATATTGCCGGGTTCCATAGCATCCTAACTACGATTTATAGGGCATTAAGTATGCAATTTTTTATAAACCTAGAAAGCTATGCAACCCATACCAAGGATCTAACTAGAAAATTAGGAGTAAGATCGCATGTAATCAAACATTACACTAAGTGAATGAGGAATACAACCTTTGTAAACCGGTCCTTCACTTTTAAAGTTCCGTGTAGTAGTCCCTTCGCTCCAAGTAGTGATTTCCCGAACTCTAGTAAAGGTTCACAAGGCGAAAGGAACAAGCTAGCTTGAAGTCTTTGAGGCCGAAAATGATCTACGTCGAGGAAACTCCAACTCAAGCTACCTCTTCTCTAATTGGGAGTTAGTGAAGCAAACAATCTAAACTAAATGGCTAATCTAGTATAGGTTGATGAAGTAGGATTTCTGCTCACATTAGAATAATTTTTCTCACTATATTTCTTCACTTTCTAAAAAGATAGAGAGCAAAATTGGAATAAAGATGAAGATGAAGATGCAAATGGAATGAGAATCAATGAGTAAGAATAGCAACCATGGGTGAGATAATATCTCATATTAACTCATGTAGAGACTTAACCATGGCTTAAGATGATGGTTGGGTTAATAAATATCTAGGGTAAGACAAACTTAGTGAACTAAGTCAATGGTTCTACAAGCTTCCACTAAGCATCCAACCATGACTAATTTCCACCTAATTTTGTATATACCTTAAATAATAAAAACCCAAATTATCTTAATTATGGTATGAGTCTCATACACCCATGTAGCATGTAGCATCATGCATGACACAATAATATATATCACATACATATTATATAGAAGTGAGAAAAAGAAATGCTTAAGTGAGATAATATTAGTTAATGTAAAATTGATATATCAATTATATATAATCATACATTAAATTATTAAATCAAAATTTGATTTAATAATCCGGCTATATCACATATAACCGAGTAATATCATTTGCATCAACTTATCAAATCAACACTTGATTCGATAACCCGGCTATATCACATATAACCGAACGATTAGAATATGGTATCACATATGCGAACTAATCTTGGTCCCACGCATATCACATATGTGATCCTACTTCATTTCGCCTGAGCTAAGAAACCTCTGTGTAGGACTCTAAAGACTCGTCAATACGCCGACAGTAGGTGATGATCATATCATTCACCCACAAGCCGTCAGCGGTACTAGCTGGACGTAACAGCTACCTGGGTATTGAACGATCAGAAGATCAACAAGCAAGCATGCTCATACTCCTGTAAATCTAATAAGTAACATTACCGTACAGTCCGGTCTTTTCGTATGATATGTCGCATATCCAGCCTGGAGGTGGTAAACGTCAGACCCCAATAGCTTGATAAGTCATGCCGATGTGAGGCCCATAACTGTTCGAGAAACTACTGATAACACATACCAGTAAATCTCAGCAACCCTGACTATAGATTTTTTGTTATGGCCAATTGAGCACAGCGCAACATCAACCCCTAATACTGGGAGAGACGAAATCCCCTCCTATCGCTCATTGCCTCCATGTGACTCGGGATTGTACCCAAAAACCACCATTTTGCACGTTCTCTTGAACGTGGTAAGATGGAAATCAATGCACAGTGGGAATCACACAATACTCTATGACGATCTCGGGTCAACAGACTAACCTATACCAATGTCACCAGAAAACTGCTATCTGACGCGAGGTATAATACCAACTAGGAGTTCTCGGCGAGTCATGTTCAGTGTACCCAGTCACCACTGAGCACCCGTATACAATATTTGATGACAAACACCAATGGATGTAGGATCATCCATCGCCCATCATATGGGTCAAGAAACGTATACGCTAGTTTACTCTGGAATATCGATGGCCCGTCTCGATACTTCCACGACTAGGAACAATTGAAGGATGTACTTGTAGACTACCATGTCCCCACTAGTATGATCTGCATCATAATCCTAGTAGTCAAGTACTCATCCTAAGGGCTTTATCAACATGTAACAGAGAGCCAATAATTGTACATGTTAAGATAAAGAGCAACCAGATAGCATACTATCATGTCGAGCAAGAAAGTCCTCCCTATATATGTCCAAGCATCCACTATAATATATATCATATGTACAATAATGGCCTCCAGGGCATACATACAACTAACAGTCTCCCACTTTCACTAAGGCCATTTGTTGTAGTATCTCATACTCAACGTCCCATAAAATTCTCTCTAGGGAAAAATTTTGTGAGTGGATCCGCCGTGTTATCTTTCACGTCAACTCTCCTAACCTCGATCCCCTGGAGATCAACCATCTCCCTGATCAGGTGATACGGTCTCAGAATATGTCTGGATCGCTGATGGGACTGGGGTTCCTAGGCCAAAGTCACAACTCCATTGTTGTCACAATAACAGCTATTGGACGCTCAATGGTAGGAACCATGTTCATCTCATGAACAAGAAATATCCAGACAGCCACTTTGGCAGCATCGTTGGTAGTGATGTATTTAGCCTTTATCGTCTAGTTTGCCACGGTATCTAGCTTGGAACTCTTCCAACAACGGTAGCGCCCCGGCCGTCTTTGCGAGGCCAAAATGCGGAAACAAAAACTTTTCTATAACTAGAAACCGGCGCTACGGCGGACTATAAACCCGGATCGGACCATTAACCTACTACTAGCTAACTAGAGAATGGGTAGAGAGCTATACCGAGCGATCCGTGTCCTTCGGTCTTCGGCCACCATCCCGATCTCCTCGCGGCATCTCCGGTCTCGATCTCCTCGTCAGAAAAGGCACCACATCACCGAGTCTTTTTACGGGCTCCCACCTCTGGACCGAGGCAACTCGGACACGAAGTTGGCAAGCTGACGTGTCAAAGGTTGCTGTAGACTGAGTGTAGAACGCTATGTCTCAACGGTTAATGAAGTTGCCATTTTTGGAGTGGAGGTGAAGGAGGTGAACTTTGAGATGGAGTTATTGAATTTTGTGTAAGCAAATGAGATGAAAAACCCCCACAAAATTTTTGGACAGCCCCCTGTCACGTCCCGAAAGTACGGAACATGACCGGCACTTAAACTACGAAACGTCTCGAGGCGTACCTAATCTAAGTAAACCGAAAACCCAGAAATCCAAGCCAAGAAAAGTAGTAGAGTGAAGGAAAACCAATTTAAATCAAGTAGTTTTAATAGCATAGCCGAATTATGCGTTTTTAAAAAACATCAAATATTTCCTGAAAATTTCGGCTGAGTCTCCTTTGTAAATACTGGCCCTCAAACGGGATACAAAATGAATAGTATACGAAATCAATAAAAAGGCATCTCCAAGCGGGAGCTAGCTCTTCGTCAATCGACGGTCACAACCACACAAGCAATATAATATACAACGCCAAAGGTGAGGATCAAAACTCAAAAGGAAACTCAAACAACAAGAATTCCACAGAAATATAACGCGTGACTCTGAGGTTGAAAGAATAACATCTCTGGTCTCTATCTCCATAAATACATTTTTGGTTGATGGAACTTCTAGATACAACTGAATAATAGTGTACAATGTTTAATGATAGGTACGATACAAATAAACCCACCTACTAGCAAGTCACCCGAAAGAAGCAGTGCCAGCAAAACCGTAAAGAAACCTGTACGGTAAAACCTGCAAGAAACTGTGGCACAACGGGGGTGAGTTGCCAACTCATGAGTAGAAAAACATCTACGAACAGAAATCGCATGAACAACGCAATCCTAGGTCAACGATCATAATATATCCTCAAATATATAACCAGCAGCCTATAACAATGGCAGCGTAAATATCTAACCCAAGTGAAATCCCATGTGCCCGTGTCAGTACCTCAATTAGAAATGCATCACATGGATAATGTATGAATGCACGAAACAGAATGCATGTACAGAAGAAAACTACTTTCATAAATTAGTGAGATTTTCTGTATTTTTAAAACGAGGTATCATAATGAAATCAGCATAAACAGTGTCTAGCATCGACACAAAACGTAAATCCCAATGTCTCAAAGTCTCAGGCTCCGGCTATCCGGACTGGCCTGTATCATCAAATCTCTGTACCTCAATATCTCAGAATCTCTGTATCAATCTCACTATCTAGGGCGCCGTCAGTCCAGACCGGCCCCTACCATCAATCTCAAGACCACGCCGGTATCCTCCGGATATCCGACGCGTCGGGTAAAATCACCGATAGGTAGTGCTCCCCTGCCTGGCTCAACGTCAGCAACACGACCTTCTTGCCCCGAGGTACCTTACCGGGTCCACCATGTACCCGAAAGGATTCATCCAACTCCTCGAATCGGGTCTCAAAATCCATCAGCAAACTCATAGTGGACGACTCATACATCATGGGAAAACCGCACTTTTTCTTAAAAAAAAAGAGAAAGAAGTTTATAAGTGTTTTGCGGTTTTCCCCCAAATCCAGGAAATCTCATGAAAATCCGAATCCAAATCCTCAATAGCATGTAAACAGTGAATATGGACATAAAAATCCATGAATGCGGCATATCAATGAATAATAACATGCATGAAGTAGCAAGTAATAACTACAATGTCTAAACTAGCATATAAGGCAAGTACACTAATATCATGTCTAAACCATTAGCTAACAACCTATGTCAAATGAAATAGTATTTTCTAAAGTGTTCGTGACATGGCAATTACCGATGAAGATGTGTGTGAGCCGGCAAGTAAGTGTACGTGGTACATACACATCATCGGTAATGGTGATGGTGTCCTAACAGCATGATATCAATAATGAAATATGAATTACAATAAGTATGTGATGCGGAGCAACAACAATAATATGCGGGAGCTGAATACTAGACACAACGATAACTAAACTGCATTACCCTAATATAAGTCCTACAATAGTGCCTTTGAATAACACGAATCGCGGTGTTTTGAAAATAAGGGCTACGGTGTTTTTAAGAAAAGATACGTCTTTTGAAATATCCGTAGAATCCCATGACCTGTCTTTTAAAATACCTACGATTCATTAGTTTGAAATAGGTAGGAGTCTAATCTAGTCTAACAACTACACTAAACTATACGGCTGAACTAACAAGCTGAACTACAGGTAAGGAAACCGCCTAGCATCTGAGTCGATACATATACATACCTGTATATATATAGTCGGTGATCCCGCCTCAATAATATCATATCCGATACCATATCTATAATCAGACATCCCAAGTCAGGAGTGCGGATCCATCATCAATATATAGCTCGTACGTAAATCCGTCATACGACATCCCCAAATCTGGGTACGGGTCAATATCACATTATTCATCTGGTATCCTCTTTATCCAAGATCATAATCTGGGTACTGATCTACGTCTAGTACGATACTAATATCACCTAAGTATGCATGCACGTGTGTGAAAACTACGTCAAAGGACCCGCTAAAATATCAAGTCGTATATCAAATACGAACCCAGTCATATCACCGATCTCACGGCCTCAAATCGAATCTCATCGACTCATCTCAAATCCCAAGTACTATCCTCAGTCCAGTATATGAACACATAGTCCCTTACCCATATGAACACGTAAATATATAATCCCATATACGCACATGTAAAAGAAAGGATGTATGCAAGTATGTGCGTGTGTGTGTATAGGTGCAACCCCTACTCTAGGGTTTCGCAACTACACTAAACCAATCACAGAACACCCAAAAGTCCATCTTTATCATCAATAATCTCAACAATATAATCAATATATATGTGTGTATACGTATTCGTATACATCACCACGAACTGCGGGGGTGCTATACGCCATCCACCCGACTTCTCCCCGTAGATATAAATCTACTCACCTGGTCCTTGCTCGCCGGTGCCGACGTCGCCACGCACTTGCTTGTCGTCTCAAAGTCCACATGGGGTACCTACATATCATAACGCACCGTATCGCATTAAATCCGACTCATGACCAAAACGACACACGAATCCCACATAGGTCAAAACCTATGGTTGCTTTCATAATTCAACCCAAAAACCCTCGATGAATACCCCAGCAGCTACCAAACACTATGCCCTTGCGTTGGTCAAATGCATAGCTTGAATACTACTGAATACCCAAAAGAAATGACGGAGGGCTACGGCTGGTTTTTGGCGAAAAACCTTTAACGTAATGAACTTGATCTCGTTGAAGGAACCTGATAGCTTTTTATAAAAATATAGTGGCGAAAACGTTTTGCTAAAGAGGTCACTCCCGGTGAAGGGATCTCGGCTCTTTTCTCGTGGAATGAGGTGCAGGATATTCCAACTGAATACCGCGATGCAAAGCAACTTGTAATCAACTATAGTCATGTTATTACCCTGACGTAAACTTCTACCCAAGGGGTCACTCCCGGTGAAGGGATCTCGGCCCTTGCCTCGTCGAATGAGGTGCAAGATATTCTGACTGAATACCGCTATACAAAACAAAAGGAAACATCTTTGTAATAACACCTTTTTAAAATTTGTTCCAACAACATCAAATATAGTTTTGTTTTATCCTTGCATTGATAAGAATCAATGCAGTCCCATCAATCAATCACACTAGAAAAGAACGAAAATAAAATGTACGTATATGCCATCCGCATTCGTCACTGGGTCCCATCATCACCCGTTAGGTTACTTAACTAACGACAGAGCGGGGGCTGGACTAGCGCGGGTGTAAAACATATACAACATCTAATAGTATATATACCAATATACAATAATCGCTCCAGGCGTGATAATATGCAACATTACAGAAAAGTAATAAGCATCACAAAACAATACAGATAATCTGGGATCCCCGGGTTTCACAGATACGCTACTGAAACCCGACGTTCCCCTGGTCTTGTGGATAGCCTGTGCAATGAAACCTAGACCCCTACTGGTGCGGCAAGTTACCCGCCAAAACCTTAAGCGAGGTAGTCCCCCACAGCATAGTGAATGGAACACCCGGCACTTCATGGAATCCGGTAAATTGAGCATCCCTCCTTGGGTCAACCTGTACCCCCTACGAGTGCGGCGAATAGTCTGCCAATTCTAGAGTGAGATCCTTCTTCCTCTCAAAGCCATGAGATACGGACCCGTTGCCCTCCAGAACCCGGCTATCCGTGCACTCCATCGCGGGGTAAACCTAGTACAGAAATAAAAAATATGTACAACGGGTACATCGTCCTCAGCCCGGTCGTGCCCCAAAAGAATATTATACAACAGGCAGTAACGGCAGTCCACATGTTGGATGCTCGCCCCGCAATATCAAATGTATAAATAAATCCAAACAGCACTATCATTGCACCCTGCTATCCACCACGAAATATCCGCAACATCACAGCACAACACAGAACATCAACGTGAATGTCACGTTCGCAAACCCGTCTAAAAGAACTATAGCAATTAGACGCGGTTTACCGATCAAATGACATTCCCGGTCGGAGATATAAAGTAAATACTGCATACTAACAAGTTAAAAATTTCGATCGACAAAATTTCCCGAAGTGGGCCCCACGTACATCTGCTGTACAGTAACAAAATCGGGGTCCAAAAGAACAGTACTAAAAACCACAATTTCCAATTTAGAAACAACAGGAGAAAAATTGCCAACTGAATCACCAAACCCACCGCGGTTCCGCGGTCAAAGCCAGGCTTTGACCGTGTTTCCGCGGCCGTACGGTCGACTCAGTTGGTCGTTTTTCTCCAGTTTTCTATACAAACCCTGCTTGATTTTCTGGTATATGTAAAATTATTTTTGGACAACATTTAAAATTAACAGAAACTTTGAATTTGGAATTTGCGGTTTTCGAAAATCCGTTCGATCGATCTTTTAAACGCGTTGGCACAAGTTAGTATAGCTTAATAGTGAAGCTTTGATACCACTGTAAGTCCACGGTAGCGCCCCAGCCGTCTAACAGATGCCAAATGCAGAACAAAAACTTTTTACAAACTGGCGTTATCGTGTACCGTAACCCGGATCTACCATTAAAGCTAAACTAACAAATTACAAAGTGGGTAGAAATGTTATACCGAACGATCCGAGTCCTTCGGTCTTCAACCATCATCCCACGCTTGTTGCGGCTACTCCGATCTCCAGAATCTCCATTCTTCTCGTCCAGGTGGCACCACGTCGACGGATCTTTAAACGGGCTCCCGCCTCTGAATCGAGGTTACTCGATCGTCAAGTTTGCTAAAAGAGAAGACCAAGATGATGTAGAGAATGAGTAGAACACTTTGTCTCGTTACGTCCAAAGCTATGGACGAACGGTTAATGAAGTTGCCATTTGAATCTGGAGAAATGAGAATTGTCTATTCTAATTTCCATGAACCAAAATACAATCGTAATCGTTTTCTCTCAAAATGAACAACCATGCATAACCCAAGAGGGGGCCGGCCATATTTATAGAAGGAGGGAGGTGAGTGTAGGAGGCAAGGAGGTGATCACAACAATAAATGAGCTAATGAGTCATATTGAACACCTTGCATATCATTAATGCATACATTGAACCATAACAACCTAGTCATCATCCAATAAATGCACAATTAAAGCTCTAATGACTCACTAGCCTCATCACCACTTCAAGAACCTTCTAGAAGCATGACTCACCCTCATGACTCACCCAAGAAGAAAAGATAAATCCGCATTTAACCGAATGTTAAATACGGCCGATAGAAAACTGGAAACTGGCAACTTCCAAAAGTGACCCTGCAACGAATTTCAGGATAACCCCGTATCAGTATAAACATACCCGCATTTGTATTATGACCGAATACAAATGCAAGTGAGACAAAGATATTATATCTACACTGTATAATACTCGGATCCGGCTTAAACCAAAGACGACCGGTATTATCTGCCCGAAAAATGACACGTGCGAAAACGCATGTGCATTTTCTGAACCTTGCCATAAAACCATACGGCATCTACAACGTTTCGCCCGAACTTGGGAAACTGTCTGTGGGGGACTCTAATGACTTATCAACACACTGGCATTAGTTATAACCTCTAGCATGTCAGAGGTACAAGATGTACGTAACGGTTGCCTATGTATTGATCGAGCGGGAAGCTGACGAGCGAACTCATCGATAAACCCTACTGAGCCTAACAGTGACAATGTATATACAGTCCGGTCCATTCGTCTAAAGAGTATCGCATATCGAGTTTAAGGGGTGGATAAAGTCAGACCCCTAATAACGCGATAAATCATGTCGGTATGAAGCCCATCACCACCTGAGAAGCTACTGATCCAAATCAGTAATTCTCCACTACCTCGGCCAAGGGTTTCTAGTGATGGCTACCCGTGCACTGTGCGACATCAACCCCCAATACCGGGAGAGACGAATCCCTGAAGATCCGATCACTGCCTCCATGTGGCTCGGGACTGTACCCAAAAAATACCTGTTTGCACGTCTCCTTTGAGCATGGTAGGGTAGGAATCAAAGCACAGTGGGAACTCACAAGAGACAAATGACGATCTCAGGTCGACAAACTAACCTGAACACATGTCACCAGGGAACTGCTATCTGACGATATGTATATTACCAACTAGCTTGTTCCCAGCGAGTCCTGTCCGGTATACTCATAACCTAATGAGCACCTGTATACATCTTAGGTGATCCAACTGACACCAGTGGCTTCTGAGACCGGCCACCGCCCCTCGTCGGGGTCTCGACTGTATACACCAGTATACTCTGGAGTATCGATGCCCTGTCTCGTAACTCCCACGACTAGGGACACTTTAAGGATGTGCTTATAGACCCCAGCTCCCACATATATGATCACCATCATACTGCTGGCTGTCAAGCAGAATCCTATGGGCTCTATCAATCATGCAATAGCGAAGTAAAGCATGTATACGATGATAAAGACAAACCAGATAGCATACTATCATCTCGAGCAAGACTGTCATATCGGTATAGGTCCTGCCTCAATCATTGTAATCACGTACCTGCGATCCAATAATTGACTTTGAGGGCACTATCTCCAACACTTTCGAGTAAGACTGTCCTACCGGTATAGGTCCTCCCTCAATCATTGCAATCACGTGCCTGCGACTGAATAATTGACTCTGAGGGCACTATATCCAACAATCTCCCACTTGCACTAACGGCTAATTATTGCAATGTCGCGTACTCACAGCCCTTGTGATACCGAACACCCAACTCCTCTACTAAACTGTCTCACAAAGCCCGTTTGCAGAACTATTGCGTTCGAGGAATAGCCTCAGTGAGTAGATCCACCCTGATGTTTCTTTCTTTGTCTCTCTTTATCTCAAGTTCGCGGAGAAAGCCATCTCCCGAAAATGAGCAATACCTGTCTTAGAATATGTCTGGATATCTGATGGGACCTAGTTCATAAATGAACTCCAAATCCAAACTTCTTAGACTGTATCGTCAACTGAACTTAATCAGTATCCTGCGCCATTCCTCCCTCAGTATCCGCTTGGACCATCTGTCCAAAATACTGCCCCTCGTCAGAGGGAAAACTATAACTCTGATAGTCACTCTGTCATTTAGTTCAGCTTGGAAGCCTGGAATGATAACCGTTTCCTAAAAGAGGCTGTCGTTATCAAATCCCTAGAACATCCATTTATGTTCTAAAACTGCTTCCGAATGTTTCTCCAGGATTGGACTAATATCAACTTATTGCATCTACTGCAAAAACAACATCTGGTGTGGTACTTGACATCTCATGATTGACTCAATTGCCTAAGCATGTGATCTGCCAATCATACACATCCCTCTCCCCTTTAGTCTGTAAGACAGCTTTAGAAACGGTGACTCCATTACCTGCAGGTACACTACCGTGCCAGGAGTCGTCCATTCTAAAACACCTTTAGAATGCCGTCTAAGTATCCAGATTGGGAAATTACCCAAATCTAGATCTAAAACCATAGGTCTAGTTGTAAGTCCACGTTGCCCACCCCGGTACTTGCGGGGAAGCGGAAAACGGAATAAAAATCGGATTTTTATGAGCTTAGGCAACATGGACTAGACATTAAAGGATCTTTGCTAAACAAAAACTTGCTAAAGCTAACTAGAAACTAGCTAAGTGCTAGAAAGGTTATACCTTTGGTCTTTATGTCCTTCTCTCCTTGCTCCTTGGAGTAGTGGAAGGAGGTCACCTTGTCGTCTTCTCCCGTCAAAGAAAGATCCACCCGAAAGCCTCAACCTTTGGCTTCAACTCCAAGCTAGAAGTAACTAGGGTTCAAGAAGTGCTAGTCCTTCAACCCGAGATGAGAGTAGAGATGATCAAGAGAGGGTTTTTCTCAAGCTCAAGTGTTTCTCAACACATGAGAGGGGAGAGCTTGAGGGAGAGGAAGAACAAGAGAGAGAAATGAAATGATAGAATGAGAAAAAATGTGAACCATTCTCACTAATATGTGTATATTATTTTAATTGAATAATTAGCTAGATAATTATCATGGCTAATCATGACATGACCATTATCATTTCAATTTGCAAGGATCAAAAAGCATCTTCCAAAAGAAATGATGATGGTCAAAGTGTCAACCTAGGTCAACAAGTCAAGGAGGTCAAATGGTCAACAACCATAACCATGCACAATTATTAAACTAATTATCAATTAACTATAATACACACATAAGCATTAGGGTTAATAAAATGACAATAGTCATTAACCCTAAACAAGGTCCTCTCCCTCTGTCTCAAACAACTGTGCATACACACCCGCATTCGCGATCCGAGGAACACGAATACAATGAGGAAAAAAAAACCAATCCCAAATCATATATGTTGTGTCTTGAAAAGTCGTTTTGGTGTTTTCCTGAAATTCGGTGAAAATTCGGTATTTTTCCGAAAACCGTCTTTCTCGATATTTTGCAGTTTAGGGCTAATTATACTTTAAATGGGTAGGTAATTACTTGTTTTTAGTAGCTAATGAGTTAATTATGAAATTTTGGTCATTTAAAAATTTTTCCCTATTTTTCAATTTTTTTATATTATTTTAAGCCGGTAAGAAAATACATTAAATAAGCGATAAATACAAATTTTTCCGGGCTAATTTTAATCTCTAAAATTATGATAATTATAATCTAGTGATAACATGAATTTTTAGTAATTTATTTTGATTTTTAACAAATTTTTATGTTATGAAACGAATTTATTGAATTTTGAGCTAAAACTTGCAATTTTTGAGTTGTAGGGGGCCTTTTTGCATAAAATTTCTTTTGTAAAACCCCTCTCTCTTTTTCCTCAGCCCTAGGACAGCCCCACCTTGTGTGAGACCAGAAAATTCTGATCTCTTTTCTTTAGTTGCTTTCTTGAGTGATTTAAGGGGTTTTTTGGATTTATTTTAATTAAAATGAATAAAGTAAGGTGCATTTGACTTTGTGGACTTGACCCATGACCTTCCCCACTTCCCCACACCCTCCCCCATTCCTCCTCTGGCCGAAAATCCTGCACACCCTCTTCTTCCTCTCTTTTCTTTTCATTTTCTTCAATTTCTTCAAGAAAATACATCAAAATCCATGATTTAATTCAAAAATCCAAACAAAATCCTTAAGCTATCATTATCCTTAGCCATTCTTGCTTGGATCTTGGTGTTGAGGCCATCATTGGGAGAAAAATTTTCTTGCTTGATCCATAGATCAAGAGGTATAATTTCTATCATGTTAAATTCTTTTGTTTAAGTTCTTATGTTAGATGGTTTAGTGTTAATTTAGTGTAGTTTAATCTAGTTTCTTAGGTTTTGCTTGAAAATTTTAGCTAGGGTTTTGTAGCTATAATACTTAATTAGATTGTTTTATAGTTAATCTAGAGGTTAATTAACTAATCCATATAGTTATCTTGTTGTTATAGTTTTCAACTTTGCTAAATTAGTTAATTTTAGAAGGGTGAAATTGTTGTTTTGAAATTTTCAAGAGAGGGTTTATGTTTAGTAGTGGTTTGTGAAACATGATTAGTGAGTGGATTAAGTTTTAGAAAACATTATTTAGTTGATTGAACCTAAATTGTTATCTAGTATTTTGTTAACCTAAATCTAAGAGGTGGACTTGCTAATTGGGTTTGAAATTAGTGTTAATTAAGTTTTCAAGTGTGGAAATTGATTGGATTTTGCTAGGTTATAAATTCTAGAATTAGTGGTTATGGAAAATAGGATTGGAATCATTACTTTTGTGTTGTAATTAGTGTTGGTAGATTGCTTGTAGTGTGCTTGGGTAAGTATGCTTTATTGTGGTCGTTTTGTCGCAAATCGGCGATTTTTGCACCGATTTTGGGACGCAATGCTTACTAGTTTTGTATATAAATTATGTGATGGATTAATTTTGATATCTTGTTGATTGTATGGCTTGTCCTACGACTTTTAGGATGCGTGAGTGCGGATTTTTGGGTAGTCGGGTTTTAGTTTCGCCGGGCGACCCAAATCGGCGTTTTTCGGCAGTTTTGCGATTTTCGCGTGTGTTCCGCGCACTTTGTGCACGTTGTACCTAGCTAGCGAACTTTAGTAGTTTCGTTGGGGTTTTGCGTCGTTCTTGATATGTAACCTTATATTTGGTACTGATGTAAATTCCAGGTTCGGTCGCGGAAACGTCAGACGCGGCGCGAAAGGGAAAGGCGGTGATTGGACACAGCTAGCCAGGGATTCCGGTGAGTAGATTTAACATCTACGGGGGACGATCGTTTGGATGGCGCAAGTCGCCCGATAGATTTAGTAAACTGGAAAATAGTAAATTGGATAATCACTTGTGACATTAGAATAATAATACTGGCATGATAATTGCTGCAATTAGATCAATATGTTATATCCATATACGCAAACTCAATTGTAGGACACATGCACCATTACCAGGTTTTATATGCAGCACGAGCACTATTCATGTTTACACACACACCCTGGTAATTGCCATGCCACCACACTAGATAACCTTTAATTTAAACCTTTTACTAATTGATACTTAAATTGTGCTATTTCCTTAAAATGAAACCGTAGGATTGCTATTCATGTGCATGTACTTCATCATATTCATTGTTCATGCTTAATACATTAATCACACATCGCAACTTGATTATTGATATCATACGCATTCATTATCATTGATATATGCACTTATGAGGATTTCTTGAGATTTTATGATATTGCTGGATTTCGGGGGGAAAACCGCAAAATTTCTAAACTTATTATATTTTAAAATATGTAAAAATTGCGGTTTTCTAGTGATGTAAGTGTCGTCCACCATGAGTTTGCTGTGGATTTGGAAATCCATGTCGAGGAGTGGAGGAACCGGCACGGGTACATGGTGGGCCCGGTAAGGTACCCCGGGGCAAGAGGAATGTGGTGATGACGTTGAGCCTGGCAGGGGACGGATTACCTACCGGTGACTGTTAGGGACGGCGGATATCCAGAGGATACCGACCGTGGCCGCTAGATGATGAGATATTGATATTTGAGATGGGTCAGCCGGACGGCTGAGGCCAGAGATACATTTATGAGATTTGAGACAGCTTTTGGGTGTCGTTGCTGGACACCGATTTTTGTCGATTCATTGACATTATGCTGGCTTTCTAAAAGAGTTTCAAAAACAAAAAGAGAATAAATATTTCTTATATATACATATTGAGACCTCAGATATTCATGTTGCATACATATTAGCACACTGATATGATATACACACCTGCTAGTGCATCCAGTCATACCTGTATTTTAGATGCTAGGATGCTTGTGTGCATGCATACGATAGCCTTTGCAGATGTTATTTATTACTCACGAGTTGGCAACTCACCCCCGTTGTGCCACAGTCTTTTGCAGGTCCGCTCCGTCAGTTCAGTAGCGGCGGGCGCACTTGTTCTTTTGCCTGTTTTGCTTGGGCTCGAGATTTGCTCATAGGTGGGTTATGTTATTATTTTGTACCACCTTGTATATTCTTGTATCTAGTGTACTCCATCTACTGTTTCTACCAGATTATTGTATATTGACCTAGAGATGAGATTGTGAGGTTTGTGGATTTTATGCTGTATTTTGGGGTCGAGCTCACTTGAGCCGACATGCTACTTTTTTTCATGCTTCCTTATGATTATTATGCTTGTTGTCATTTACATTGCGTGGGATTTGTGACCGCCTTATGGCGAAGAGCTAGCTCCCGCTTGGGGATGCCTTTTTTTGTTGGATTCATGTATATATTTTGTTGTACCCATTTTGGGGGCCAGTATTTACAAAGGAGACTCTGCCGAAATTTTCGGGAAAAATTGGTATTGTTTTTAAAAAGGGTTTTACATGACTTATTTGATAAACTTGCTTCAAATGATTGGGTTTTCTTCACTCTTTTGCTTAATTGGTTTTGTTTTCTGGGCTTTGGCTTACTTATTTTACGGACGTCTTTAGACGTTTCGTAAACTTAAGTGCCAGTCACGTTCCGTACCCTGCGGGTCGTGACAAAGTTGGTATCAGAGCGATAGGTTTTACCTTTGTGAGTGTAGGATGACCCTTGGTAGATGGAGTAAGTGACTTAAGCAGGGTAACGTAGCGTGCGTATGTCCGCGGCATACTTACGATACGGTACTCCGCCTAAGTGACTTTAGGATACTTGCTTGAAAAAAAAAATTCCTTCTTCAATTCAGTGTATCCTATGATCCTATTGCACTGTCCTTACTATCCGTTTTCCTGTAACAGCCACTATGCCGCCGAAGGCTACGAGGGCACAGAGGGCTGCCGCCAGAGACGAGATTCGAGCTGGCTCGTCCGAGACTAGGACTGAGCAGGGTGGTATGCCTACGCCGCAGGGACAGACCGATCCACCTTCCCCAGGCCGTATGGATAGGCTCGAGACCGGTATGGAGGAGTTGCGACAGATGATGGGAGGCATGCAGGAGCTGCGTCAGATGGTAGGATCCCTAGTTGCAGCCAGTCGTACACCGAGGCCGGATGACGTACCTACTACATCACAGACGACCATGATACCTGCTCCTACTACTACCACCGTGGCCATTCCGGTTTCACTACAGGATTTCTTGAGGCTGAGACCTCCAGTATTCACCGGCACCGAGACAGCGGAGGACCCACAGACGTTCCTTGACAGTTTAGCCAGGATCTGCCGTTCGCTGAGATGTTCGGATGATCGATGGGTAGAGCTTGCGAGTTTCCGACTAGAGGGTCTCGCGCAGACATGGTGGGAGTCAGTCTTGAGAGGTCGAGCTGCAGATCTACCGCCTATGACTTGGGTCGAGTTTACAGCGGTCTTTCTAGCCCGTTTCCTTCCAGAGAGCGTTCGTGACGCCAGAGCTCGCAGCTTCGAGGCCTTAGTCAAGACACCTGGGATGACGGTGTTTGAGTATGATATCCAGTTTACACAGTTATCCCGATATGCTCAGTATTTGGTGGATACCGAGGAGAAGATGGTGAAGAGGTTCATACAGGGACTTGATGCCCAGCTATATCTTGCCATTGGCGCCCAGCACTACGACACTTATTCAGCTGCTATGGATACGGCATTGCGGATGGAGGCACGCATATCACGGACTTCGGCCGTTTCTGGGCCGAAGAGGATGCGCACCGATGTACCGCCTCAGAGGCAGCGCGCCAGATTCTTTCCGAGAGATAGGCCTGGCAGAGGATTTGGGCGGGGACAGTTATATGGTTCTTATCCCCAGGGGCAGCAGCCGTCGCCAGGATGTTTTGGGTGCGGGAGTCTGCACCATCTTGTCAGAGACTGTCCAGTGAGACGACAGGGAGCAGCGACAGTTCCGCATGTGACCCTACCACCATCACCACCCCCTCCTCAGAGAGCCCTACTTCCTACCCCAGGCGATGCTCCACGCCAGTTAGGTGCACCGAGAGGCCGTGGACGCGGCGGTCCTGTTCAGAGAGGACGAGGAGGCAGAGGCCGAGGTCGAGGTCAGCCCGCTATCGGTGGAGGACAGGCCCGAGTATTTTCTTTGACACCGCAGGATGCGCAGGCATCCAATGCCGTTGTGACAGGTACTTTGCCAGTTTGTTCTTTCGACGCACGGGTATTATTCGACCCAGGTTCCACACATTCGTACGTCTCTACACACTTTGCACCGATGTTGGGCCGTGAGTCATCGTCGTTAGATCAGCCGCTTGTTGTTGTTACTCTGGTAGGCGAGTCGTTTGTTGCTCGGTTTGTATTTCGTTTGTGTTCCGTTCGTATCGGGGAGAGGGATTCATCAGTTGATTTGATACTCCTCGATATGTTGGACTTTGATGTGCTTCTGGGCATGGATTGGCTAGCCACTTGTTATGCTTCGGTGGACTGCCGTGAGAAGGAAGTCAGATTTAGCTTTCCGGGAGAGCCAGTCCTTGTTATTCAGGGAGACCGCAGTGTCACCCTTCCCAGCTTAATTTCTTCTCTTCGCGCTGGTCAGCTCTTGCGGAAGGGATGTCAGGGATTCTTAGCGTTTGTTTGTGATACTCGAGCTGCAGAGGTTCCGTTGGACCGGGTCCCGGTAGTTTGTGAGTTCCCTGAAGTTTTCTCTGATGAGCTACCTGGGCTACCGCCTGAGCGCGATGTTGAGTTCTGCATTGATTTGATTCCCGGTTCGGGGCCTATTTCTATACCGCCTTATCGGATGGCCCCGGCAGAGCTTCGAGAGCTGAAGGATCAGTTGCAGGATTTGTTGGATAAGGGGCTCATTCGACCTAGTGTTTCTCCGTGGGGTGCTCCTGTCCTGTTTGTCAAGAAGAAGGATGGAAGTTTGCGCTTATGTATCGACTACCGCCAGCTGAACAAAGTTACCGTTCGGAACAGATATCCGTTGCCGCGCATTGATGATTTGTTCGACCAGCTTCAGGGTGCGGGGTATTTTTCGAGGATCGACTTGCGATCAGGATACCATCAGCTGCGAGTTCGACAGGAGGATATACCGAGGACAGCTTTCCGCACGCGCTACGGCCACTACAAGTTTTTGGTGATGTCGTTCGGACTCACCAACGCCCCAGCAGCATTTATGGATTTGATGAACCGTACATTCAGGCTGTATCTTGACTTGTTCATCATCGTGTTTATCGACGATATCTTGGTGTACTCCCGGAGCAGAGAGGAGCACGAGCAGCACTTGCGGATTACGTTACAGACTCTGAGGGAGCATCAGCTGTTCGCGAAGTTCTCCAAGTGTGCGTTCTGGCTAGACAGCGTCGGATTCTTGGGTCACGTGGTTACGAGAGACGGCATTTGTGTGGACCCGAAGAAGATTGAGGCTGTTCAGCAGTGGCCCCGACCTACATCGGTTACTGAGATCCGTAGTTTTCTAGGCTTGGCGGGCTACTACAGGCGTTTTGTTCAGGACTTCTCCCGTATAGCTGCACCGTTGACCAGTTTGACCCGGAAGGGAGTTCCTTTCGTCTGGACGGAGGAATGCGAGCGCAGTTTTCAGCAGCTGCGGACATGTTTGACTACGGCGCCGGTATTATCTTTGCCTTCGGGATCAGGCAGATTTGTTGTCTACTGTGATGCTTCGCGAGTGGGATTAGGATGCGTATTGATGCAGCATGGCCGGGTGATCGCTTACGCTTCTCGGCAGTTGAAGAAGCATGAACAGAACTACCCCACTCATGATTTGGAGATGGCTGCAGTGGTCTTTGCACTGAAGATTTAGCGACATTACCTTTACGGCGAGTCGTGTCAGATATTCACCGATCACAAGAGCTTAAAGTACATATTTCAGCAGCGAGACCTGAACCTCAGACAGCGTCGTTGGATGGAGTTGGTGAAAGACTACGACTGGGAGATCTTATATCACCCCGGCAAGGCAAATGTGGTGGCAGATGCGTTGAGTAGGAGGCCCGGGGGTAGTCTATCCTTTTTGCACGCAGTTCAGAGGCAGTCGTCAGCAGATTGGCAGATGTTATGCGACAACCGAGTTGAGTTCGAGTTCACTCAGACAGGGGGACAGCTCGCGTATGTTCGTGCACGCCCACGGTTTCTTGACCGTATATATGAGGCACAACGCAGTGACGACCGTTGCTCAGAGATCATGGCACAGGTGGGACAGGGCAGATTTTCCGAGTTCGTGGTTGACGATCAGGGGATTTTACGATATGGATCTAGACTGTGCGTACCAGATGCTAATGGATTGCGGCGCGACATTCTTGAGGAGGCACACCGATCAGTGTATAGTGTCCATCCCGGTTCCACCAAGATGTACCATGATATGAGAGAGACCTACTGGTGGGACGGGATGAAGAGGGACATTGCGGAGTTCGTTTCGAGATGCCTGACTTGTCAGCAAGTCAAGGCCGAGCACCAGAGGCCTGCAGGAGAGCTACAGCCGTTACCCATTCCAGAGCGGAAATGGGAGCAGATTTCGATGGATTTCGTTGTGGGTCTACCCAGGACCAGTCGAGGGTACGACTCCATCTGGGTGATCGTGGATAGATTGACGAAAGCGGCTCACTTCCTTCCAGTGAAGACGACTTTCAGCTTCGCTCAGTATGCTCAGCTCTATATTGACGAGATCGTGCGACTACATGGCGTACCGACTTGTATCGTGTCAGATCGTGGCACTCAGTTCACCAGCCGACTTTGGCAGAGACTTCAGGAGGCTTTGGGCACTCGTTTGAGCTTCAGCACAGCGTTTCATCCGCAGACAGACGGACAGTCAGAGCGGACCATTCAGACTCTCGAGGACATGCTCAGAGCGTGCGTTTTAGACTTTGGTGGTAGCTGGGACCGTCATTTACCTCTAGTGGAGTTCTCCTACAACAACAGCTTCCAGGATACTATTCAGATGGCACCTTTCGAGGCATTGTATGGGAGGAGATGCAGATCGCCCGTTTGTTGGACAGAGCTCAGTGAGAGCAGCATTTTGGTGCCGCAGCTCGTTGAGGAGACGACATCGAAGATACAGTTGATCCAAGACCGGATGAGAGCGGCTCAGAGCAGGCAGAAATCCTATGCAGACAGGCGCCGTCGCAGATTAGAGTTCGCAGTTGGCGACCATGTTTTTTTGAAAGTCTCTCCGATGAAGGGCGTGATGCGTTTTGGGCGAAAGGGGAAGCTTAGCCCTAGATTCGTAGGTCCCTTCGAGATCCTCGAGCGTGTCGGCGCTGTTGCATATCGTTTGGCTCTTCCTCCCAGCTTTCCCGATGTTCACCCCGTCTTCCATGTTTCGATGCTCCGCAAGTACCTTCACGACCCTTCGCATGCGATTCAGCACCCGACAGTCCAGCTAGAGCGCGACCTTTCTTTTGCAGAGCAGCCGGTAGCCATCCTGGATCGGCAGGTGAAGAAGTTGAGGTCGAAGATTATACCAACCGTCAAGGTCCTTTGGCGTAGCCTGAGTAGCGAGGAGGTTACCTGGGAGACCGAGGGCGAGATGAGGAAGAAGTATCCCCATCTCTTTGAAGGTACGCGTAGCTATATTTTTTTTTAAATTCGGGGACCGAATTTCTTTAAGGGGGGAAGATTGTAGCGTCTTGAAAAGTCGTTTTGGTGTTTTCCTGAAATTCGGTGAAAATTCGGTATTTTTCCGAAAACCGTCTTTCTCGATATTTTGCAGTTTAGGGCTAATTATACTTTAAATGGGTAGGTAATTACTTGTTTTTAGTAGCTAATGAGTTAATTATGAAATTTTGGTCATTTAAAATTTTTTCCCTATTTTTCAATTTTTTAATATTATTTTAAGCCGGTAAGAAAATACATTAAATAAGCGATAAATACAAATTTTTCCGGGCTAATTTTAATCTCTAAAATTATGATAATTATAATCTAGTGATAACATGAATTTTTAGTAATTTATTTTGATTTTTAACAAATTTTTATGTTATGAAACGAATTTATTGAATTTTGAGCTAAAACTTGCAATTTTTGAGTTGTAGGGGGCCTTTTTGCATAAAATTTCTTTTGTAAAACCCCTCTCTCTTTTTCCTCAGCCCTAGGACAGCCCCACCTTGTGTGAGACCAGAAAATTCTGATCTCTTTTCTTTAGTTGCTTTCTTGAGTGATTTAAGGGGTTTTTTGGATTTATTTTAATTAAAATGAATAAAGTAAGGTGCATTTGACTTTGTGGACTTGACCCATGACCTTCCCCACTTCCCCACACCCTCCCCCATTCCTCCTCTGGCCGAAAATCCTGCACACCCTCTTCTTCCTCTCTTTTCTTTTCATTTTCTTCAATTTCTTCAAGAAAATACATCAAAATCCATGATTTAATTCAAAAATCCAAACAAAATCCTTAAGCTATCATTATCCTTAGCCATTCTTGCTTGGATCTTGGTGTTGAGGCCATCATTGGGAGCAAAATTTTCTTGCTTGATCCATAGATCAAGAGGTATAATTTCTATCATGTTAAATTCTTTTGTTTAAGTTCTTATGTTAGATGGTTTAGTGTTAATTTAGTGTAGTTTAATCTAGTTTCTTAGGTTTTGCTTGAAAATTTTAGCTAGGGTTTTGTAGCTATAATACTTAATTAGATTGTTTTATAGTTAATCTAGAGGTTAATTAACTAATCCATATAGTTATCTTGTTGTTATAGTTTTCAACTTTGCTAAATTAGTTAATTTTAGAAGGGTGAAATTGTTGTTTTGAAATTTTCAAGAGAGGGTTTATGTTTAGTAGTGGTTTGTGAAACATGATTAGTGAGTGGATTAAGTTTTAGAAAACATTATTTAGTTGATTGAACCTAAATTGTTATCTAGTATTTTGTTAACCTAAATCTAAGAGGTGGACTTGCTAATTGGGTTTGAAATTAGTGTTAATTAAGTTTTCAAGTGTGGAAATTGATTGGATTTTGCTAGGTTATAAATTCTAGAATTAGTGGTTATGGAAAATAGGATTGGAATCATTACTTTTGTGTTGTAATTAGTGTTGGTAGATTGCTTGTAGTGTGCTTGGGTAAGTATGCTTTATTGTGGTCGTTTTGTCGCAAATCGGCGATTTTTGCACCGATTTTGGGACGCAATGCTTACTAGTTTTGTATATAAATTATGTGATGGATTAATTTTGATATCTTGTTGATTGTATGGCTTGTCCTACGACTTTTAGGATGCGTGAGTGCGGATTTTTGGGTAGTCGGGTTTTAGTTTCACCGGGCGACCCAAATCGGCGTTTTTCGGCAGTTTTGCGATTTTCGCGTGTGTTCCGCGCACTTTGTGCACGTTGTACCTAGCTAGCGAACTTTAGTAGTTTCGTTGGGGTTTTGCGTCGTTCTTGATATGTAACCTTATATTTGGTACTGATGTAAATTCCAGGTTCGGTCGCGGAAACGTCAGACGCGGCGCGAAAGGGAAAGGCGGTGATTGGACACAGCTAGCCAGGGATTCCGGTGAGTAGATTTAACATCTACGGGGGACGATCGTTTGGATGGCGCAAGTCGCCCGATAGATTTAGTAAACTGGAAAATAGTAAATTGGATAATCACTTGTGACATTAGAATAATAATACTGGCATGATAATTGCTGCAATTAGATCAATATGTTATATCCATATACGCAAACTCAATTGTAGGACACATGCACCATTACCAGGTTTTATATGCAGCACGAGCACTATTCATGTTTACACACACACCCTGGTAATTGCCATGCCACCACACTAGATAACCTTTAATTTAAACCTTTTACTAATTGATACTTAAATTGTGCTATTTCCTTAAAATGAAACCGTAGGATTGCTATTCATGTGCATGTACTTCATCATATTCATTGTTCATGCTTAATACATTAATCACACATCGCAACTTGATTATTGATATCATACGCATTCATTATCATTGATATATGCACTTATGAGGATTTCTTGAGATTTTATGATATTGCTGGATTTCGGGGGGAAAACCGCAAAATTTCTAAACTTATTATATTTTTAAATATGTAAAAATTGCGGTTTTCTAGTGATGTAAGTGTCGTCCACCATGAGTTTGCTGTGGATTTGGAAATCCGTGTCGAGGAGTGGAGGAACCGGCACGGGTACATGGTGGGCCCGGTAAGGTACCCCGGGGCAAGAGGAATGTGGTGATGACGTTGAGCCTGGCAGGGGACGGATTACCTACCGGTGACTGTTTGGGACGGCGGATATCCAGAGGATACCGACCGTGGCCGCTAGATGATGAGATATTGATATTTGAGATGGGTCAGCCGGACGGCTGAGGCCAGAGATACATTTATGAGATTTGAGACAGCTTTTGGGTGTCGTTGCTGGACACCGATTTTTGTCGATTCATTGACATTATGCTGGCTTTCTAAAAGAGTTTCAAAAACAAAAAGAGAATAAATATTTCTTATATATACATATTGAGACCTCAGATATTCATGTTGCATACATATTAGCACACTGATATGATATACACACCTGCTAGTGCATCCAGTCATACCTGTATTTTAGATGCTAGGATGCTTGTGTGCATGCATACGATAGCCTTTGCAGATGTTATTTATTACTCATGAGTTGGCAACTCACCCCCGTTGTGCCACAGTCTTTTGCAGGTCCGCTCCGTCAGTTCAGTAGCGGCGGGCGCACTTGTTCTTTTGCCTGTTTTGCTTGGGCTCAAGATTTGCTCATAGGTGGGTTATGTTATTATTTTGTACCACCTTGTATATTCTTGTATCTAGTGTACTCCATCTACTGTTTCTACCAGATTATTGTATATTGACCTAGAGATGAGATTGTGAGGTTTGTGGATTTTATGCTGTATTTTGGGGTCGAGCTCACTTGAGCCGACATGCTACTTTTTTTCATGCTTCCTTATGATTATTATGCTTGTTGTCATTTACATTGCGTGGGATTTGTGACCGCCTTATGGCGAAGAGCTAGCTCCCGCTTGGGGATGCCTTTTTTTGTTGGATTCATGTATATATTTTGTTGTACCCATTTTGGGGGCCAGTATTTACAAAGGAGACTCTGCCGAAATTTTCGGGAAAAATTGGTATTGTTTTTAAAAAGGGTTTTACATGACTTATTTGATAAACTTGCTTCAAATGATTGGGTTTTCTTCACTCTTTTGCTTAATTGGTTTTGTTTTCTGGGCTTTGGCTTACTTATTTTACGGACGTCTTTAGACGTTTCGTAAACTTAAGTGCCAGTCACGTTCCGTACCCTGCGGGTCGTGACAATATACTAGGATCCGGCTTAAACCAAAGCCCGCTAGTATAAACTGTCCGGACAGCAAACGTGCACAAGTGCGCGGATGCGAACGAACCCTGTCGCAAAACCATGCGACCTCTACTCATTTTGCCTAAAAGCGAAAAGATCTCTGTGTGGGACTCTAAAGACTCGACACTACGCTGGCAGTGGGTTTAACCACAGACCGCAAGCGGCACTGGCTGTACGTAACGATCCCCAGGTAGATGTCGATAAGAAGACTGACGAGGTGAACCCCATCTGAACTCCTACTGAGCCTGTATGTGACAATCTCCGTACAGTCCGGTCTGTTCGTCTGATACATCGCATGGCGGGCCTAGGGGGGCGGTGAACGTCAGTCCCCTAATAGCGGTACAAGTCGTGTCGGAGTGTAGCCCAGAACACCCTGAGATAACACTGGAAACCTACCAGTATATCTCGCTTGCCCTGGCCAGGGACTACTCGTGTAATGGCTCTCCTGGACACAGCGCGATGTCAACCCCCAATACCGGGAGAGACGAATCCTGTCTAACCGTCACTGCCTCCAAGTGCTTCGGGACTGCATCCAAAAACTACCTGTTTGCACGACTCCTTTGAGCCGTGGTAGGGTAGTAATCAAAGTGCAGTGGGAACACACTCGAGGCGAAGTGACAGTGTCAAGTCAGCGGACTAAGCAGTACTCATGTCACCTGGGAACTGATAACTGACGATAGGTATACTACCAACCAACAGTTCCCGACGAGTCCTGTCCAGTGTACTCGTAACCTAACAAGCACCCGCATACTATCCCAAGTACGACGTACTAACGGCTGTGGGACAGACCGTCTCCCACACTGGGATGAGAAGCGCATACGCTAGTCTACTCCGGAGTATCGATGCCCTGTCTCGATAGTCCATCGAGCAGGGAACTGTATAAGGATGTGCTTATAGATTACCCAGCTCCCACGAGTGCCAGCGCTATCACAATGCTGGTAATCAAGCAAAGGTCGTAAGGGCTCTACTAATATGTATATCAGCAATATGCTAAAAGAAACACATGCACATATTAAAAGCAGAAACAAACCAAGTAGCATACTACCATTTCGAGCAAGATTGTATATACAACTGTGAATATCCCAAGCTTCCATCAAGTAATATACAAACTAGTATGATACAGTAATGGCCTCTAGGGCATATACACTAACAATCTCCCACTTGCACTAAGGCCATGTACTGGCGTATCGAAGACCTATCATCTCGATCAGCCGCTCGAACTAAGTCTGGGGCAAGGCCTTGGTGAATGGATCTGCTGTGTTATCCTCTGATGCAACCCTCCGGACCTCGATCTCCTGGCGATCCACGATCTCCCTGATCAGGTGATACCGCCTTAAGATGTGTCTGGATTTCTGATGGGACCTAGGTTCCTTCGCTAAAGCTATAGCCCCGTTGTTGTCGCAATACAGAGGTATTGGGTCAACAATGGACGGAACCACCTGAAGTTCTCTCAAGAATTTCCTCATCCAGACAGCTTCTTTTGCGGCATCAGATGCAGCGATGTATTCCGCTTCCATAGTCGAGTCAGCAACGGTTTCCTGTTTGGAGCTCTTCCAACACACCGCCCCTCCATTGAGGGTGAAGAAAAAACCCGACATGGACTTGGAATCATCCTTGTCACTCTGGAAGCTGGAGTAAGCAAAGGCCTCAATCTGCAGGTCTTTTCCGCCATACACCAGGAACATCTCCTTAGTCCTTCTCAGGTACTTAAGAATGTTCTTTACTGCTATCCAATGTTTCTCCCCAGGGTTTGACTGATACCTGCTTACCACACTCAGTGCATAAGCCACATCCGGTCTGGTACATAACATCGCATACATTATAGAGCCTACCGCAGAAGCATAGGGTATAACAGACATGCGATCCCTCTCCAAATCAGTCTTGGGAGACATCTCTTTGGAGAGGGTGATCCCGTGACAAGCCGGTAGATTACCGCGCTTGGAATCTTCCATACTGAATCTCTTCAGTATGGTGTCGATGTACCTGGACTGCGAAAGTCCTAATATCCTCTTGGATTTATCACGGTAGATCTGGATACCCAGAATGTATGAGGCATCACCCAGGTCTTTCATGGAGAACCTGTGTGACAAGAATCCCTTGACAGATTGTAGCATAGGAATGTCATTTCCTATTAAGAGAATGTCATCCACGTATAAAACGAGGAATACTACAGTTCTCGCTACAAATCTACAATAGATGCATGGTTCATCTGGATTTTTGATAAAGCCAAATTCTTTGACCGTCTCATCAAAACAGATGTTCCAACTCCGCGATGCCTGCTTTAGTCCATAAATGGAATTGAGCAACTTGCACACCTTTCCGCTGCTCCCATCCTGAATGAAACCCTCTGGCTGGTCCATATAGACACACTCCTCTAAATGACCATTTAGAAAAGCTGTCTTTACGTCCATCTGCCAAATCTCATAATCGTGGAAGGCAGCAATGGCAAGAAGGATCCGAATGGATTTCAGCATAGCTACTGGAGAAAAGGTTTCGTCATAGTCCAAACCAGGTCGTTGACGAAAACCCTTTGCTACCAGTCTAGCTTTATAGGTCTCAACCCGTCCATCTACACCAATCTTCCTTTTGAAGATCCACTTGCATCCTACGGGTTTTACCCCATCTGGAGAAATGTCCAACGTCCATACTTTGTTGGTGTACATGGACTCCATTTCGGTCCGCATTGCATCCAGCCATTTTACCGAGTCGACGCTCTGAATGGCTTGCTGGAAGCTAGTAGGCTCATCACAGTCTATGATGCAATCCTCTCTATCCCCGTCAATGAGAAAACCGTAGTATCTCTCGGGCGGATGAGACTGCCTACTACTCCTGCGGAGTGGCGTGGGAATGTCCTGATCTTTCGAACCCTCTGGTTCTACTAAGCTTTCAGTAATAGCTCGTGGTTCTGGAATTTCTTCCAGTTCTATTGCGCTCCCACTTAATTCTTTTTCTATGAACTGGTGTTCTAGAAAGTGGGCATGGCGAGAAACAAGGACTTTTTGTTCCTCTTCGCAATAGAAGTAATATTCCTTGGAGTTCTTTGGATATCCCACAAACTTGCACTGTACTGAGCGTTCCTCGAGCTTTTCCGCATGCTGTTTTTTTACAAAAGCTGGACATCCCCATGTCTTAATGTGATTAAGATAGGGTCTCTTCCCACACCACATCTGATATGGTGTAGTATGCACAGTCTTAGTTGGAACTCGGTTCAAAAGGTATGCAGATGATTCTAGCGCATATCCCCAGAACGATCGCGGCAACTCAGCATTACTCATCATGGACCGTACCATATCCAATAGGGTTCGGTTCCGTCTCTCCGATACACCGTTATGTTGCGGAGTGTATGGAGGAGTAAGCTGAGAGAGAATTCCATTCTCTTTTAAGTAACTCAGGAACTCGGCACTCAAGTATTCACCACCTTGATCAGATCTCAGTGTCTTTATACTTTTGCCTGTTTATTTTTCTACTTCATTCTTATATTCCTGGAATTTTTCAAAAGCCTCGGATTTATGTTTCATTAAAAAGACATAACCGTACCTTGAAAAGTCATCCGTAAAAGTAATGAAGTAAGAATAACCGCTTCGTGTATGTGTAGACATTGGACCGCACACGTCGCTGTGTACGAGTCCCAAGAGCGAGCTCGCTCTTTCTCCATGTCCAGTAAACAGAGTCTTTGTCATCTTTCCTTTGAGACAGGATTGACAAATTGCATACGATTGATATTCGAACGGATCCAAATATCCTTCTGCATGTAACTTAGTCAACCTTCTCTCATTGATGTGACCCAGTCTACAATGCCATAAGAAAGTTTTATTTATTTCTGGAGACTTTCTTTTGTGTGTATTCTGGACTTTGAAAATCTGTGGTTGGTTTAATACGTATATACCGTTGTTCAATGTACCTGACCCAATCAAAACTTGATTAAGGTGAATGTTCACTACATTACTTACAAATGCAAATTCATAACCTTCTTTAGGCAATAAAGATACAGAAATGATATTACAGGTTGCATTTGGTACATAATAACAACTACGCAAAACCAAAAAATGTCCATCCGACAATCCCAGGTGATAGTCCCCCACGGCCTCAGCATCCATGCTAGCACCGTTCGCAACTCTGAGGGTCATGTCACCTGTCTTCAAAACTCTACGCTTTCTCAACGCCTGCAAAGAATTACAGATATGAGATCGTGATCCGGTATCCAATACCCAGGATGTAGAGTTTATTGATAGACAGTTTTCAATAACATACACACCTGAAGCTGAAGCTGCAACTCGCTTCAAATCCTGTGTTCTGGCCTTCCAAGCCTTTCAATCCTGTTTCCAGTGACCACTTTTGTGACAATAGAAGCATTCTTCCTTCCCCACTAGCTTCCCCGCTACCTTTGTTGCTTTTCCTTTTCCTTTCGTATCTACTTTACCGACACCGCCTCTTGGTTTGGCGGGGGCTTTCTTCTTCTTACCCTTGGCTTTCGCCCTGGACCTAGAAGAGGAAGATCCTCCTACAAACAAAGTGGATGTCTCCCTACCCTTCTGTAGGGTGCCCTCAGCAGTCCTCAACATGTTCAGAAGTTCGGAAAGTTCAACCTCCTATCCTTGCATGTTGAAGTTAAGAATGAACTGGGCGTAAGTGGAAGGAAGGGACTGGAGAATCAAATCGGTATAGAGTTCATTCTCCAACGTGGTCCCAAGGTCCGCGAGCTCCTCAATGTAGCCAATCATCTTAAGCACGTGTTCAGCTACCGATGATCCGACGGCCAACCTTGCCGAAAAAAGCTTCTTCGACACTTCGTATCTTGCGATACGAGACTGCTCTGCATACAGTTCTTTTGTATGGAGAAATATGGACTCTAGGTCCATATTCTCGTGCCTCCTCTGATGTTCGTTGTCCATCGAGGCTAGTACGAGGCATCTGGCCCTCGCGCAATCTATCTCCCATGTCTTACAGATTTCTACATCCGCGACGCTGGAGGTGGGACCTGGGACAGGGGGAGCTTTGGTGGTAAGTACATACCCCAACTTGTCATAAGTGATTGCCATCTTGACATTCCTGAGCCAATCTTTGTAGTTTGGCCCTGTCAGTATATTTTTATCTAGTAATAACTTAAGTCCGGTCATGTTGGATGGTCGCTGCAATTAGGAGAGAGAAAAGAAACACTTTAGCATGATGCTCTTGCAAGTTTAGAGTGGTTTTTAGTTTGTCTAAACTGGATGGCTCCCACTGTCTCTCGAATCCCTTCTCAAACCGTAAAGAAAAGGATTAGTCAGGATCAATCTCACCGTACAATACTTGCTTAACCGTTCAGCCAGGCCAGTGTCGGTACTTCGAGGGAGGTTTTCCAGCGCTTTCGCGAAGTTCCTTAATTAAATAACCTCTTTTCCCTGTAAGCGTAGCCCCGCTAACACCTTTCTAGACACCTACTAAGTTTATAGCATTGATCGTTAAGTGAGAGTTTTCCCGAGGAGTAGCATATACTCACAGTAGGATCGGGATCCAAATATCATCGCGTGATAAAACCGAAGGAATCCTACCAGAATCATCACACTCCAAATGGTATGCAGCGCTAGCAAGTTTCAGTACTTATGAAACTCCCGATGTGGATTTTTGCCCCATGCTCTTATGACCTTGACTTTGGCCAAAATATCATAAGTCACATGTCAAGTTCTACCCGTCATTCTCCTGGTTAATTTGGACCCACCTGTACCTACCCTTGACTTTGGCCAAAATGGCAGCACGACTGTCCCAAACCAACGCATCTATTTATGCTGCACATGAATACCCAATAGCTACCAATCACTATGCCTTGACTTTGGCCAAAATACATAGCTTGAATACTTTTTGACCATTCATGTGGAATGACGGAGGGCTACGGATGGTTTTGGCGAAACCGTGAACGTAGTGAACTTGATATAATCGATGGAACGAGATAGCTTTTAAAAGGAGTGGTTCAAGCTCCGCGTTTAAAAGTTTAGTTTTGAAAAGAACCGAGTGGTTTTCAAAGTGTTCCAGTCGACTTTTACTTGGTTTATTTTCTTGCATTAGTTCTTTTAATGCGTCCTATCATTTAATCCTACCATTAGAGAAAACAACCAAAATATGACGTACGCTTATGCCATTCGCATTCACTACGGGGCCCCGTCATCACCCGTTAGGTTACTTAACTAACGACAGAGCGGGGGCTGGGCTAGCGCGGCTGTAAAACATAAGCAACGCCTAAATAGTTATTATATATAAATATATATAGCAATGATAGACATTACAGATCACAGATGAATACATTGGATATACTAGGAATCCGCCATCCGTTCGAGCCTGCAACGAAAAGCGGATTACACGGTCGCGGTGAATAGCCAAATACCCCACCCAAGACCCCTACGGGTGCGGCAAACTACCCGCCAAGTACCCGAAGCGAAGCAACCTCCCTCACCACCGTGAGTAGGCCACTCGGCACTTCGAGATACCCGGTAGTTTGTGCACCCCCTCCATAGGTCTATCCTAGGAGCAAAAACAGTAAAAAGAATTATACAATGACGGCTACAACCCCGACCCGGTTGTGCGGCCATACAAATAATAATATTACATCAATTTACATGTTACAATGAATGAAAGAAAAGCAACACTCATCTCACATCCACCCCGGCTATTCACCCGCGACAATCCAACCCATTCATATACACATACCAATATCAAACACAGATCACAGATATGTATAACCCCGACTAATCGACATATAGCGATTAGCCGACGTTCAATACATACAAACATCACAGATATAACCGTCATAGTCAAAGTGTAGTGAAGTTCGGAAAAAATACGAATTTTAAGTCCACGTTGCCTACCCCGGTACTTGCGGGGAGGCAGAAAACGGAATAAAAATCGGATTTTTATGAGCTTAGGAAACATGGACTAGACATTAAAGGATCTTTGCTAAACAAAAACTTGCTAAAGCTAACTAGAAACTAGCTAAGTGCTAGAAAGGTTATACCTTTGGTCTTTATGTCCTTCTCTCCTTGCTCCTTGGAGTAGTGGAAGGAGGTCACCTTGTCGTCTTCTCCCGTCAAAGAAAGATCCACCCGAAAGCCTCAACCTTTGGCTTCAACTCCAAGCTAGAAGTAACTAGGGTTCAAGAAGTGCTAGTCCTTCAACCCTAGATGAGAGTAGAGATGATCAAGAGAGGGTTTTTCTCAAGCTCAAGTGTTTCTCAACACATGAGAGGGGAGAGCTTGAGGGAGAGGAAGAACAAGAGAGAGAAATGAAATGATAGAATGAGAAAAAATGTGAACCATTCTCACTAATATGTGTATATTATTTTAATTGAATAATTAGCTAGATAATTGTCATGGCTAATCATGACATGACCATTATCATTTCAATTTGCAAGGATCAAAAAGCATCTTCTAAAAGAAATGATGATGGTCAATGTGTCAACCTAGGTCAACAAGTCAAGGAGGTCAAATGGTCAACAACCATAACCATGCACAATTATTAAACTAATTATCAATTAACTATAATACACACATAAGCATTAGGGTTAATAAAATGACAATAGTCATTAACCCTAAACAAGGTCCTCTCCCTCTGTCTCAAACAACTGTGCATACACACCCGCATTCGTGATCCGAGGAACACGAATACAATGAGAAAACAAAAAACCAATCCCAAATCATATACTAGGATCCGGCTTAAACCAAAGCCCGCTAGTATAAACTGTCCGGACAGCAAACGTGCACAAGTGCGCGGATGCGAACGAACCCTGTCGCAAAACCATGCGACCTCTACTCATTTTGCCTAAAGGCGAAAAGCTCTCTGTGTGGGACTCTAAAGACTCGACATTACGCTGGCAGTGGGTTTAACCACAGACCGCAAGTGGCACTAGCTGTACGTAACGGTCCCCAGGTAGATGTCGATAAGAAGACTGACGAGGTGAACCCCATCTGAACTCCTACTGAGCCTGTATATGACAATCTCCGTACAGTCCGGTCTGTTCGTCTGATACATCGCATAGCGGCCTTGGAGGGGCGGTGAACGACAGTCCCCTAATAGCGGTACAAGTCGTGTCAGAGTGTAGCCCAGAACACCCTGAGATAACACTGGAAACCTAACAGTATATCTCGCTTGCCCTGGCCAGGGACTACTCGTGTAATGGCTCTCCTAGACACAGCGCGATGTCAACCCCCAATACCGGGAGAGACGAATCCTGTCTAACCGTCACTGCCTCCAAGTGCTTCAGGACTGCACCCAAAAACTACCTGTTTGCACGACTCCTTTGAGCCGTGGTAGGGTAGTAATCAAAGTGCAGTGGGAACACACTCGAGGCGAAGTGACAGTGTCAAGTCAGCGGACTAAGCAGTACTCATATCACCTGGGAACTGATAACTGACGATAGGTATACGACCAACCAACAGTTCCCGATGAGTCCTGTCCAGTGTACTCGTAACCTAACGAGCACCCGCATACTATCCCAAGTACGACGTACTAACGGCTGTGGGACAGACCGTCACCCACACTGGGATGAGAAGCGCATACGCTAGTCTACTCCGGAGTATCGATGCCCTGTCTCGATATTCCATCGACCAGGGACCTGTATAAGGATGTGCTTATAGATTACCCAGCTCCCACGAGTGCGAGCGCCATCACAACGCTGGTAATCAAGCAAAGATCCTAAGGTCTCTACTAATATGTATATCAGCAATATGCTAAAAGAAACACATGCACATATTAAAGCAGAGACAAACCAAGTAGCATACTACCATTTCTAGCAAGATTGTATATACAACTGTGAATATCCCAAGCTTCCATCAAGTAATATACAAACTAGTATGATACAGTAATGGCCTCTAGGGCTTATACACTAACACTAGTAACCAGAATATCTGATATAATATCCATATCCTATGTTGAGAAACCACTGTGTGACAACCAAAGTATAACCGATTGTAGTATAGGAATTTCACTTCCTACTCTGTGTATGTCATCCAAATACTAGGACACCACACCCTACTATCTTCTTAACAGATCCATCCGCTATTCTGATGAAGTCAAACCTATGACTGTCACATCAGAAACAGATGATCTATCTCCGCTATATCTGCTTTAGTCTATAAATAGACATAAGCTACTTATCCACTATGCTTCCGCTGCTCCCACTGACTACGACAACCCCCTGGCAGAGTCATATAGACGTACACTTCTAAAGCTAGTTTAGAACGACGCTATACTCATCCTCCTGCCAGGTCTCACAGTCTGGAACAACAGAAATGGCAAGTCTGGGTAAACAAGAACCTTCCTGTCACCGTTTTTGAGCATACCGAAGTACCTCTCGAGTGCCTGAGGTTACCCACCATGTCTGCGGAGTAGCCAATGGAATGTCAAACCAGATTGAATTTTTAGGTTCTTATCAAATTTTCAGTAATCGTTTGCGGTTCTGGAATCACTTCCAGTTCTACCATACTCCCACTACTATTTTCTGAAAAAATCCATTTTTATTAAAACTGTGGCGAGCAAGAACAATATCACTATTGATCTTCCAGATGGTAGAAAGTCAACCCTCGTCATAGCCCGGGTCAACCCACAAACAGCCATTACAGAAACGTGCATTGAGTTATCCAGAGTTTGGTCTTAAGCATAAGCCGGACAACTCCCCGTACCTTAACATCGTTAAGACATGAACCGTTCTATATCCAATATAGAAACAGAGGCACTGATTTAATTGGAACCAGATTCAAATCATGCAGCTGTCTCCAGTGCATGTCAACTAAATGGAAGGAGGCTGATCAGCGTTACTCAACTTAGGAATGCATCCAGATATGAGTGACCTGAAAGAGAAACAAGTTTCTCAAAACCATTACTATCAACTGAATACTATACACAAGTATCTACATCTTCGATCACCTTGAAGAATCCCGATACATGCAACATCTGGTTCTCTACTTTACTCTTATACCTATAACTTCTCAAAACTTAGACCTTGTATTTCTACGAAACATTTGTCTAAAAACTAGAGAAGTCATAAGTAAACAGAATATAGTACGAGTACCAACCCCTCTGTCCCAGTGGACACTGGACAATATAAAATACTCTGTATAAGTCCCCTGAGTCTAAAAGCTCATTCCCTGTGTGTCGTAGGTTGAAAACTGTACTTATGGTTAAGAAGAATTACACTGCTGTTTACTGCTCCTTACCTAACCATCCACTGATATAGGTAAATGTCATCGACATAATTCCAAAAAGTTATATCTCACTCTATAAAAATAGATGTACAGATATATCAATTTGAAATTGGTGCATAACAACGTATTCAAAACCAAATATTTGACGTCCGACAAACAACCCAGGTGATTTCCTCAAATATCACCAATTACAACGAATCCCGATATAATGAGGATGATCACCCAATTCCCAATAACTTACTCCCACTCATCATCTGTAAAACCATACTGATGTGAGAATCGTACCGGGAGTGAAAATACATACCCTGGAGCAAGTGTCTAATTGGGAAATCAGTTTTCTATTAACAATGCACAGTGAAAATGAAACATGTAAATGTTTCGAAGGGGTATCCGGGTATTCCTAGTAATGCCTCTTTCATTTTCGAGATTCACAACTGTAACCGTATATTTCTTTGCCATCTCTCCAAATCCCTTCATATGTCTTTAGTCATTACCTTCTGTACATCCCTTTAGGCTAAATGGTTTTCTTCCTTCCCTACCGTTCGACACCAGCCTATGGTTTGGAAGAAGACTATCCAATAAGTATAATGGGTGTACTCTCCTAATCCTAGAAGTACTCGGAACCTGAGAGAAGGTGAAGATAAAAGACAACTGAATAAACCTTATTCCTATTTCTCCTGAACCAGAATCCATCCCCGAACTGGAACAAGTCCTTTCGAGTTCGTATATAACCATACGATGGAGTATCCAAATAACTTTGGATCTTCGTAGTGATACGGAGTGTCCTGGAGAAATACAAAGGTGGGGTAGGAGTGGCGATGAAAAACTTGGTTTGGTCATGAATAGCATGTAAGTCCACGTTGCGACCCCCGGTTCTTACGGGGAGGCGGAAACGGTATAAAAATCAAATTTTTAGTGCAAGAAGCAACATGGACTAAACAAGGTCGGGATCGTGTCTAAACTAAACTAGCAAATACGCTAAAAGGAGTTAGCTACTCGGATGAAGGTTATACCTAAACTTGAACTCCTTCTTCTTGAAATCTTGTAGAGGTTGATGGTTCTCTTTTGTCGCCTTCTTCCGTCGAAGATGGATCCACCTCGAGGGTTCGACCTTGGGCTCTTTCTCGGACTTGGAGTGAACTAGAATCTCCGGCTTGCTAATCCTTTGATCCTAGAGTGAGTAGAGAGTGACTAGGGTTTTCTTTTCTTTTTAAAGAGAAGGATTCTCAACTCATGAGAAGGTTTCTCTTTGCTAGAGGAAGAAGAAGATGAAGAGAGGAGAGAGAGAGGTTATGATAGAATGAGCAATTCTTTTCTTTCTTCCAACCATAATGCAAAAGAAAAGAATTATCTAATAATAATAATTGAAAATGAGAATAGTTGATGGTAATTTGGAATGACCACTAACATGCTTCATTTAAAAATGTAAGCATAAATCAAGGAAGACTTTTTAAAGCATGATGGTGGTCAACATTCAACCATGGTCAACAAGTCAACCATGGTCAACAAGTCAACAAAATCAACCATAACAAAATTCTCATTTAATTACTATTATAAATAGATAATCCATAAATCCATTAGGGTTTGGAAAATGATAACTGTCAACTGTGCATATGCACCCGTTCCGAAACCCTAATGGAAAAACTCATCCTCCGCCTCAAGCAACTGTGCATACACACCTGCATTCTCGTTCCGAGGAACAAGAATACCGAGATATAAAAGCAACCCCAAAACATATACCAGTATCTGGCTCAAACCAGAGCCTGCCAGTATAATCCGTCCGGACTCCAAACGTGCACAAGTGCGCGGATGAGAACGAACCCTGTCGCAAAACCATGCGACCTCTACTCTGTTTTGCCCAGAGGAGAAAACCCTCTGTGTGGGACTCTAAAGACTCGACACTACGCTGGCAGTGGGTTTAACCACAGACCGCAAGCGGCACTAGCTGTGCGTAACGGTCCCCAGGTAGATGCCGACAAGAAGGCTGACGAGGTGAAACCCCATCTGAACTCCTACTGAGTCTGAATGTGACATTCTCCGTACAGTCCGGTCTGTTCGTCTGATACATCGCATGGCGGGCCTAGGGGGTGGTAAACGTCAGTCCCCCAATAGCGGTACAAGTCGTGCCGGAGCGAAGCCCAAAACACCCTGAGATAACACTGGAAACCTACCAGTATATCTCGTTTGCCCTGGCCAGGGACTACTCGTGTAATGGCTCTCCTAGACACAGCGCGATGTCAACCCCCAATACCGGGAGAGACGAATCCTGTCTAACCGTCACTGCCTCCAAGTGCTTCGGGACTGCACCCAACCACCACCTGTTTGCACGACTCCTTTGAGCCGTGGTAGGGTAGTGATCAAAGTGCAGTGGGAACACACTGTAAGTGCACGGCGGCGCCCCGGCCGTCAATCCGACGCCGGAATGCGGAAGCGGTGAATAACTTAAATTTTTGCGGACTTAGCAAACCGGCACCACCGCGCACTATAACCCGGATCGAACCATTAACTAGTCTAAGCTAACTAGAAGATGGGTTAGAGATATACCGACGATCCAAGTCCTCCGGTCTTCTCTCCAATCCGATCTCCTCGCGGGATCTCCGTCCGTCTCCTCCTCGTCGCCGGAAGTGCACCACGTCGCCTACAGCGTTTACGGGCTCCCACCTCAATGCCGAGGCAACTCGGGCACGAAGCCGGCTACTCGACGTGCCCAAGGTTCGTTGTAGAATATGTAGTGTGCTTGTGTCTCTTTTTGGGGTAGTGGAGGTTGCCATTGGTGGAGGGATGAAACAAGAACAAAGTGTGGAGGAGCTTGGGGTATTTTGGAGCATGATATGAACAAAAATAGCTCCCCAAATAATTTGGACAGCCCCAAAGAGCTTGGGCCGGCCATGACTTCAAGAGTGGAGAGAATGAATGAGAGAGAGCCAAGGAAGGAGTGGTGCAACCATAACAATAATCCCAAGCATCCAAAAAACCAATCATGAAAGAATATGATCACAAGTGTAAACTAACACTCCACCAACCTCACCCCTCATCATCATCAACCATCATGTCCCTCCATCATCATACATAAGTCAAGCCATGATGAGGTTGTGAAGTCAAGTCATCATGAAGAAATCAAGTCAAAGGATGGTGCTATCATGATACAACAATAAGCAAATACCCCCTCCACAAATACTTATTTGCAACAATGCAAATAAGCCCTCCTCTACCAATCTTCGGCCAATGAACGGAACAATGGAAATTAGCCGAAACGGAAAGCAAACTGGCAACTCCAAAAAACTGGTCCCGTAATAAATTACAGGAAAACCCCAATACTGTGCATACACACCCGCATCTGTATTTCGACCGAAATACAAATGCAATGAGACAAAATCTCCACTGTACTATACTAGAATCCGGCTTATACCAAAACCGGCTAGTAATATCTGTTCGATCCTGATCCGTGGAATACCGCACGTATCTGATCGAACCCTGCCATATAACCATACGGCCTATAGTACAATCTGTCCGATCCTGATCCGTGCAATACTGCACGTATCTGATCGGACCTTGCCATATCTCCATACGGCCTCTACAACCTTTCGCCCGAAAGCTGAGTAACTGTAAGTGGGGAACTCTAAAGACTCGTCAACACCTTGGTTGTGGATTTAACCACTAGCACGTCAGAGGTATAAGCCAATACGTGACGGGCTACCAGGTACTGACCAAATGGGACGTCGATGAGGAAGCTCACCCCGACACCCAACTGAGCCTGTCAGTGACAATATCCGTGCAGTCCGGTCCGTTCGTCTATGAGCATCGCATGGCGGGCCTAGGGGGTTGGTAAAAGTCAGACCCCCAAAAGCGGTACAAGTCGTGTCGGAGTGTAGCCCAGAACACCCTGAGATACTACTGGAATACCTACCAGTAAATCTCCTTGCTTTGGCCAAGGACTTTGTGTAATGGCTCTCCTAGACACAGCACGACCTCACCCCCAATACCGGGAGAGACGAACCCCTGAAGATACGCTCACTGCCTCCATGTGGCTCGGGACTGTACCCAACTAAAACCTGTTTGCACGACTCCTTTGAGCCGTGGTAGGGTAGTAATCAAAGTACAGTGGGAACTCACACGAGACAAATGACGATCCCCAGGTCGATGAACTAACCTGCACACATGTCACCAGGGAACTGCCATCTGACGTCTGGTATATGACCAACTAGCATGTTCCCGGCGAGTCCTGTCCGGTGTACTCATAACCCAATGAGCACCTGTATACATCTTAGGTGATCCAACTGACACCAGTGGCTTGTGAGACCGGCCACCGCCCCTCGTCGGGGTCTCGACTGTATACACTAGTCTACTAATGGAGTATCGATGCCCAGTCTCGAAACTCCCACGACTAGGGACCTTTTAAGGATATGCTTGTAGACCCCCAGCTCCCACTTATATGATCGCCTTCATACTGCTGGTGGTCAAGCAAGAATCCTAGGGGCTCTATCAACGTGTAATAGCGACGTGTCAGGTCACCTAAAACAGTACACGATGATAAAGGTAAACCAGATAGCATACTATCATCTCGAGTAAGACTGTCCTACCGGGATAGGTCCTCCCTCAATCATTACAATCACGTACCTGTGACCTAATAATTGACTCTGAGGGCACTACCTCCAACAATCTCCCACTTGCACTCAAGGCTAATTATTGCGATGTCGCATACTCACAGCCCGTGTGATACCGAACATCCAACTCCTCTACTAGTCAGTCTCACAAAGCTCGTTTGCGGAGCTATTGCGTTCGAGGAATAGCCTCAGTGAGTGGATCCGCTTTGTTGTTTCTTTCTATGTCTCTCTAAATCTCAAGTTCGCGGAGAAACCCATCTCCCGAAATGAGCAATACCTGTCTTAGAATGTGTCTGGATGTCTGATGGGACATAGCTCATAAATGAGCTCCAAATCCAAACTTCTTAGACTGTATCGTCAACTGAACTTAATCAGTATCCTGCGCCATGCCACCCTCAGTATTGCCTTGGACCACCTATCCAAAATACTGCCCCTCATCAGAAGGAAAACTATAGCTCTGACAACCTCCTTGTCGTCCATGTCACCTTGGAAGCCTGGAATGATAACTGTTTCCCGAATGAGGCTGTCGTTATCATATCCCTAGAACATCCACTTATGTTCTAAAACTGCTTCCGACTGTTTCTCCAGGATTGGATTAATGTCAACTTATTGCATCTAGTGCAAGAACAATATCTGGTGTGGTACTTGACATCTCATGATTGACTCAATTGCCTAAGCAAGTGATCTGCCAATCATGCACATCCCTCTCCCCTTTAGTCTGTAAGACACCTTTAGAGAGGGTGACTCCGTTACCTGCAGGTACACTACCGTGCCAGGAGTCGTCCATCCTAAATACTCTTAGAATGCTGTCAAGTACCCTGATTGGGAAACCACCCAAATCAAGATCTAAGACCATAGATCTAGTAACCAGTATGTCAGATATAATGTCCAAGTCCATTGTGGAGAAACCACTGTGTGACGACCAAAGTATAACCGATTGTAGTATAGGAGTTTCTTTTCCTACTTTGTGTATGTCATCCAAATACCATGACATCACACCCTACTACCTTCTCAACAGATCCATCCCCTATTCTGATGAAGTCAAACCCATGACTGTCACGTCAGAAATAGATGATCTATCTCCGCTACATCTGCTTTAGTCTATAAATAGACATAAGCTACCTGTCCACCAATGCTTCCGCTGCTCCCACTGACTACGACAACCCTCTGGCAGAGTCATATAGACGTACACTTCTAAAACTAGTTTAGAATGACGCTATACTCATCCTCCCGCCGGGTCTCGCAGCCTGGAACAACAGCAATGGTAATTGTGGGTAAACAAGAACTTCCCTGTCACCGTCCTTGAGGCTACCGTAGTACCTCTCGGGTGCCTGAAGTTACCCACCTTATCTGCGGAGTGGCCAATGGAATGTCAATTCAGATTGAATCTTAAGGTTCCTTATCAAATCTTCAGTAATCGTTTGTGGTTCTGGAATCACTTCCAGTTCTACCATACTCCCACTTCTGTTTTCCTGAAAAAATCCATTTTTAATTTAAAACTGTGGCGAGTCAAGAACAATATTGCTATTGATCTTCCAGATGGTAGAAAGTCAACCCGCGTCATAGCCTGGGTCAACCCACAAACAGCCATTACAGAAACGTGCCTTGAGTTGTCCAGTGTCTGGTTTTAATCATAAACCGGACAACTCCCCGTACCTTAACATCGTTAAGATACGAACTGTTCTATATCCCATATAGGACCAGAGGCACTGATTTAATTGAACCAGATTCAAATCATGCAGCTGTCCCCAGCGCATGTCAACTAAATGGAAGGAGGCTGATCAGCGTTACTCAACTTAGGAATGCTTCCAATTATGAGTAACCTGAAAGAGAAGCAATTTCTCTTAATCACTACTATCAACTGAATACCACATACAAGTATCTACATCTTCGATCACTTTGAAGAATCCCGATACTTGCTACACCTGGTTCTCTACTGTATTCAAATACCTATAACTTCTCCAAATTCGGACCCTGTGTTTCCACGAAACACTTGTCTAAAAACTAGAGGAGTCATAAGTAAACCGAATATAGTACGAGGACCAACCCCTCTGTCCTGATGGACCCTGGACAACATACAATACTCTGTATAAGTCCCTTTGAGTCTAATAACTCATTCACTGTGTGTCGTAGGTTGAAAACTGTACTTATGGTTAAGAAGAATTACACCGCTGTTTAATGCTCCTTACCTAACCATCCACTGATATAGGTAAATGTCATCGACATAATATCAAAAGGTATATCTCACTCTATGAAAATAGACGTACAGATATATCAATTTGAAATTGGTGCATAAAAGCGGATATTCAAAACCAAATATTTGCCGACCGGCAAACAACCCAGGTGATTTCCTCAAATATCACTGATTACAACGAATCCCGATATAATGAGGATAATCACCCAATTCCCAATAACTTACTCCCACTCATCATCTGTAAAACCATACAGATGTGAGAATCGTACCTGGTAAATACATACCCTGGAGTAAGTATCTAATCGGGAAATCAGTTTTCCTTTAACATTACACAGTGAAACTGAAACATTGAAATGTTCCGATGGGGTATTCTGGTATTCCTAGTAATGCCTCTTCCAGATTCACAACTGTAACCGTATAGTTCTTTGCCACCTCTCCAAATCCCTTCATATGTCTTTAGTCATTACCTTCTGTACACCCCTTTAGGCCAAATGGTTTTCTTCCTTCCCTACCGTTCGGCACCAGCCTATGGTTTGGAAGAAGACTATCCAATAAGCATAATGGGTGTACTGTCCCGATCCTAGGAACACTCGCAATGCGAGAGAAGGTGAAGATAAAAGACACCTGAATAAATCTTATTCCTATTTCTTCTGAACCAAAATCCATCCCCGAACTGGAACAAGTTCCTTTCGAGTTCGTATATAACCATACGATGGAGTATCCAATAAACTGTGGATCTTCGTAGTGATACGGAGTGTCCTGGAGAAATTCAAAGGTGATTTTAGGATTGGCGAAGAAATACCTGGTTTGGTCATGAATATCTGTTGCAATTTACTTTGCCCTCTTACTAATCCCTTGCTTTGTCTGAACTTAATACCTTCTGCACACCATCGTTATGCTAATTGGTTTTCTTCATTCCCTACCGGTCGGCACCAGCCTAAGGTTTGGAAGAAGACAATCCAATTTGCGTAATAGGTGTACTACCCCTAAACCAAGGAGTACTCGTAACCTGAGAGAGGGTAAAAGGAAAAGACAACTGAATAATCCTATCCGTTTTCTCCAGAACCGGAAACCATCCTCGAATAAATTCTTTCGAGTTCGTATCTAACCATACGATGGTTTTGTCCAATGGAAGTGGACGTTCGTAGTAAAACGGGGTGTCCTGGAGAAAAGGGTAAAAGTAGGAGTGGCAATGAGGTTCGCAACTCTGACAATCCAAAAGCCAGTGTTTAAGAAGGTTCGGTCAACTTGGTCACTGAGTCATAGCCTTAGGGTCGGGTCAATGGTCGCTGCCAAAGAGAGAGAGAAAAGAAACACTCAGCGTGCACTCTAACCTAGATCAGAATGGTTACCAATTTATCTAATCTGGAAACCTCCCACTGTACCTCAAATTCTCCTCCAAACCTGAAAGAAGAATTAGTCGGGGTTACCCGAGGAGTATACCAACTCATCAGTGGGAATCGGGATCCAACTATCATTGCATGATAACGTGACGGAATCCGCTCACTCTATCACACTCCAGAAGGTATGCGCATATCTGGCAAGTTTCAGTTCTTTTGAAACTCCCGATGTAATTTCTGCCCCATGCTCTTATGACCTTGGCGAAGGTCAACAAATCATAAGTCACATGTCAAGTTCTACCCGTCATTATCCAGGTTAATTTGAATCCACCCGTACAAGCCCTTGACGAAGGTCAACAAGGCTATACGACTGTCCCAAACCAACGCATCTATCTATGCAGCAGAAAGGTAACAAGCAGCTACCATACACTATGCCTTGACGAAGGTCAACAAACACAGCATGAATACTACGTGCTACCCGTCTGAAACGACGGAGGGCTACGAATGGTTTCTGGCGAAAACCTTTAACCTAAAGAACTTGATATCGTTGAAGGAACGGATAGCTTTTTAGAAAATATAGTGACGAAAACCTTTACTAAAGAGGTCACTCCCGGTGAAGGGATCTCGGCTCTTTCCCCGTAGAATGAGGTGCAGGATATTCCAACTGAATACCACGATGCAAAGCAAAAGTAATCGGCTATAGTGAAGTTAATGCCCTGACGCAAACTTTTTGTCCAAGGGGTCACTCCCGGTGAAGGGATCTTGGCCCTTGCCTCGTCGACTGAGGAGCAGGATATTCTAACTGAATACCACGATGCAAAACAAAAGTAAACGTCCTTGCAGTAACAGCTTTTTGAAAAAGTGTTCCAACAACATCAGATTAGGTTTGTTTTTAACTTTGCATTGATCCGAATCAATGCAGTCCCATCAATTGATCACACCAAAAAGAACGAAAATATACTGATGTACGTATATGCCATCCGCATTCGCCACTGGGTCCCGTCATTACCCGTTAGGTTAGCTAACTAACGACAGAGCGGGGACTGGACTAGCGCGGATGCAAAACATATACAACATCTACTAATATATATACCAATATATTATATTTCGCTCAAGGCGTGAATAAAATGCAACATCACAGAAAATGAACAGCATCACAGAAACAATACAGATATATGGGATCCCCGGGTTTCACAGAGCCGCTGAAACCCGACGTTCCCCTGGTCGTGTGGATAGCCTGTGCAATGAAATCCTAGACCCCTACGGGCGCGGCAAGTCACCCGCCAAAACCTGAAGCAAGGCAGCCCCCTTCAGCGCCGTGAATGGACCACCCAGCACTTCACGGAATCCGGTAACTTGGGCACCCCTCCTCGGGGCAATCCTAGTACAGAAAGTAAAATATACATACACCGGGTACATCGACCGCAACCAGGTCGTGCCCCAAAATAATAATACAAACAGGCAGTGACGGCAGTCCACATGTCGGACGCTCGCCCCGCAATATCAAATGTACATAATACAACAAAACTGTACTAGCATTGCATCCAGGCTATCCCCCACGACCGATCCGCAACATCACAGCAAATACATAGAACATCAACGTGAAAGTCACGTTCGCAAATCCGTCTAACCGGGCTATAGAAGTTAGACCGGATTTACCGATCGAGTGACATTCACGGTCGCAGATATAATGTAAATACTGTGAAAAATGTGTTTAAAATATCCGACCGATCAAATTATACCAAGTGGGCCCCAAAACAATACTGTAGCAGTTACAGAAAATATGGGCCCAATTTTAATGTTCCAAAACCCCTGAAATAAACCCAGAAGGCATCTGTAAAAATTTGGTGATGTGACGTGCACAGTGCGCCGCGGAAGGGCGGCATGTATGGGGTTTCCGCGGCGGTTCCGCGCTCACACTGTAGCTTTACATCGTCGAATTTTTACAGAACTCTTATATTTTTTGGTAGATCACATTTCTGTCACCTGAAAAAATTTTGGAGACTGAAAAATTTCAACAGAAACTGTCGTGGGCAAATACGGGTTTTTGGACATTTCGATCGATCGGAACTCAAAAACACATTACACAAAGCTAGACTTAGTTAATGGGGAGGCTCTGATACCACTGTAAGTGCACGGCGGCGCCCCGGCCGTCAATCCGACGCCGGAATGCGGAAGCGGTGAATAACTTAAATTTTTGCGGACTTAGCAAACCGGCACCACCGTGCACTATAACCCGGATCGAACCATTAACTAGTCTAAGCTAACTAGAAGATGGGTTAGAGATATACCGACGATCCAAGTCCTCCGGTCTTCTCTCCAATCCGATCTCCTCGCGGGATCTCCGTCCGTCTCCTTCTCGTCGCCGGAAGTGCACCACGTCGCCTACAGCGTTTACGGGCTCCCACCTCAATGCCGAGGCAACTCGGGCACGAAGCCGGCTACTCGACGTGCCCAAGGTTCGTTGTAGAATATGTAGTGTGCTTGTGTCTCTTTTTAGGGTAGTGGAGGTTGCCATTGGTGGAGGGATGAAACAAGAACAAAGTGTGGAGGAGCTTGGGGTATTTTGGAGCATGATATGAACAAAAATAGCTCCCCAAATAATTTGGACAGCCCCAAAGAGCTTGGGCCGGCCATGACTTCAAGAGTGGAGAGAATGAATGAGAGAGAGCCAAGGAAGGAGTGGTGCAACCATAACAATAATCCCAAGCATCCAAAAAACCGATCATGAAAGAATATGATCACAAGTGTAAACTAACACTCCACCAACCTCACCCCTCATCATCATCAACCATCATGTCCCTCCATCATCATACATAAGTCAAGCCATGATGAGGTTGTGAAGTCAAGTCATCATGAAGAAATCAAGTCAAAGGATGGTGCTATCATGATACAACAATAAGCAAATACCCCCTCCACAAATACTTATTTGCAACAATGCAAATAAGCCCTCCTCCACCAATCTTCGGCCAATGAACGGAACAATGGAAATTGGCCGAAACGGAAAGCAAACTGGCAACTCCAAAAAACTGGTCCCGTAATAAATTACAGGAAAACCCCAATACTGTGCATACACACCCGCATCTGTATTTCGACCGAAATACAAATGCAATGAGACAAAATCTCCACTGTACTATACTAGAATCCGGCTTATACCAAAACCGGCTAGTAATATCTGTTCGATCCTGATCCGTGGAATACCGCACGTATCTGATCGAACCCTGCCATATAACCATACGGCCTATAGTACAATCTGTCCGATCCTGATCCGTGCAATACCGCACGTATCTGATCGGACCTTGCCATATCTCCATACGGCCTCTACAACCTTTCGCCCGAAAGCTGAGTAACTGTAAGTGGGGAACTCTAAAGACTCGTCAACACCTTGGTTGTGGATTTAACCACTAGCACGTCAGAGGTATAAGCCAATACGTGACGGGCTACCAGGTACTGACCAAATGGGACGTCGATGAGGAAGCTCACCCCGACACCCAACTGAGCCTGTCAGTGACAATATCCGTGCAGTCCGGTCCGTTCGTCTATGAGCATCGCATGGCGGGCCTAGGGGGTTGGTAAAAGTCAGACCCCCAAAAGCGGTACAAGTCGTGTCGGAGTGTAGCCCAGAACACCCTGAGATACTACTGGAATACCTACCAGTAAATCTCCTTGCCTTGGCCAAGGACTTTGTGTAATGGCTCTCCTAGACACAGCACGACCTCACCCCCAATACCGGGAGAGGAGAACCCCTGAAGATACGCTCACTGCCTCCATGTGGCTCGGGACTGTACCCAACTAAAACCTGTTTGCACGACTCCTTTGAGCCGTGGTAGGGTAGTAATCAAAGTACAGTGGGAACTCACACGAGACAAATGATGATCCCCAGGTCGATGAACTAACCTGCACACATGTCACCAGGGAACTGCCATCTGACGTCTGGTATATGACCAACTAGCATGTTCCCGGCGAGTCCGGTCCGGTGTACTCATAACCCAATGAGCACCTGTATACATCTTAGGTGATCCAACCGACACCAGTGGCTTGTGAGACCGGCCACCGCCCCTCGTCGGGGTCTCGACTGTATACACTAGTCTACTAATGGAGTATCGATGCCCAGTCTCGAAACTCCCACGACTAGGGACCTTTTAAGGATATGCTTGTAGACCCCCAGCTCCCACTTATATGATCGCCTTCATACTGCTGGTGGTCAAGCAAGAATCCTAGGGGCTCTATCAACGTGTAATAGCGACGTGTCAGGTCACCTAAAACAGTACACGATGATAAAGGTAAACCAGATAGCATACTATCATCTCGAGTAAGACTGTCCTACCGGGATAGGTCCTCCCTCAATCATTACAATCACGTACCTGTGACCTAATAATTGACTCTGAGGGCACTACCTCCAACACACACTTGAGGCGAAGTGCCAGTGTCAAGTCAGCGGACTAAGCTGTACTCATGTCACCTGGGAACTGATAACTGACGATAGGTATAATACCAACCTGTCAGTTCCCGACGAGTCCTGTCCAGTGTACTCGTAACCCAACGAGCACCCGTATACTATCTCCAGTACGACGTACTGATGGCTGTGGGACAGACCATCTCCCACACTGGGATGAGAAGCGCATACGCTAGTCTACTCCGGAGTATCGATGCCCTGTCTCGATAGTCCTGCGACTAGGGACCTGTATAAGGATGTGCTTATAGATTACCCAGCCCCCACTAGTGTGACTGCCATCACAACGCTGGTAATCAAGCAAAGATCCTAAGGGCTCCACTAATGCGTATAAGTGATATACTGAAATAAACACAAGTACACATTGAAGTAGAAACAAACCAAGTAGCATACTACTATTTTGAGCAAGATTGTATATACAAGGTGAATATCCCAAGCTTCCATTAAGTAATATACAAACTAGTATGATACAGTAATGGCCTCTAGGGCATATACACTAACAATCTCCCACTTGCACTAAGGCCATGTACTGGCGTATCGAAGACCTATCATCTCGATCAGCCGCTCGAACTGAGTCTGGGGTAGGGCCTTGGTGAATGGATCTGCAGTGTTCTCTTCTGAAGCAACCCTCCGAACCTCGATCTCCTTGCGATCCACGATCTCCCTGATCAGGTGATACCGCCTCAAGATGTGCCTGGATCTCTGATGGGACCTGGGTTCCTTTGCTAAAGCTATAGCCCCGTTGTTGTCGCAATACAGAGGTACTGGGTCAACAATGGACGGAACCACCTGAAGTTCTTTTAAGAACTTCCTTATCCAGACAGCTTCTTTTGCGGCATCAGATGCAGCGATGTATTCCGCTTCCATAGTCGAGTCTGCAACGGTTTCCTGTTTGGAACTCTTCCAACACACCGCCCCTCCATTGAGGGTAAATGTCACGCCCCGCTTCCCAGAGTACGCAAGATTGGGCACGTGACATAGCCAACCATGCTACCTGTGGGTAGGAAGTATCCATCCACAGTCACATTACGGTTGTAAGGATATCAAGAACAAGATAATAAGCTAATCTAATACATGTCCAAATCCATAATAACAAGAATCAATAAACAATAAGTGTGGAAGCTAATGATCCAAAACAATGAATAAACAATACGTCCCATAAAGCGGGCTCACATCTGGAAATGAAATGAAAATAAATAAACTAAACCCTAAAGAACTCACAGTTCAGCCTGCTGGCTGAAGTACTCCTGCTCGGTCGTCGACAGTGGTACGGAATCTGGGCCATGCAAAACCCAGACGTCAGCGCGTCATGACATCAAGTATATAATGTAAACATGATAATAAGCAATGCAAGTATGAACCTGAATAAAGCAGTAATAAGAAATAACAGAGCAGGGTAATGTGCAATGGTGACTAAACTGTCCTATCAGGTTTCTACTCTATAGTCTTTGAAACCAATTGATGAATCGTCGATGTAACTCAATAGTATCCCGTGCATGCCCGGGACCACGGTCATGATCCTCGGGGCTGAATCCGAGACGTGCCGCTAAGCAGTAAAAGGTAGTAGGATAGATGAGTGATGTCAGCATCAACACTCCGGAGCTGGCCAAGCCCGTAAGACTGATCAGAACAAGTATCGAACTGTTGAGTTACAAGTCGGTTTCACCTTTGATTTCCCCATACCCCCAAGCTATGTATGTCAGGTCAGGTATTCAGTAGTCAAGGACTAATGCCAACACAAGGTCGAGTAAAAGTAGGTCTGTCTGGATAGACAGCGGGAATGGTCAGGTTTGTCGGCATTAGGCATGAGATCAGGTAACAGGTCAGGTAATGTATAAAGGTGTCATGTCATGTCAAGAGTGTACGGTACCATATCATGTCAAGTAGGAAGTGTAACAGGTCATGTCAGGAAGCACAAGATGTCATGTGGGTGCTCATAATCAAACTATCATAAACATGTGTATAAATAAACAAGCATGAGTACTATTAGAACAATAAACTGGAACATGTAATATGATAGGCAAATAGATATAATTTCAAGGATATGGATGCACAGTTATTGATTAGGGTTACATTTATAGTTCCAATATTAATTAGGATGCAATTTATTAAACATGGAGTATTAATATCATATTATTATGTAGTAATGTGATCTATGGATGCAATTATATTTATCTTAAATGCGATGGATGCAAACGGGTATCCGAAGAGTTATAAAACTATAAAATGGTAGTGTGGGATGTACAACTAAGCAATATGTGATATAAATATTTATATAATAATATTAATATGGATAGCATATTCAAAGCGATTAGTAACTATAAAAGCTGTATTGATTAACCATGCACAAGAAGGTTCCGTTCAGAAATTCAGCGTCACCCTAATTTGTAAAATAGCTTAAAAATAACAAACGTTCTCCAAAAGAGACGTGTCTTATACCAAAACAAAGATAATTCAATAAGGTTTTCAGTTTTATAAGTATAAGCATCTCAGGTTATCCCTACAAAAAGTTATGAATATTCAAAGTTGAAAGTTTGCTGCTGGAATTTCCCTGGACAGCAGTTTAGAGACGTGTTCATTTGCATTTTACGTTAATTAAACAATTTATTTTGCAAGTAAATATTTCATAGAGTTATAGTATTCTGAATTAGCTTCGTAACGAACTAAAGAACGTATCCTAATGATTTTTCTATGATTTATAATGAATTTTATAAGATAAGGTGTACAGTAAATTCAGATTTGTCATATCCGATTTTTCAACGACATTTCATATGTAAACTATAAGATTTTCAAATGTATAATATTATAAAATGAAGATTATAAAAGTATATAGCATGTAGCAAGATTAACTTGCCTCGATGGGTCGCGAATCGGGAAAACGGAACGTTAACCGTCGGCGGGGAAAACTCGCGACGGCGCACGGTTCACGGAATGAACCCAAACGACGAACAAAGGAACCACACGGGTCGGGGTATCTCGCTGGAACGTCGAGAAACGTCACCGGCACGACGGAATTCCGGCAACAAAAGAACAGTTAAAAGAAATGAGAAACGAGACATGAAGGAAGAAGAGAAAAATGATAAAGAGAAGTACGAGAGAATATATGAGGGAGAGGGAGGGAGAGGAAAAAGTGGAGAGAGAGAGAGAGAGAAAGTGGGGCCCACGGGGTTAAAGGGGAGGTTGCGATTGGCTGAGAGAATAAATTAAGAAGGATATAAAGATTGTAAAAATATTATATGGTTAACTTAAAGATTTAAAAGATAGGTAATGAACAGTAAGATATCAGGTTAGTTAGAAAAATATATGCGATGGTTTTAATAATATTAAAATTTAGGATTTTGGCGCCAAATGAAACATTTCCAAATTGCGTCCGGATTGGGTCCAAAAATTCGAAATTCAAATAATAGGATTTTAGGCGGGTTCCAAATTTTAAAATGAAATGTTTTATGATTAAAAAGCATACTCCCAAAACGGACACACGCACGTGCACGTAGCCATCCAAACTCGCCCGTTTCACTGAACGGGACGAGAATACAATGCACGGACGCTACCACGAGGCTAAGGGTGTCAAGTAGGCCAAGAAGAATATTTTCAATTTTATTTTGGGTGCTAAAATTTGTTATATGCAGAATGACTTAGCCGGTTAAAATTGTGCAATAAGAACCAAACAAGCAAGATAAATGAAATGAGCAATGCCAAACACTCAACCAGTAACAGAAATAGTATTATTGGGCTCGGGTGTTACATCATACCCAACTACAAAAGAATTTCGTCCTCGAAATTCCAAGAATTCAAGATAGATAACTACAGGAAAAGGTGAGGAAACTTCTGCCGGATCTCGTCTTCTCGCTCCCAAGTGGATTCTCCATGCGATCGATTACCCCAAGAGACTAGCACAAGGGGGATAACCTTGTTCTTAAGAACCTTTTCTCTTCGATCCTTGATTTCAACTGGTCGCTCCTCAAAAGTCAAGTCTTCTCGTACTGTTAGCTCCGAATGATCCAAAACGTGTGTTTCATCTCGAACATACTTACGGAGTTGAGATACGTGAAACATATCATGCACATTTGCCAAGGACTGTGGTAACGCCAAACGATATGCTACCTCACCAACACGCTCCACGATCTCAGGGGTCCAACGAACCGAGGACTGAGCTTTCCTCGCCTTCCAAAACGATTCACCCCTCTAGTCGGTGATATCTTCAAGAACACCAAATCACCCACGGTGAATTCTAGAGGTCTTCTCGATGTGTCAGCCCAACTCTTCTGTCTGTCTTGTGCTGCCTTCATATGATTTCTGATAGTGTTAACCTTCTCAACTGTCTGCATCACCAAATCTGGTCCCAACAATTTTCGTTCACCGACATCATCCCAACAAATAGGTGAACGACATTTACGACCATACAAAGCTTCAAACGGAGCCATCTGGGTAGTTGCCTGAAAACTGTTGTTGTAAGAAAACTCCACCAAGTGTAGATGATCCTCCCACGAACCCTTGAAGTCCAACATGCATGCTCTCAACATATCATCAAGAGTTTGGATCGTTCTCTCCGACTGACCATCAGTTTGAGGATGATAAGCTGTGCTAAACTTCAATCGCGTCCCCAAACTTTCCTGTAAACTCCTCCAGAAGTGTGATAAGAACCGAGTGTCCCGATCGGACACGATGCTCACCGGTACTCCATGCAATCTTATGATCTCCTGCATGTACCGCTCTGCCAAAGTCTCTATTGATTGACCAACCCGAAAAAGAATAAAGTGAGCTGCCTTGGTCAACCGATCAACAATCACCCATACTGCATTGTTTCCTTTTGGACTCCGCGGTAAAGCCGTCACGAAATCCATGGTTATATGTTCCCACTTCCACTGAGGAATCGGAAATGGTTGCAATAAACCAGCAACCATTTGGTGTTCAGCCTTGACTTGCTGACATACCAAGCACTTAGCCACGAAGCGAGCAATCTCCCGTTTCATGCCTTCCCACCAGAAATGCTGTCGAATATCTTGGTACATCTTTGTCCCTCCTGGATGTACAGAGTAAACTGAATTGTGTGCCTCCTTCATAAGCTCTTCACGCACATCCCCTTTTGGCCCACACACACGGCTACCATACCTCAACGAACCATCTTCGTGGATCAATAAATCTGTTCGTAGTCCGGCTTCAACCTGCTCTCGAAACCTTTGCAGTCTAGGATCCTGCGATTGTGTCGCTTTAATCTTCTCAACTAAGGACGACTGTACTTGCAACTGCATCAACTGTCCTGTAGCATGGGGTAGCACAACCTCCAAGTCGAATCTCCGAAAATCCGTAATGATCTCTCTCTGTGCAGTCAATACCTGAATTGCCGGTAACCGACTTAGCGCATCTGGCACGACGTTAACTTTTCCCGGATGGTACTTAAGATCAAGGTCGTAGTCGGCCATCAGCTCCAACCATCTGCGTTGCCTCATGTTCAATTCCTTCTGAGTGAACACATATTTCAAACTCTTGTGATCCGTAAAGACTTCAACTCTCTCGCCCAGAAGGTAGTGTTTCCAAATCTTCAGGGCGAAGATCACGGCTGCAAGCTCTAAGTCATGAGTCGGATAGTTCTTCTCATGAGTCTTCAGTTGTCTCGATGCGTAAGCGACGACTTTCCCATTCTGCATTAAAACACATCCCAATCCTTTTCCAGATGCGTCGCTGTGAATCACCAGTCCTCCTGAATCATCCGGTACGGTTAGGATAGGGGCGGTTATCAACTTCTGCTTCAACATCTCAAAGGCCAATGCATATCCATCCGTCCAAACAAACGGTACCTCCTTTCGTGTGAGCTTGGTTAACGGCTCAGCTACGCGAGCGAAGTTCTCCACAAATCTTCTGTAGTATCCGGCGAGTCCAAGAAAACTCCTTATCTCTGCAACATTCTTTGGAATAGGCCAGTCTCGAACTGCTGCAATCTTTTCGGGATCGACGGCGATTCCATCGCCCGACACGACATGCCCCAGAAACTTCACTTCTTCCAGCCAGAATTCACACTTACTCATCTTCGCAAATAATTTCTCTTGTCTCAGCGTTTGCGGTGCGATCCTTAAGTGCTCAGCATGCTCCTCCGGACTCCTCGAGTACACCAGAATATCGTCAATGAATACCACAATAAACTGGTCCAAGAACGGTGAAAAGATCCTGTTCATCAAATCCATGAATATTGCCGGCGCATTAGTCACTCCGAAGGGCGTCACTAGATACTCGAAATGTCCATATCGAGTTCGAAACGCCGTCTTGCAAATGCCTTCTGCTTTCACTCGGACCTGATGATATCCCGATCGCAAATCCAATTTCGAGAACACCCTCGCGCCACTAAGCTGCTCAAAAAGCTCTCCAATGCGAGGGATCGGGTACTTGTTCTTAATAGTCACCCGGTTCAATTCTCGATAATCCATGCACATCCTTCTCGTGCCATCCTTCTTCTTTACTAAAAGGACTGGAGCTCCCCAAGGTGAGTTGCTGCTTCGAATCCATCCCTTCTCGAGTAATTCACCAACTTGTTTCTTAACTTCTTCCAATTCCACCGGTGCCATCGGATAATAAGATTTTGATACTGGCGCTGCACCAGGAATAAGGTCAATCGCGAACTCCACATCTCGCTTTGGCGGTAAGCCCGAAATATCTGCAAACACATCCATAAAGTCGCGAACAACTGCCGGCTCTTCATTACTATTCACTTCCATAGTCGCAAGAACACTGTTTGTCGGCCTAGCCCTAAACTCGACTGGCCCGACAGAACTGCTTCCTTACCGCAACTGCTGTCTGCATCGTTGGCCGCGAAAGGTCCAGCGAGACTACTGAGTCTCGTCCACTCCGCTGCATGCACGTCCACGGTTGCTCCATTCTGCCTTAGTCTGATAAATTTCTTCCCTTTCCTCCGCGCAGTCTGCGGGAAGAACATCTCCAGGGGGTTCTTAGAAAAACTTCGCCCAACTGATCGGCTTGGGCAAGCGGGTCTCCTCCACAAGCCGTCACTCTCGGGCGTAATCCACTAACTGAATGCGCACCACATCAACTCCTTTGTCCTATGGAATCTGTGTCGCAATCAGCAAATTCTCCGTGTCGCTAGCCACGGCTCGGCTGGCAACGGCTCCTCCAGAAAAGTGAAAGTAGACGGATCCAAAAGTCTGAAATTTGCTACGGTCCTTACTCGGTCAACTGGTCTAGTTCCAACATCGTTTACAGACTGCTGAACGATCTGCAAACCTTCCTGAAACAAGTCCGCTTGCTGCTGGATCAGCTCGGTCTGTTTCTTTGATTTCCAGCATTTCTCTTATCACTCCAAGCATGGCGGCTTCATTCACACGCCTCTGGTACGTCTTCAACTTCTTACCTGTCATAATCCTGAACTCAAAACACCCAACATTAGCATGATGATAGATTCTGAATGTGGATCAAGGCTAGAACTCCAAGATACTTAAATAGAGTACCGCATTGTAGCTATGCCGCGGTATCATAGCCGCAATTACTTAACTCCACCCAAGTCGCCTAAGTCCTAGAGATAACAAGAAGTTAGGTTTTCGAGTTGACAATGCAAAGTAAGTTTGCATGTCGACATGATCCGGAAGAATGATTCAAGGATGGTAAAACGGTCAAAGTGGCAGGACATGTTTCCTAATCACGGGTATCCTGATTCGTGTATCGGGTGCAACACCCAACTACAAAGAATCAACCCAATTAACCTATGTCTCTGATACCAAAAGAACCATGTCACGCCCCGCTTCCCAGAGTACGCAAGATTGGGCACGTGACATAGCCAACCATGCTACCTGTGGGTAGGAAGTATCCATCCACAGTCACATTACGGTTGTAAGGATATCAAGAACAAGATAATAAGCTAATCTAATACATGTCCAAATCCATAATAACAAGAATCAATAAACAATAAGTGCGGAAGCTAATGATCCAAAACAATGAATAAACAATACGTCCCATAAAGCGGGCTCACATCTGGAAATGAAATGAAAATAAATAAACTAAACCCTAAAGAACTCACAGTTCAGCCTGCTGGCTGAAGTACTCCTGCTCGGTCGTCGACAGTGGTACGGAATCTGGGCCATGCAAAACCCAGACGTCAGCGCGTCATGACATCAAGTATATAATGTAAACATGATAATAAGCAATGCAAGTATGAACCTGAATAAAGCAGTAATAAGAAATAACAGAGCAGGGTAATGTGCAATGGTGACTAAACTGTCCTATCAGGTTTCTACTCTATAGTCTTTGAAACCAATTGATGAATCGTCGATGTAACTCAATAGTATCCCGTGCATGCCCGGGACCACGGTCATGATCCTCGGGGCTGAATCCGAGACGTGCCGCTAAGCAGTAAAAGGTAGTAGGATAGATGAGTGATGTCAGCATCAACACTCCGGAGCTGGCCAAGCCCGTAAGACTGATCAGAACAAGTATCGAACTGTTGAGTTACAAGTCGGTTTCACCTTTGATTTCCCCATACCCCCAAGCTATGTATGTCAGGTCAGGTATTCAGTAGTCAAGGACTAATGCCAACACAAGGTCGAGTAAAAGTAGGTCTGTCTGGATAGACAGCGGGAATGGTCAGGTTTGTCGGCATTAGGCATGAGATCAGGTAACAGGTCAGGTAATGTATAAAGGTGTCATGTCATGTCAAGAGTGTACGGTACCATATCATGTCAAGTAGGAAGTGTAACAGGTCATGTCAGGAAGCACAAGATGTCATGTGGGTGCTCATAATCAAACTATCATAAACATGTGTATAAATAAACAAGCATGAGTACTATTAGAACAATAAACTGGAACATGTAATATGATAGGCAAATAGATATAATTTCAAGGATATGGATGCACAGTTATTGATTAGGGTTACATTTATAGTTCCAATATTAATTAGGATGCAATTTATTAAACATGGAGTATTAATATCATATTATTATGTAGTAATGTGATCTATGGATGCAATTATATTTATCTTAAATGCGATGGATGCAAACGGGTATCCGAAGAGTTATAAAACTATAAAATGGTAGTGTGGGATGTACAACTAAGCAATATGTGATATAAATATTTATATAATAATATTAATATGGATAGCATATTCAAAGCGATTAGTAACTATAAAAGCTGTATTGATTAACCATGCACAAGAAGGTTCCGTTCAGAAATTCAGCGTCACCCTAATTTGTAAAATAGCTTAAAAATAACAAACGTTCTCCAAAAGAGACGTGTCTTATACCAAAACAAAGATAATTCAATAAGGTTTTCAGTTTTATAAGTATAAGCATCTCAGGTTATCCCTACAAAAAGTTATGAATATTCAAAGTTGAAAGTTTGCTGCTGGAATTTCCCTAGACAGCAGTTTAGAGACGTGTTCATTTGCATTTTACGTTAATTAAACAATTTATTTTGCAAGTAAATATTTCATAGAGTTATAGTATTCTGAATTAGCTTCGTAACGAACTAAAGAACGTATCCTAATGATTTTTCTATGATTTATAATGAATTTTATAAGATAAGGTGTACAGTAAATTCAGATTTGTCATATCCGATTTTTCAACGACATTTCATATGTAAACTATAAGATTTTCAAATGTATAATATTATAAAATGAAGATTATAAAAGTATATAGCATGTAGCAAGATTAACTTGCCTCGATGGGTCGCGAATCGGGAAAACGGAACGTTAACCGTCGGCGGGGAAAACTCGCGACGGCGCACGGTTCACGGAATGAACCCAAACGACGAACAAAGGAACCACACGGGTCGGGGTATCTCGCTGGAACGTCGAGAAACGTCACCGGCACGACGGAATTCCGGCAACAAAAGAACAGTTAAAAGAAATGAGAAACGAGACATGAAGGAAGAAGAGAAAAATGATAAAGAGAAGTACGAGAGAATATATGAGGGAGAGGGAGGGAGAGGAAAAAGTGGAGAGAGAGAGAGAGAGAAAGTGGGGCCCACGGGGTTAAAGGGGAGGTTGCGATTGGCTGAGAGAATAAATTAAGAAGGATATAAAGATTGTAAAAATATTATATGGTTAACTTAAAGATTTAAAAGATAGGTAATGAACAGTAAGATATCAGGTTAGTTAGAAAAATATATGGGATGGTTTTAATAATATTAAAATTTAGGATTTTGGCGCCAAATGAAACATTTCCAAATTGCGTCCGGATTGGGTCCAAAAATTCGAAATTCAAATAATAGGATTTTAGGCGGGTTCCAAATTTTAAAATGAAATGTTTTATGATTAAAAAGCATACTCCCAAAACGGACACACGCACGTGCACGTAGCCATCCAAACTCGCCCGTTTCACTGAACGGGACGAGAATACAATGCACGGACGCTACCACGAGGCTAAGGGTGTCAAGTAGGCCAAGAAGAATATTTTCAATTTTATTTTGGGTGCTAAAATTTGTTATATGCAGAATGACTTAGCCGGTTAAAATTGTGCAATAAGAACCAAACAAGCAAGATAAAAGAAATGAGCAATGCCAAACACTCAACCAGTAACAGAAATAGTATTATTGGGCTCGGGTGTTACAGTAAAGACAAAACCCGACATGGACTTGGAATCATCCTTGTCACTCTGGAAGCTGGAGTCAGCAAAGGCCTCAATCTGGAGGTCTTTTCCGCCATACACCAAGAATATCTCCTTAGTCCTTCTCAGGTACTTGAGAATGTTCTTTACTGCTATCCAATGTTTCTCCCCAGGGTTAGACTGATACCGGCTTACCACACTCAGTGCATAAGCTACATCCGGTCTGGTACACAACATCGCATACATTATAGAGCCTACCGCAGAAGTGTAGGGTATAATAGACATGCGATCCCTCTCCAAATCAGTCTTGGGAGACATCTCTTTAGAGAGGGTGATCCCGTGACAAGCCGGTAGGTTACCGCGCTTGGAATCTTCCATACTGAATCTTTTCACTATGGTGTCGATGTACCTGGACTGAGAAAGTCCCAATATCCTCTTGGATCTATCACGATGGATCCGGATCCCCAGGATGTATGAGGCATCACCCAGGTCTTTCATGGAGAACCTTTGTGACAAGAACCCCTTGACAGATTGTAGCATAGGAATGTCATTTCCTATTAAGAGAATGTCATCCACGTATAAAACAAGGAATACTACAGTTCTCGCTACAAATCTACTATAGATGCATGGTTCATCTGGATTTTTGATAAAGTCAAATTCCTTGACCGTCTCATCAAAACAGATGTTCCAACTCCGCGATGCCTGCTTGAGTCCATAAATGGACTTAAGCAACTTGCACACCTTTCCGCTGCTCCCACTCTGAATGAAACCCTCTGGCTGATCCATATAGACACACTCCTCAAAATTTCCATTTAGAAAAGCGGTTTTTACGTCCATCTGCCAAATCTCATAATCGTGGAAGGCAGCAATGGCAAGAAGGATCCGAATGGATTTCAGCATAGCCACTGGAGAAAAGGTTTCGTCATAGTCCAAGCCAGGTCTTTGACGGAAACCCTTTGCTACAAGTCTAGCTTTATAGGTCTCAACCTGTCCATCTACACCAATCTTCCTTTTGAAGATCCACTTGCATCCTACGGGTTTTACCCCGTCTGGAGCAATGTCCAACGTCCATACTTTGTTGGTGTACATGGACTCCATTTCGGTCCGCATTGCATCCAGCCATTTTACCGAGTCAACGCTCTGAACGGCCTGCTGGAAGCTAGTAGGCTCATCATAGTCTATGATGCAATCCTCTCTATCCCCGTCTATGAGAAAACCGCAGTATCTCTCGGGCGGATGAGACTTCCTACTACTCCTGCGGAGCGGCGTAGGAATGTCCTGTTCTGTTGAATCCTCTGGTTCCACTAACCTTTCAGTAATAGTCTGTGGTTCTGGAATTTCTTCCAGTTCTACTGCGCTCCCACTAATCTCCTTTTCCAAGAACTGGTGTTCTAGAAAGTGGGCATTACGAGAAACAAGGACTTTTTGTTCCTCTGCGTAGTAGAAAAGATACCCCCTGGTGTTCTTTGGGTATCCCACAAATTTGCACAGTACTGAGCGTGCCTTGAGCTTGTCCGCATGCTGCTTTTTGACAAAAGCCGGACATCCCCAGATCTTCAGATATTGAAGATAGGGTTTCTTCCCACTCCACATTTCATATGGTGTGGAAGGCACAGTCTTAGTCGGAACTCGGTTCAAAAGGTACGCAGCTGATTCTAGCGCATACCCCCAGAATGAACGCGGTAACTCAGCGTTACTCATCATGGACCGCACCATATCCAATAGGGTGCGGTTCCGTCTCTCCGATACACCGTTATGTTGCGGGGTGTAAGGAGGAGTAAGCTGAGAGAGAATTCCGTTCTCTTTTAAATAGTCCAGGAATTCGGCACTTAAGTATTCTCCACCTCGATCCGATCTTAGAATCTTAATACTTTTGCCGGTCTGTTTCTCTACTTCATTCTTATACTCCTGGAATTTTCCAAAGGCCTCAGACTTATGTTTCATTAAGAAGACATAACCGTACCTTGAGAAGTCATCCGTAAAAGTAATGAAGTAAGAATGTCCGCTTCGGGCATGTGTAGACATTGGACCGCACACGTCACTGTGTACGAGTCCCAAGAGCTCGCTCGCTCTTACTCCATGTCCAGTAAACAGAGTCTTTGTCATCTTTCCCTTGAGACAGGATTGACAAGTGGCATACGATTGATATTCGAACGCATTCAAATACCCTTCTGTATGTAACTTCGTCAACCTTCTCTCATTGATGTGACCCAATCTACAATGCCATAAGAAAGTCTGATTTATATCTGGAGACTTTCTTTTGTGTGTATTCTGGACGTTGAAAATCTGTGGTTGGTTTAACACGTATATACCATTACTCAATGTACCTGACCCAATCAAAACTTGATTAAGGTGAATGTTTACAACATTACTTACAAACGCAAATTCATAACCTTCTTTAGAAACTAAAGATACAGAAATGATATTACAAGTTGCGTTGGGTACAAAAAAGCAATTACGCAAAACCAAAACATGTCCATCTGACATTCCCAGGTGATAGTCCCCCACGGCTTTAGCATCCATGCTAGCTCCGTTCGCAACTCTGAGGGTCATGTCACCTGCCTTCAAAACCCTACGGTTTCTCAACGCCTGCAAAGAATTACAGATATGAGATCCTGATCCGGTATCCAATACCCAGGAAGTAGAGTTTATTGAAAGACAGTTTTCAATAACATACACACCTGAAGCTGAAGCTGCAACCTGCTTCAATTCCTGTGTTCTGGCCTTCCAGGCCCTGCAATCATTCTTCCAGTGTCCTTTCTTATGACAAAAGAAGCATCCTTCCTTATCCACAAGCTTCCCCGCTATCTTTGTTGCTTTCCCTTTTCCCTTCGTATCCACTTTACTAACACCGCCCCTTGGTTTGGCAGGGGCCTTCTTCTTCTTTCCCTTGGCTTTCGCCTTGGACCTAGAAGAAGATGATCCTCCTACAAACAAAGTGGATGTATCCCTACTTTTCTGTAGGGTGCCCTCTGCGCTCCTCAGCATGTTGAGGAGCTCTGATAGTTCAACCTCTTTTTCTTGTAGGTTGAAGTTCAGTATAAACTGGGCGTAAGTGGAAGGAAGGGACTGGAGAACTATATCCGTATATAGCTCACTCTCCAATGTGATCCCTAGGTCAGCGAGCTCCTCAATGTAGCCGATCATCTTTAGCAAGTGCTCGGCTACTGATGATCCGACGGCCATTCTTGTCGAAAACAACCTTTTCGACGCTTCGTATCTTGCGATACGTGATTGCTCTCCATACAGTTCTTTTGTATGGAGCAATATGGACTCCATGTCCATATTCTCATGCCTCCTCTGATGTTCGTTGTCCATCGAGGCAAGCAGGAGGCACTTGGCCTTCGCGCTATCAATCTCCCAAGTCTTGCGGATTTCCTTATCCGCGACACTGGAAGTTGGACCAGGGACAGGGGAAGCTTTGGTGGTAAGAAGATACCCCAGCTTGTCATAAGTGATTGCTATCTTGACATTCCTGAGCCAATCTTTGTAGTTTGGCCCTGTCAGTTTGTTTTTATCTAGGAGTAACTTAAGTCCAGTCATGTTGATTGGTCGCTGCAATTAGGAGAGAGAAGAAGAAACACTCAGCATGATGCTCTTGCAAGTTTAGAGTGGTTTTTAGTTTGTCTAAACAGGATGGCTCCCACTGTTTCTCGAATCCCTCCTCAAACCATAAAGGAAGAATTAGTCAGGATCAATCCCACCGTACAATACTTGCTTAACCGTTCAGCCAGGCCAGTGTCGGTACTTCGAGGGAGGTTTTCCAACGCTTTCGCGAAGTTCCTTAATTAAATAACCTCTTTTCCCTGGGGGCGTAACCCCGCTAACACCTTTCTAGGCACCTACTAGGTTTATAGCATTGATCGTTAAGTGAGAAATTTCCCGAGGAGTAGCATATACTCACAGTAGGATCGGGATCCAAATATCATCGCGTGACGAAACTGAAGGAATCCTACCAGAATCACCACACTCCAAATGGTATGCAAATCTAGCAAGTTTCAGTACTTATGAAACTCCCGATGTGGATTTTTGCCCCATGCTCTTATGACCTTGGCGTGAGGTCAAAATGTCATAAGTCACATGTCAAGTTCGTCCCATCATTATCCAGGTTAATTTGAATCCACCCGTACATACCCTTGACGTAGGCCAAAATGGCAGTACGACTGTCTCAAACCAACGCATTCTATCTATGCAACAGATAAATATCCGGCAGCTACCAATCACTATGCCTTGGCGTGAGGTCAAAATACATAGCTTGAATACTACCGAATATTTAACTGAAATGATGGAGGGCTACGGATGGTTTTGGCAAAACCGTGAACGTAGTGAACTTGATTTGGTCGATGGAACGAGATAGCTTTTAAAAGGAGTGGCTCAAGCTCCGCATTTAAAAGTTGTTTTTGAAAAGAACCGAGTGGTTTTTCGAAAGTGTTCCAACGACTTTAACTTGGTTTATTATCTTGCATTAGTTCTTTTAATGCGTGATATTCTTGCATTAGTACTTTTAATGCGTCCCATCATTTAATCCTACCATTGCAGAAAACAACCAAAATATGACGTACGCTTATGCCATTCGCATTCGCCACGGGGCCCCGTCATTACCCGTTAGGTTACTTAACTAACGACAGAGCGGGGGCTGGGCTAGCGCGGCTGTAAAACATAAGCAACGCCTAAATAGAAAGCAATGATAGACATTACAGATCACAGATGAATACATTGGATATACTAGCAATCCGCAATCCTTTCGAGCCTGGAACGAAAAGCGGATAACACGGTCGCGGTGAATAGCCAAATACCCCACCCAAGACCCCTACGGGTGCGGCAAACTACCCGCCAAGTACTCGGTAGTTTGTGCACCCCTCCATGGGTCTATCCTAGGAGCAAAAACAGTAAAAAGAATTATACAATGACGGCTACAACCCCGACCCGGTTGTGCGGCCAAACAAATAATATTATTACATCAATTTACATTTACAATGAATGAAAGAAAAACAAAAGCTCATCTCACATCCACCCCGGCTATTCACCCGCGACAGTCCAACACATTCATATACACATTCCAGCACATTACAGATCATGTATAACCCCGACTAATCGACTTATAGCGATTAGCCGACGTTCAATACATGCAAACATCACAGATATAACCATCATAGTCAAAGTGCAGTGAAGTTCGGAAAAAAATACGGAATTATAGGACCCCAAAAGTGAATTTCAGTTCTGGAAAATCTGGGTACATATAATATATTTTAAAAATCCCAAAACCAACACAGACACACTGCACGAAAAACGATGCAGAGAACACGACAAAGCGCGGCGGTTCCGCGGCAACTACCTAGCTTCTGCGGCGGAAGGGCGGCGGTTTTGTCGAATCACTGTATCGTTTTTCTTGGGTGTTCACACAAAACCCTGAGCCGATTTACAAGTATAAAGTTTTTCATTTTGAGCCAAAAAATTTTCAACAGAAATTCAGGTTTTGTAATTTTCCGGTTTTGTGATTTTTCGTTTCCGAACTTCGTTACACTTCACTACCAAGCTAGTTTAAGTTTAGTTAGGCTCTGATACCACTGTAAGTCCACGTTGCGACCCCCGGTTCTTACGGGGAGGCAGAAACGGTATAAAAATCAAATTTTTAGTGCAAGAAGCAACATGGACTAAACAAGGTCGGGATCGTGTCTAAACTAAACTAGCAAATACGCTAAAAGGAGTTAGCTACTCGGATGAAGGTTATACCTAAACTTGAACTCCTTCTTCTTGAAATCTTGTAGAGGTTGATGGTTCTCTTTTGTCGCCTTCTTCCGTCGAAGATGGATCCACCTCGAGGGTTCGACCTTGGGCTCTTTCTCGGACTTGGAGTGAACTAGAATCTCCGGCTTGCTAATCCTTTGATCCTAGAGTGAGTAGAGAGTGACTAGGGTTTGCTTTTCTTTTTAAAGAGAAGGATTCTCAACTCATGAGAAGGTTTCTCTTTGCTAGAGGAAGAAGAAGATGAAGAGAGGAGAGAGAGAGGTTATGATAGAATGAGCAATTCTTTTCTTTCTTCCAACCATAATGCAAAAGAAAAGAATTATCTAATAATAATAATTGAAAATGAGAATAGTTGATGGTAATTTGGAATGACCACTACCATGCTTCATTTAAAAATGTAAGCATAAATCAAGGAAGACTTTTTAAAGCATGATGGTGGTCAACATTCAACCATGGTCAACAAGTCAACCATGGTCAACAAGTCAACAAAATCAACCATAACAAAATTCTCATTTAATTACTATTATAAATAGATAATCCATAAATCCATTAGGGTTAGGAAAATGATAACTGTCAACTGTGCATACGCACCCGTTCCGAAACCCTAATGGAAAAACTCATCCTCCGCCTCAAGCAACTGTGCATACACACCTGCATTCTCGTTCCGAGGAACAAGAATACCGAGATATAAAAGCAACCCCAAAACATATACCAGTATCTGGCTCAAACCAGAGCCTGCCAGTATAATCCGTCCGGACTCCAAACGTGCACAAGTGCGCGGATGAGAACGAACCCTGTCGCAAAACCATGCGACCTCTACTCTGTTTTGCCCAGAGGCGAAAACCCTCTGTGTGGGACTCTAAAGACTCGACACTACGCTGGCAGTGGGTTTAACCACAGACCGCAAGCGGCACTAGCTGTGCGTAACGGTCCCCAGGTAGATGCCGACAAGAAGGCTGACGAGGTGAAACCCCATCTGAACTCCTACTGAGTCTGAATGTGACATTCTCCGTACAGTCCGGTCTGTTCGTCTGATACATCGCATGGCGGGCCTAGGGGGTCGTAAACGTCAGTCCCCCAATAGCGGTACAAGTCGTGCCGGAGCGAAGCCCAAAACACCCTGAGATAACACTGGAAACCTACCAGTATATCTCGTTTGCCCTGGCCAGGGACTACTCGTGTAATGGCTCTCCTAGACACAGCGCGATGTCAACCCCCAATACCGGGAGAGACGAATCCTGTCTAACCGTCACTGCCTCCAAGTGCTTCGGGACTGCACCCAACCACCACCTGTTTGCACGACTCCTTTGAGCCGTGGTAGGGTAGTGATCAAAGTGCAGTGGGAACACACTTGAGGCGAAGTGCCAGTGTCAAGTCAGCGGACTACGCTGTACTCATGTCACCTGGGAACTGATAACTGACGATAGGTATAATACCAACCTGTAAGTTCCCGACGAGTCCTGTCCAGTGTACTCGTAACCCAACGAGCACCCGTATACTATCTCCAGTACGACGTACTGATGGCTGTGGGACAGACCATCTCCCACACTGGGATGAGAAGCGCATACGCTAGTCTACTCCGGAGTATCGATGCCCTGTCTCGATAGTCCTGCGACTAGGGACCTGTATAAGGATGTGCTTATAGATTACCCAGCCCCCACTAGTGTGACTGCCATCACAACGCTGGTAATCAAGCAAAGATCCTAAGGGCTCCACTAATGCGTATAAGTGATATACTGAAATAAACACAAGTACACATTGAAGTAGAAACAAACCAAGTAGCATACTACTATTTTGAGCAAGATTGTATATACAAGGTGAATATCCCAAGCTTCCATTAAGTAATATACAAACTAGTATGATACAGTAATGGCCTCTAGGGCATATACACTAACATAGCAGTCGCAATTTACTTTGCCCTTTTACTAATCCCTTTATTTGTCTTTACTTAATACCTTCTGTACACCTTTTAGGCTAAATGGTTTTCTTCATTCCCCATCGTTCGGCACCAGCCTATGATTTAGAAGAAGACTATCCAATAAGCGTAATAGGTGTACTGTCCTAATCCAAGGAGCACTCGCAACCTGAGAGAAGGTAAAAGGAAAAAACAACTGAATAGCCTATTCGTTTTCTCCAGAACCGGAAACCATCCTCGAATAAATTCCTTCGAGTTCGTATATAACCATATGATAGTTTTATCCAATGGAAGTGGACGTTCGTAGTAATGCGGGGTGTTCTGGAGAAAAGGGTAAAAGTAGGAGTGGCAATGAGGTATGCAACTCTGACAATCCAAAAGCCAGTGTTTAAGAAGGTTTGGTTAATCTTGGTCACTGAGTCATAGTCTAGGGCCGGGCCATGGTCGCTGCTAAAGAGAGAGAGAGAAAAGAAACACTCAGCGTGCACTCTAACCTAGATCAGAATGGTTATCACTTTATCTAATCAGGAAACCTCCCACTGTATCGTCAAATTCTCCTCCAAACCTGAAAGAAGAATTAGTCGGGATCACCCGAGGAGTATACCAACTCATCAGTGGGAATCGGGATCCAACTATCATCGCATGATAACGTGATGGAATCCACTCACGTTATCACACTCAAGAAGGTATGCGCATATCTGGCAAGTTTCAGTTTCTTTAAAAACTCCCGATGTGATTTTTACCTCTAGGACCCAAGTGACCTTGACGAATAATCAACAAATCAAAAGGTCCTAATCAAGTTCAACCCGTCATTATCTTGATTGTGTTAAACCCACCCGCACGACCCTTGACGAATAATCAACAAAGTCGTACGACCGTCCTAACCAATCCACATATCCATACGACAGAAAAGCATTACAGAGCTACTGCGCACTACGCCTCGGCAAATAGCAACGACAAACGTAGCGCGAATACTAAGCAATACTAATCTGAAATGAAGGAGGGCTACGAATGGTTTTTTTTGGCGAAAAACCTTTTACCATAATGAACTTGATATCGTTGAAGGAACCGGATAACTTTTTATAAAAATATAGTGGCGAAAACCTTTGCTAAAGAGGTCACTCCCGGTGAAGGGATCTCGGCTCTTTCCCCGTAGAATGAGGTGCAGGATATTCCAACTAAATACCACGATGCAAAGAAAAAGGCAATCATCTATAGTGAAGTTATTACCCTGACGCAAACTTCTGTCCAAGGGGTCACTTCCGGTGAAGGGATCTCGGCCGTTGCCTCATCGACTGAGGTGCTGGATATTCATAACCGAATAACACTGTGCAAAACAAAAGAGAACGTCCTTGAAATAACAGCTTTTTGAAAAATGTTCTAGCAACATCAATATAGGTTTGTTTAGCTTGCATTGATCCGAATCAATACAGTCCCATTAATTGATCACACCACAAAAGAACGAAAATACGATGTACGTATATGCCATCCGCATTCTCCACTGGGTCCCGTCATCACCCATTAGATTACTTAACTAACGACAGAGCGGGGACTGGACTAGCTGTAGGGTTCCTAGGCACCCTAATGAGGTCTTACAAGGCATCAACCATGCCAATTTCAAAAATTCTAGGTGCCGAGAAACCCGACTACGGATCGTTTGCTAGAAATCTAGGCGAAAAGTAAACTAGTTAACACTTAACTAAGGGAATACGGAAATACAACCTTTGTAGATCTTGTGCACCACCTCCATAGCTCCGCAATGAAGTCTCCTCGCTGTCCATAACAAGTCCCGGGCTCTAGCGTCGGCTTCATCGGAGAATGGACGGGCTAGGTCATCGATGTCCATGCCGAAGATGATCTACGTCGAGGCATCGCTAAATCAAGCTCCGACTTCACCAAGTCAAAAAACTTGTGAAGAAAACACACTCTACTACTTGGCAAGAGGTAGAGGATGAAGAAATAGGAGGTGGGTTCTCTTTAGAATTGGATTTCTCACTCTCAAGCTCAAGTTGCCATTGATGGCCTCAAGGTTTCAAACTTGAAGATGAAAAAGAAGATGAGCTAGAATTATGATAAGTTATTTTAAAATCAAAAGTAAATCAATACTTATCATAATAATAACCATGGTCAAGTGTAGAGAGTTAATCATGGTTGAATGGAATGGTTAGGGTTAAGCATGAGACAAAATGGCCACTTGGTCAAAGTCTTCATGAAGCTTCAACAAGCTTCCAAAGAAAGCCACCATTTTGCATTATGCTTATTATTTTCCAATATGAATAAACAAATAAATAAATAGATATGAAAATGAAAACCCTAACCATTACATAACCATGGTTTAAACTTTACACAAAACACAAGTTAGCATGCATCATCAAACATGATACATACAAGTGCACAAAAATATATCACATATACAATGTGCACAAACCAAGTGAGAAAATCCATTTAAAGTGAACCATTACTAGTTAATGCAAAGTAATATATCAAATATATAATTATACATTAAATCATTAAATCAACACTTAATTCAATGATCCGGTCATGTCGCACACAGCCGACTAGTATACAATGTATCGGCTTATCGAATCAACGCTTGAATCGATAACTAGGTTATATCGCATACAACCATTCGATACATTCATCGCGAGAATGGAATACGGTATCACATACACGCATTATTCTCGGTCCCGCACATATCTCATATGCGCTCCTATTTCGTTTCGCTTGAGCCAGAAAACCTCTGTGTAGGACTCTAAAGACTCGTCAATACGCCGGCAGCAGATGATGATCATATCAAACACCCACAAGCCGCAAGCGGTCTGCTAAACGTAACGGCCACCCGGGTATTGAGCGATCTGAAGATCGACGAGCAAGCCCGCTCACACTCCAGTGAATCCAACCAGTAACACTACCGTACAGTCCGGTCTGATCGTCTGATATGTCGCATATCTTGCCTAGGGGTGGTAAACGTCAGACCCCAATAGCTCGATAAGTCGTGTCGATATGAGGTCTATAACAATTCGAGAAACTACTGGTAACACTTACCAGTAAATCTCAGCAACCCTGGCCAGGGATTTCCTGTTATAGCCAATCGAACACTGCGCAACATCAACTCCCTATACCGGGAGAGACGAATCCCCTCCTATCGCTCATTGCCTCCATATGACTCGGGACTGTACCCAAAAACCACCGTTTTGCACGCTCTCTTGGACGTGGTAAGATGGAAATCAAAGCACAGTGGGAACCACACAAGACTCTATGACGATCTCGGGTCAAGAGACTACTCTGTACCAGTGTCACCAGAGAACTGCCATCTGACGTGAGGTATAATACCATCTGGGAGTTCTCGGCGAGTCCGTCCAGTGTACCCAGTCTCTACTGAGCACCCGTATATCATTTCTGATGTCAAACACCAATGGATATGGGATCATCCATCGCTCATCTGTATGGGTCGAGAAGGTACACGCTAGTCTACTCTGGTATATCGATGCCCCGTCTCGATACACCCACGACTAGGGACTTTGAAGGATGTACTTATGGACTACCATGTCCCCACTAGTATGATCCGCATCATAGTCCAGGTAGTCAAGCACACATCCTAAGGGCTTTACCAACATGTAACAGAGAGACAATCAGTGTACACGTTAAGGTAAAGAGCAACCAGATAGCATACTATCATGTCGAGCAAGAAAGTCCTCCCTATATACGTCCTAGCATCCACTACAATATACATCATATGTACAGTAATGGCCTCTAGGGCATACATATAACTAACAATCTCCCACTTGCACTAGGGCCATCTGTAGCAGTGGTTGTAGTATCTCATACTCAACCATCCCATAAAAGTCTCTCTTTGGGAACAGGCCTTTGTGAGTGGATCCGCTGTGTTGTCCTCTTAGTCTACTCTCCTAACCTCGATCACCCTGGAAATCAACCATCTCCAAGATCAGGTGACACCGCCTTAGAATATGTCTGGGTCTCTGATGGGACGGGCGTTCCTTGGCATAAGCCACAACTCCATTGTCTCACAATGGTAGGAACGTAGTTCATCTCATGAACCAATATACACCCAAACAGCCTCTTCGGTAGCATCTTAAGTAGCGATGTATCCTGCCTTTATCGTCTAGTATGCCACGGTATCTAGCTTGGAACTCTTCCAACATACCGTCCCTTTACTGAGGGTATAGACTATGCCTGTGACTGACATTCAGTCGTCTTTATCACCCTGGAACACTTCTAGTGATTTTCCCCAGGATCAATTGATACCATCTCACTACAACTAGTGAGAATCCTAACATCCATTTAGATCTATCTCATAGATCCAAAATCCAGGATTTAGGAGGTATCACTTTGATCCTATATGAAGAATCATTGTGATAAGCGGACATTGATCGAGCGTAGCATAGGAAACTCTTTTCCTATCAAGAGTATGTCATCCACGTACTCTACGAGGATCATCACCATACTCCCTACTACCTTTTTGTTTATACAAGGTTCATCTACTATTTTGATGATGTCAACTTCTTTGACTAATCCATCAAAATAGATGTTCCAACTCCGCGATGCCTGCTTTATCCTATAAAGCATCTTGCACACGTTTCCGCTGCTCCCACTGTCTACGAAGCCCTCTGGCTGTGTACTTATAGACGCTTTCTTCCAAATCATCATTTAGAAAAGCAGTCATGACACCCAACCACCAGATATCGTAGTCATGGTATGTAGCCGTGGTAAGTAGTATCTGGATGGACTTAAGCATAGGAACTGGAAAAAGGTTTCATCATTATCCACGCCTGGTCGATGACGAAAACCCTTAACAAGTCTAGCTTTGAAAGTCTCAACTTTTCCATGTACACCAAGTAATCTTCTCAAGATATACTTGCTCCTGATGGGGATTTAACCCTTCAGATATAGCAACCAAAGTCCATACTTTGTTGGTGTATAAGGATTCCATCTCAGATCGCTAAACATCCAGCCATTCTTACAGAGTCTTACTCTCGATGGCCTGCTCGAAGCTAGTTGGGTCATCATCTCATGATGCAATCCTCGCTCCCACTGTCATAGAGGAACCGAAGTATCTCTCAGGTGGGTGAGGAACCCTACTAGATCGGCGGAGAGGCTGAGGTTCGTTGGTAACTATTGAATCCTTTGGTTCTATCAAATCATCAGCTGCAGTTTGTATAGCTGGAACATTTCCAGTTCTACATAACAGATCTTGCCTCGAGCTTGTCCGGATTTTGCTTTTAGACATAGGCCGGTCAACCCCAAATCTTAACTAGCTTAAGACAAGGGCTCTTCCCTTTCTATATCACATATGAAGTGGTAGGCAACTGATTTGATTTGAACCCTATTCATTAGGTATGCAGCTTCTCAAGTGCATAACTCCCAAAAAGGAAATAGGCAACTCAGTAGTACTCATCATAGAGCACACCATATCATATAGGGTGTATTTGCTCCGCCCCGACATACCATCGTGCAATGGTGTATACGGAGGAGTAATGCTGAGAGAGAATCTCATTCTCCTTTAGAATAGTCCAGTATTTCCGTGCTCAAGTATTCTCCTCCTTGATCTCATCATTGGACATAATACTTATACCCGTATACTGGTTCTCTACTTCTCGCTTATATTCTGTGAATATCTCAAAAGGCTCGGACTCATGTTTCAACAGGAACATATGTCTGAATCAGAAGAGATCATCAGAGAATTTAATGAAGTACAAAGAACCGGTCTTGGCATGTGTAGACAGGGGACCTACATACATCAACATGTATCATCCCAAGAGTTCACTAACTCTTTCTCTGTGTCCAGTAAACGGAGCTATGGTCATCTTATCTTTGTGACATGACTGGCGAGTTTCACAAGATGTAAGTTCAAACTAATTTAAATATGCATCTTTATGTAACTGTAGCCAGTCGGGTCGCATTGATCTGACCTAGTCTACAATATCTCAAGAAGGATTCGTTCATTTCTGAACTCTTCTTCTTGTGTGTGTTCTGTATACTAAAGAACTGTAGTTTGATTTAGAACATTAATGCTTTTAGATAACGTGCCTGAACCGATCAATCTTTTGATATAGGAAATGTTCAAAACATTATCCAACAATACAAAATTATATCCTTTCTTTATTGATAAAGAGACTGATATGATTTTGTATATCAGGTTCGGTATCTAATAACATTCGTTCAGAATCAATGTATTCGTAATACAGGGTGACAGTGACCAACAGACTTGGCTGCAACACTTGCCCCGTTTTCTGCCTCATGAAACTTATCACCCGTTCTCAGTTTGTCTACCCTGTTGTAGCCCTATGTAACAGATTACATATCTGGGATCCTGATCTGGTATCACATACCCAGGACGTAGTGGATACAGAGAAACAGTTCTTTGTAATGAACACACCCGAAGATGTTGCATCAGCATGCACTCTCTTCGTTTGGGCGGCACGGGAATTCTGGTATTCCCCAATTTCCTGCTCTGTCTTATAACAATTATAAGTTGGAGCGGGACCAACGTTCCCCAGCTCAGTATAACAAGCGGGTTCGGTCAATAATCTGTTTTATTATCTTGATTAAGGCGTGATATGGTCGCTACCTGGAGAGAGAGAGAAGAAAACACTCAGCGTGCGCTCTTTCAAGAATAGATTGGTTATTATTTTATCTAATCAGGATGGCTCCCACTGCTTTTTATCAAATCTTCCTTCAAACCCTAAAAGGAAAGACTAGCCGGGATTAATTACACACTACAAGTTCGCCAATCTTTCAGCCAGGCCAGTGTCGGTACTTTGAGGGAGGTCCCCCGTGCTTTCGTACGAACCTAATTAATGTAAACCTCGTTTTCCCAGAGGCGTAACCCCGTTGACACCTTTCTTGACACCTACTTGATCGGCTAATTGTAATGTATAAAACTCTCCCAGGAGTAACTCTTACTCGCAGCGGGTATCGGGATCCAACTATCTCATAGAAGGTATGCAATCTCATTGCAAATTTCAACACTTGAAATTCCCGATAATTTTGCCCCTAGCGTCCTATGACCTTGACGCAGGCCAACAAACCATAGTGCGCTAGTCAAGTTCAACCCGTCATTTCCTGATTGAATTAAACCCACCCGCACGACCCTTGACGCAGGCCAACAAAGTCGCACGACTACCCTAATCCAATCTGCATCATATGCATAAGCAGATAAATACTAGTTAGCTACCGCACACTACGCCTTGACGCAGGCCAACAAACATAGCACGAATACTAACTAGCACTTATCTGAAATGACGAAGGGCTACGACAGGTTTTTCTGAAAACCTATTGCATAATGAACTTGATATCGTTGTAGAATCAAATGAATTTTTAAAATGGAGTGCTTTTGAGGCTTTTCTAGTTTTGCTAAAGGAGTCACTCCCGGTGAAGGGATCGTCGGTCCTTTCCTCGTCGAATGAGGTGCGGGATATATCATATATATCACTGTGCAAAGCAAAAAACACTTAAAAGCAATCAAAAGACAAACCGAGTGTGTAGCATCTGCCAGTTATTACTAAAGGAGTCACTCCCGGTGAAGGGATCTCGGTCCTTTCCTCATCGAATAAGGTGCAGGATATATCACATATACCGCTATGCAAAGCAAGAACTGTAGCTTCCTGTTTTATTTTGAAATTCGATTCTACAACATCTTAGGTTTCTTTTACTTTCATTAATCACATTAATGAAGTCCCATCAATTATGTACCTAAACATCACAGATAAATACGACGTACACTTATGCCATCCGCATTCGCCTCGATGTCCCCTCTTGCACCGTTAGGTTAGGTAACTAACGGCAGAGCGGGGCTGGGCTAGCGCGGGTGTAAAACATAAGTAACGCCTATATAATATATCATATATACTATATACATTATCTATCATTGAACATCACATAATCGCATCACAGATATCGCAGCAGAAGAATCATATGAAATATTGGATATACTAGGACGTCCGTGTTTTCAATACGAGCCAGTATAAAACACGGATTCCACGGTCGTGATGAATAGCCAAACCCACACCCATAGACCCCTACGAGAGCGGCAAGCAACCCTACCAATTCTGGAGTTAGGAGACCCGGACCCGACTCCTCGAGTTGGTCTCCCACTGGACTCCAGAACCCGGTTACTTGTGCCCTCCTCCTTGGGTCTATCCTAGTGCAGAAAAGTAAATAATATACAAAAGGTGACTACTTCCGCAACCTGGAAGCGCCCCAATAAAAGAATATTACATACAAGTTTTTACATGAATGAAAATGAAAAACACTCATCTCACATAAAAACCCCCCGGCTATTCAAACACGACGATCCAATATAACATATCCAGCAACACATAACATCACATGTCATCATCGTAAGTAAATATGTCCATCCCAATTGTCGTTGACATATAGCAACGAAACCGGCGATATCACATATTACACTTATGGTCATAGAAAATAAAGTGTAAAACTACAACAGTTGGAATCCGCAACCTTCTTAGACATCGCATACCTAAACCAATGAATTACTTAGACATCACATGCCTAACAATTATAAACCCCGCATTTTAGTCTCATTATCGAAAACTCTTTTCAATATCAAGTCGGGCAATTCAACAAGATTCCCGACATCCTGATCGAATACTCGTCGCAAACTTCAGTAGGCGGCCGCACCCCCGATACCGTCGACGAAGTGCACTAAGGCGGAACACCGCTACCGCGAGCACCCGAACGGATGCTTTCGGCGACGGGGTTCTCCTACAGTCACTTGGTCGGGGCTATGGAGTGAGGCTGTCTATTAAGTTTACCCGGCGAGTATCCGCGTACGTTACGTGATTGCTACGGACTTTTGATCACATCAAAATTCCGTGGCAACCGATCAAGTGAGACTAAATTGCTAGATTTACAACATTCATTCAGTTATCTCATAACTTATTGTGAATTCCAATTATTGTATCCCATTCCGGATAAATAGAAAATGTTAAACTTTTCGATCAAACAGTCGAACACCCAAGTTTTTCCGATACAGATCAACACATGAAATAAGTCTAAAAACATTCAGTTCGTGCCTCAGTACCAACGGTCCAGCCGTAGAAGGGTCAAGCCAACGCCTCACATGTGGCACGCCGTACTGCCCCAAACCCGAAGGTTCAAAGGACAGTTCAAGACGGTCACATAATCGAGTTAAGGTTTGTTGTCTTCTAGAGGGTCCATCGCGTTACTTGCACTACTTAGAACGTCGTTAAACTACGGAAAAATCCAACACTTGGAAATTTCCCGACAGGGGAAAAATTGGGTATTTATATCCGGTCGAACTTTTTAACATATTCTAATATTTATCCGGAAAGCCACATAAACAAAATTTGATACTCCGATCGAAACACCGAATCCCCAAATCAACCCCGAAAATTCAACTCTGGAAAAAATATTTAAAATTCCCAGGAAAACCAGCACACAAAACTAAGAATTACTGTGCAGAAATAGACGCACAAAACGACAAACCTGCCGCGGATCCGCCGCACTAGCCATGCTCGTGCCGCGGAACCGCGGCGTAATGATGGAATTATGGACTCGTGTTGCACAGTTATTCTTAGGATTCCCTGCTGATTTTTCTGCATATTTTTATTTTCGAAAAATCCCAGATTTTAGAAAAAGGACAGAGAGCATGTTCCGGGTTGGGTTTTCGGTTCGTTCGGACTTCAAATTCCGTCTAGACTTCGCCTTAGGCTCTAGCTAGGCTCTGATACCACTGTTGGGTTCCTAGGCACCCTAATGAGGTCTCACAAGGCATCAACCATGCCAATTTCAAAAATTCTAGGTGCCGAGAAACCCGACTACGGATCGTTTGCTAGAAATCTAGGCGAAAAGTAAACTAGTTAACACTTAACTAAGGGAATACGGAAATACAACCTTTGTAGATCCGGTGCACCACCTCCATAGCTCCGCAATGAAGTCTCCTCGCTGTCCATAACAAGTCCCGGGCTCTAGCGTCGGCTTCATCGGAGAATGGACGGGCTAGGTCATCGATGTCCATGCCGAAGATGATCTACGTCGAGGCATCGCTAAATCAAGCTCCGACTTCACCAAGTCAAAAAACTTGTGAAGAAAACACACTCTACTACTTGGCAAGAGGTAGAGGATGAAGAAATAGGAGGTGGGTTCTCTTTAGAATTGGATTTCTCACTCTCAAGCTCAAGTTGCCATTGATGGCCTCAAGGTTTCAAACTTGAAGATGAAGAAGAAGATGAGCTAGAATTATGATAAGTTATTTTAAAATCAAAAGTAAATCAATACTTATCATAATAATAACCATGGTCATGTGTAGAGAGTTAATCATGGTTGAATGGAATGGTTAGGGTTAAGCATGAGACAAAATGGTCACTTGGTCAAAGTCTTCATGAAGCTTCAACAAGCTTCCAAAGAAAGCCACCATTTTGCATTATGCTTATCATTTTCCAATATGAATAAACAAATAAATAAATAGATATGAAAATGAAAACCCTAACCATTACATAACCATGGTTTAAACTTTACACAAAACACAAGTTAGCATGCATCATCAAACATGATACATACAAGTGCACAAAAATATATCACATATACAATGTGCACAAACCAAGTGAGAAAATCCATTTAAAGTGAACCATTACTAGTTAATGCAAAGTAATATATCAAATATATAATTATACATTAAATCATTAAATCAACACTTGATTCAATGATCCGGTCATGTCGCACACAGCCGACTAGTATACAATGTATCGGCTTATCGAATCAACGCTTGAATCGATAACTAGGTTATATCGCATACAACCATTCGATACATTCATCGTGAGAATGGAATACGGTATCACATACACGCATTATTCTCGGTCCCGCACATATCTCATATGCGCTCCTATTTCGTTTCGCTTGAGCCAGGAAACCTCTGTGTAGGACTCTAAAGACTCGTCAATACGCCGGCAGCAGATGATGATCATATCAAATACCCACAAGCCGCAAGCGGTCTGCTAAACGTAACGGCCACCCGGGTATTGAGCGATCTGAAGATCGACGAGCAAGCCCGCTCACACTCCAGTGAATCCAACCAGTAACACTACCGTACAGTCCGGTCTGATCGTCTGATATGTCGCATATCTTGCCTAGGGGTGGTAAACGTCAGACCCCAATAGCTCGATAAGTCGTGTCGATATGAGGTCTATAACAATTCGAGAAACTACTGGTAACACTTACCAGTAAATCTCAGCAACCATGGCCAGGGATTTCCTGTTATAGCCAATCGAACACTGCGCAACATCAACTCCCTATACCGGGAGAGACGAATCCCCTCCTATCGCTCATTGCCTCCATGTGACTCAGGACTGTACCCAAAAACCACCGTTTTGCACGCCCTCTTGGACGTGGTAAGATGGAAATCAAAGCACAGTGGGAACCACACAGGACTCTATGACGATCTCGGGTCAACAGATTACTCTGTACCAGTGTCACCAGAGAACTGCCGTCTGACGTGAGGTATAATACCATCTGGGAGTTCTCGGCGAGTCCGTCCAGTGTACCCAGTCTCTACTGAGCACCCGTATATCATTTCTGATGTCAAACACCAATGGATATGGGATCATCCATCGCTCTTCTGTATGGGTCGAGAAGGTACACGCTAGTCTACTCTGGTATATCGATGCCCCGTCTCGATACACCCACGACTAGGGACTTTGAAGGATGTACTTATGGACTACCATGTCCCCACTAGTATGATCTGCATCATAGTCCAGGTAGTCAAGCACACATCCTAAGGGCTTTACCAACATGTAACAGAGAGACAATCAGTGTACACGTTAAGGTAAAGAGCAACCAGATAGCATACTATCATGTCGAGCAAGAAAGTCCTCCCTATATACGTCCTAGCATCCACTACAATATACATCATATGTACAGTAATGGCCTCTAGGGCATACATATAACTAACAATAGCACGGATGCAAAACATATACAACATCTACTAGTATATATATCAATATATAATACTCGCTCATGGCGTGATAAAATGCAATATCATAGAAATGTAATAAGCATCACAGAACAATACAGATAATTGGGATCCCCAGGTTTCATAGAGCCGCTACTGAAACCCGACGTTCCCCTGGTCGTGTGGATAGCCTGTGCAATGAAATCCTAGACCCCTACGGGCGCGGCAAGTTACCCGCCAAAAACTGAAGCGAGGCAACCCCGTTCAACAACGTGAATGGACCACCCAGCACTTCACGGAATCCGGTAACTTGAGCACCCCTCCTTGGGTCAACCTGTACCCCCTATGAGTGCGGCGAATAGCCTGCCAATTCTAGAGTAAAGCCCCTTCCGTCTCAAAGCCATGAGATGCGGGCCCGTTGCCCTCTAGAACCCGGCTATCCATGCACCCCACCTTGGGGTAATCCTAGTACAGAAAGTAAAATATACAACGGGTACATCGACCTCAGCCCGGTCGTGCCCCAAAAGAATAATATACAAACATGCAGTAATGGCAGTCCACATGTCAGACGCTCGTCCCGCAATATTAAATGTACATATACAACTAAACTGTACTACCATTGCATCCAGGCTATCCACCACGACAAATCCGCAAAATCACAGCACAACACAGAACATCAACGTGAATGTCACGTTCGCAAATCCGTCTAAAAGAACTATAGCAATTAGACAGGATTTACCGATCGAATGACATTCACGGTCGCAGATATAATGTAAATACTGTGAACTAACTTGATTAAAATTTTTGATCGACTGAAATTCCCGAAGTGGGCCCCAAGCACAACTATAGCACTCAAAATAAATCTGGCCCCAAACAGAATATACCAAAAACCCCAATTCTAATACAGAGACACCTGAAGAAAATTTGGTGCAGTAAACAGATAGAATGGCGGCGGAACCGCGGCCAATGCATGGGTGGGGCCGCGGTTCCGCGGCGGAACAGTGGCAACAAGCTACCAAATTTTCCCAGAACTCTTAAAAAACCCTGCATGAATTTCTGCAACACTCAAAACAATTTTTCGAGCACATAAAAAATTCGACAGAAACTGAACTTCGAAATTGTGGTTTTTAGAAATTCGTTCGATCGAACTTGTAAACATGTTAGAGCAAGCTAGTAAAGGTCAATGGCGTGGCTCTGATACCATGTAAGACTACGGTAGCGCCCCGGCCGTCTTTCCGAGGCCAAAATGCAGAAACAAAAACTTTTCTATAACTAGAAACCGGCGCTACCGCGGACTATAAACCCGGATCGGACCATTAACCTACTACTAGCTAACTAGAGAAATGGTAGAGAGCTACACCGAGCGATCTGTGTCCTTCGGTCTTCGGCCACCATCCAGATCTCCTCGCGGCATCTCCGGTCTCGATCTCCTCGTCGGAAAAGGCACCACATCACCGAGTCTTTTTACGGGCTCCCACCTCTAGACCGAGGCAACTCGGACACGAAGTTGGCAAGCCGACGTGTCCAAGGTTGCTGTAGACTGAGTGTAGAACGCTATGTCTCAACGGTTAATGAAGTTGCCATTTTTGGAGTGGAGGTGAAGGAGGTGAACTTTGAGATGGAGTTATTGAATTTTGTGTAAGCAAATGAGATGAAAAACCCTACAAAATTTTTGGACAGCCCCCCTCTCTAGTGGCCGGCCCCTTGCTCATAAGAAGAGGAGGGAGTGTGTGAATAATGCAAGAAAGCGAATGAGTGATCATCATGAAGAAAGTCACACCAAAGTCTCATCAAAAACCCATCATCAAACCTATCTCCATAAAGCAAGTAATGATGAACCAAAAGAAGTCAAAGGATGCTAGAACCATCATGAACCCTCCACCACAAAAAACACCCTCCATTTTGCAAAAGCCACTTTTACAAATAAGCCCCTCCCATCAATTTTCAGCCAAGAAGGAACAAAGAAAAATGGCCGAAATGGAATGCAAACTGGCAACTTCAAAAAGACGATACCGTAATAAATTACAGGAAAACCCCCCGACTGTATATACATATCCGCATTTGTATTCCATCCGAATACAAATGCAATGAAACAAAATCTACACTGTGTAATACTAGGATCTGGCTTAAGCCAAAGCCCGCTAGTATTATCCGTCCGAAACACTACACGTGCACAAGTGCACGCGTACGTTCGAACCCTGCCATAAATCCATATGGCCTCTACAGCGTTTCGTCCTAAACTTGAGAAACTGTCTGTGGGGGACTCTAAAGACTCGTCAATACTTTGGCTGTGGATTTAACCACTAGCACGTCAGAGCTATTAGCCGTACGTAACGAGCTACCAGGTATTGACCAAAAGGGAGGTCGATGAGCGAACTCATCCTGACACCCTACTGAGCCTGTCAGTGACAATATCCATACAGTCCGGTCCGTTCGTCTATGAGCATCGCATAGCGGGCCTAGGGGGTTGGTAAAAGTCAGACCCCCAAAAGCGGTACAGGTCGTGTCGGAGTGTAGCCCAGAACACCCTGAGATACTACTCGAATACCTACCAGTAAATCTCCTGCCTCGGCCAAGGGCTTCGTGTAATGGCTCTCCTAGACACAGCGCGATCTCACCCCCAATACCGGGAGAGACGAAACCCCTGCCGATACGCTCACTTGCCTCCATGTGGCTCGGGACTGTACCCAACTAAACCTGTTTGCACGACTCCTTTGAGCCGTGGTAGGGTAGTAATCAAAGTACAGTGGGAATTCTCACGAGACAAATGACGATCTCAGATGGATGAACTAACCTGTACACATCTCACCAGGGAACTGCTATCTGACGTCAGGTATAATACCAACTAGCATGTTCCTGGCGAGTCATGTCCGGTGTACTCATAACCTAATGAGCACCTGTATACATCTTTGGTGAACCAACTGACACCAATGGCTTGTGAGACTGGCCACCGCCCCTCGTCGGGGTCTCGACTGTATACACTAGTCTACTAATGGAGTATCGATGCCCAGTCTCGAAACTCCCACAACTAGGGACCTTTTAAGGATGTGCTTATAGACCCCAGCTCCCACGTATATGATCGCCATCATACTGCTGGTAGTCAAGCAAGAATCCTAAGGGCTCTATCAACGTGCAATAGTGATCTGTACCATCACCTAAAGTAGTACACGATGATAAAGATAAACCATATAGTATACTATTTTCTATCAACGTGTAATAGTGAACTGCACACGATGATAAAAACAAACCAGATAGTATACCAAGCTTTCGAGTAAGACTGTCCTACCGGTATAGGTCCTCCCTCAATTATTGCAATCCCGTGCCTGCGATTCAATAATTGACTCTGAGGGCACTATATCCAACACTTCCAACATACCGTCCATCCACTGAGGGTAAAGACAAAGCCTGAGACTGACTTTCAGTCGACCTTATCACTCTGGAAGCTCGAATTGGTAAAGGACTCCCACTGGAGTTCACCATTACCAAACACCAAGAACATTTGTTTAGTGCTTCTCAAGTACTTAAGAATGTTCTCCACAACTGTCCAGTGATTCTCTCAAGATCCCATTGATTCCTGATCACTACACCTAGTGAGTTAGCTACATCTGGTCTTGTACATAACATCGCATACATGAGAGAGCCTAGTGCCGAAGCATAGGGTATCCCTTGCATGCGAGCTCTCTCCAAATCAGTCTTGTAAGACATCCTTTTGGAGAGAGTGATTCCTGAGTAAGTGGGCGAACCACCACGCTTAGAATCTTCCATACTAAACCCCTTTAGTATGGTGTTAATCTACCTGGATTTGGCACACTCCTAATATCCGCTTAGATCTATCTCTATAGATCTAAACCTTAAGATGTAGTAGGTATCACCCAGATCTTATATGGAGAATCCTCGTGATAAGAGGAGCTTGACCGAGTGTAGCATAGGAACACCATTTCCTATCAAGAGTATGACATCTATATACAATACGAGAAAGACAATCTTACTCTCTACAACCTTCTTGTATATACAAGGTTCATCTGTATTTTTGATGAAGTCAAACTCTTTGACTTCCATATCAAAATAGATGTTCCATCCAGCCATTTCACAGAGTCCCTACTAGTGATGGCCTGCCTAAACCTAGTTGGGTCATTATCTACCATGATGCATTCCTCGCTCCCACCGTCACTGAGGAAACTGTAGTATCACTCAGGTGGATGAGGAACCCTACCAGATTCACGGAGAGGCTGAGGTTCGTTGGAAACTATCGAATCCTTTGGTTCCACTAAATCATCAGTCCTAGTTTGTATAGCTGGAACTCCTTCCAGTTCTACCTCATGACCACTAATTTGTTTTTCAAGAAATTCCTTTTTCTAAAAAGGTGGCATGTTGAGAAACAAAACACCTTTTGTTCCTCGGTTTGGTAGAAGATATTCCCTTGCAAATGTTCGGGATATCCAACAAACTTACAGAAATGACCTTGCCTCGAGCTTGTCCGGATTTTGCTTCTCAACATAGGCCGGACAACCCCATATCTTAACTTTTTTAAGAGATGGTCTATTCCCATTCCATATCGCATATGGAGTGGCAGGCACTGATTTTGATGGAACTCTAATCAATAGGTATGCAGCTTCTCAATTGCATAACTCCAAAAGGAAACAGGCAACTCTGGAATACTCATCATAGAGCGCATCATATCTAATAGGGTATGATACCTCTGTTAGTTATATGTAGGCCCTAGAGGACATTATTATACATGTGATATATATTATCGTGGATGCTTGGACAAATATAGGGAGGACTTTCTTGCTCGACATGATAGTACGCTATTTGGTTGCTCTTTATCTTAACATGTACACTTATTGTCTCTCTATTATATGTTGATAAAGCCCTTAGGATGAGTACTTGACTACCAGGATTATGATTCAGATCATACTAGTGGGGCAGAGGTAGTCGGTAAGTACATCCTTCAAATGCTCCTAGTCGTGGGAGTATCGAGACGGGGCATCGATATTCCAGAGTAGACTAGCGTATACGCTTCTTGACCCATATGATGGGCGCTGGATGATCCCACATCCATTGATGTTTGACATCAGAGAAGGTATACGGGTGCCCAGTAGAGACTGGGTACACTGGACGGACTCGCCGAGAACTCCTAGATGGTATTATACCTTTCGTCAGATAGCAGTTCTCTGGTGACACTAGTACAGGTCAGTCTGTCGACCCGAGATCGTCATAGATTCTTGTGATTCCCACTATGCTTTGATTTCCACCTTACCACATTCAAGAGATCGTGCAAAATGGTGAATTTTGGGCACATTACCGAGTCACATGGAGGTAATGAGCGATAGGGGGATTCGTCTCTCCCAGTATTGGGGGTTGATGTTGCGCTATGCTCGATTGTCCATAACAGGAAATCCCTGGCCAGGGTTGCTAAGATCTACTGGTAAGTGTTATCAGTAGTTTCTCGAACCGTTATGAGCCTCACATCGACATGAGTTATCAGGCTATTTGGGTCTGACGTTATTCCAACCCCAGGCTATGATATGCGACATATCTGACGAAGAGACCGGACTGTACAGTAGTGTTACTGATTGGATTCGCAGGAGTATGAGCAGGCTTGCTTGTTGATCTTCTGATCGCTCATTACCCGAGTGGCAGTTACATTTAGAAGACCGCTTGCGGTTTGTGGGTGACTGATATGATCACCACTTACTGCCGGCGTATTGACGAGTCTTTAGAGTCCTACACAGAGGTTTCTTAGCTCAAGCGAAACGAAGTAGGAGCACATATGTGATATGTGCAGTACTGATATTAATACGCGTATGTGATACCGTATTCTATTCTCGCGATATATGATATCGGTCGGTTATATGTGATATAGCTGGGTTATCGGATCAAGTGTTGATTCAATAAGTTGATACATAGGATATTAGTCGGTTGTATGTGATATAGCCGGATTATTAAATCAAGTGTTGATTTAATAATTTAATGTATAATTATTTATTTGATATATTATCTTACATTAACTAATATTAGCTCACTTAAGTATTCTTTTTCTTACTATTGTACACTTAGTATATATGTGATATATATTAATGTACATCTTTTGTGTCATGCTTGATGCCACCTGCTACATGGTTGTATGAGACTCACACCATGCTTATAATAATGATGGGTTTTATTTATTTAAAGTAAATCAAATTAGTTGGAAATTAGTCACATGGTTGAAGCTTGTAGAAGCTTGTAGAACTATTGACCAAGTCCACTAATTTTGTTTTGCTTGAAGATATTTATTAATCTAACCATTATTGTTAACCATGGTTTAGTCTCTACATGAGTTAGTATATGATATTAATTCACCCATGGTTACTATTCTCACCACTTGATTCATTCTTCACTTGCTTCATTCCATGAGAGCTTTCTTCATCTCTTTGCTCATGCTTTCTAGCTTTATGAGAGGTGAAGAAAATTAGTAAGAAAATTATTTCTTAAGTGAGCAAAATTCATATTTCATCAACCTCTTCTCTACTAGCCATTTAGATTGGGTTGTTTCTTCACTAGTTCATCACTTAGTGAAGAGGTAGCTTGAGTTAGTGTCTCCTCGACGTAGATCATCTTCGGCCTCGGAGACTTCAAGCAAGCTTGATCATTTCACCTTGTGGAGCCTCACTAAAGTCTGGGAGATCACTACTTGGAGCGAAGGGACTATTACACGGAGCTATTGAAGTGAAGAACCGGTTTACAAAGATTGTAGTCCTCGTTCACTAAGATGTAAAGATGTTTACATGCTTGTTCGTCTAATTCTTTAGTTTAGATTCGAGCGTTAGGGTTCTTTAGCTCGCCGATTTTTTGAAAATGGCATGGTCGATGCCTCCCAAAACCCTGCGGCGACACTAGGGGACCCTTCAGTGGTATCAGAGCCATGCTATAGAATTAGACGATTGTTGTAGTATTAGAAAACCGAAACAACTCCGAAACACTCGAAAGATAAACCCAGTTTCTGTCTAATTTTTCAGAGTGTCCAAATTTTTTTTGAGCAATTGCAGAATGTTATATGAGATGTAACATGAACACCACAGAAATTCGAGCCCCCTTCGCCGGATTTTGGCCGGCAACATGAAAGGAAAAACCGGCCTGGCCTGCCCTATTCATGAGTCTGGGCTTCGTATTTTTCTGGTGTTCCAGTCTCTGGGTTTTGGTATTTCAAGTGTTGCTTGTTTTTGCTAAAATTGCATGTGATGTTATCTTTCTGTAAAGACAATTCAGAGTGTTTCGTAATCGTAGTTCTAACATCATTTTGGGTTATTTAGACGACGTTAAGAAGTTCGAACGGATATCAATAACCAAATTTTTCCCTCGATGGAAATTTTCCAAGATTTGGATTTTCCCAAGTTTGAAATCTTCAGAAAATCATGTAGGTGTTTTCTATAGACCCTCTAGAAGAACGAAACCCTAACTCGATTCTGTGACCGTCGGAACCGCCACCACACCCTAGGGTTTGTGGTAGTTCCGTGGTGTCATAGGTGAGGCAAGGGTTGACCTTTCTACGGTTGGTCCATAGGTGTTGTAGCATGTTCTGGGTATTTTTAAACTTCGCTCAAGTGTTGTGCTCTTTGGGAAATTTTGGGTGTTTGTTAATCCGATCAAAAAGTTTAACATCGTCTAGCTATATATGATTGTGATACAATACTTGGAATCCACAATATTTAGTTTTGTAAAAACTATTTTGAATTTTATAAATCTAGCAATTCAGTCTCATATGATCGGTTGCCATGGAATTTTGATGTGGATCAAATGTCCGTCGCAATCACATAGCATATGCTGATACTCGCCGGGTAACCTTACTAGATAGCCATGCCCCATAACCCCGACAAAGTGACTGTAGCAGAACCCTGTTGCCAAACGCATCCGTTCGGGTGCTTGCGGCCGTGGTGTTCCGCCTAAGTGCACTTTGTCGACGGTATCGGGGGTGCGGCCATCTATTAAAGTTTCCGACGAGCATTCGATCAGGATGTCGGGAATCTTGTTGAACTACCCGACTGGTTGTTGAAAAGTTTTTTCAATATCGAGACAAAAATGCGGGGTTTATAATTGTTAGGCATGCCATGTCTAAGGAATTCATAGATTAAGCATGAAATCTAAAGTATGTGATACATTGGGTTTATGATGTCTAAGGTGGTTGCGGGTTCCAATTGTTGTAGTTTTTCACTTTCTTTTCTGCGACCGTATGTGTAATATATGGTGTATCGTCGGTTTCATAGCTATATGTCAATGACAATTGGGATACGCATATTTACTTACGTTGATGACATGTGATGTTATGTGTTGCTGGGATATGTTATATTGGATCGTCGTGTTTGAATAGCCGGGGTTTTTTGCATGAGATGAGAGTTTTTCATTTTCATTCATGTAAAAACTTGTATGTAATATTCTTTTATTGGGGCACTTTTGTAACTGCACGGCGGCGCTCCGGCCGTCGATCCAAATGTAAGTGCACGGCGGCGCCCCGGCCGTCAATCCGACGCCGGAAATGCGGAAACGAAAACTTTACAAAAAACTGTAAACCGGCACCACCTTGCACTTTTAACCCGAATCGGGCCATTAACCTAGCTACTAGTAAACTAAAAGATGGGTAGAGAGATTATACCAAGCGATCCGTGTCCTTCGGTCTTCGTATCCACTCTGATCTCTTCGCGAAATCTCCGGTCGTCGCCTCCTCGTCGAGACGGGCACCACATCGCCGGGTTCTTTTACGGGCTCCCACCTCTGGACCGAGGCAACTCGGGCACGAAGTTGGCGAGCCGATGTGCCCAAGGAATGCTGTAGGCAAGTGTAGAATCCTTTGTCTCTTTTGGGGTGAAGTTGCCTTTTGAGGAGGTGAAGAAGGAACTATGAAAATGGAGCTTTTGAACTTTGATACAAGAAAAATGAGATGAGCATTTTTTTTTCAAAAAACCAAAATGAACTCCCTCTCTCAATGATGTGGCCGGCCCTTCTCATTCTCCAAAATGGGTGGTGGAAAATTACAAGTGGAGAAAATGAATTGATAATGAGAATAAAAGAATCACCCTCAAGCCAAAATCAAATCCCATCCATTTCTAATCTTATAAATGAAAAAGAGTTGATTCAAAAAGAATCAAATGATGCTAGTCAAATCATGAAGCTACATTTCACAAATAAACCCTCCACAATATGTTAATTTGTGAACTTGCAAATTAGCCCCTCCAACGGAAAAGTCCGGCAGGGAAGGAACAAAGGAAAACCGGCCTAAACTGAAAGCAAACTGGCAACTTCAGAAAACTGATCCCGTAATAAATTACAGGAAAACCCCGCGACTGCATATACATGCCCGCATTTGTATTCCCACTGAATACAAATGCAAAGAGACAAAATCTACACTGTCTAATACTAGGATCTGGCTTAAACCAAAGCCCGCTAGTAAAATCCGTCCGATTACGATCTGTGCAATACCACACGTATCTGATCGAACCCTGCCATATCTCCATACGGCCTCTACAGCGTTTTGCCCGAAACTTGAGAAACTGATCTGTGGGGGACTCTAAAGACTCGTCAATACTTTGGTTATGGATTTAACCACTAGCACGTCAGAGGTATTAGCCTATACGTAACGGGCTACCAGGTATTGACCAAAAGGGACGTCGATGAGCGAACTCATCCTGACACCCTACTGAGCCTGTCAGTGACAATATCCGTACAGTCCGGTCCGTTCGTCTAGGAGCATCGCAAGGCGGGCCTAGGGGGTTGGTAAAGTCTGACCACCAAAAGCGATACAAGTCGTGTCGGAGTGTAGCCCAGAACACCCTGAGATACTACTGGAATACCTACCGGTAAATCTCCTGCCTTGGCCAAGGACTTCGTGTAATGGCTCTCCTAGACACAGCGCGACCTCACCCCCAATACCGGGAAAGACGAACCCCTAAAGATCCGCTCACTGCCTCCATGTGGCTCGGAACTGTACCCAACTAAAACCTGTTTGCACGTCTCCTTTGAGCGTGGTAGGGTAGTAATCAAAGTACAGTGGGAACTCACACGAGACAAATGACGATCTCAGGTCGATGAACTAACCTGTACACATGTCACCAGGGAACTGCTATCTGACATCTGGTATAAGACCAACTAGCATGTTCCCGGCGAGTCCTGTCCGGTGTACTCATAACCCAATGAGCACCTGTATACATCTTAGGTGAACCAACTGACACCAGTGGCTTGTGAGACCGGCCACCGCCCCTCGTCGGGGTCTCGACTGTATACACTAGTCTACTCTGGAGAATTGATGCTCTGTCTCGAAACTCCCACAACTAGGGACCTTTTAAGGAAGTGCTTATAGACTCCAGCTCCCACGTATATGATCGCCCTCATACTGCTGGTAGTCAAGCAAGAATCGTAGGGGCTCTATCAACGTGCAATAGTGACCTGTAAGGTCACCTAAAGCAGTACATGATGATAAAGATAAACCAGATAGCATACTATCATCTTGAGTAAGACTGTCCTACCGGGATAGGTCCTCCCTCAATCATTACAATCATGTGCCTGTGATCCAATAATTGACTCTAAGGGCACTATCTCCAACAATCTCCCACTTGCACTCAAGGCTAATTATTGCGATGTCGCATACTCACAGCCCGTGTGATACCGAAAACCCAACTCCTCTACAAGTCAGTCTCACAAAACCCGTTTGCGAAACTATTGCGTTAGAGGAATAGCCTCAGTGAGTGGATCCGCTTTGATGTTTCTTTCTATGTCTCTCTATATCTCAAGTTCGCAGAGAAAGCCATCACCCGAAATGAGCAATACCTGTCTTAGAATGTGTCTGGATGTCTGATGGAACCTAGTTCATAAATGAACTCCAAATCCAAACTTCTTAGACTGTATCGTCAATTGAACTTACATTGGTATCAGAGCCACGCCATTAACCTAGTCTAGCTTGGTCTAACGTGTTTACATTTCCGATCGAACAAAAATCCCAAAACCGCATTTTCATGTACATCTGTTCTCTGTCGATTTTGTTTTGGCTCAGAAATTTTTTTGAAGTGTTGCAGAATGATGTGCAGGAAATTATAAGACTTCTGTAGAAATTTGATCACGTGAACACACTATACTACCGCGGAACCGCGGCCAAACCCATGCTTGGGCCGCGGTTCCGCCGCAGTCTTTACTGTTCAGTGCATCAAAATTCTACAGAGAGCTTCTGAGTTGAAAATAAGGTTTTTAGAATATTCTTTTTGGGCCCAGATTTTCTTTGAGTGCTACAGTAGTGCTTGGGGCCCACTTGGTAAAATTTGGTCGATCGAAAATTTTAAATACATTAGTTCACAGTATTTACATTATATCTGCGACCGTCAATGTCACTTGATCGGTAAATCCTGTCTAACTGCTATAGCCCGATTAGACGGATTTACGAACGTGACATTCACGTTGATGTTCTGTGTTGTGCTGTGATGTTGCGGATTGGTCGTGGGGATAGCCTAGATGCAATATTAGTACAGTTTCGTTTTATATGTACATTTGATATTGCGGGGCGAGCGTCTGACATGTGGACTGCCGTCACTGCCTGTTTGTATTATTCTTTTGGGGCACGACCGGGTCGAGGTCGATGTACCCGTTGTATATATATTTTACTTTCTGTACTAGGATTACCCCGTGGAGGGGTGCACGGATAGCCGGGTTTTTGAGGGCAACGGGCCCGCATCTCATGGCGTTGAGACAGAGGGGGCTTAACTCTAGAATTGGCGGGCTATTCGCCGCACTCGTAGGGGGTATAGGTTGACCCAGGAGGGGTGCCCAAGTTACCGGATTCCGTGAAGTGCTGGGTGGTCCATTCACGTTGCTGAAGGGGGCTGCCTCGCTTCAGGTTTTGGCGGGTAACTTGCCGCGCCCGTAGGGGTCTAGGATTTTCATTGCACAGGCTATCCACACGACCAGGGGAACGTCGGGTTTCAGTAGCGGCTCTATTAAACCCGGGGATCCCAGATATCTGTATTGTTCTGTGTTGCTGGTTTCATTTCTGTGTTGTTGCATTTTTATCACGCCTTGAGCGAATATTATATATTGATATATATACTAGTAGATGTTGTATATGTTTTGCATCCGCGCTAGTCCAGTCCCCGCTCTTTCGTTAGTTAACTAACCTAACGGGTGATGACAGGACCCAGTGGCGAATGTGGATGGCATATACGTACGTCATTATTTTCGTTCTTTATTGGTGTGATCAATTGATGGGACTGCATTGATTCGGATCAATGCAAGTTAAACAAACCTATTCTGATGGTGTTGGAACATTTTTCAAAAAGCTGTTATTGCAAGGGCGTTCACTTTTGTTTTGCATAGTGGTATTCGGTTATGAATATCCAGCTCCTCAGTCGACGAGCCAAGGGCCGAGATCCCTTCACCGGGAGTGACCCCTTGGACAGAAGTTTGCGTCAGGGTAATAACTTCACTATAGCCGATTACTTTTGTTTTGTATCGTGGTATTCAGTTGGAATATCCTGCACCTCATCCTACGGGGAAAGAGCCGAGATCCCTTCACCGGGAGTGACCTTTTTAGCAAAGGTTTTCGTCACTATATTTTTATAAAGCTATCAGTTCCTTCAACGATATCAAGTTCATTACGTTAAAGGTTTTCGCCAGAAACCACTCGTAGCCCTCCATCATTTCAGTTAAATATTCGGTAGTATTCAAGCTATGTATTTTGACCTCACGCCAAGGCAGAGTGATTGGTAGCTGCCGGATATTTATCTGTTGCATAGATAGATGCGTTGGTTTGGGACAGTCGTACTACTATTTTGGCCTACGTCAAGGGTATGTACGGGTGGGTTCAAATTAACCTGGATAATGATGGGTAGAACATGACATGTGACTTATGACATTTTGACCTCACGCCAAGGTCATAAGTGCATGGGGCAAAAATCCACATCGGGAGTTTCTAAAGAAACTGAAAATTGCCAGATATGCGCATACCTTCTGGAGTATGATAACGTGAGCGGATTCCATCACGTTATCATACGATGATAGTTGGATCCCGATTCCCACTGATGAGTTGGTTTACTCCTTGGGTGATCCCGACTAATTCTTCTTTCAGGTTTGGGGAAGAATTTGACGTTACAGTGAGAGGTTTCCTGATTAGATAAAGTGATAACCATTCTGATCTAGGTTAGAGTGCACGCTGAGTGTTTCTTTTCTCTCTCTCTTTGGCAGCGACCATGACCCGACCCTAAACTATGACTCAGTGACCAAAATTTACCGAACCTTCTTATAAGACTGGCTTTTGGATCGTCAGAGTTGCAGACCTCATTGCCACTCCTACTTTTACCCTTTTTCTCCAGGACACCCCGTATTACTACGAACGTCCACTTCCATTGGATAAAACCATCGTATGGTTATATATGAACTCGAAGGAATTTATTCGAGGATGGTTTCAGGTTCTGGAGAAAACGAATAGGACTATTCAGTTGTCTTTTCCTTTTACCCTCTCTCGCATTGCGAGTGCTCCTAGCATTAGGACAGTACACCCATTATGCTTATTGGATAGTCTTTTTCCAAACCTTAGGCTGGTGCCGAGCGGTGGGGAATGAAGAAAACCAATTAGCCTAAACGGTGTACAGAAGGTATTAAGTAAAGACATATCAAGGGATTAGTAAGAGGGAAAAGTAAATTGCGACTGCTATTCACGACCAAACCAAGTATTTCAATACCACTCCCACTTCATCTTTGTATTTCTCCAGGACACTCCGTATCGCTATGAAGATCCACAGTATATTGGATACTCCATCGTATGGTTATATACGAACTCGAAAGGAACTTGTTCCATTTCGGTGATGGATTCTGGTTCAGGAGAAATTGGAATAAGGTTTATTCAGGTGTCTTTTATCTTCACCCTCTCTCGTATTGCGAGTGCTCCTAGCATTAGGACAGTACACCCATTATGCTTATTGGATAGTCTTCTTCCAAACCATAGGCTGGTGCCGAACGGTAGGGAAGGAAGAAAACCATTTGGCCTAAAAGGGTGTACAGAAGGTAATGACTAAAGACATATAAAAGGATTTGGAGAGGTGGCAAAGATTTATACGGTTACAGTTGTGAATCTGGATAATGGAAGAGGCATTACTAGGAATACCAGGATACCCCATCGAAACATTTCAATGTTTCAGTTTCACGGTGTACTGTTAAAGGAAAACTGATTTCCCAATTAGACACTTGCTCCAGGGTATGTATTTACCAGGTTTGATTCTCACATCTGTATGGTTTTACAGATGATGAGTGGGAGTAAGTTATTGGGAATTGGGTGACCATCCTCATTATATCGGGATTCGTTGTAATTGGTGATATTTGAGCAAGTCACCTGGGTTGTTTACCGGACGGCAAATATTTGGTTTTGAATATGCGTTGTTATGCACCAATTTCAAATTGATATATATGTACGTCTATTTTTATAGAGTGAGATATACCTTTTTGAAATTACAAAAAAGCAATTACGTAAAACCAAAACATGTCCATCTGACATCCCCAGGTGATAGTCCCCCACGGCCTCAGCATCCATGCTAGCTCCGTTGTGTTGCGGAGTGTATGGAGGAGTAAGCTGAGAGAGAATTCCATTCCCTTTTAAGTAATCCCGGAACTTGACACTCAAGTATTCAATGCAACTTGTAATATCATTTCTGTATCTTTAATATCTAAAGAAGGTTATGAATTTGCGTTTGTAAGTAATGTTGTGAACATTCACCTTAATCAAGCTCTGATACCACTGTAAGTCCACGTTGCCTACCCCGGTGCTTGCGGGGAGACGGAAACGTTATGAAAAATTTGATTTTTACAACACTAGACAACATGGACTTGCTAAATGAGGGATCTTTGCTAAACAAAACTAACTAACAAAGCTAAAGGAGTTAGCTACTCGGTTAAGGGGTTATACCTAGGTCTTCAAGTCCTTCTCTTCTTGCTCCTTGGAGTGAAAGAAAGGGATCTCCTTGTCGCCTACTCTTGTCGAAGAAAGATCCACCCGAGGGCCTCAACCTGTGGCTTCAACTTCAAACTAGAAGTAACTAAGATGCTTGGAGTGCTAATCCTAGAACCTTAGAAAGAGTAGAGAGTATTTTAGAAGGATTTATCTCAAGCTCAAGGGATTCTCAACTCATGAGAGGGGAGAGCTAGAGAGAGAGGAAGAGGAGGAGAGAGAATCAAAATGATAGAATGAGAAGAAATAAACCATTCTTGTCACATATATGTGTGAATTTTGAAAATAGATAATTAGCTAAATATAATTGTCTTGGTGTAATCAAGAAATGACCATTATCATTTCATATTAAATGCTTTTTGCTAGAATCAAAGAGCATCTTTCTTATGGAATGATTATGGTCAAGTTGTCCACCTAGGTCAACAAATCAAATAAAGTCAAATGGTCAAAAACCCTAACCATGCACAATTATAATTAACTAATATCAATAAATCATATTTCACACATAACCATTAGGGTTAAGAAAATGACAATGGTAATCAACCCTAATGAAAGTCCTCTGCCTCTCCCTCAGTCAACTGTGCATACACACCCGTATCCGTGTTCCGAGGAACACGAATACAATAAGATAAAACCAATCCCAAATCATATACTAGGATCCGGCTTAAACTAAAGCCCGCTAGTATAAGCTGTCCTGATCAGGTGATACCGCCTCAATCAGTGAGATCGTGGATCGCCAGGAGATCGAGGTTCGGAAGGTTGCTTCAGAAGATAACACTGCAGATCCATTCACGAAGGACTTACCCCAGACTCAGTTCGAGCGGCTGATCGAGATGATAGGTCTTCGATACGCCAGTACATAGCCTTAGTGCAAGTGGGAGATTGTTAGTGTATGTGCCCTAGAGGCCATTACTGTATCATACTAGTATGTATATTACTTGATGGAAGCTTGGGATATTCACAGTTGTATAGACAATCTTGCTCAAAATGGTAGTATGCTAATTGGTTTGTCTCTGCTTTAATGTGTACATGTGTTTCTTTTATTATATCACCTATACGCATTAGTGGAGCCCTTAGGATCTTTGCTTGATTACCAGCGTTGTGATGGCAGTCACACTCGTGAGGGCTGGGTAATCTACAAGCACATCCTTATTTACACGTCCCTGGTCATGGGATTATCGAGACAGGGCATCGATACTCCGTAGTAGACTAGCGTATGCGCTTCTCATCTCAAGTACGACGTACTGATGGCCTTCCTTGCACTGAGCGAAACGTGTAGAGGCCGTATGGTTTTACGGAAGGGCTGCGATCACTTACGTGCACTTGTGTGCGTATGCTGTTCGGGCAGGCAATACTAGTGGGCTTTGGTTTAAGCCGGATCGTAGTATTGCACAGATGGATTTGTTTTGTCTTCTGTGCATTCGCATTCTACGGAATGCGGATGCGGGTGTGTATGCATAGTTTTGAGGAGCGATGAAGGAGGAGGTGCCTCATTAGGGTTTTGGCAGTTGGTTCGGCCAAAACCGTTATGTGGCAGGCTCATTAGGGTTTTGGCAATTCGTTCGGTCAAAACCATTATGAGCCGGAGGCATTGTTTACTAATCCTTTTAGTGATAATTTTGTGATGGTTAATTGCATTGACCATTTGACCACCATGACCTCTCTTGACTTTGTTGACCCGTTGACCGGAGTTGACCATTTACCTTCATGAGAGGTCTACACTCTGCTTTGATACCACTGTAAGTCCACGTTGCCTACCCTGGTGCTTGCGGGGAGGCGGAAACGTTATGAAAAATTTGATTTTTACAACACTAGACAACATGGACTTGCTAAAGGAGGGATCTTTGCTAAACAAAACTAACTAACAAAGCTAAAGGAGTTAGCTACTCGGTTAAGGGGTTATACCTAGGTCTTCAAGTCCTTCTCTTCTTGCTCCTTGGAGTGAAAGAAAGAGTTCTCCTTGTCGCCTTCCCTTGTCGAAGAAAGATCCACCCGAGGGCCTCAACCTTTGGCTTCAACTTCAAACTAGAAGTAACTAAGATGCTTGGAGTGCTAATCCAAGAACCTTAGAAAGAGTAGAGAGTATTTTAGAAGGCTTTATCTCATGCTCAAGGGATTCTCAACTCATGAGAGGGGAGAGCTAGAGAGAGAGGAAGAGGAGGAGAGAGAATCAAAATGATAGAATGAGAAGAAATAAACCATTCTTTTCACATATATGTGTGAATTATGAAAATAGATAATTAGCTAAATATAATTGTCATGGTTTAATCAAGAAATGACCATTATCATTTCATATTAAATGCTTTTTGCTAGAATCAATGAGCATCTTTCTTATGGAATGATTATGGTCATGTTGTCAACCTAGGTCAACAAGTCAAATGGTCAACAACCCTAACCATGCACAATTATAATTAACTAATATCAATAAATCATATTTCACACATAACCATTAGGGTTAAGAAAATGACAATGGTAATCGACCTAATGAAAGTCCTCCGCCTCTCCCTCAGTCAACTGTGCATAAACACCCATATCCGTGTTCCGAGGAACACGTATACAATGAGATAAAACCAATCCCAAATCATATACTAGGATCCGGCTTAAACCAAAGCCCGCTAGTGTAAGCTGTCCGGACACAAAACGTGCACAAGTGCGCGAATGCGAACGAACCCCGTCGCAAAACCATGCGACATCTACTCATTTTGCCTAAAGGAGAATAACCCTCTGTGTGGGACTCTAAAGACTCAACACTACACTGGCAGTGGGTTTAACCACAGACCGCAAGCAGCACTAGCTGTACGTAACGGTCCCCAGGTAGAAGCCGATAAGAAGACTGACAAGGTAAGCCCATCTGAACTCCTACTGAGCCTGAATGTGACAGTCTCCGTACAGTCTGGTCTGTTCGTCTGATAACATCGCATGGTGGGCCTAGGGGGGCAGTAAAACGTCAGTCCCCTGATAGCGGTACAAGTCGTGTCGGAGTGTAGCCAAGAACACCCTGAGATAACACTGGAAACCTACCAGTATATCTCGCTTGCCCTGGCCAGGGACTACTTGTGTAATGGCTGTCTTAAACACAGCGTGATGCCAACCCCCAATACCGCGAGAGACGAATCCTGTCTAACCATAACTGCCTCCAAGTGCTTCGGGACTGCACCCAACTACTACCTGTTTGCACGACTCCTTTGAGCCGTGGTAGGGTACTAATCAAAGTACAGTGGGAACACACTCGAGGCGAAGTGACAGTATCAAGTCAGCGGACTAAGCTGTACTCATGTCACCTGGGAACTGATAACTGACGATAGGTATAATACCAACCAACAGTTCCCGACGAGTCCTGTCCAGTATACTCGTAACCCAACGAGCACTCGCATACTATCTCAAGTACGACATGTCGTCTCCCGTGCTGGGATGAGAAGCGCATACGCTAGTCTACTCCGGAGTATCGATGCCCTGTCTCGATAATCCCATGACCAGGGACGTGTAAATAAGGATGTGCTTGTAGATTACCCAGCCCCCACGAGTGTGACTGCCATCACAACGCTGGTAATCAAGCAAAGATCCTAAAGGCTCCACTAATGCGTATAGGTGATATAATAAAAGAAACACATGTATATATTAAAGAAGAGACAAACCAAGTAGCATACTACCATTTCGAGCAAGATTGTCTATACAACTGTGAATATCCCAAGCTTCCATCAAGTAATATACATACTAGTATGATACAGTAATGGCATCTAGGGCACATACACTAACAATCTCACACTTGCACTAAGGCCATGTACTTGCGTATCGAAGACCTATCATCTCGATCAGCCGCTCGAACTGAGTCTGGGGTAAGGCCTTCGTGAATGGATCTGCAGTGTTATCTTCTGAAGCAACCCTCCGAATCTCGATCTCCTGGTGATCCACGATCTTCCTGATCAGGTGATACCGCCTTAAGATGTGTCTGGATTTCTGATGGGACCTGGGTTCCTTCACTAAAGCTATAGCCCCGTTGTTGTCGCAATACAGAGGTATTGGATCAACAATGGATGGAACCACCTAAAGTTCTTTCAAGAACTTCCTCATCCAAACGGCTTCTTTTGCGGCATCAGATGCAGCGATATATTCCGCTTCCATAGTCGAGTCAGCAACGGTTTCCTGTTTGGAACTCTTCCAACACACCGCCCCTCCATTGAGGGTAAAGACAAAGCCCGACATGGACTTGGAATCATCCTTGTCCCTCTGGAAGCTGGAGTCAGCAAAGGTCTCGATCTGGAGGTCTTTTCCGCCATACACCAAGAACATCTCCTTAGTCCTTCTCAGGTACTTGAGAATGTTCTTTACCGCTATCCAGTATTTCTCCCCAGGGTTTGACTGATACCGGCTTACCACACTCAGTGCGTAAGCAACATCTGGTCTGGTACACAACATCGCATACATTATAGAGCCTACCGCAGAAGCGTAGGGTATAATAGACATGCGATCCCTTTCCAAATCAGTCTTAGGAGACATCTCTTTGGAGAGGGTGATCCCGTGACAAGCCGGTAGATTACCGCGCTTGGAATCTTCCATACTGAATCTTTTCAGTATGGTGTCGATGTACCTGGACTGCGAAAGTCCTAATATCCTCTTGGATCTATCACGATAGATCCGGATCCCCAGAATGTAGGGGGCATCACCCAGCTCTTTTATGGAGAACTTGTGTGACAAGAACCCCTTGACAAATTGTAGCATAGGAATGTCATTTCCTATCAACAGAATGTCATCCACGTACTAAACGAGGAATACGACAGTTCTTGCTACAAATCTACTATAGATGCATGTTTCATCTGGATTTTTGATAAAGCCAAATTCTTTGACCGTCTCATCAAAACAGATGTTCTAACTCCGCGATGCCTGCTTTAGTCCATAGATGGACTTAAGCAACTTGCACACTTTTCCGCTGCTCCCACTCTGAATGAAACCCTCTGGCTGGTCCATATAGACACACTCCTCTAAATTTCCATTTAGAAAAGCGGTCTTTACGTCCATTTGCCAAATCTCATAATCGTGGAAGGCAGCACTTGCAAGAAGGATCCGAATGGATTTCAGCATAGCCACTGGAGAAAAGGTTTCGCCATAGTCCAAACCAGGTCTTTGACGAAAACTCTTTACAACAAGTCTAGCTTTATAAGTCTCAACCTGTCCATCTACACCAATCTTCCTTTTGAAGATCCACTTGCATCCTACGAGTTTTATCCCATCTGGAGCAATGTCCAACGTCCATACTTTGTTGGTGTACATGGACTCCATTTCAGTCCGCATTGCATCCAGCCATTTTACCGAGTCAACGCTCTGAATGGCTTGCTGGAAGCTAGCAGGCTCATCACAATCAATGATGCAATCCTCTCTATCCCCGTCTATGAGAAAACCGTAGTATCTCTCGGGCGGATGAGACTGCCTACTACTCCTGCGGAGCGGCGTAGGAATGTCCTGATCTTTCGAACCCTCTGGTTCTACTAAGCTTTCAGTAATAGCTTGTGGTTCTGGAATTTCTTCCAGTTCTACTGCGCTCCCACTAATTTCCTTTTCCAAGAACTGGTGTTCTAGAAAATGGGCATTACGAGAAACAAAGCCCTTTTGTTCCTCTGCATGGTAGAAAAGATACCCCCTAGTGTTCTTTGGGTATCCCACAAACTTGCACAGTACTGAGCGTTCCTCGAGTTTTTCTGCATGCTGCTTTTTGACAAAAGCTGGACATCCTCAGATCTTCAGATATTGAAGATAGGGTTTCTTCCCACTCCATAACTCATACGGTGTGGTAGGCACAGCCTTAATCGGTTCAAAAGGTATGCGGTTGATTCTAGCGCATATCCCCAGAATGATCATGGTAACTCAGCGTTACTCATCATGGACCGTACCATATCAAATAGGGTTCGGTTCCGTCTCTCCGATACACCGTTATGTTGCGGAGTGTATGGAGGAGTAAGCTGAGAGAGAATTCCATTCTCTTCTAAGTAATTAAGGAACTCGGCACTCAAGTATTCACCACCTCAATCAGATCTCAATGCCTTGATACTTTTGCCTATTTGTTTTTCTACTTCATTCTTATATTCCTGGAATTTTTCAAAGGCCTCGGATTTATGTTTCATTAAGAAGACATATCCGTACCTTGAAAAGTCATCCGTAAAAGTAATGAAGTAAGAATAACCGCTTCGTGCATGCGTAGACATTGGACCGCACACGTCGCTGTGTACGAGTCCTAAGAGCTCGCTCGCTCTTACTCCGTCTCCAGTGAACGGAGTCTTTATCATCTTCCCTTTGAGACAGGATTGACAAGTTGCATATGATTGATATTCGAACGGATCCAAGTATCCTTCTTTATATAACTTAGTCAACCGTGTCTCATTAATGTGACCCAGTCTACAATGCCATAAGAAAGCTTAATTTAATTCCGGAGACTTTCTTTTAGGTGTGTTCTGGACACTGAAAACCTGAGCTTGATTCAGTACTTATATACCGTTTTTCAATGTACCTGACCCAATCAGAACTTGATTTAGGTGGATGTTTACTACATCGCTTACAAAAGTAAAATCATATCCTTCCTTAGAAAGTAAGGATACAGATATGATATTACAAGTCACACCTGGTACATAAAAACAGTCATGCAGAATCAATATCTACCCAGTTGTCAGTCCAAGATGATATTCCCCTACGGATTCAGCATACATGCTTATTCCGTTAGCAACCCTGAGAGTCATATCACCTTTCTTGATAACCCTACGGTTTCTCAGAGCCTGTAACGAATTACAGATATGAGATCCTGATCTGGTATCCAATACCCAGGAAGTAGGGTTAACTGACATACAGTTCTCTATTACAAACACACCCGAAGCCGAATCCACAACATGCTTCGAATTCTGGCTACTGGCTTTGCAAGCCCTGCAATCCTTCTGCCCATGTTCATTCCCGTAACAATAGGAACATTCCTCTTTTACTACATCCATTCCCGAAACTACCGCCCTTCCCTTTCTTTCTACTTCCCTGGTTTCCTTCAGGGTAGTAGGTAGAGACTGTTGAACTAAGTCAGCATCTGACCCGTTCTTCAACGTGGTCTTCAGGTCTGAGAGCTCAAAAGAGCTGGTCTCTGTAAGGACGTTGCCCCTTACAGATGACCCGATAGCTAACCTCGCTGGAAGCAATTCGTTCGAGGTCTCATATCTTGCGATACGAGATTGCTCTCCAAATAAATCTTTGTTATGGAGGAAGATAGAAACTAAGTCCATCTTCTCGTGCTGTCCGTGGTATGCACCATCAACTGAGGCTAACACGAGGCACTTGGCTTTCGCACATTCCTTTTCCGATGTCCTACGGATATGAATATCCGTGACAGGGGAAGCTGGGCCTGAGACGGCAGGGGTTGGATTAGTTAAGGGGTGTCCCAGCTTGTCATGGTCAATGGACATCTGGACAGACCTTAGCCAGTCATAACAGTCAGATTCAGTCATTTTATTATCTAGATGTAACCTAGGTGTGGTCACTGGGTCGCTGCAATTAAGAGAGAGAGAAGAAAACACTCAGCATGATGCTCTTGCAAGTTTAGATTGGTTTTTAATTTATCTAAACAGGATGTCTCCCACTGTCTCTCGAATCCCTCCTTAAACCATAAAGGAAGAATTAGTCAGGATTAATCTCACCGTACAATACTTGGTTAACCGTTCAGCCAGGCCAGTGTCGGTACTTCGAGGGAGGTTTTCCAACGATTTCGCGAAGTTCCTTAATTAAATAACCTCTTTTCCCTGTCGGCGTAACCCCGCTAACACCTTTCTAGACACCTACTTGGTTTATAGCATTGATCGTTAAGTGAGAAAGTTCCCGAGGAGTAGCATATACTCACAGTAGGATCGGGATCCAAATATCATCGCGTGACAAAACTGAAGGAATCCTACCAGAATCATCACACTCCAAATGGTATGCAGCGCTAGCAAGTTTCAGTTCTTTTGAAACTCCCGATGTGGATTTTTGCCCCATGCTCTTATGACCTTGCCGTGAGGTCAAAATGTCATAAGTCACATGTCAAGTTCTACCCATCATTATCAAGGTTAATTTGAACCCACCCGTACCTACCCTTGACGTAGGCAAAAATGGCAGTACGACTGTCTCAAATCAACGCATTCTATCTATGCAACAGATAAATATCCGGCAGCTACCAATCACTATGCCCTGGCGTGAGGTCAAAATACATAGCTTGAATACTACCGAATATTTAACTGAAATGTTGGAGGGCTACGAATGGTTTTGGCGAAACCGTGAACATAGTGAACTTGATATAATCGATGGAATGAGATAGCTTTTAAAAGGAGTGGTTCAAGCTCCGCATTTAAAAGTTGGTTTTTGAAAAGAACCGAGTGGTTTTGAAAGTGTTCCAACGACTGTTACTTGGTTTATTTTTTCTTGAATTAATTCCAATGCGTCCCATCATTTAATCCTACCATTGCAGAAAACAACCAAAATATGGCGTACGCTTATGCCATCCGCATTCGCCACGGGGTCCCGTCATCACCCGTTAGGTTACTTAACTAACGACAGAGCGGGGGCTGGACTAGCGCGGATGCAAAACATAAGCAACACCTAAATAGATATCATATATAGATATATAGCAATGATAGCCAATCCAGATTACAGATGAATACTTTGGATATACTAGGAATCCGCAATTCGTTCGAGCCTGCAACGAAAAGCGGATTACACGGTCGCGATGAATAGCCAATACCCCACCCTAGACCCCTACGGGTGCGGCAAACTACCCGCCAAGTACCCGAAACGAAGCAACCTCCCTCAACCCGTGAGTAGGCCACTCGGCACTTCAAGATACCCGGTAGTTTATGCACCCCACCTTGGGTCTATCCTAGGAGAAAAAACAGTAAAAAGAAATTATACAATGACGGCTACAACCTCACCCCGGTGAAATGCGGAAACGAAAAACTTTGCGAAACTTGCAAACCGGCACCACCGCGCACTATCAACCCAGATCGGGACATTAACCTAACTACTAGAAAACTAAAAGATGGGTAGAGAGATATACCGAACGATCCGTGTCCTTCAGTCTTCTCGTCATCGTCCCGATCTCCCGTGGAATCTCCGTTCGTGACCTCCTCGTCGGAAAGGGCACCACGTAGCCATTTTCTTTTACGGGCTCTCACCTCTGGACTGAGGCAACTCGGACGCGAAGTTGGCAAGCCGACGCGTCCAAAGGTACTGTAGGTGTAGTGTAGAATCTATGTCTCTTTGGGGTTTATGTAGTTGCTATGGTGGAGGAAGTGAAGAATGAACTTTGGAGAGGTGAGGGATTTTTGTGGCAAACATAGAATCAAATGAGATGAATGATTTCCCTCAGAAAATGAACTCTCTCCTCTCCCCTCAAACATTGTGGCAAACATAGAATCAAATGAGGTGAGGGATTTTTTACAAGCTGAAAAATTTTTGGACTTCAAAAAATTTCGATAGAAAACTGATGTAAGGAAAAACGTGGGTTTTTGGAATTTTGGTCGATCGGAAATGCAAACACATCAAACAAAGCTAGACGAAGTTAATGGCGAGGCTCTGATACCACTGTAAGTGCACGGCGGCGCCCCGGCCGTCAATCCGACGGCCAAATGCGGAAGCGGTGATAAACTTTAATTTTGCGAACTAAGCAAACCGGCACCACCGCGCACAAATCCCCGGATCGGGCCATTAAACTAGACCTAGCTAACAACAAGATGTGGAAGAGATATACCGAGTGATCCGAGTCCTCCGGTCTTCTCATCGTCGTCCCGATCTCCCGCGGAAAGTCCGGTCTCCTTCTCCTCGCCGGAAGGGCACCACGTCGCCTGTTTCTTTTACGGGCTCCCACCTCTATACCGAGGCAACTCGGGCATGAAGCCGGCAAGTCGACATGCCCAAGATTTGCTGTAGAATGTGTAGGGTATAGGATGTCTCTAGGGTTTTGGTTGCAATTGAAGATGATGGAGGAAGAGGTTAGGAAAATTGGTGCTTTCAATTTTCCGGCAAGAAGAAGAAGAATATGAGATCAAGAATAATGCCACCATAACAAAATGAAACTCTCTTTCTTTCTCACAAGTGTAGCCCTCTCTCATCAAGTGAGAATGGTGGAGGAATGATATATCAATGCAAAACAAGAAGGGAGGTGAGTGTAGGAAAAGGTGGAGGGTGACCCCTTCCTTCAAGGTAAACCTCAAATCAAACCCTTAATCAACCCATATCCTATCAAATCTCATTAATGCAAAAACCATCATGAAAAAGCAAGGATGCTTATCCTATCATAATGAATACATATGCAAGAAAACCCCTTCCACAAATGTTATTTGCATAATTGCAAATAACCCCCTACATTGGAAAAGTCCGGCCGAGAAAGAACAAAGGAAAACCGGCCGGAACGGAATGCAAACTGGCAACTCCAGAAAACTGGTCCCGTAATAAATTACAGGAAAACCCCGCTACTGCATATACATGCCCGCATTTGTATTCCGACCGGATACAAATGCAATGAGACAAAATCTACACTGTACTATACTAGGATCCGGCTTAAACCAAAGCCGGCTAGTAATATCCGTCCGATCCTGATCCGTGCAATACCGCACGTATCTGATCGAACCCTGCCATATATCTATACGGCCTCTAGTACAAACCGTCCGATCCTGATCCGTGCAATACCGCACGTATCTGATCGGACCCTGCCATATCTCCATACGGCCTCTACAGCGTTTCGCCCGAAAGCTGAGTAACTGAATGTGTGGTGGACTCTAAAGACTCGTCAATACTATGGCTGTGGATTTAACTACTAGCACGTTAGAGGTATAAGCCAATACGTAACGGGCCACCAGCTATTGACCAAAAGGGACGTCGATGAGCGAACTCATCCTGACACCCTACTGAGCCTGTCAGTGACAATATCCGTACAGTCCGGTCCGTTCGTCTATGAGCATCGCATGTCGGGCCTAGGGGGTTGGTAAAAGTCAGACCCCCATAAGCGGTACAAGTCGTGTCGGAGTGTAGCCCATAACACCCTGAGATACTACTGGAATACCTACCAGTAAATCTCCTGCCTTGGCCAAGGACTTCGTGTAATGGCTCTCCTAGACACAGCGCGACCTCACCCCCAATACCGGGAGAGACGAACCCTTGAAGATCCGCTCACTGCCTCCATGTGGCTCGGGACTGTACCCAACTAAAACCTGTTTGCACGACTCCTTTGAGCCGTGGTAGGGTAGTAATCAAAACACAGTGGGAACTCACACGAGACAAATGACGATCTCAGGTCGATGAACTAACCTGTACACATGTCACCAGGGAACTGCTATCTGACGTCAAGTATAATCCCAACTAGCAGGTTCCCAGCGAGTCCTGTCCGGTGTACTCATAACCCAATGAGCACCTGTATACATCTTAGGTGAACCAACTGACACCAGTGGCTTGTGAGACCGGCCACCGCCCCTCGTCGGGGTCTCGACTGTATACACTAGTCTACTCTGGAGAATCGATGCCCTGTCTCGAAACTCCCACGACTAGGGACCTTTTAAGGATGTGCTTATAGACTACCAGCTCCCACGTATATGATCGCCCTCATACTGCTGGCAGTCAAGCAAGAATCCTAGGGGCTCTATCAACGTGTAATAGCGACCTGTAAGGTCACCTGAAGCAGTACACGATGATAAAGGTAAACCAGATAGCAAACTATCATCTCGAGTAAGACTGTCGTACCGGGATAGGTCCTCCCTCAATCATTGCAATCACGTGCCTGTGATCCAATAATTCACTCTGAGGGCACTATCTCCAACAATCTCCCACTTGCACTAAAGGCTAATTATTGCGATGTCGCATACTCACAGCCCGTGTGATACCGAACACCCAACTCCTCTACTAGTTAGTCTCACAAAACCTGTTTGGGAGACTATTGCTTTCGAGGAATAGCCTCAGTGAGTGGATCCGCCTTGAAGTTTCTTTCTATGTCTCTCTAAATCTCAAGTTCGCGGAGAATGCCATCTCCCGAAATGAGCAATACCTGTCTTAGAATATGTCTGGATGTCTGATGAGACCTAGCTCATAAATGAACTCCAAATCCAGACTTCTTAGACTGTATCGTCAACTGAACTTAATCAATATCCTGCGCCATGCCTCCCTCAGTATCTGCCTGGGTCACCTGTCCAGAATACTGCCCCTCGTCAGAGGGAAAACTATAACTCTGACAATCACCCTGTCGTCCATGTCACCTTGGAAGCCTGGAATGATAACTGTCTCCTTAATAAGGCTGTCGTTATCATTTCCCTAGAACATCTACTTATGTTCTAAGGTTGATTCCGACTGTTTCTCCAGAATTGGATTAATATCAACTTATTGCATCTAGTACAAGAACAACATCTGGTGTGGTACTTGACATCTCATGATTGACTCAATTGCCTAAGCAAGTGATCTGCCAATCATGCACATCCCTCTCTACTTTAGTCTATAAGACACCTTTAGAGAGGGTGACTCCATCACCTGCAGGTACACTACCATGCCAGGAGTCGTCCATTCTAAATACTCTTAGAATGCTGTCAAAGTACCCTGATTGGGAAACCACCCAAATCTAGATCTAAAACCATTGATCTAGTAACTAGTATGTCTGATATAATGTCCAAGTCCCATGAGGAGAAACCACTGTGTGACAACCGAAGTATAGCCGATCGTAGTATAGGAATATCACTTCCTACTTTGTGTATGTCATCCAAAACCCGGATATCACACCCTACTACCTTCTCAACAGATCCATCCCTATTCTGATGACGTCAAACTTATGACTGTCACATCAGAAATAGATGATCTATCTCCGCTATATCTGCTTTAGTCTATAAATAGACATAAGCCTGATGTCTACCAATGCTTCCGCTGCTCCCACTGACTACGACAACCCTCTGGCAGAGTCATATAGACGTGCACTTCTAAAGCTAGTTTAGAACGACGCTATACTCATCCTCCCGCCGGGTCTCACAGTCTGGAACAACAGCAATGGCAAGTGTGGGTAAACAAGAACTTCCCTGTCACCGTCCATGAGGCTACCGGAGTACCTCTCGGGTGCCTGAAGTTACCCATTGTATCTGCGGAGTGGCCAATGGAATGTCAAACCAGATTGAATCTTTAGGTTCCTGTCAAATCTTCAGTAATCGTTTGTGGTTCTGGAATCACTTCCAGTTCTACCATACTCCCACTACTGTTTTTGAAAAAATCCATTTTTATTAAAACTGTGGCGAGTCTAGAACAATATTACTATTGATCTCCCAGATGGTAGAAAGTCAACCCTCGTCATAGCCTGGGTCAACCCACAAACAGCCATTACAGAAACGTGCCTTTGAGTTATCCAGAGTGTGGTTTTAAGCAAAAGCCGGACAACTCCCCGTACCTTAATATCGTTAAGATACGAACTGTTCTATATCCAATATAGAAACAGAGGCACTAATTTAATTTGAACCAGATTCAAATCATGCAGCTATCTCCAGTGCATGTCAACTAAATGGAAGGAGGCCGATCAGCGTTACTCATCTTAGGAATGCTTCCAATTATGAGTAACCTGAAAGAGAAGCAATTTCTCTTTATCATTACTATCAACTGAATACCATACACAAGTATCTACATCTTCGATCACTTTGAAGAATCCCGATACTTGCTACACCTGGTTCTCTACTCTATTCAAATATCTATAACTCCTCAAAACTTAGACCCTGTGTTTCTACGAAACACATGTCTAAGAACTAGAGAAGTTAAAAGTAAACAGAATATAGTATGAGGACCAACCCCTGTGTCCTAATGGACACCGGACAACATACAATACTCTGTATAAGTCCGCTGAGTCAAACAACTCTTTCACTGTGTGTCGTAGGTTGAAAACTGTACTTATGGTTAAGAAGAATTACACCGCTGTTTAATGCTCCTTACCTAACCATCCACTGATATAGGTAAATGTCATCGACATAATATCAAAAGGTATATCTCACTCTATGAAAATAGACGTACAGATATATCAATTTGAAATTGGTGCACAACAGCGGATATTCAAAACCAAATATTTGCCGACCGGCAAACAGCCCAGGTGATCTCCTCAAATATCACCGATTACAACGAATCCCGATATAATGAGGATGATCACCCTATTCCCAATAACTTACTCTCACTCATCATCTGTAAAACCATACAGATGTGAGAATCAAACCTGGTAAATACATACCCTGGAGCAAGTGTCTAATCGGGAAATCAGTTTTCTTTTAACAGTACACAGTTGAATTGAAATATTGAAATGTTTCGATGGGGTATCCTGGTATTCCTAATAATGCCTCTACCATTATCCAGATTCACAACTATAACCGTATAATTCTTTGCCACCTCTCCAAATCCCTTTATATGTCTTTAGTAATTACCTTCTGTACACCCCTTTAGGCCAAATGGTTTTCTTCCTTCCCTACCGTTCGGCACCAGCCTATGGTTTGGAAGAAGACTATCCAATAAGCATAATGGGTGTACTGTCCTAGTCCTAGGAGCACTCGCAATGCGAGAGAAGGTGAAGATAAAGGACAACCGAACAAACCTTATTCCTATTTCTCCTGGACCAGAATCCATCCCCGAACTGGAACAAGTTCCTTTCGAGTTCGTATATAACCATACGATGGAGTATCCAATAAACTGTGGATCTTCGTAGTGATACGGAGTGTCCTGGAGAAATACAAAGGTGATTTAGGATTGGCGAAGAAATACTTGGTTTGGTCGTGAATATCAGTCGCAATTTACTTTGCCCTCTTACTAATCCCTTGATTTGTCTGAACTTAATACCTTCTGCACACCATCGTTATGCTAATTGGTTTTCTTCATTCCCTACCGGTCGGCACTTGCCTATGATTTGGAAGAAGACTATCCAATTTGCATAATAGGTGTACTGCCCCTAATCCAAGGAGTACTCGCAAGCTGAGAGAAGGTAGAAGGAAAAGACAACTGAATAGTCCTATTCGTTTTCTCCAGAACCAGAAACCATCCTCGAATAAATTCCTTCGAGTTCGTATCTAACCATACGATGGTTTTGTCCAATGGAAGTGGACGTTCATAGTAATACGGGGTGTCCTGGAGAAAAGGGTAAAAGTAGGAGTGGCAACGAGGTTTGCAACTCTGATAATCCAAAAGCCAGTGTTAAGAAGGTTCGGTCAACTTGGTCACTGAGTCATAGTCTTAGGGTCGGGTCAATGGTCACTGCCAGAGAGAGAGAGAAAAGAAACACTCAGCGTGCACTCTATCCTAGATCAGAATGGTTACCAATTTATCTAATCTGGAAACCTCCCACTGTACCTCAAATTCTCCTCCAAACCTGAAAGAAGAATTAGTCGGGGTCACCCGAGGAGTAAACTAACTCATCAGTGGGAATCGGGATTCAACTATCATCGCATGATAACGTGACGGAATCCTATCACGCTATAACACTCCAGAAGGTATGCGCATATCTGGCAAGTTTCAGTTCTTTTGAAACTCCCGATGTGGATTTTTACCCCATGCTCTTATGACGTTGACTTTGGCCAACATATCATAAGTCACATGTCAAGTTCTACCCGTCATTCTCCAAGTTAATTTGAACCCACCCGTACCTACCCTTGACTTTGGCCAAAATGGCAGTACGGCTGTCCCAAACCAACGCATCTATCTATGCTGCATATGAATACCCAACAGCTACCAAACACTGTGCCTTGACTTTGGCCAACATACACAGCTTGAATACTATTGACTATCCATATGAAATGACGGAGGGCTACGAATGGTTTCTGGCAAAAACCTTTAACGTAATGAACTTGATATCGTTGAAGGAACGGATAGCTTTTTTTAAAAATATAGTGACGATAACCTTCGCTAAAGAGGTCACTCCCGGTGAAGGGATCTCGGCTCTTTCCCCGTAGAATGGAGTGCAGGATATTCCAAATGAATACCACGATGCAAAGCAAAAGTAATCGGCTATAGTGAAGTCATTGCCCTGACGCAAACTTTTTGTCCAAAGGGTCACTCCCGGTGAAGGGATCTCGGCCCTTGCCTCGTCGACTGAGGTGCTGGATATTCATAACCGAATATCACTGTGCAAAACAAAAGAGAACGTCCTTGCAATAACAGGATTTTGAAAAAGTGTTCCAACAACATCAGATTAGGTTTGTTTATCTTGCATTGATCCGAATCAATGCAGTCCCATCAATTGATCACACCACAAAGAACGAAAATATACTGATGTACGTATATGCCATCCGCATTCGCCACTGGGTCCCGTCATTACCCGTTAGGTTAGCTAACTAACGACAGAGCGGGGACTGGACTAGCGCGGATGTAAAACATATACAACATCTACTAATATATATACCAATATATTATATTCGCTGTAGGCGTGATAAAAATGCAACATCACAGAAATGTACAGCATCACAGAACAATACAGATATCTGGGATCCCCGGGTTTCACAGAGCCACTACTGAAACCCGACGTTCCCCTGGTCGTGTGGATAGCCTGTGCAATGAAATCCTAGGCCCCTACGAGCGCGGCAAGTTACCCGCCAAAACCTGAAGCGAGGCAGCCCCCTTCAGCACCGTGAATGGACCACCCAGCACTTCACGGAATCCGGTAACTTGGGCACCCCTCCTGGGTCAACCTGTACCCCCTACGAGTGCGGCGAATAGCCCGCCAATTCTAGAGTGAAGCCCCCTCCGTCCCAATCCATGAGATGCGGGCTTGTTGCCCTCCAAAACCCGGCTATCCGTGCACCCCACCGCGGGGCAATCCTAGTACAGAAAATAAAATATACATACAACGGGTACATCGACCGCAACCTGGCCGTGCCCCAAAACAATAATACAAACTGGCAGTGACGGCAGTCCACATGTCGGAAGCTCGCCCTGCTATATCAAATGTACATAATACAACAAAACTGTACTAGCATTGCAACCAGGCTATCCCCCACGACCGATCCGCAACATCACAGCAAAATCATAGAACATCAACGTGAAAATCACGTTCGCAAATCCGTCTAACCGGGCTATAGCAGTTAGACCGGATTTACCGATCGAGTGACATTCACGGTCGCAGATATAATGTAAATACTATGAAATAATGTGTTCAAAATATCCGATCGATCAAAAATTAACAAGTGGGCCCCCAAGCAATACTGGAGCACTCACAGAAATTCTGGGCCCAATTTTAATATTCCAAAACCCCTAAAATCATCCCAGAAGCCCACTGGAAAAAATTGATGCAGCGAGGACACCAATGTGCGGCGGAACCGCGGCCCAAGGGGGGTTTTGCCGCGGTTCCGCGCTTCAGTGGTCGATTCACTGTATCGAATTTTTACAGCAGTCTTAGAATTTCCAGTACATTAGTTTTTTACAACCTGAAAAATTTTTGGACTTCAAAAAATTTCGACAGAAAACTGATGTAAGGAAAAACGCGGGTTTTTGGAATTTTGGTCGATCGAAAATGCAAACACATCAAACAAAGCTAGACGAAGTTAATGGCGAGGCTCTGATACCACTGTAAGTGCACGGCGGCGCCCCGGCCGTCAATCCGACGGCCAAATGCGGAAGCGGTGATAAACTTTAATTTTGTGAACTAAGCAAACCGGCACCACCGTGCACAAAACCCCGGGTCGGACCATTAAACTAGACCTAGCTAACAACAAGATGTGGAAGAGATATACCGAGTGATCCGAGTCCTCCGGTCTTCTCATCGTCGTCCCGATCTCCCGCGGAAAGTCCGGTCTCCATCTCCTCGCCGGAAGGGCACCACGTCGCCTGTTTCTTTTACGGGCTCCCACCTCTATACCGAGGCAACTCGGGCATGAAGCCGGCAAGTCAACATGCCCAAGATTTGCTGTAGAATGTGTAGGGTAGAGGATGTCTCTAGGGTTTTGGTTGCCATTGAAGATGATGGAGGAAGAGGTTAGGAAAATTGGTGCTTTCAATTTTCCGGCAAGAAGAAGAAGAATATGAGATCAAGAATAATGCCACCATAACAAAATGAAACTCACTTTCTTTCTCACAAGTGTAGCCCTCTCTCATCAAGTGAGAATGGTGGAGGAATGATATATCAATCCAAAACAAGAAGGGAGGTGAGTGTAGGAAAAGGTAGAGGGTGACCCCTTCCTTCAAGGTAAACCTCAAATCAAATCCTTAATCAACCCATATCCTATCAAATCTCATTAATGCAAAAACCATCATGAAAAAGCAAGGATGCTTATCCTATCATAATGAATACATATGCAAGAAAACCCCTTCCACAAATGTTATTTGCATAATTGCAAATAACCCCCTCCATCGGAAAAGTCCGGCCGGGAAAGAAGAAAGGAAAACCGGCCGGAACGGAATGCAAACTGGCAACTCCAGAAAACTGGTCCCGTAATAAATTACAGGAAAACCCCGCTACTGCATATACATGCCCGCATTTGTATTCCGACCGGATACAAATGCAATGAGACAAAATCTACACTGTACTATACTAAGATCCGGCTTAAACCAAAGCCGGCTAGTAATATCCGTCCGATCCTGATCCGTGCAATACCGCACGTATCTGATCGAACCCTGCCATATATCTATATGGCCTCTCGTACAAACCGTCCGATCCTGATCCGTGCAATACCGCACGTATCTGATCGGACCCTGCCATATCTCCATACGGCCTCTACAGCGTTTCGCCCGAAAGCTGAGTAACTGAATGTGTGGTGGACTCTAAAGACTCGTCAATACTATGGCTGTGGATTTAACCACTAGCACGTCAGAGGTATATGCCAATACGTAACGGGCCACCAGCTATTGACCAAAAGGGACGTCGATGAGCGAACTCATCCTGACACCCTACTGAGCCTGTCAGTGACAATATCCGTACAGTCCGGTCCGTTCGTCTATGAGCATCACATGTCGGGCCTAGGGGGTTGGTAAAAGTCAGACCCCCATAAGCGGTACAAGTCGTGTCGGAGTGTAGCCCAGAACACCCTGAGATACTACTGGAATACCTACCAGTAAATCTCCTGCCTTGGCCAAGGACTTCGTGTAATGGCTCTCCTAGACACAGCGCGACCTCACCCCCAATACCGGGAGAGACGAACCCCTGAAGATCCGCTCACTGCCTCCATGTGGCTCGGGACTGTACCCAACTAAAACCTGTTTGCACGACTCCTTTGAGCCGTGGTAGGGTAGTACTCAAAACACAGTGGGAACTCATACGAGACAAATGACGATCTCAGGTTGATGAACTAACCTGTACACATGTCACCAGGGAACTGCTATCTGACGTCAAGTATAAGCCCAACTAGCAGGTTCCCAGCGAGTCCTGTCCGGTGTACTCATAACCTAATGAGCACCTGTATACATCTTAGGTGAACCAACTGACACCAGTGGCTTGTGAGACCGGCCACCGCCCCTCGTCGGGGTCTCGACTGTATACACTAGTCTACTCTGGAGAATCGATGCCCTGTCTCGAAACTCCCACGACTAGGGACCTTTTAAGGATGTGCTTATAGACTACCAGCTCCCACGTATATGATCGCCCTCATACTGCTGGCAGTCAAGCAAGAATCCTAGGGGCTCTATCAACGTGTAATAGCGACCTGTAAGGTCACCTGAAGCAGTACACGATGATAAAGGTAAACCAGATAGCAAACTATCATCTCGAGTAAGACTGTCGTACCGGGATAGGTCCTCCCTCAATCATTGCAATCACGTGCCTGTGATCCAATAATTCACTCTGAGGGCACTATCTCCAAAAATCTCCCACTTGCACTCAAGGCTAATTATTGCGATGTCGCATACTCACAGCCCGTGTGATACCGAACACCCAACTCCTCTACTAGTCAGTCTCACAAAACCTGTTTGGGAGACTATTGCTTTCGAGGAATAGCCTCAGTGAGTGGATCCGCCTTGTAGTTTCTTTCTATGTCTCTCTAAATCTCAAGTTCGCGGAGAATGCCATCTCCCGAAATGAGCAATACCTGTCTTAGAATATGTCTGGATGTCTGATGAGACCTAGCTCATAAATGAACTCCAAATCCAGACTTCTTAGACTGTATCGTCAACTGAACTTAATCAGTATCCTGCGCCATGCCTCCCTCAGTATCTTCCTGGGTCACCTGTCCAGAATACTGCCCCTCGTCAGAGGAAAAACAATAACTCTGACAATCACCCTGTCGTCCATGTCACCTTGGAAGCCTGGAATGATAACTGTCTCCTTAATAAGGCTGTCGTTATCATTTCCCTAGAACATCTACTTATGTTTTAAGGTTGCTTCCGACTATTTCTCCAGGATTGGATTAATTTCAACTTATTGCATCTAGTACAAGAACAACATCTGGTGTGGTACTTGACATCTCATGATTGACTAAATTGCCTAAGCAAGTGATCTGCCAATCATGCACATCCCTCTCTACTTTAGTCTATAAGACACCTTTAGAGAGGGTGACTCCATCACCTGCAGGTACACTACCGTGCCAGGAGTCGTCCATTCTAAATACTCTTAGAATGCTGTCAAAGTACCCTGATTGGGAAACCACCCAAATCTAGATCTAAAACCATTGATCTAGTAACTAGTATGTTTGACATAATGTCCAAGTCCCATGTGGAGAAACCACTGTGTGACAACCGAAGTATAGCCGATCGTAGTATAGGAATATCACTTCCTACTTTGTGTATGTCATCCAAAACCCGGATATCACACCCTACTACCTTCTCAACAGATCCATCCCTATTCTGATGACGTCAAACCTATGACTGTCACATCAGAAATAGATGATCTATCTCCGCTATATCTGCTTTAGTCTATAAATAGACATAAGCCTGATGTCTACCAATGCTTCCGCTGCTCCCACTGACTACGACAACCCTCTGGCAGAGTCATATAGACGTGCACTTCTAAAGCTAGTTTAGAACGACGCTATACTCATCCTCCCGCCGGGTCTCACAGTCTGGAACAACAGCAATGGCAAGTGTGGGTAAACAAGAACTTCCCTGTCACCGTCCTTGAGGCTACCGGAGTACCTCTCGGGTGCCTGAAGTTACCCACTGTATCTGCGGAGTGGCCAATGGAATGTCAAACCAGATTGAATCTTTAGGTTCCTGTCAAATCTTCAGTAATCGTTTGTGGTTCTGGAATCACTTCCAGTTCTACCATACTCCCACTACTGTTTTTGAAAAAATCCATTTTTATTAAAACTGTGGCGAGTCTAGAACAATATTACTATTGATCTCCCAGATGGTAGAAAGTCAACCCTCGTCATAGCCTGGGTCAACCCACAAACAACCATTACAGAAACGTGCCTTTGAGTTATCCAGAGTCTGGTTTTAAGCATAAGCCGGACAACTCCCCGTACCTTAATATCGTTAAGATACGAACTGTTCTATATCCAATATAAAAACAGAGGCACTAATTTAATTTGAACCAGATTCAAATCATGCAGCTATCTCCAGTGCATGTCAACTAAATGGAAGGAGGCCGATCAGCGTTACTCATCTTAGGAATGCTTCCAATTATGAGTAACCTGAAAGAGAAGCAATTTCTCTTTATCATTACTATCAACTGAATACCATACACAAGTATCTACATCTTCGATCACTTTGAAGAATCCCGATACTTGCTACACCTGGTTCTCTACTCTATTCAAATACCTATAACTCCTCAAAACTTAGACCCTGTGTTTCTACGAAACACATGTCTAAGAACTAGAGAAGTTAAAAGTAAACAGAATATAGTATGAGGACCAACCCCTGTGTCCTAATGGACACCGGACAACATACAATACTCTGTATAAGTCCGCTGAGTCAAACAACTCTTTCACTGTGTGTCGTAGGTTGAAAACTGTACTTATGGTTAAGAAGAATTACACCGCTGTTTAATGCTCCTTACCTAACCATCCACTGATATAGGTAAATGTCATCGACATAATATCAAAAGGTATATCTCACTCTATGAAAATAGACGTACAGATATATCAATTTGAAATTGGTGCACAACAGCGGATATTCAAAACCAAATATTTGCCGACCGGCAAACAGCCCAGGTGATCTCCTCAAATAGCACCGATTACAACGAATCCCGATATAATGAGGATGATCACCCTATTCCCAATAACTTACTCTCACTCATCATCTGTAAAACCATACAGATGTGAGAATCAAACCTGGTAAATACATACCCTGGAGAAAGTGTCTAATCGGGAAATCAGTTTTCTTTTAACAGTACACAGTTGAATTGAAACATTGAAATATTTCGATGGGGTATCCTGGTTTTCCTAGTAATGCCTCTACCATTATCCAGATTCACAACTATAACCGTATAATTCTTTGCCACCTCTCCAAATCCCTTTATATGTCTTTAGTCATTACCTTCTGTACACCCCTTTAGGCCAAATGGTTTTCTTCCTTCCCTACCGTTCGGCACCAGCCTATGGTTTGGAAGAAGACTATCCAATAAGCGTAATGGGTGTACTGTCCTAGTCCTAGGAGCACTCGGAATGCGAGAGAAGGTGAAGATAAAAGACAACCGAACAAACCTTATTCCTATTTCTCCTGGACCAGAATCCATCCCCGAACTGGAACAAGTTCCTTTCGAGTTCGTATATAACCATACGATGGAGTATCCAATAAACTGTGGATCTTCGTAGTGATACGGAGTGTCCTGGAGAAATACAAAGGTGATTTAGGATTGGCGAAGAAATACTTGGTTTGGTCGTGAATATCAGTCGCAATTTACTTTGCCCTCTTACTAATCCCTTGCTTTGTCTGAACTTAATACCTTCTGCACACCATCGTTATGCTAATTGGTTTTCTTCATTCCCTACCGGTCGGCACCTGCCTATGGTTTGGAAGAAGACTATCCAATTGGCATAATAGGTGTACTGCCCCTAAACCAAGGAGTACTCGCAAGCTGAGAGAAGGTAGAAGGAAAAGACAACTGAATAGTCCTATTCGTTTTCTCCAGAACCAGAAACCATCCTCGAATAAATTCCTTCGAGTTCGTATCCAACCATACGATGGTTTTGTCCAATGGAAGTGGACGTTCATAGTAATACGGGGTGTCCTGGAGAAAAGGGTAAAAGTAGGAGTGGCAACGAGGTTTGCAACTCTGATAATCCAAAAGCCAGTGTTAAGAAGGTTCGGTCAACTTGGTCACTGAGTCATAGTCTTAGGGTCGGGTCAATGGTCGCTGCCAAAGAGAGAGAGAGAAAAGAAACACTCAGCGTGCACTCTATCCTAGATCAGAATGGTTACCAATTTATCTAATCTGGAAACCTCCCACTGTACCTCAAATTCTCCTCCAAACCTGAAAGAAGAATTAGTCGGGGTCACCCGAGGAGTAAACTAACTCATCAGTGGGAATCGGGATTCAACTATCATCGCATGATAACGTGACGGAATCCGCTCACGCTATAACACTCCAGAAGGTATGCGCATATCTGGCAAGTTTCAGTTCTTTTGAAACTCCCGATGTGGATTTTTACCCCATGCTCTTATGACCTTGACTTTGGCCAACATATCATAAGTCACATGTCAAGTTCTACCCGTCATTCTCCAAGTTAATTTGAACCCACCCGTACCTACCCTTGACTTTGGCCAAAATGGCAGTACGGCTGTCCCAAACCAACGCATCTATCTATGCTGCCTATGAATACCCAACAGCTACCAAACACTGTGCCTTGACTTTGGCCAACATACACAGCTTGAATACTATTGACTATCTATATGAAATGACGGAGGGCTACGAATGGTTTCTGGCGAAAACCTTTAACGTAATGAACTTGATATCGTTGAAGGAACGGATAGCTTTTTTTAAAAATATAGTGACGATAACCTTCGCTAAAGAGGTCACTCCCGGTGAAGGGATCTCGGCTCTTTCCCCGTAGAATGGAGTGCAGGATATTCCAAATGAATACCACGATGCAAAGCAAAAGTAATCGGCTATAGTGAAGTCATTTCCCTGACGCAAACTTTTTGTCCAAGGGGTCACTCCCGGTGAAGGGATCTCGGCCCTTGCCTCGTCGACTGAGGTGCTGGATATTCATAACCGAATATCACTGTGCAAAACAAAAGAGAACGTCCTTGCAATAACAGCTTTTTGAAAAAGTGTTCTAACAACATCAGATTAGGTTTGTTTATCTTGCGTTGATCCGAATCAATGCAGTCCCATCAATTGATCACACCATAAAGAACGAAAATATACTGATGTACGTATATGCCATCCGCATTCGCCACTGGGTCCCGTCATTACCCGTTAGGTTAGCTAACTAACGACAGAGCGGGGACTAGACTAGCGCGGATGTAAAACATATACAACATCTACTAATATATATACCAATATATTATATTCGCTCTAGGCGTGATAAAAATGCAACATCACAGAAATGTACAGCATCACAGAACAATACAGATATCTGGGATCCCCGGGTTTCACAGAGCCACTACTGAAACCCGACGTTCCCCTGGTCGTGTGGATAGCCTGTGCAATGAAATCCTAGGCCCCTACGGGCGCGGCAAGTTACCCGCCAAAACCTGAAGCGAGGCAGCCCCCTTCAGCACCGTGAATGGACCACCCAGCACTTCACGGAATCCGGTAACTTGGGCACCCCTCCTGGGTCAACCTGTACCCCCTACGAGTGCGGCAAATAGCCCGCCAATTCTAGAGTGAAGCCCCCTCCGTCCCAATGCCATGAGATGCGGGCTTGTTGCCCTCCAGAACCTGGCTATCCGTGCACCCCACCGCGGGGCAATCCTAGTACAGAAAATAAAATATACATACAACGGGTACATCGACCGCAACCTGGCCGTGCCCCAAAACAATAATACAAATAGGCAGTGACGGCAGTCCACATGTCGGACACTCGCCCCGCAATATCAAATGTACATAATACAACAAAACTGTACTAGCATTGCAACCAGGCTATCCCCCACGACCGATCCGCAACATCACAGCAAAATCATAGAACATCAACGTGAAAATCACGTTCGCAAATCCGTCTAACCGGGCTATAGCAGTTAGACCGGATTTACCGATCGAGTGACATTCACGGTCACAGATATAATGTAAATACTGTGAAATAATGTGTTCAAAATATCCGATCGATCAAAAATTAACAAGTGGGCCCCCAAGCAATACTGTAGCACTCACAGAAATTCTGGGCCCAATTTTAATATTCCAAAACCCCTAAAATCATCCCAGAAGCCCACTGGAAAAAATTGATGCAGCGAGGACACCAATGTGCGGCGGAACCGCGGCCCAAAGGGGGGTTTTGCCGCGGTTCCACGCTTCAGTGGTCGATTCACTGTATCGAATTTTTACAGCAGTCTTAAAATTTCCAGTACATTAGTTTTTTAAAACCTGAAAAATTTTTGGACTTCAAAAAATTTCGACAGAAAATTGATGTAAGGAAAAACGCGGGTTTTTGGAATTTTGGTCGATCGGAAATGCAAACACATCAAACAAAACTAGACGAAGTTAATGGCGAGGCTCTGATACCACTGTAAGTGCACGGCGGCGCCCCGGCCGTCAATCCGACGGCCAAATGCGGAAGCGGTGATAAACTTTAATTTTGCGAACTAAGCAAACCGGCACCACCGCGCACAAAACCCCGGATCGGGCCATTAAACTAGACCTAGCTAACAACAAGATGTGGAAGAGATATACCGAGTGATCCGAGTCCTCCGGTCTTCTCATCGTCGTCCCGATCTCCCGCGGAAAGTCCGGTCTCCATCTCCTCGCCGGAAGGGCACCACGTCGCCTGTTTCTTTTACGGGCTCCCACCTCTATACCGAGGCAACTCGGGCATGAAGCCGGCAAGTCGACATGCCCAAGATTTGCTGTAGAATGTGTAGGGTAGATGATGTCACTAGGGTTTTGGTTGCCATTGAAGATGATGGAGGAAGAGGTTAGGAAAATTGGTGCTTTCAATTTTCCGGCAAGAAGAAGAAGAATATGAGATCAAGAATAATGCCACCATAACAAAATGAAACTCTCTTTCTTTCTCACAAGTGTAGCCCTCTCTCATCAAGTGAGAATGGTGGAGGAATGATATATCAATCCAAAACAAGAAGGGAGGTGAGTGTAGGAAAAGGTGGAGGGTGACCCCTTCCTTCAAGGTAAACCTCAAATCAAACCCTTAATCAACCCATATCCTATCAAATCTCATTAATGCAAAAACCATCATGAAAAAGCAAGGATGCTTATCCTATCATAATGAATACATATGAAAGAAAACCCCTTCCACAAATGTTATTTGCATAATTGCAAATAACCCCCTCCATCGGAAAAGTCCGGCCGGGAAAGAACAAAGGAAAACCGGCCGGAACGGAATGCAAACTGGCAACTCCAGAAAACTGGTCCCGTAATAAATTACAGGAAAACCCCGCTACTGCATATACATGCCCGCATTTGTATTCCGACCGGATACAAATGCAATGAGACAAAATCTACACTGTACTATACTAAGATCCGGCTTAAACCAAAGCCGGCTAGTAATATCCGTCCGATCCTGATCCGTGCAATACCGCACGTATCTGATCGAACCCTGCCATATATCTATACGGCCTCTAGTACAAACCGTCCGATCCTGATCCGTGCAATACCGCACGTATCTGATCGGACCCTGCCATATCTCCATACGGCCTCTACAGCGTTTCGCTCGAAAGCTGAGTAACTGAATGTGTGGTGGACTCTAAAGACTCGTCAATACTATGGCTGTGGATTTAACCACTAGCACGTCAGAGGTATAAGCCAATACGTAACGGGCCACCAGCTATTGACCAAAAGGGACGTCGATGAGCGAACTCATCCTGACACCCTACTGAGCCTGTCAGTGACAATATCCGTACAGTCCGGTCCGTTCGTCTATGAGCATCGCATGTCGGGCCTAGGTTGTTGGTAAAAGTCATACCCCCATAAGCGGTACAAGTCGTGTCGGAGTGTAGCCCAGAACACCCTGAGATACTACTGGAATACCTACCAGTAAATCTCCTGCCTTGGCCAAGGACTTCGTGTAATGGCTCTCCTAGACACAGCGCGACCTCACCCCCAATACCGGGAGAGACGAACCCCTAAAGATCCGCTCACTGCCTCCATGTGGCTCGGGACTGTACCCAACTAAAACCTGTTTGCACGACTCCTTTGAGCCGTGGTAGGGTAGTAATCAAAACACAGTGGGAACTCACACGAGACAAATGACGATCTCAGGTCGATGAACTAACCTGTACACATGTCACCAGGGAACTGCTATCTAACATCAAGTATAATCCCAACTAGCAGGTTCCCAGCGAGTCCTGTCCCGTGTACTCATAACCCAATGAGCACCTGTATACATCTTAGGTGAACCAACTGACACCAGTGGCTTGTGAGACCGGCCACCGCCCCTCGTCGGGGTCTCGACTGTATACACTAGTCTACTCTAGAGAATCGATGCCCTGTCTCGAAACTCCCACGACTAGGGACCTTTTAAGGATGTGCTTATAGACTACCAGCTCCCACGTATATGATCGCCCTCATACTGCTGGCAGTCAAGCAAGAATCCTAGGGGCTCTATCAACGTGTAATAGCGACCTGTAAGGTCACCTGAAGCAGTACACGATGATAAAGGTAAACCAGATAGCAAACTATCATCTCGAGTAAGACTGTCGTACCGGGATAGGTCCTCCCTCAATCATTGCAATCACGTGCCTGTGATCCAATAATTGACTCTGAGGGCACTATCTCCAACAGAAATAACCTGTACACATGTCACCTGGGAACTGCTATCTGACGTCTGGTATAATCCCAACTAGCAGGTTTCCGGCGAGTCCTGTCCGGTGTACTCATAATCCAATGAGCACCTGTATACATCTTAGGTGAACCAACTGACACCAGTAGCTTGTTAGACCGGCCACCGCCCCTCATCGGGGTCTCGACTGTATACACTAGTCTACTCTGGAGAATCGATGCCCTGTCTCGAAACTCCTACGACTAGGGACCTTTTAAGGATTTGCTTGTAGACCCCAGCTCCCACGTATATGATCGCCCTCATACTGCTGGTAGTCAAGCAAGAATCCTAGGGGCTCTATCAACATGCAATAGTGACCTGTAAGGTCACCTAAAACAGTACACGATGATAAAGATAAACCAGATAGTATACTATCATCTCGAGTAAGACTGTCCTACCGGTATAGGTCCTTCCTCAATCATTGCAATCACGTGCCTGTGACCCAATAATTGACTCTAAAGGCACTATATCCAACAACTTTAGGGTTGAGGATGATGTCACCATTGATGTATATTATTTACTTTTCCGCATTAGGATAGACCCAAAACGGGAAGCACAAGTAACCGGGTTCTAGAGTCCAGTGGGAGACCATCTCGAGGAGTCGAGACCGGGTCTCCTAACTCTAGAATTGGTAGGGTTGCTTTCCGCTATCGTAGGGGTCTAGGGATGTGGGTTTAGCAATTCATCGTGACCGTGGAATCTGTGTTTTTTACTGGCTTAATTTAAAACACGGACCTCGTATTATATCCAATATTTCATATGTTTTTTATTGGCTTAATTAAAACACGGAATTCCTAGTATATCGAATATTTCATATGTGTTCTTCTGCTGCTGATATTCTGTGATGTGATCACTTGATATTCTGAGACGAATGCTTATATTATATATATGATATATAATAAATATTGCTGCTTTCATTTCTTCTGTGATGCTTAGCAAGCATAATTTGATGGGACTTCATTAATGAGATTAATGAAATAAAAGAAACCTAAAGATGTAAAATCTTTTTTTTTTTAAAAAACTGGTAGCTCTAGTTCTTGCTTTGCATAGCGGTATTCCTTATAGAATATCCAGCACCTTATTCAATAAGGTAAGAGCCGAGATCCCTTCACCGGGAGTGACCTCTTTAGCGAAACTGGCAGATGCTACAACCCACTCGGTTTTGTTTTTGATTGCCTTTTTAGTTCTTGCTTTGCAAAGTGGTATTTGTGAAATATCCAGCACCTCATTTAATGAGGAAAGAGCCGAGATCCCTTCATCGGGAGTGACCTCTTTAGCAAAACTATTAAAAGCCTCAAAAACACTCCTTTTCAAATCTCTCGTTTCTACAACGATATCAAGTTCATTACACAAAAGGTTTTCTTAAAAACCTGTCGTAGCCCTCCGTCATTTCAGATAAGTGCTTCTTAGTATTCGTGCTACGTTTGTTGACCTCCGTCAAGGCGTAGTGTGCGGTAGCTGACTAGTGCTTATCTGCTGTATATGATGCGACTGGATTGGCGTAGTCGTACGACCTTGTTGACCTCTGTCAAGGGTCGTGCGGGTGGGTTTAATTCAATCATGAAATGTACGGGTTGAACTTGACTAGCAGCCTATGCTTTGTTGACCTCCGGCAAGCTCATAGGACGCTAGGGGCAAAATGTTATCGGGAATTTCAAGTATTGAAATTTGCAATGAAATTGCATCTCTTCTATGAGATAGTTGGATCTCGATACCCGCTGCGAGTAAGAGTTACTCCTGGGAGAGTTTTACACATTACAATTAGCCGATCAAATAAGTGTCTAGAAAGGTCTTAACGGGGTTGCTCCCCTAGGAAAACGAGATTTAATTTAATTAGGTGTGTGCGAAAGCATGGGGAACCTCCCTCAAAGTACCGACACTGGCCTGGCTGAAAGATTGGCGAACTTGTAGGGTGTAATTAATCCCGGCTAGTCTTACCTTTTAGGGTTTGAAAGAAGATTTGATAAAAACAGTGGGAGCCATCCTGATTAGATAAAATAATAACCAATCTGATCTTGCAAGAGCATACGTAGAGTGTTTTCTTCTCTCTCTCTCTCTCCTGGTAGCGACCATGTCACGCCTTAATCAAAATAATAATATGGATGAATTGATCGAACATGCTTATTATACTGAGCTGGGGAACATTGGTTCTGCTCTATCTTATAATTGATATAAGTCCGAGTAGGAAATAAGGGATTATCCGGATTTCCACGCAACCCAATTGAGGAATAAGCATGTTGATGCATATTCTTCGGGTGTGTTCATTACCAAGAACTGTTTCTCAGTGTCCTCTACGTACTAGGTATGAGATACCGGATTAGGATCCCATATATGTAATCTGTTACATGGGCCACGGAAAGGTAGAGAACTGGGAAAGGGTGATATATCTCTAATTGTTAGAGAATGGTGCAATTGTTGCAACCAAATTAGTTGGCAGATATCACCTTGTATTACCAAATGGTAAATACATTGATTCTGAACAAATGTTATTACATGCCGTACCTGATATACAACATTACATCAGTTTTCTTTATTAAGTTAAAGAAAGATATAATTTTGTATTGCAGGATGATGTTGTGAACATTTTCCTTAATCAAGAGTTGATTGGATCAGGCACATTATGTAATGGCATATACATTCTAAATCAAACCACGATTCAAAGTAATTAGAACACACACAAGAGGAGTAGTTCAGAAATGAACGAATCCTTCTTGTGGCATTGTAGACTAGGTCATGTCAATGCAACACGACTAGCTAAGTTACTTAAGGATGAATGTTTGAATCTGTTCGAATTTTCATCTTATGATACTTTCCAGTCTTCTCTCAAAGGTAAAATGGCCAATACTCCGTTTATTGCAAATGGAGAAAGAGTTGTCGAACTCTTAGGACAGATACATGATGATGTATACGGTCATATGTCTACACATGCCAGGCTTGGTTCTTTGTACTTCATAACATTCATCGATGATCTCTCAAGATTCTGACATGTGTTCCTGTTGAAACACGAGTCTAAAACTTTTGAGAAATTCAAGGAATATAAGCTGAAGATTAAGAACCAGACGGGTAGAAGTATTAAAGTCCTTCGATGTGATTGGGGAGGAAAATACTTGGGCATGGTGTTCCTGAAGTTTCTAAAAGGAGAATGTTATTCTCTCTCAGCTTACTCCTTCGAGTACACCACAACACAACGGTGGATCGGGGCGGAGGTATCGCATCATATTAGATATGGTGCGCTCTTTGATGAGAACTGCTGAGTTGCCTATTTCCTTTTGGAGATATGCACTTGAGAAGTTGCATACCTATTAAATGGGGTTCCATCCAAATCAGTGCCTACCACTCCATATGAGATATGGAATAGGAAGATACCATGTCTTAAACGAGTTAAGATATAGGGTTGTTCGGTCTATGTTAAAAAGCAAAATCCGGACAAGCTTGAGGTAAGGTCAGTTCTGTATAAGTTTGTTGGATATCCCAAACATTTGCGAGGGTATATCATCTACCTAACTGAGGAGCAAAAGATGATTTGTTTCTCAGGATACTACCTTTTTAGAAAAGGAATTTCTTGTGAAGAAATTAGTGGTCATGAGGTAGAACTGGAAGGGGTTCCAGCTAGACAAACTAACAGCTGATGATTTGGTGAAACTAAAGGATTCAATAGTCTCTAACGAACCTCAGCCTTTCCACGAATTTGGTAGGGTTCCTCATCCCCCTAAGAGATACTACGGTTTCCTCGGTGACGGTGGGAGTGAGGATTGCATCATAGTAGATGATGACCCAACTAGGTTTAGGCAGGCCATCACGAGTGGCGAATCTGTGAAATGGCTGGATGCTATACGATCAAAGATGGAATCCATGTACACTAACAAATATGACTTCGAATGTTGCTCCTGAAGGGGTAAAACCCATTGGGAGCAAATGGATCTTGAGAAGATTCTTGGTATAGATGGAAAAGTTGAGACTTTCAAAACTAGACTTATAGTAAAAGTTCTCGTCATGAAACCAAGTGTGGATTGTGATGAAACCTTTTCTCCAGTGGCTATACTTAAGTCCATCAGGATTAAAGCAGGCATCACGGAGTTGGAACATCTGTTTTGATATGGCAGTAAAAGAGTTTGACTTCATCAAAAAGGTAGATGAACCTTGTATATATAAGAAGGTTGTAGAGAGTAAGGTTGTCCTCCACGTATTATACGTAGATGACATACTCTTGATAATGGTTTCGTATGCTACACTCGGTCAAGCTCCTCTTATCACTAGAATTCTCCATGGAAGATCTGGATGATACCTACATCTTGTGGATTATGATCTATGATGATAGATCTAAGTGGATGTTGGGAGTGTTCCAAATTCAGGTACATTAACACCGTACTAAAGGGGTTTAGTATGAAACATTCTAAGCGTGGTGGTTCGTCCAATTACTCACTAATCACTTTCTCCAAAAAGAAGTCTTCCAAGACTTATTTAGAGAGAGCTCCCGTGCAAGGGATACCTTATGATTAGGTAATAGGCTCTATCATGTATGCAATGTTATGTACCAGACCAGATATAGCTGACTCACTAGGTGTAGTGATCAGGAATCAATCGGATCTTGGGAGAATCACTGGATAGATATGTAGGACATTCTTAAGTACTTGATAAGCACTGAAAAAATGTTCTTGGGGTTTGGTAAAGGTGAACTCCAGTGGGAGTCCTTTACCAATTCCAGCTCCCAGAGTGATAAGGACAACTGAAAGTTAGTCACGGGCATTGTCTTTACCCTCAGTGGAGGGATGGTATGTTGGAAGAGTTCCAAGCTATATACCGTGGCAAACTAGACGATAAAGGCTGAATACATCGCTACCAACGATGGTACCAAAGTGGATGTCTCTTGTTCATGAGATGAACATGGTTCCTCCTATTGAGCGTCCAATAACCATCATTATGACAACATTGGAGTTGTGGCTTTCACCTAGGAACGCAGGTCCCATCAGCGATCCAAACATATTCTGAGGATAGTATCACCTGATCAGGGAGATGGTTGATCTCCAAAAGATTGAGGTAAGGAGAGTTGACGCGAAGGAAAACACGACGGATCCACTCACAGAGGCCTTTCCCTAGAAAGACTTTTATGGGGCGTTGAGTATGAGATACGACAACAAATGTCCTTAGTGCAAGTGGGAGATTGTTAGTTATATGTATGCCCTAGAGGCCATTATTATACATGTGATGTATATTATAGTGGATGCTTGGACATATATAGGGAGGACTATCTTGCTCGACATGATATTATGCTATTTGGTTGCTCTTTATCTTAACATGTACACTTATTGTCTCTCTATTACATGTTGATAAAGCCCTTAGGATGAGTACTTGACTACCAGGATTATGATGCAGATCATACTAGTGGGGCAGAGGTAGTCGGTAAGTACATCTTTCAAATGTTCCTAGTCGTGGGAATATCGAGACGGGGCATCGATATTCCAGAGTATACTAGCGTATACGCTTCTTAACCCATATGATAGGCGATGGATGATCCCACATCCATTGGTGTTTGACATCAGAGAAGGTATACGGGTGCTCAGTAGAGACAAAATTCTTCTTGGTTTCAACCCTGCTCCTGGTGATACACTGGACGGACTCGCCGAGAACTCCTAGATGGTATTATACCTATCGTCAGATAGCAGTTCTCTGGTGACTTTGGTACAGGTTAGTCTGTCGACCCGAGATCGTCATAGAGTCTTGTGTAATTCCCACTATGCTTTGATTTCCACCTTAACACGTTCAAGAGATCGTGCAAAACGGTGGTTTTTGGGTACAGTACCGAGTCACATGTAAGCAATGAGCGATAGGAGGGGATTCGTCTCTCCCGGTTTTGGGGGTTGATGTTGTGCTATGCTCGATTGGCCATAACAGGAAATCCCTGACCAGGGTTGCTGAGATTTACTGGTAAGTGTTATCAGTAGTTTCTCGAACCGTTATGAGCCTCATATCGGCATGACTTATCAGGGCTATTGGGGTCTGATATTTACCACCTCCAGGATATGATATTCGACATATCAGACGAAGAGACCGGACTGTACGGTAGTGTTACTTATTGGATTCGCAGGAGTATGAGCAGGATTGCTTGTTGATCTTCTGATCGATCAATACCCGGGTGTCACGACCCGAAATATTAGCTCGTGACCAGGACTTAAATCACGCAATGTCTAAAGGCGTAACGTAATTCAAGTAAGCTGAAACCCAGAAATATAAACCTTTTAAGAAAATAAAAGAGGTGAAGTTTTGAAATAAGGGTATAATGAAATCAAAAGTTTTTCTTAGATGCATAAATAGTGGAACATGAAAAATGCAAGTTTATCTTACTAGTTGGAAATATGTTTCGTCTTTTAAAAATTTGGGCAGTATCTCCTTTGTATTTTTTGATCTAAAACCATAAATACATAACAAGAATAATGGCAGCGGGAGCTAGCTCTTCGCCAAACGGCGGATCCACAACCACGCAAGCATAAATATAAGTATACGACACCCAACGGCGAAGATCACAACAAAAGATAAGGAAATAAGCAAGACATCAACCCAAAATGCGAACATAAAACTCATTGCTCAAGTCTCGCAACTACAAGTCTTGCTAAGTCTCATTACTTACACAATTACTAAATTTGATTGATGGAGTTGACTAGATACAGTATGAAATATAAATACAAGAGTGGGTACGATACAAATGTCCCACCTACCAAAGCAATCAACCGAAAGCAACTGTGTGCCAGCGATACCGCTACTGATCCAAGCGGCAACCTGCAAGAACTGTGGCACAACGGGGGTGAGTTGCCAACTCGTGAGTAGAAAAACGTCAACAAGTAGAAATCGAATAAACAACGAATCCTAGGTCAAATATATTATAAAGATAATACTATGATATCTAGGGTGTCGTATCTGTATATGTGCCAACACAAATATCAATGTCTATCCGCATGTGGATATCATCCAACAATATAATCAATGTATGTATGTATGTGGATCTCATCCAACCATATCATCAATGTATTTATGCAAGTGGATCCCGTCTACGTGTCAACCAATGACACAACAATATCATGCATATAAATATCATAAAAGCATATGCATGGATGTATGAGGATATAAATCAACGTGTGTCCCTCGCGACACATCAAAATCATGGAACCTGGGTGTCCAGCATCGACACTCGAAAACATCATTAAACCCGTGTCCAATATCGACACGTAAATCCTCATATCTTGGGCTCTATCAGTCCGGATCGGTCCACGGGCTCCGTCAGTCCGGATCGGCCCATATCATCTCTCGACTCCAGTCGGTATCCTCTGGATATCCGCCGAGCCCAAATACTATCACTGGTAGGTAGTAGTCCTTCTGCCAGGCTCACCGTCTACTGCACAGCAATCCGTTCTCGCCCCGGGGTACCATGCCGGGTCTACCATATACCCGCAATCGGCCTCATCCAGCTCCTCGAATCAGGTTTCACATGTCATACGTCTCAAAACCGAGAAAACGCATGGTGGACGCACTGAAATATCATATCAAGAGAAACCGGGTTTTTAAAACAGTACATGATTTCTTTTGAAATAGCCACGGTTCTTAAATCCAGAAATCTCATGAAAACAACTTATCTCAATCCGTGTAATCTTAAAGCATGATGTATGCGATATATAAAAGAAATGTAAGCATATCCGTATATCATGCAACATGGAACAGTAATATGCACGTATCGAGGGAAAACCGCTCTTTTAAATCAATCCAGTTTTTAAAATATATCATGTGGTTCCCAAATCTCCGAAATCGAATGCAAAATCGTATAAAGGTGCATATGTGTATGTACGCAAGTATGGACGTACAAATGTGTATGTCCGCAAGTATAGGTGTACAATATGTATGCAGGCAAGTATGGGTGTACAATATGTATATGCACCAATATGGATATACAAGTGGTATATACACAAGTATGAGTGTACAATATGTATGTGCGCCAATATGGATGTACAAGTGGTATATACGCAAGCATGGATGTACAATATATATGTGCGCTAATATGGATGTACAAGTGGTATATACGCAAGCATGGCTGTACAATATGTATGTGCACCAATATGGATGTACAAGTGGGTATATACGCTAGTATGAGTGTACAATATGTATATGCACCAATATGGATGTACAAGTGGGTTTATACGCAAGTATGAGTGTACAATATGTATGTGCGCCAATATGGATGTACAAGTGGTATATACGCAAGCATAGATGTACAATATGTATGTGCGCCAATATGCATGTACAAGTGGGTATATACGCAAGTATGAGTGTACAATATGTATATGCACCAATATGGATGTACAAGTGGTATATACGCAAGCATGGATGTACAATATGTATGTACGCAAGTAATTTATGCAATGAGTCATATCAGGATGCAGCAATCCTACTATGTAGTGACATGGCAATTATCGATGATGAAGTGTGTGAGCCGGCAAATCTGTGTAAGTGTAACATATGCACCATCGATAATGGTGCAGGTGTACTAGCACAGGTATAACCAATGCAATGAGAACAATATGAATGCAGCATAAGGTAAATCATATGCAAATGCTGACGAGTATACGTATCTAACATGACCGAATCGGTGAATTTATCAATCGGCATCTAGCAACACAACATCACGTACGGTATAATCCATCGTACGGCATCCTCTAGTCAAGGGTATGGATCAAACCTCAAGTCAAACTCATCACGTACGGAAAATTATCGTACGGCGGCATTAAGCTATCAGGGATCCTATCAACCTTTGCGACAATGAGGGGTACGGACCTAACTTCTCGTACGACATATCACACATGATTAACGGCATTCTATATATATCTATATACCTATGCCCCAGGTCACATCCATAACAATATCGTATCAGGGGACCGGCAAAGTATCAATCACCTCAGTCGACTTGCAACCGTATACAACATATCATCATATCACATGTCAAATCGTGTTCTCTTTTCCTCATAATTATATCTCACATAAAGTCAAGTTTACATATACATTCTACCTTTACTATAAGTATAAGTATCTAATCTAACATACACACCCGAACCATACAATCAGTTTTTAAAAGGTGCGAATCGTAGTTTTGAAAGTAGGGGTTATGGTGTTTTTAAGGAAAAGATATCGTTTAAGAATCATGTCACGACCCGAAAGAGTACGTGACTGGCCCTTGAACCATATGAAGTCTATATTACTCCATCTGATCTAAGTAAGCCAAAAGCCCAGAAATCTAAAACCATTTTAAGAGTAAATAAAGGAACTGGTTTTTAATAAGTAAAGAAAACATGTTTTGAAAATCAAAGTTTTTAAATAACTAAGCCGAATATGCATTTTTTTAAAATGTGTAACCTTTCCTGAAAATTTCGGCAGAGTTTCCTTTGTAAAAACTTGCCCCGAACGGGGTACAACAAGAATAATATGCATGAAATGATAAAAGGCATCCCCAAGTGGGAGCTAGCTCTTCGTCAATCGAAGGTCACAACCACGCAAGCAATAATAATATACAACGCCGAAAGGCGAGGATCAAAACCCAAAAAGAAACTCAAAACAGCCAGAAAACCATAATACTACAAGCGCGACTCTAAGGTCGAAATAATACATCACTGTCTCTAAGTCTGAAACAATATACAAGTTTTGGTTGATGGAATGACTAGATACAACTGAAATTACATGTACAAGGGTGGTTCTGATGCAAAAGAACCCACCTACCAGCGCAAGTCACCCACATGGAAGCAGTGTGCCAGAAAAGCCGCAATAAACATGTACGGCAAAACCTGCAAGAACTGTGGCACAACGGGGGTGAGTTGCCAACTCGTGAATAGAAAATATTTACAAGCAGAGATCGAATGTATGACCCATCCTAGGTCAATAGGATCAGATATAAATAAACCTTAATATGAATAAGTCTGAAGCATGCTAAACTGGCAATGCAATCTCTATACATGAGTGTAGTGCCAAGTGCTCGTGCCAGTGCCTCAGGTAATAGCATATCATAAATGTGAGGTATGATCAATGAAATCAATCTGCATGTACATGGATCCCGTCCACTCGTCACCCAATGACAATAACCATCATGCATGTAAATATGAGGATATAAACCACCTGTGTCCCTCACGACACGTCAAAATCATAGAACCGGAGTGCCCAACATCGACACTCGATAACATCATGAAAACTGTGCCCAGCATCGGCACGTAAATCCTCATATATCGGGCTCCATCTGCGGAATCGGCCCTCGGCCCCAGCAGTACGCCCATATCCATCTATCGACTCTGGTCGGTATCCTCCGGATAACTGCCAGGTCCAACCAATCACCGGTAGGTACTCGCCCGCCTCCAGGCTCAATCGGCAAAGTCCTTCGATCATCTTGCCGAGGGGAACCATACCGGGTCCACCATATACCCACAATCGGCTCGTCCACTCCTCGAATCGGGTTTCGCATGTCGCTCTCAGCACCGAGAAAACACATGGTGGACGCACTGAAATATAATATCAAGGGTAACCGCGTTTTTAAAGCAATGACATATTCTCTTTTGAAATACCCACGGTTCCCAAATCCAGAAATATCATGGAAATAGCAACTCTCAATGCGTATAATCAGAAAGCATGATGTATGTGACATGTAAAAGAAATGTAAGCATATCAGTCTGTCATGCAAGAATCATATCCTGAATGCAACAGTACTACAGTGTAGTGACATGGCAATTATCGATGATGAAGTGTGTGAACCGGCAAACAAGTGTATGTGGAAGATACGCATCATCGATAATGGTGCTAGTGTCCTAGCAGCATGACTGTAATATATCAATAAACACAAGCAATGCAATGCAAATAGCATGAGTATGTGGAATCGAATAATCAACGCAACAGTAAAGAACCTGCCTCAATAAATATATCATGCAGCCTTGCCTTTTGAAATAAGAAGAATCGGGGTTTTTGGTAAAATAAGGGCTACGGGGTTTTAAGAAAAGATGTGTCGTTTGAAAATATCCGTAGAATCCCTTCTGCCTATCTTTAAAATATCCCCGATTTGTTAGTTTTGAAATAGGTATAATTCGGGTCTAGTTTAACGCCTACTATGCGAACTACGGACCCAACTATCAGTTAATCGGGAGGGGTATGAAAACCACCTAAATCTGAGTCAATATCACATTATCTCATCACATAACAGGTATCGCTACCATCATATCACATCTCAAATACGAACTCTGTCATATCGCCGAATCTCACGGCCTCAATCAAACCTCATCGACTCATCTCAATCCCACGTATCATCCTCAATCCCGTATATGAACACATAGTCCCATACCCATGTGTAGATATACACACCTCCATATGCGCACAGATAAATGAAAGAATGTATGCAAGTATATGTGTACGTATATGTGTGAGTGCAACCACTACTTTAGGGTTCGCACTATACTAAACTAATATATCCTTATCATCAATAATTCCATTATCACCATCAATAATCCTAACAACACATAATAAATATATGTGTGTATACGTATTCGTATACATCACCACGGACTGCGGGGGTGCTATACACCATCCACCCGACTTCTCCCCGTAGATATAAATCTACTCACCTTGCGTCTTTATCTGTCGATGTCGCCATGCGTTTGCTTGTCATCCCGAAGTCTTCATGGGGTACCTACACATTGACGTATCACAAATGCGTATCAAAACCAATTCAAAACTAAAACGGCATACGAATCCCAAAATGATATGATATGATCTATAGGTTAGAACCTATGGACAACGCCTTCCAAAACCATCAACAACCCTCGATATCGTCGTATGAACGCCAAGTAGTCGAAGTAAAACACCATAAGAAAATTCAGAATTAGAAATACGGAATATGGAAACACGAATCCAAAACAGCAACTAAGGAAATAAGCTCCAGATTTTCACCCTAGGTCGAATTAGACAAATCTATACATGCCAGGGGCCTAATCTTCACATGTAGGAGCTTTAGAACCAAAACGACCCAATTTGGTGTAGGTCTGGCCGCAATTTGCGGCCAGAGGGAATTAATTGGCGGCCGGGGAAAAGAGGCAGGGGCTGGGGTCTTGTGTGGTGGTTCTAGGGTACCTGCAAATCTCACTGTCCAATCAATTTTATTTTAGGATGTCTCGGGTGATAGCAGATTCCCAATTACAATCCCAGAATTGCAGTTTTTCCCGATATCGTCTTATAAATCCGTATTCTGGGTTAAAGCTTCAGGTTAGGGTCCAATATAACATCACACCAAGATTCTAAGGTCACAACAAGTCTTAATTTCACTTCACAACACAATTTCCCTCAAACCCTAACTAGGTTTTCCTTAAGTCCACCAAAACACATAATATCGGTTCAATTTTAACATAGGGGTATAAGTAATGCAAAAACTAATCTAATGGTTCAGTAAATACCTCATTTGGCAACTCAAGAATTTTCTTAAGTTGCCCCTAGTGGCCAAAATTTTCGCTTTCTTGGTCCAATGTGTAGATCTTGATCTTGTGCACACTTTTAATGAAATGGGGGTAGGGTTTTGGTGATGTTTTAGAGGTGTTTTTATGGCTTGGAGATGGAGGAAAAATGAGGAGCAAGAGCAGCAGCAGCAATGGAGAAAGAGGGAGAGAAATGAGGGAAAGAATTGAAGAGAATGGCTAAGTCTTTGGTCAAAATAACCCATACCTCTTTCTCTCTCTCACCAACCCTCATATTATATTACATTTTCATTTTCTTTTCCCTCAATTTCCTTCTCACTCAAATAGTGAACCCATATGAACAACCATGGCAAGAAAAATGTAACACAAGTGTAGAAAAAGATATGTGCATATTTTGCACAAAATTGCTAAAAACCGATTTGCGATTTTTAATCACGATTAACACTAAATTAGCACATAACTAATCATAAAAACTTTAAAATGGCATAATTCCATAAAATACCCTATTTTGGAATTTTCCATAATTTTTCCCATTTATTTGTATTTAATTAAACCGGAATATTAAAATATTCATTAAAATAATATTAAATTATAAAAATTCCCAAAAATAATATTTTATTATTTTGGAAACATTACAATCTACCCCCTTAAAGAAATTCGGTCCCTGAATTTAAATTTAAACCCCCAAATACTAAAATATTTCGATACAAATTCCAAGTCGTCGGGGCTCCGAATCGTCAATACATAAAACATCATAGCGCAATGCATGCGCATGAGTACTGAGGAGATAACTCAAAAGCAAAACTCTGTCAAGCATCCCGCAATTATCGGAATCATGGTAAAGGCAAAAATTTCAAATCCAATACAAAACCAATATGATATAGATCAGAACTATACATGTAGACATCTAGTCTATACATGTAAATAGCCGATGTAAATGCATGCCGAATCTTTTTAAGTCGCCGTGCGATGTGCGTAACACTGCACAGTGGCGGACGTTTTTCATAAGAAAATAACCATATATGTATATATCTTTTGTTTATTATGTACGTTCTGCCGTTTTGAAAATAATTTAGAAGGTTTTCCTTGTTTTTAAAACGTTTCGTGTCATATCGGACACGTAGGTATATATAGGCTGAGAGTATAGCTCGCTTTTTGGAAATCCCTTTGATAACTATCAATGCATGCAAAATATATCCAGGTACTGTCCTCTGACTAGTCCTGCTCAGTACAAAACGAATATCAAATAACATAAAAAAATGTACTGCTCCAAAAGGAATAAATCCCAAAAAGGCACATAACACCACCCTGTGCGTCTGGTGCGCACGGAAATCAAAATTCATATATGTGCCATACAGGTGCACAAAACAACATCTAGGTGCAACGGGTGTGCACGAAGTATCTGTCATAAGCAACGTGTGTGCCTGACAGCCAAAACAGGTGCATCTGACATGCACGAAGAACCTCGATTTAGTGCATCTGGTGTGCACCAAAATCGTATCTCAAAACATGAGCCCAACATGCGCGAAAATCCCAAATCGGTGCATCCATCATGCACGAATGAAAGTCTAAACCCTGCGCACTCAATCATGCACGGAACCACGAAATCCAATGGCAAACGCTGAACATGCGTAAGTCCAGTCAAAAGCACGGAGTGCAAGAATCAACATCAATATCAGAATCAAAATCTACATATCGAATGACATCAAATCGAAGTCAGGTGCAACCGTAGTGCACAAAATATAAATCCGGTGCAACAAAGGCACGAAATATAAATCTGATGCGATAAACGCAAGAAACATAAAAATGGTGCGACAAACGCACGAAGTATAGAACTGGTGCATCCCATGCACAAATATCAAGAAATAACTCAAATGCGTAAGCAGAAACACTAAGTGTACCTAGGTATAAAGAAAATCATAAACGTGTGCAACTGCGTGCACAAAACACATATCAATGCACTACAAGCATATATAAGCTATACCGAGTGCAAAAATCAAATCGTGTGCATAACATATGCACAACATCAAATCAACCGTATGAAATCCATGAAGTCATAAGTAGGTGCAGCCAAGGCACGAAACGATATCAGGTGCAATAACTGTGCGCAAATCATAAATCAACACAACGGTGTGAAAAGAACATCTCAAGTGTAAAAACTATGCATAAGATATGCATACCCGGCAGGTGCAACCATGGTGCAAGAAAACAAATACCATGAAACTCAGTCATCAAGACTAAATCATGCGAATAGATCGCCCAAAATACCGAAATCCCAAGTGACGGATACGTGATAGTCAAATCACAAAATCACAAATCATAAATACCGCCGTCGGTATATCCTCCTTCGAAGTCGAGAAGGTGCCGGTACATCCAACGCTAGCGGCGCAAGATATCTACTTACCTCTTGCTCGCGGCTGGCGTCCTCTGCCTCTGGTTCCTTATGTTCCCTGTGGATTACCAATCTCGCAATCCATCGGCTCATCGGCCTGGTCAGGTGTGCTAACAGGAACGATTCCGTTCTTGCACTTTTCTGGGCATCTCTCGGTCAATCCCCACGACCGCTCGTAAAGCAGCACATCTCTGGCGCCGACCTCGGGTCCTCTGAATGCACATCACACATCGGCTCCTGATGCAAATCTTATTGCAGCAGTGTACTGGAAGGAATCCTGCTCAAGGTCTCTTCTGATCTCGCCTAAGCCAAACTGTACGGAGGCTAATACTCTGGCATAATCTTTCCTCTCTATCTGGACATCTGCGTCCTCAGTACAACATCTACTCGGAAGCTGGTCGCATCTCTGCGCCTCTGTATCATATCTGACCTTTAATCTTAACGGGGTGTAATAACAGCTCGTCTGCATCTCGCACGAACTTCTTGTCCCGCTTGTCTGTATCATCGACCATTTCGGCATTGCGTCTCTATCTACGCATTGCAATGTCCTCGGCTACGGTCCATCCTAAGTCTCTCACATGGACTCGAAATAACGAACTCGGTATCTCCATCACTTAGTAGAAGATATCTAGCCGATCACGTCCTCAACGTGCATATCGCATCTCTGATGTCAGCGGAGTGGAACGTCATCTCGTCGAAATCTCATGCGAACTCTTTACTCCACTCTGCTTCAATATCGACTGATTTGGACTCATCTCATCGTGGCTACACGGACTGCGCTCCAACAGCTATGCTCGTATCTGGAGTCTCCCAAGCAGTGTCCCATCACATGATATCCGAATGATGTCCAATCGTCCGATCGACTCGTCAGAACCTCATAATCCCCCAAGAGCTCCATGTAGGGTTACAAGGCATACTAACTGTAGGGTTCCTGGGCACCCTAATGAGGTCTCACAAGGCATCGATCATGCCCGTTTCAATAAATACGGTGCCGAGAAACCCTAGACTACGGATCGTCGGCTAGATGTCTAGGCGAAAAAGCGAGTTAGTTAACAACTTAACTAAAGGAATACGGAAATACAACCTTTGTAGATCCGGTGCTCCACCTCCATAGCTCCGCAACGAAGTCCCCTCGCTGTCCAAATGAATTCCCGGGCTCTAGCGTCGGCTTCGTCGGAGAAATGGCGAGCTAGGTCGTCGATGTCCATGCCGAAGATGATCTACGTCGAGGCATCGCTAAATCAAGCTCCGACTTCACCAAGTCAAGAAACTTGTGAAGAAAACACACTCTACTACTTGGCAAGAGGTAGAGGATGAAGAAATAGGAAGTGGGTAGACTTTAGATTTGGATTTCACACTCTTTTTCATCACTTGCCATTGATGGAGGCAAGCTTTCTTCACTTGAAGAAATGAAGAAGAAAAAGGTAAATATTATGATAAGTTATTAGAAAATATAAAGTAAAAGAATACTTATCATAATCTTTAACCATGGTAATGTGTAGAGAATCAATCATGGTTAAAGGAATGGTTAGGGTCAAGCTAGAGACAAAATAGTCACTTAGTCAAAGTGTTCATGAAGCTTCATGAAAACAACAAAGAAAGCCACCATTTAATCTTTATGCAAATCATTTTCCAAAAAGAATAAATAGATAAATAAATGAATAAGGAAATAGTAAACCCTAACCATTTCATTAACCAAGGTTTAATTCTTTACACTTAACCAAAAGGCATGTATCATCAAACATGATACAAGCAAGTGCACAAAATCATATCGCATATGCAATGCGCACATCCGAGTGAGAAAAACCATTTAAAGTGAACTGATACTAGTTAATGCAAAGTAATATATCAAATATATAATTATGCATTAAATAATTAAATCAACACTTGATTCAATGATCCGGTCATGTCGCACACAACCGACTAGTATACAATGTATCGGCTTATCGAATCAATCCTTGATTCGATAACTAGGTTATATCGCATACAACCATTCGACACATTCATCGCGAGAATGGAATACGGTATCACATATACGTATTATTCTCGGTCCCGCACATATCTCATATGCACTCCTATTTCGTTTCGCTTGAGCCAGGAAACCTCTGTGTAGGACTCTAAAGACTCGTCAATACGCCGGCAGCAGGTGATGATCATATCAAGCACCCACAAGCTGCAAGCGGTCTGCTAAACGTAATGGCCACCCGGGTATTGAGCGATCAGAAGATCGACGAGCAAGCCCGCTCATACTCCTGTGAATCCAACCAGTAACACTACCGTACAGTCCGGTCTGATCGTCTGATATGTCGCATATCTCGCCTAGGGGTGGTAAACGTCAGACCCCAATAGCTTGATAAGTCGTGTCGATATGAGGTCTATAACAATTCGAGATACTGCTGGTAACACTTACCAGTAAATCTCAGCAACCCTGGCCAGGGATTTCCTGTTATAGCCAATCGAACACAGCGCAACATCAACCCCCTATACCGGGAGAGACGAATCCCCTCCTATCGCTCATTGTCTCCATTTGATTCGGGACTGTACCCAAAAACCACCGTTTTGGACGCCCTCTTGGACGTGGTAAGATGGAAATCAAAGCACAGTAGGAACCATACAAGACTCTATGAAGATCTCGGGTCAATAGACTACTCTGTACCAGTGTCACCAGAGAACTGCCATCTGACGTGAGGTATAATACCATCTGGGAGTTCTCGGCGAGTCCGTCCAGTGTACCCAGTCTCTACTGAGCACCCGTATATCATCTCTGATGTCAAACACCAATGGATATGGGATCATCCATCGCCCATCTGTATGGGTGGAGAAGGTATACGCTAGTCTACTCTGGTATATCGATGCCCCGTCTCGATACACCCTCGACTAGGGACTTTGAAGGATGTACTTATGGACTACCATGTCCCCACTAGTATGATCAGCATCATAGTCCAGGTAGTCAAGCACACATCCTAAGGGCTTTACCAACATGTAACAGAGAGACAATCAGTATACACATTAAGGTAAAGTTCAACCAGATAGCATACTATCATGTCGAGCAAGAAAGTCCTCCCTATATATGTCCCAGCATCCACTACAATATACATCCTATGTACAGTAATGGCCTCTAGGGCATACATATAACTAACAATCTCCCACTTGCACTAGGGTTATCTGTAGCAGTGGTTGTAGTATCTCATACTCAACCATCCCATAAAAATCTCTCTCTGGGAACAGGCCTTTGTGAGTGGATCCGCTGTGTTGTCCTCTGAATCTACTCTCCTAACCTCGATCACCCTGGAGATCAACTATCTCCATGATCAGGCGATGCTGCCTTAGAATAAGTCTGGATCACTGATGGGACCGGTGTTCCTCGGCATGAGCCACAACTCCATTGTCTCACAATGGTAGGAACGTAGTTCATCTCATGAACTAATATACACCCAAACATCCTCTTTGGTAGCATCTTAAGTAGCGATGTATCCTGCCTTTATCGTCTAGTATGTCACGGTATCTAGCTTGGAACTCTTCCAACATACCGTCCATTTACTGAGGGTAAAGACAATACCTGCGACTGACATTCAGTCGTCTTTATCACCCTGGAACCCTTCCAGTGATTCTCCCCAGAATCAACTGATACCATCTCACTACAGCTAGTGAGTATCCTAACATCTATTTAGATCTATCTCATAGATCCAAAACTCAGGATTTAGTAGGTATCACTTTGATCCTATATGGAGAATCATTGTGATAAGCGGAGATTGATCGAGCGTAGCATAAGAAACTCCTTTCTTATCAAGAGTATGTCATCCACGTACTCTACGAGGATCATCACCATACTCCCTACTACCTTTTTGTATATACAAAGTTCATCTACCATTTCGATGATGTCAACTTCTTTGACTAATCCATCAAAACAGATGTTCCAACTCCGCGATGCCTGCTTTATCCTATAAAGCATCTTGCACACGTTTCCGCTGCTCGCACTGTCTACGAGGCCCTCTGGCTGTGTACTTATAGACGCTCTCTTCTAAACATCATTTAGAAAAGCTGTCATAACACCCAACCACCAGATATCGTAGTTATGGTATGTAGCCGTGGCAAGTAGGATCTGGATGGACTTAAGCATAGCCTCTTGAAAAGGTTTCATCATTATCCACGCCTGGTCAATGACAAAAAGCTTTAACAAGTCTAGCTTTGAAAGTCTTAACTTTTCCATATACACCAAGTAATCTTCTCAAGATATACTTGCTCCTGATGGGGATTTAACCCTTCAGACATCGCAACCAAAGTCCATACTTTGTTGGTGTATAAGGATTCCATCTCAGATCGCTAAGCATCCAGCCATTCTTACAGAGTCCCACTCCTGATGGCCAGCTCGAAACTAGTTGGGTCATCATCTTATGATGTAATCCTCGCTCCCACTGTCATAGAGAAACCGAAGTATCTCTCAGGTGGGTGAGGAACCCTACTAGATCGGCGGAGAGGCTGAGGTTCGTTGGTATCTATCGAATCCTTTGGTTCTTTCAAATTATCAGCTGCAGTTTCTATAGCTGGAACATTTCCAGTTCTACATTACAGACCTTGCCTCGAGCTTGTCCAGATTATACTTTTCAGACATAGGCTGGACAACCCCAAATCTTAATCAACTTAAGAGATGGGCTCTTCCCTTTCCATATCACATATGAAGTGGTAGGCAACTGATTTGATTTGAACCCTATTCAATAGGTATGCAGCTTCTCAAGTGCATAACTCCCAAAAGGAAATAGGTGTCTCAGTAATACTCATCATAGAGCACACCTTATCATATAGGGTGTAATTGCTCCGCCCCGATATACCATCGTGCTATGGTGTATAGGAGGAGTAATGCTGAGAGAGAATCTCATTCTCCTTTAGAATAGTCCAGGAATTCCGTGCTCAAGTATTCTCCTCCTTGATCTCATCATAGGACATAATACTTATACCCGTATTTTGGTTCTCTACTTCTAACTTATATTCTGTGAATATCTCAAAAGGTTCGGACTTGTGTTTCAACAGGAACATAGGTCTGAAACTCGAAAGATCATCAGAGAATGTAATGAAGTATAAAGAATCAGTCCTGGCATTTGTAGACTGGGGACCTATATACATCAACATGTATCATCCCAAGAGTTCACTAACTCTTTCCCTGTTTCCAATAAACAGAGCTGTGGTCATCTTATCTTTGTGACATGACTGGCGAGTTTCACAAGATGTAAATTCAAACTGATTTAAATATGCATCTAAATGTAACTCAACCAGTCGGGTCGCATTGATATGACCTAGTCTACAATACCTTAAGAAGAATTCGTTCATTTCTGAACTCTTCCTCTTATGTGTGTTCCATATACTAAGAACTGTAGTTTGATTTAGAACATCAATGCTTTTAGATAACGTGCCTGAACCGATCAACTTTTGATATAGGAAATGTTCAAAACATTATCCAACAATACAAAATTTTATCATTTCTTTACTAATAAAGAGAGTGATATGATTTTGTATATCAGGTTCGGTATCTAATAGCATTTGTTCAGAATCAATGTATTGGTAATACAGGGTGACAGTGACCAACAGACTTGGCTGCAACACTTGCCGCGTTTTCTGCCTCATGAAACTTATCACCCGTTCTCAGTTCTCTACCTATATGTAGCCCTATGTAACAGATTACATATCTGGGATCCTGGTCTGGTATCATATACCCAGGACGTAAAGGATACTGAGAAACAGTTCTGTATAATGAACAAACCCGAAGATGATGCATCAGCATGCACTCTCTTCGTTTGGGCGGCACGGGAATTCTGGTAATCCCCTATTTCCTGCTCTGTCTTATAACATTTATAAGTTGGAGCGGGACCAACGTTCCCCAGCTCAGTATAACAAGCGGGTTCGTCAATAATCTGTATTATTATCTTGATTAAGGCGTGATATGGTCGCTACCAGGAGAGAGAGAGAAGAAAACACTCAGCGTGCGCTCTTGCAAGAATAGATTGGTTATTATTTTATCTAATCAGGATGGCTCCCACTGCTTTTTATCAAATCTTCCTTCAAACCCTAAAAGGAAAGACTAGCCGGGATTAATTACACACTACAAGTTTGCCAATCTTTCAGCCAGGCCAGTGTCGGTACTTTGAGGGAGGTCCCCCGTGCTTTCGCACGAACCTAATTAATGTAAACCTCGTTTTCCCAGAGGCGTAACCTCGTTAACACCTTTCTAGACACCTATTTGATCGGCTAATTGTAATGTATAAAACTCTCCCAGGAGTAACTCTTACTCGCAGCGGGTATCGGGATCCAACTATCTCATAGAAGGTATGCAATCTCATTGCAAATTTCAACACTTGAAATTCCCGATAATATTTTGCCCCTTGCTCGCTATGACCTTGACGCATGCCAAACAACCCATAGTCTGCTGGTCAAGTTCAACCCGTACATTTCTTGATTGAATTAAACCCACCCGCACGACCCTTGACGCATGCCAAACAACGCCGTACGAATACCCTAATCCAATCGCATCATATGCTGGCAGATAAGCACTAGTTAGCTACCGTACACTACGCCTTGACGCTTGCCAAACAACCGCAGCACGAATACTAACTAATACTTATCTGAAATGACGGAGGGCTACGACAGGTTTTTCTGAAAACCTATTGCGTAATGAACTTGATATCGTTGTAGAATCAAATGATTTTTAAAATGGAGTGTTTTTGAGGCTTTTCTAGTTTTGCTAAAGGAGTCACTCCCGGTGAAGGGATCGTCGGTCCTTTCCTCGTCAAATGAGGTGCGGGATATATCATATATATCACTGTGCAAAGCAGAACTCTTAAAAGCAATCAAAAGACAAACCGAGTGTGTAGCATCTACCAGTTATTGCTAAAGGAGTCACTCCCGGTGAAGGGATCTCGGTCCTTTCCTCATCGAATAAGGTGCAGGATATATCATATATACCTCTGTGCAAAGCAAGAACTGTAGCTACCTGTTTTATTTTGAAATTCAATTCTACAACATCTTAGGTTTCTTTTATTTCATTAATCATATTAATAAAGTCCCATCATTTAAGTACCTAAACATCACAGATAAATACGACGTACACTTATGCCATCAGCATTCGCCTCGATGTCCCCTTGTGCACCGTTAGGTTAGGTAACTAACGGCAGAGCGGGGCAGGGCTAGCGCGGGTGTAAAACATAAGTAACGTCTATATAATATATCATATATACTATATACTGTATCTATCACAGAACATCACATGATCACATCACAGATATCGCAGCAGAAGAATCATATGAAATATTGGATATACTAGGACGTCCGTGTTTTCAATACGAGCCAGTATAAAACACGGATTCCACGGTCGCGATGAATAGCCAAACCCACTTCCCTAGACCCCTACGAGAGCGGCAAGCAATCCTACCAATTCTGAAATTAGGAGACCCGGACTCGACTCCTCGAGTTGGTCTCCCACTGGACTCCAGAACCCGGTTACTTGTGCCCTCCTCCTTGGGTCTATCCTAGTGTGGAAAAGTAAATAATATACAAACGGTGACAACTTCCGCAATCTGGAAGCGTCCCAATAAAAGAATATTACATACAAGTTTTTACATGAATGAAAATGAAAAACACTCATCTCACATAAAAACCCCCCGGCTATTCAAACACGACGATCCAATATAACATATCCAGCAACACATAACATCACATGTCATCAACGTAAGTAAATATGCGCATCCCAATTGTCGTTGACATATAGCAACGAAACCGGCGATATCACATATTACACTTACGGTCACAGAAAAGAAAGTGTAAAACTACAACAGTTGGAATCCGCAACCACCTCAGACATCACATGCCTGACCAAATGAATTCCTTAGACATCGCATGCCTAACAATTATAAACCCCGCATTTTAGTCTCATTATCGAAAACACTTTTCAATACCAAGTCGGGCAATTCAACAGGATTCCCGACATTTTGATCGAATGCTCGTCGCAAACTTAAGTAGACGGCCGCACCCCCGATACCGTCGACGAAGTGCACCAAGGCGGAACACCGCTACCGCGAGCACCCGAACGGATGCTTTCGGCGACGGGGTTCTCCTACAGTCACTTGGTCGGGGCTATGGAGTGAGGCTGTCTATTAAGTTTACCCGGCGAGTATCCGCGTACGCTACGTGATTGCGACGGACTTTTGATCACATCAAAATTCCGTGGCAACCGATCAAGTGAGACTAAACTGCTACGTTTATAATATTCATTCAGTTATCACATAACTTTTGTGAATTCCAATTATTGTATCCCATTCCAGATAAACAGAAAATGTTAAACTTTTCGATCGAACAATCGAACACCCAAGTTTTCCCGATACAGCTCAACACATGAAATAAGTCTAACAACATTCCGTTCGTGCCTCAGTACCAACGGTCTAGCCGTAGAAGGGTCAAGCCAACGCCTCACATGTGGCACGCCGTACTGCCCCAAACCTAAAGGTTCAAAGGGCAGTTCAAGACGGTCACATAATCGAGTTAAGGTTTGTTGTCTTCTAGAGGGTCCATCGCGTTACTTGCACTACTTAGAACGTCGTTAAACTACGGAAAAATCCAACACTTGGAAATTTCCCGACAGGGGAAAAATTGGGTATTTATATCCGGTCGAACTTTTTTAACATATTCTAAAATTTATCCGGAAAGCCACATAGACAAAATTTGATACTCCGATCGAAACACCGAAACCCCAAAACCACCTCAGAAAATACAACTCAGGAATAAATATTAAAAATTCCCAGAAAATCCAGCATTATCAATTAGGAGTTACTATGTAAAATAAATTAAGTAAGGTGGCCGTACTGCCGCGGAACCACCGCACGAGCCATGCTCGTGCCGCGGATCCGCGGCAGTTTAATGGAATGGGGAACAAGAATTTCACAGAAACTCTTAAAATGACCTGCTGAATTTTCTGCATATTTTTAATGTTGAAAAATCCCAGATTTTAGAAAAAGGACAGAGAGCATGTTTGGGTTTTCGGGTCGTTCGGACTTCAAACTCCGTCTAGACTTCGCCTAAGGCTCTAGCTAGTCTATGATACCACTGTAGGGTTCCTGGGCACCCTAATGAGGTCTCACAAGGCATCGATCATGCCCGTTTCAATAAATACGGTGCCGAGAAACCCTAGACTACGGATCGTCGGCTAGATGTCTAGGCGAAAAAGCGAGCTAGTTAACAACTTAACTAAAGGAATACGGAAATACAACCTTTGTAGATCCGGTGCTCCACCTCCATAGCTCCGCAACGAAGTCCCCTCGCTGTCCAAATGAATTCCCGGGCTCTAGCGTCGGCTTCGTCGGAGAAATGGCGAGCTAGGTCGTCGATGTCCATGCCGAAGATGATCTACGTCGAGGCATCGCTAAATCAAGCTCCGACTTCACCAAGTCAAGAAACTTGTGAAGAAAACACTCTCTACTACTTGGCAAGAGGTAGAGGATGAAGAAATAGGAAGTGGGTAGACTTTAGATTTGGATTTCACACTCTTTTTCATCACTTGCCATTGATGGAGGCAAGCTTTCTTCACTTGAAGAAATGAAGAAGAAGAAGGTAAATATTATGATAAGTTATTAGAAAATATAAAGTAAAAGAATACTTATCATAATCTTTAACCATGGTAATGTGTAGAGAATCAATCATGGTTAAAGGAATGGTTAGGGTCAAGCTAGGGACAAAATGGTCACTTAGTCAAAGTGTTCATGAAGCTTCATGAAAACAATAAAGAAAGCCACCATTTAATCTTTATGCAAATCATTTTCCAAAAAGAATAAATAGATAAATAAATGAATAAGGAAATAGTAAACCCTAACCATTTCATTAACCAAGGTTTAATTCTTTACACTTAACCAAAAGGCATGTATCATCAAACATGATACAAGCAAGTGCACAAAATCATATCGCATATGCAATGCGCACATCCGAGTGAGAAAATCCATTTAAAGTGAACCGATACTAGTTAATGCAAAGTAATATATCAAATATATAATTATGCATTAAATAATTAAATCAACACTTGATTCAATCATCCGGTCATGTCGCACACAACCGACTAGTATACAATGTATCGGCTTATCGAATTAATCCTTGATTCGATAACTAGGTTATATCGCATACAACCATTCGACACATTCATCGCGAGAATGGAATACGGTATCACATACACGTATTATTCTCGGTCCCGCACATATCTCATATGCACTCCTATTTCGTTTCGCTTGAGCCAGGAAACCTCTGTGTAGGACTCTAAAGACTCGTCAATACGCCGGCAGCAGGTGATGATCATATCAAGCACCCACAAGCCGCAAGCGGTCTGCTAAACGTAACGGCCACCCGGGTATTGAGCGATCAGAAGATCGACGAGCAAGCCCGCTCATACTCCTGTGAATCCAACCAGTAACACTACCGTACAGTCCGGTCTGATCGTCTGATATGTCGCATATCTCGCCTAGGGGTGGTAAACGTCAGACCCCAATAGCTTGATAATTCGTGTCGATATGAGGTCTATAACAATTCGAGATACTGCTGGTAACACTTACCAGTAAATCTCAGCAACCCTGGCCAGGGATTTCCTGTTATAGCTAATCGAACACAGCGCAACATCAACCCCCTATACCGGGAGAGATGAATCCCCTCCTATCGCTCATTGCCTCCATGTGATTCGGGACTGTACCCAAAAACCACCGTTTTGCACGCCCTCTTGGACGTGGTAAGATAGAAATCAAAGCACAGTGGGAACCACACAAGACTCTATGACGATCTCGGGTCAACAGACTACTCTGTACCAGTGTCACCAGAGAACTGCCATCTGACGTGAGGTATAATACCATCTGGGAGTTCTCGGCGAGTCCGTCCAGTGTACCCAGTCTCTACTGAGCACCCGTATATCATCTCTGATGTCAAACACCAATGGATATGGGATCATCCATCGCCCATCTGTATGGGTCGAGAAGGTATACGCTAGTCTAATCTGGTATATCGATGCCCCGTCTCGATACACCCTCGACTAGGGACTTTGAAGGATGTACTTATGGACTACCATGTCCCCACTAGTATAATCCGCATCATAGTCCAGGTAGTCAAGCACACATCCTAAGGGCTTTACCAACATGTAACAGAGAGACAATCAGTATACACATTAAGGTAAAGTTCAACCAGACAGCATACTATCATGTCGAGCAAGAAAGTCCTCCCTATATATGTCCCAGCATCCACTACAATATACATCCTATGTACAGTAATGGCCTCTAGGGCATACATATAACTAACACTAACGAAGCTCTACAAGGCATCGACCATGCCAAAATTAAATTTTTATGTGCCGAATAACACTAAGCAAGATCGTTAACTAGAGTTTAGGCGAATCATTTAGGCAAGTAAACATCTTTACTCTAAGAGATCACGAAATACAACCTTTGTAGATCGCTCCTCCGCTTCTTTAGCTCCTTGAAGAAGTCCCTTCGCTACGATCGTGGTTCTCCCGGACCCTTGCATGGCTTCACGAGGCGAAAATGTGCGACCTTGCTTGAAGTCTCCGAGGCCGAAGATGATCTACGTCGAGGGAATTCCGACTCAAGCTCCTACTTCACTAACTAGAGAATTAGTGAAGTAAACACCCTAAATTAAAGTGCTAGTCTACTAGAGGATGGAGAAATAGGAAGTGGGTTCTCTTTAGAATTTTGTTTCTCACTTTGTTTCTCACTTTGGATCAAACCCCAGTTTCCTTTTTCCTTTTCACAATCAAGAAGAAGATGAAAAGAAAGAGATGAGAATAATGATCAAGTGAGAAGAGTAACCATGGTGAGTGAGTATCATATACTAACCCTTGTAGAGACTTAACCCTAGGCTAATGGTTATGGTTAGGTTAAAAAAATCCATAGTAAAAACAAAATCAAGTTGGATTATTCAATCCATCCACAAGTTTCCACAAGCTTCATGTATTTACAAATCCTCCACTAGATTTTGCAATTACTTTAAATATTAAAAACCCAAAATAAAAATTAGCATAGTGTAAGTCTCATACACATATGGATTGTGTATCATCAACCATGATACAATATGATAACACATTTTAACATATATCATATACATGTTAAAATAGTGTGCATGTGAGAAAAACCCTAAAGTGAACAAGTGTTAGCAAATATAAATTAGTATATCTAATATACAATTATTCACTTAATTATTAAATCAACACTTGACTTAATAATCCGGTCATATCTCATATAACTGGCTAACATCCATCGTATCGACTTATCGAATCAACACTTGATTCGATAACCTGGTCATATCATATATAACCTGACCGATACAAAAAGTCGCGAGAATAGTATACGATATCACATACACGGATTTATTCTCGGTCTCGCACATATCACATACGTGCTCCTATTTTGTTTCGCCTGAGCCAGTAAAAGCTCTGTGTAGGACTCTAAAGACTCGTCAATACGCCGGCAGTAGGTGATGATCACATCACGCACCCACAAGCCGTCAGCGGTACTAGCTGGACGTAACGGCTACCCGGGTATTGAGCGATCAGAAGATCAGCAAGCAAGCCCGCTCCAACTCCTGTGAAAGCCTGTCGGTAACACTTCCCGTACAGTCCGGTCTCCTCGTCTGATATGTCGCATATCAAGTCTAGGGGTGGTAAACGTCAGACCCCAATAACCGATAAGTCGTGCCGATGTGAGGCTCATAACGGGTCGAGAAACTACTGGTAACACTTACCAGCAAATCTCTAATCAGCCCTGGCCAGGGACTTCCCTGCTATGGCCAATCGAGCACAGCGCAACATCAACCCCCAATACCGGGAGAGACGAAACCCCTCCTATCGCTCATTGCCTCCATGTGACTCGGGACTGTACCCAAAAACCACCGTTTTGCACACCCTCATGGACGTGGTAAGGTGGAAATCAAAGTACAGTGGGAATCACACAAGACTCTATGACGATCTCGGGTCTACAGACTAACCTGCACAAGTGTCACCAGAGAACTGCCATCTGACGTAAAGTATAATACCATCTGGGAGTTCTCGGCGAGTCCGTCCAGTGCACCCAGTCTCCACTGAGCACCCGCATACCATCTCTGATGTCAAACACCAATGGATATGGGATCATCCATCGCCCATCTCATGGGTCGAGAAGCGTATACGCTAGTCTAATCTGGTATATCGATGCCTTGTCTCGATACACCCTCGACTAGGGACCTTGAAGGGTGTACTTATGGACTACCATGTCCCCACTAGTATGATCCGCATCATAGTCCAGGTAGTCAAGTACACATCCTAATTGCTTTATCAACATGTATCCATCAGACAGTATAAATAGACAAGTATACATGTTAAGATAAAGAGCAACCAGATAGCATACTATCATATCGAGCAAGAATGTCCTCTCTATATATGTCCAAGCATCCAATATAATATACATCATCTGTACAATACTGGCTTCTGGGGCATACATACAACTAACAATCTCCCACTTGCACTAGGGCCAGCTGCTGTAGTATCGCATACCGAGCATCCCGAAGAGTCTCTCAAACTGTATCTGGGGAATGGCCTTCGTGAGTGGATCCGTTGTGTTGTTCTTCGTGTCAACCCTCCTGACCTCGATCTCCCGGCGATCAACTATCTCCCGGATCAGGTGATACCGCTTCAGAATATGCCTGGATCGCTGATGGGACCTGAGTTCCTTGGCCAAAGCCACCGCTCCATTGTTATCGCAATACAAAGGTATTGGATGCACAATGGATGGAACCACTCCAAGTTCAGTAATGAACTTCTTGATCCAGACAGCCTCTTTGGCAGCATCGTTGGCAGCGATGTATTCAGCCTCCATCGTCGAGTCTGCCACGGTTTCCTGCTTGGAACTCTTCCAGCTAACCGCCCCTCCGTAAAGGGTAAAGACAAATCCCGACTGAGACTTAGAGTCGTCCTTATCACTCTGGAAGCTCGAATCGGTAAAGGACTCCACTTGGAGTTCACCGTTACCATACACCAAGAGCATCTCTTTAGTCCTTTGTAAGTACTTGAGAATGCACTTCATAGCTGTCCAGTGACTCTCTCCAGGATCTGCTTGATACCTACTCACTACACTTAGTGAGTATGCTATATCGGGTCTGGTACATAACATCGCATACATGATAGAGCCTACAGCCAAAGCATAGGGTATCCCTTGCATGCGAGCTCTCTCCAAATCAGTCTTAGGAGACATCTCTTTGGAGAGAGTGAGCCCTGAGATCGTGGGTAAAAACCCACGTTTGGACTCTTCCATACTAAACATCTTTAGTATGGTGTCAATGTATCTGGATTGGGACAATCCCAATATCCGTTTAGATCTATCTCTATAGATCCTAATCCCCAATATGCAGGAGGCATCACCAAGATCTTTCATTGAGAATCTATGTGATAAGAAGAGCTTCACCGATTGCAGCATAGGAATGTCATTTCCTATCAAGAGTATGTCGTCCACGTACAATACGAGGAAGACAACCTTACTCTCTGCCACCTTCTTGTAGATACAAGGTTCATCTACGTTTTTGACGAAATCAAACTCTTTGATAATGACATCAAAGCAGATGTTCCAACTCCGTGATGCTTGCTTCAATCCATAAATGGATTTAAGCAGCTTGCACACCTTCCCGCTGCTCCCACTGTCTACGAAGCCCTCTGGCTGAGTCATGTACACGCACTCTTCTAAATCACCGTTTAGAAAGGCTGTCTTAACATCCATTTGCCAGATTTCGTAGTCATGATATGCAGCGATGGCAAGCATGATCCGGATGGATTTAAGCATAGCCACTGGAGAAAAGGTTTCGTAATAGTCCACACCTGGTCTTTGACGAAAACCTTTTGCAACAAGTCTAGCTTTGAAAGTCTCCACTTTCCCATCAACACCAAGTTTTTTCTTGAAGATCCACTTGCTCCCAATGGGTTTTACCCCTTCAGGAGCAACTTCCAAAGTCCATACTTTGTTGGTGTACATGGATTCCATCTCGGACCGCATTGCATCCAGCCATTTCACTGAGTCTCCACTCGTGATGGCCTGCTCGAAGCTAGTTAGGTCATCATCAACCATGATGCAATCCTCGCTCCCACCATCAATGAGAAAACCGTAGTATCTCTCAGGTGGGCGAGGAACCCTACTAGATCGGCGGAGTGGCTGAGGTTCGTTGGGAACTACCGAATCCTCTGGTTCCACTAAATCTTCAGTTGCAGTTTGTGTATCTGGAACCTCTTCCAGCTCTACCACTTTGCCACTAATTTCTTTTGCAAGAAATTCCTTTTCCAAAAAGGTGGCATATTGAGAAACAAACACTTTTTTTTCTTCATCGTAGCATAAAAAATATCCTTGGGAATTCTTAGGATATCCCACAAACTTGCAAAGAACTGACCGTGCCTCGAGTTTGTCTGGATTTTGCCTTTTGACATAGGCCGGACAACCCCATATCTTAACTTGTTTAAAATATGGTCTCTTCCCATTCAATATCTCATATGGTGTGGTAGGTACAGATTTAGACGGAACTTGATTCAATAGGTATGCTGCTGTCCCAAGCGCATAACCCCAGAAGGAAATACGTAACTCAGCTGTACTCATCATTGAGCGCACCATATCTAATAGGGTGCGATTTCTCCATTCCGATACACCGTTATGCTGTGGTGTATATAGAGGAGTCAGCTGAGAGAGAATCCCATTCTCTTTTAGGAAGTCCAGGAATTAATTGCTCAAGTATTCACCTCCTCGATCTGATCGTAGAATTTTAATACTTTTTCCGGTTTGGTTCTCGACTTCTTGTTTATATTCTCTAAATTTCTCAAAAGCTTCTGATTTGTGTTTCATCAGGAACACATATCCGAATCTAGAGAGATCGTCAGTGAATGTAATGAAGTACGAAGAACCATCCTTGGCATGTGTAGACATGGGACCGCATACATCACTATGTATCAGTCCCAACAGTTCGTTAACTCTTTCTCCGTGTCCCGTAAACGGAGTTTTGGTCATCTTTCCTTTGAGACATGACAGGCAAGTGTCATAAGATGAAAATTCAAACGGATTCAAATATCCATCCTTATGCAACTTAGCGAGTCGTGTCGTATTGATGTGACCCAGTCTACAATGCCACAAGAAGGATTCGTTCAGTTCTGAACTCTTCCTCTTGTGTGTGTTTGTTATGCTCAGAACTGTTGATTGATTTAGAACATAAATGCCATTGCACATCGTGCCTGATCCGACCAACTTTTGGTTTAGGAAAATGTTCATAACATTATCCTGTAATACAAAATTATATCCCTCTTTACTCAACAAAGAAACCGATATAATGTTGCATATCAGGTTCGGCATGTAATAGCATTCGTTCAGAATCAATGTATTACCAGTTAGCAATATAAGATGATATTCCCCGACGGTTTTAGCTGCAACAATTGCACCATTTCCAACCCTTATGTCTTTATCACCTTCTCCAAGTTCTCTACCTTTCCTAAGCCCATGTAACTAATTACATATATGGGATCCTGACCCGATATCTAATACCCAGGACGTAGAGGAAATGGAGAAGCAGTTCTCTGTAACGAACACACCCGAAGAAAATGCATCAACATGTACTTTCTTCATTCGGGCGGCATGAGAATCCTGGTATTCCCCTATATCCGGTTCAGTCTTATAACTCTTATAAGAAAAAACGGAACCAACGTTCCCCAGCACAGTATAACATGCGGGTTCGGTCAATACATCCATATTATTATCTTTATTAAGGCATGATATGGTCGCTACCTGGAGAGAGAGAGAAGAAAACACTTTAGCGTATGCTCTTGCAAGATCAGATTGGTTATTATCTTATCTAATCAGGATGGCTCCCACTGTTTTTATCAAATCTTCCTTCAAACCATAAAAGGACAGACTAGCCAGGATTAATTACACCCTACAACTTCGCCAATCTTTCAGCCAGGCCAGTGTCGGTACTTTGAGGGAGGTTCCCCGTGCTTTCGCACGGACCTAATTAAAGTAAACCTCGTTTTCCCAGAGGCGTAACCCCGTTGACACCTTTCTAGACACCTACTTGATAGGCTAATTGTCCTGTGTAAAAATCTCCCGGGAGTAACAATTACTCGCAGTGGGTATCGGGATCCAACTATCTCATATAAGGTATGCAATCTCATTGCAAATCTCAACACTTGAAATTCCCGATAATATTTTGCCCCTAGCAATTTATGACCTTAACATAGTCAACAAATCATAATTTCTAGTCAAGTTCAACCCGTCATTTCCCGATGGAATTAAACCCACCTGCACGACCCTTAACATAGTCAACAAAGTCGTACAACTACCCTAATCTAATCACATCTCATGTTTTAGCAGATAAGTACTAATTAGCTACCGCACACTACGCCTTAACATAGTCAACAAACGTAGCACGAATACTAACTAGTCTTTATCTGAAATGACGGAGGGCTACGCAGGTTTTTCAGAAAACCATGAGCGTAATGAACTTGATATCGTCGTAGAATCAAGTGAATTTTAAAATGGAGTGATTTTGAGGCTTTTATTAGTTTTGCTAAAGAGGTCACTCCCGGTGAAGGGATCTCGGCTCTTTCCTTATGGAATAAGGTGCAGGATATATCATATACATCGCTATGCAAAGCAAAACTCCAAAAGCAGTCAAAAGTCAAACCGAGTTTTGTAGCATCTGCCAGTTTTGCTAAAGAGGTCACTCCCGGTGGAGGGATCTCGGCTCTTTCCTCATCGAATAAGGTGCAGGGTATATCATATATACCGCTATGCAAAGCAAAACTGTAGCTACCCTTTTTATTTGAAAATTTGATTCTACAACATCTATTAGGTTTCTTTTCTTTCATTAATTATATTAATGAAGTCCCATCATTTAAGTCACCTAAACATCACAGATAAATACGACGTACACTTATGCCATCCGCATTCGCCTCGATGTCCCCTCGTGCACCGTTAGATTAGGTAACTAACGGCAGAGCAGGGCAGGGCTAGCGCGGGTGTAAAACATAAGTAACGCCTATATAATATATCATATATACTATATACAGTATGTAGGGTTCCTAGGCACACTAATGAGGTCTCACAAGGCATCAACCATGCCAATTTCAAACTTTTACGGTGCCGAGAAACCCTAATACGGATCGTTAACTAGATGTCTAGGCGATAACAAAAACTAGTAAACAATTTTACTAATAAAGATCGGAAATACAACCTTTGTAGATACGGTCCTCCACCTCCATAGCTCCGCAATGAAGTCTCCTCGCTGTCCAAATGGAAACCCGGGCTCTAGCGTCGGCTTCATCGGAGAAATGGGCGGGCAAGGTCGTCGGCTTCGTGCCGAAGATGATCTACGTCGAGGCATCACTAGATCAAGCTCCCAGTTCACCAAGTCATAAAACTTGTGAAGAGAACACCCTATACTACTTGGCAAGAGGTAGAGGATGAAGAAATAGGAAGTGGGTTCACTTTAGAATTGGATTTCTCACTCTTTTCATCAAGTTGCCATTGATGGAGGCAAGCTTCTTCATGTGAAGAAGAAGAAGAAGAAGATGATAATATTATGATAAGTTATTAGAATAGAAAAGAAAAATCCATTCTTATCATAATATTAACTATATTTATGTGTAGAGAATTGACCAAGGTTAAAGGAATGGTTAGGGTTAAGGAGAAGAAGACAAAATGGTCACTTTGGTCAAAACCTTCATGAAGCTTCAACAAGCTTCTCCATTGAAAGCAACCATTTTGTATTTTTCTTTTATCTTTTCCAATAAATAAAAAGATAAATGAATGAATGAATAAATATAAACCCTAACCATTTACTTAACCAAGGTTTAACTCTTTACACAAAACCTAGCATTCATGCATCATCAAACATGATACAATCAAATGCACAAAAGTATATCATATATACAATGTGCACATCAAGTGAGAAATTCCTTTTTAAGTGAACCTATATTAGTTAATGTAAAGTGATATATCAAATATATAATTATACATTAAATCATTAAATCAACACTTTATTTAACGACCCGGTCATATCGCATATAACCGACTAATATTAATAGTAACAACTTATCGAATCAACACTTGATTCGATAACTCGGCTATAACGCATATAACCGATCAATGTTACAAATCGCGAGAATGGAATACGGTATCACATACACGCATTATTCTCGGTCCCGCACATATCTCATATGCGCTCCTATTTCGTTTCGCTTGAGCCAGGAATCCTCTATGTAGGACTCTAAAGACTCGTCAATACGCCGGCAGTAGGCGATGATCATATCAAACACCCACAAGCCGCAAGCGGTCTGCTAAACGTAACGGCCACCCGGGTATTGAGCGATCAGAAGATCGACGAGCAAGCCCACTCACACTCCAGTGAATCCAACCAGCAACACTTACCATACAGTCCGGTCTCGTCGTCTGATATGTCGCATATCTCGCCTAGGGGTGGTAAACGTCAGACCCCAATAGCTCGATAATTTGTGTCGATATGAGGTCTATAACAATTCGAGAAACTACTAGTAACACTTACCAGTAAATCTCAGCAACCCTGGCCAGGGATTTCCGGTTATAGCCAATCGAACACAGCGCAACATCAACTCCCTATACCGGGAGAGACGAATCCTCTCCTATCGCTCATTGCCTCCATGTGACTCGGGACTGTACCCAAAAACCACCGTTTTGTACGCCCTCTTGGACGTAGTAAGATGGAAATCAAAGCACAGTGGGAGCCACACAAGACTCTATGACGATCTCGGGTCAACAGACTACTCTATACCAGTGTCACCAGAGAACTGCCATCTGACATAAGGTATAATACCATCTGGGAGTTCTCGGCGAGTCCGTCCTGTGTACCCAGTCTCCACTGAGCACCCGTATATCATCTCTGATGTCAAACATCAATGGATATGGGATCATCCATCGCCCATCTGTATGGGTCGAGAAGGTATACGCTAGTCTACTCTGGTATATCGATGCCCTGTCTCGATACACCCACGACTAGGGACTTTGAAGGATGTACTTATGGACTACCCTGTCCCCACTAGTATGATCCGCATCATAGTCCAGGTAGTTAAGTACATATCCTAAGGGCTTTACCAACATGTAACAGAGAGACAATCAGTGTACACGTTAAGGTAAAGAGTAACCAGATAGCATACTATCATGTCGAGCAAGAAAGTCCTTCCTATATATGTCCCAGCATCCACTACAATATACATCCAATGTACAGTAATGGCCTCTAGGGCATACATATAACTAACAATCTCCCACTTGCACTAGGGCCATCTGATAGCAGTGGTTGTAGTATCTCATACTCAACCATCCCATAAAAGTCTCTCTCTGGGAAAAGGCCTTTGTGAGTGGATCCGCCGTGTTGTCCTCTGAGTCTACTCTCCAAACCTCGATCACCCTGGAGATCAACTATCTCCATGATCAGGTGATACTGCCTTAGAATATGTCTGGATCACTGATGGGACGGACGTTCCTTGGCATAAGCCACAACTCCATTGTCTCACAATGGGAGGAACGTAGTTCATCTCATGAACCAATATACACCCAAACAGCCTCTTTGGTAGCATCTTAAGTAGCGATGTATCCAGCCTTTATCGTCTAGTATGCCACGGTATCTAGCTTGGAACTCTTCCAACATACCGTCCCTTTACTGAGGGTAAAGACAACGCCTGTGACTGACTTTCAGTCGTCTTTATCACCCTGGAACCATTCCAGTGATTCTCCCCAGGGTCGATTGATACCGTCTCACTACAACTAGTGAGAATCCTAACATCCATTTAGATCTATCTCATAGATCCAAAACCCAGGATTTAGGAGGTATCACTTTGATCCTATGTGGAGAATCATTGTGATAGGCGGAGATTGATCGAGTGTAGCATAGGAAACTTCTTCCCCTTCAAGAGTATGTTATCCACGTACTCTACGAGGATCGTCACAATACTCCCTACTACCCTTTTTGTATATACAAGGTTCATCTACCATTTTGATGATGTCAACTTCTTTGACTAATACATCAAAACAGATGTTCCAACTCCGCGATGCCTGCTTTATCCTATAAAGCATCTTGCACACGTTTCCGCTGCTCCCACTGTCTATGAAACCCTCTGGCTGTGTACTTATAGAAGCTCTCTTCCAAAACATCATTTAGAAAAGCAGTCATGACACCCAACCACCAGATATCGTAGTCATGGTATGTAGCCGTGGTAAGTAGGATCTGGATGGACTTAAGCATAGATCCTTAGAAAAAGTTTCATCATGATCCACACCTGGTCAATGATGCAAACCTTTAACAAGTCTAGCTTTGAAAGACTCAACTTTTCCATGTACACCGAGTAATCTTCTCAAGATATACTTGCTCCTGATGGGGATTTAACCCTTCAGATATAGCAACCAAAGTCCATACTTTGTTGGTGTATAAGGATTCCATCTCAGATCGCTAAGCATCCAGCCATTCTTACAGAGTCTCACTCCTGATGGCCAGCTCGAAGCTAGTTGGGTCATCATCTCATGATGCAATCCTCGCTCCCACTGTCATAGAGAAACCGAAGTATCTCTCAGGTGGGTGAGGAACCCTACTAGATCGGTGGAGAGGCTGAGGTTCGTTGGTAACTATTGAATCCTTTGGTTTTATCAAATCATCTGCTGTAATTTGTATAGCTGGAACCTTTCCAGTTGTACATAACAAACCTTGCCTCGAGCTTGTCCGGATTTTGCTTTTAGACATAGGCCGGACAACCCCAAATCTTAACTAGCTTAAGACATGGGCTCTTCCCTTTCCATATCACATATAAAATGGTAGGCAACTGATTTGATTGGAACCCTATTCAATAGGTATGCAGCTTCTCAAGTGCATAACTCCCAAAAGGAAATAGGTAACTCAGTAGTACTCATCATAGTGGACACCATATCAAATAAGGTGTATCTGCTCCACCCCGATATACCATCGTGCAATGGTGTATACGGAGGAGTAATGCTGAGAGAGAATCTTATTCTCCTTTAGAATAATCCAGGATTTCCATGCTCAAGTATTCTCGTCCTTGATCACATCAAAGGACATAATACTTATTCCCGTATTGGTTCTCTACTTCTAACTTATATTCTGTGAATATCTCAAAAGGTTCGGACTTGTGTTTCAACAGGAACATAGGTCTGAATCTTGAAAGATCATCAGAGAATGTAATGAAGTATAAAGAACCGGTCTTGGCTTGTGTAGACAGGGGACCTACATACATCAACATGTATCATCCCAAGAGTTCAATATCTCTTTCTCTGTTACCAGTAAACGGAGCTATGGTCATCTTATCTCTGTGACATGACTGGCAAGTTTCACAAGATATAAATTCAAACTGATTTAAATATGCATCTAAATGTAACTTTAGCCAGTCGGATCGCATTGATATGACCTAGTCTACAATGCCTCAAGAAGGATCCGTTCATTTCTGAACTCTTCCTCTTGTGTGTGATCCATATACTAAGAACTGTAGTTTGATTTAGAACATCAATGCTTTTAGATAACGTGCCTGAACCGATCAACTTTTGATATAGGAAATGTTCAAAACATTAGCCAACAATACAAAATTATATCCTTTCTTTACTAATAAAGAGACTGATATGATTTTGTATATCAGGTTCGGTATCTAATAACATTCGTTCAGAATCAATGTATTTAGAATACAGGGTGACCGTGACCAACAGACTTGGCTGCAACACTTGCCCCGTTTTCTGCCTCATGAAACTTATCACCCGTTCTCAGTTCTCTACCTTTCTGTAGCCCTATGTAACAGATTACATATCTGGGATCCTGATCTGGTATCACATACCCAGGACGTAAAGAATACTGAGAAACAGTTCTCTGTAATGAACACACCCGAAGATGAAGCATCAGCATGCACTCTCTTCGTTTGGGCGGCATGGGAATTCTGGTAATCCCCAATTTCCTGCTCTGTCTTATAACAATTATAAGTTGGAGCGGGACCAACGTTCCCCAGCTCAGTATAACAAGCGGGTTCGGTCAAATATCCGTATTATTATCTTGATTAAGGCGTGATATGGTCGCTACCTGGAGAGAGAGAGAAGAAAACACTCAGCGTATGCTCTTGCAAGATCAGATTGGTTATTATTTTATCTAATCAGGATGGCTTCCACTGCTTTTTATCAAATCTTCCTTCAAACCCTAAAAGGAAAGACTAGCCGGGATTAATTACACACTACAAGTTCGCCAATCTTTCAGCCAGGCCAGTGTCGGTACTTTGAGGGAGGTCCCCCGTGCTTTCGCACGAACCTAATTAATGTATACCTCGTTTTCCCAGAGGCGTAACCCCGTTAACACCTTTCTAGACACCTACTTGATCGGCTAAATGTAATGTATAAAACTCTCCCAGGAATAACTCTTACTCGCAGCGGGTATCGGGATCCAACTATCTCATAGAAGGTATGCAATCTCATTGCAAATTTCAACACTTGAAATTCCCGATAATTTTGCCCCTAGCGTCCTATGACCTTGACGCAGGCCAAGAAACCATAGTGCGCTAGTCAAGTTCAACCCGTCATTTCCTGATTGAATTAAACCCACCCGCACGACCCTTGACGCAGGCCAACAAAATCGCACGACTACCCTAATCCAATCTGTATCATATGCATAAACAGATAAATACTAGTTAGCTACCGCACATTACGCCTTGACGCAGGCCAACAAACGTAGCACGAATATTAACTACCATTTATCTGAAATGACGGAGGGCTACGACAGGTTTTTCTGAAAACCTATTGCGTAATGAACTTGATATCGTTGTAGAATCAAATGATTTTTTAAAATTGGAGTGTTTTTGAGGCTTTTCTAGTTTTGCTAAAGGAGTCACTCCCGTTGAAGGGATCGTCGGTCCTTTCCTCGTTGAATGAGGTGCGGGATATATCATATATATCACTGTGCAAAGCAAAAACACTTAAAAGCAATCAAAAGACAAACCGAGTGTGTAGCATCTGCCAGTTATTGCTAAAGGAGTCACTCCCGGTGAAGGGATCTCGGTCCCTTCCTCATCGAATAAGGTGCAGGATATATCATATATACCGCTATGCAAAGCAAGAACTGTAGCTACCTGTTTTATTTTTGAAATTCGATTCTACAACATCTTAGGTTTCTTTTATTTTCATTAATCACATTAATGAAGTCCCATCATTTAAATACCTAAACATCACAGATAAATACGACGTACACTTATGCCATCCGCATTCGCCTCGATGTCCCCTCATGCACCATTAGGTTAGGTAACTAACGGCAAAGCAGGGCAGGGCTAGTGCGGGTGTAAAACATAAGTAACATCTATATAATATATCATATATACTATATACAGTATCTATCACAGATATCGCAGCAGAAGAAACATATGAAACATTGGATATACTAGGACGTCCGTGTTTTCAATACTAGCCAGTATAAAACACGGATTCCACGGTCGTGATGAATAGCCAAACCCACACCCCTAGACCCCTACGAGAGCGGCAAGCAACCCTACCAATTCTAGAGTTATGAGACCCGGACTCGACTCCTCGAGTTGGTCTCCCACTGGACTCCAGAACCCGGTTACTTGTGCCCTCCTCCTTGGGTCTATCCTAGTGCGGAAAAGTAAATAATATACAAAAGGTGACAACTTCCGCAACCTGGAAGTGCCCCAATAAAAGAATATTACATACAAGTTTTTACATGAATGAAAATGAAAAACACTCATCTCACATAAAAACCCCCGGCTATTCAAACACGACGATCCAATATAACATATCCAGCAATACATAACATCACATGTCATCAACGTAAGTAAATATGCGCATCCCAATTGTCGTTGACATATAGCAACGAAATCGGCGATATCACATATTACACTTACGGTCACAGAAAAGAAAGTGTAAAACTACAATAGTTGGAATCCGCAACCACCTCAGACATCGCATGCCTGACCAAATGAATTACTTAGACATCGCATGCCTAACAATTATAAACCCCGTATTTTAGTCTCATTATCGAAAACACTTTTCAATATCAAGTTGGGCAATTCAACAAGATTCCCGAAATTTTGATCGAATGCTTGTCGTAAACTTCAGTAGGCGGCCGCACCTCCGACGCCGTCGACGAAGTGCACCAAGGCAGAACACCGCTGCCGCGAGCACCCAGATGGATGCTTTCGGCGACGGGGTTCTCCTACAGTCACTTGGTCGAGGCTATGGAGTGAAGCTGTCTATTAAGTTTACCCGGCGAGTATCCGCGTACGCTACGTGATTGCGACGGACTTTTGATCACATCAAAATTCCGTGGCAACCGATCAAGTGAGACTAAACTGCTATGTTTATAACATTCATTCAGTTATCTCATAACTTATTGTGAATTCCAAGTATTGTATCCCATTCCAGATAAATAGAAAATGTTAAACTTTCCGATCGAACATTCAAACACCCAAGTTTTCCCGGTACAGCTCAACACATGAAACAAGTCTAAAAACATTCAGTTCGTGCCTCAGTACCAACGGTCCAGCCGTAGAAGGGTCAAGCCAACGCCTCACATGTGGCATGCCGTACTGCCCCAAACCCGAAGGTTCAAAGGGCAGTTCAAGACGGTCACATAATCGAGTTAAGGTTTGTTGTCTTCTAGAGGGACCATCGCGTTACTTGCACTACTTAGAACGTCTTTAAACCTCGGAAAAATCCAACACTTGGAAATTTTCCGGCAGGGGAAAGATTGGGTATTTATATCCGGTCGAACTTTTTAACATATTCAAAAATTATCCGGAAAGCCACACAGACAAAATTTGATAATCCGATCGAACATTCGAATCCCCAAAACAACCCAGAAAATTCAACTCTTGAAAAAATATTAAAAATTCCCAGGAAAACCAGCACTGCAAATTATGAATTACTGTGCAAAATTCGATGCCACATAAGACAAAGCGGCCGCGAACCGCCGCACGAGCCATGCTCGTGCCGCGGAACCGCGGCGCATTGATGGAATTAGGCACACGAATTTTACAGAAACCCTTAGAATTTCCTGCTGATTTTTCTGCATATTTTTAATATCGAAAAACTCCAGATTTTGGAAAAAGTCCAGAGAGCATGTTTGTGTTAGGGTTTCGGGTTCGTTCGGGTTTCAAACTTCGTCTACGCATCGCCTAAGGCTCTAGCTAGGCTCTGATACCACTGTGGGGTTCCTAGGCACACTAATGAGGTCTCACAAGGCATCAACCATGCCAATTTCAAACTTTTACGGTGCCGAGAAACTCTAATACGGATCGTTAACTAGATGTCTAGGCGATACCAAAAACTAGTAAACAACTTTACTAATAAAGATCGGAAATACAACCTTTATAGATCCGGTCCTCCACCTCCATAGCTCCGCAATGAAGTCTCCTCGCTGTCCAAATGGAAACCCGGGCTCTAGCGTCGGCTTCATCGGAGAAATGGGCGGGCAAGGTCGTCGGCTTCGTGCCGATGATGATCTATGTCGAGACATCACTAGATCAAGCTCTCACTTCACTAAGTCATGAAACTTGTGAAGAGAACACCCTATACTACTTGGCAAGAGGTAGAGGATGAAGAAATAGGAAGTGGGTTCACTTTAGAATTGGATTTCTCACTCTTTTCATCAAGTTGCCATTGATGGAGGCAAGCTTCTTCATGTGAAGAAGAAGAAGAAGATGATGATAATATTATGATAAGTTATTAGAATAGAAAAGAAAAAACCATTCTTATTATAATATTAACTATAGTTATGTGTAGAGAATTGACCAAGGTTAAAGGAATGATTAGGGTTAAGGAGAAAAAGACAAAATGGTCACTTTGGTCAAAATCTTCATGAAGCTTCAACAAACTTCTCCATTGAAAGCAACCGTTTTGTATTTTTCTTTTATCTTTTCCAATAAATAAAAAGATAAATGAATGAATGAATAAATATAAACCCTAACCATTTACTTAACCAAGGTTTAACTCTTTACACAAAACCTAGCATTCATGCATCATCAAACATGATACAATCAAATGCACAAAAGTATATCATATATACAATGTGCACATCAAGTGAGAAATTCCTTTTTAAGTGAACCTATATTAGTTAATGTAAAGTGATATATCAAATATATAATTATACATTAAATCATTAAATCAACACTTGATTTAACGACCCGGTCATATCGCATATAACCGACTAATATTAATAGTAACAACTTATCGAATCAACACTTGATTCGATAACCCGGCTATAACGCATATAACCGATCAATGTTACAAATCGCGAGAATGGAATACAGTATCACATACACGCATTATTCTCGGTCCCGCACATATCTCATATGCGCTCCTATTTCGTTTCGCTTGAGCCAGGAAACCTCTGTGTAGGACTCTAAAGACTCGTCAATACGCCGGCAGTAGGCGATGATCATATCAAACACCCACAAGCCGCAAGCGGTCTGCTAAACGTAACGGCCACCCGGGTATTGAGCGATCAGAAGATCAACGAGCAAGCCCGCTCACACTCCTGTGAATCCAACCAGCAACACTTACCGTACAGTCCGGTCTCGTCGTCTGATATGTCGCATATCTCGCCTAGGGGTGGTAAACGTCAGACCCCAATAGCTCGATAGGTCGTGTCGATATGAGGTCTATAACAATTCGAGAAACTACTGGTAACACTTACCCGTAAATCTCAACAACCGTGGCCAGGGATTTCCGGTTATAGCCAATCCAACACAGCACAACATCAACTCCCTATACCGGGAGAGACGAATCCCCTCCTATCGCTCATTGCCTCCATGTGACTCGGGACTGTACCCAAAAACCACCATTTTTCACGCCCTCTTAGACGTGGTAAGATGGAAATCAAAGCACAGTGGGAACCACACAAGACTCTATGACGATCTCGGGTCAACAGACTAGTCTGTACCAGTATCACCAGAGAACTGCCATCTGACGTAAGGTATAATACCATCTGGGAGTTCTCGGCGAGTCCGTCCAGTGTACCCAGTCTCCACTGAGCACCCGTATATCATCTCTGATGTCAAACATCAATGGATATGGGATCATCCATCGCCCATTTTTATGGGTCGAGAAGGTATACGCTAGTCTACTCTGGTATATCGATGCCCTGTCTCGATACACCCACGACTAGGGACTTTGAAGGATGTACTTATGGACTACCCTGTCCCCACTAGTATGATCCGCATCATAGTCCAGGTAGTCAAGTACATATCCTAAGGGCTTTACCAACATGTAACAGAGAGACAATCAGTGTACACGTTAAGGTAAAGAGTAACCAGATAGCATACTATCATGTCGAGCAAGAAAGTCCTTCTTATATATGTCCCAGCATCCACTACAATATACATCCAATGTACAGTAATGGCCTCTAGGGCATACATATAACTAACACAGTTTTTATCACAGAACATCACATGATCACATCACAGATATCGCAGCAGAAGAAACATATGAAACATTGGATATACTAGGACGTCCGTGTTTTATTTTGAGCCTCTATAAAACACGGATTCCACGGTCGCGATGAATTGCCAAACCCACACCCCTAGAACCCTACGAGAGCGGCAAGCAACCCTGCCAATTCTAGGGTTATGAGACCCGGACCCGACTCCTCGAGTTGGTCTCCCACTGGACCCTAGAACCCGGTTACTTGTGCTCCCCTCCTTGGGTCTGTCCTAGTGCAGAAAAGTAAATAATATATAAAAGGTGACATCAACCTCGACCCGGAAGTGCCCCAATAAAAGAATATTACATACATTTAAATTTTACATGAATGAAAATAAAAACTCTCATCTCACATAAAAACCCCCGGCTATTCAGAACACGACGATCCAATGTAACATATCCAGCAACACATAACATCACATGTCATCAACGTAAGTAAATATGCGTATCCCAATTGTCGTTGACATATAGCAACGAAACCGGCGATCACATATTACACTTGCGGTTGCTGAAAAGAAAGTGTAAAACAACAACATTTGGAATCCACAATCTCTTTAGACATCGTAAATCCGAAATATCACATATTTCGCATTTCATGCCTAACATGTATGAATTCCACATATTGTATCACATTCCAGATAAATAGACAGTATTAAACTTTCCGATCGAATAATCAAATACTCAAGATTTCCTAAATAGCTCAACACTTGAGCGGAATTTAAAAATTCCAGAATGCGTCACAGTAGCAACGGTCCAGCCGTAGAAGGGTCAAGCCAACGCCTCACATGTGGCACGCCGTACTGCCCCAAACCCTAAGGTTCAAAGGGCAGTTCAAGACGGTCATATAATCGAGTTAAGGTTTGTTGTCTTCTAGAGGGTCCATCACATTTCTTGCACATTTTTCCGAAATAATTAAACCCGAGAAAAATTCAACACTTGAAACTTTTTCGCGCCGGGAAAAATTGAGTTAGTGATATCCGTTCGAACATTTTAATACCTACTAAATTATCCGGAATAACAATAACGAATTTAAAATTCCCGATCGAATCGACGATTACAAAATAAACCCCAGATCACTCAACACTTGAGTTAAAATAAAAATACCCAGAAAATACTAATAACAGAAATAGAAATAACAGTGCAAAAAGGAGCACATAACTCCACTATACTGCCGCGGTTCCGCGGCCCAAGCACGGTACGACCACGGTTCCGCGGCGGTTTGGACGTATTACTTGTTCATTTTTCACCACATTTCTTAGAAAACCCTGCTGAATTTTTTAGGTATTTTTAATTTGGAAAAAACCCAGTTTTTAAAAAATGTACAGAAAGGGGTGGATTTCGACGTTGTCGGTTCGATCGGGGTTTTAACTTTGTTAATACATCGCCTAATGCTCTAGCTAGGCTCTGATACCATTGTAAGGTTACAAGGCACACTAACGAAGCTCTACAAGGCATCGACCATGCCAAAATTAAATTTTTATGTGCCGAATAACACTAAGAAAGATCGTTAACTAGAGTTTAGGCGAATCATTTAGGCAAGTTAATATCTTTACTCTAAGAGATCACGAAATACAACCTTTGTAGATCGCTCCTCCACTTCTTTAGCTCCTTGAAGAAGTCCCTTCGCTGCGATCGTGGTTCTCCCGGACCCTTGCATGTCTTCACGAGGCGAAAAGGTGCGACCTTGCTTGAAGTCTCCGAGGCCGAAGATGATCTACGTCGAGGGAATTCCGACTCAAGCTCCTAATTCACTAACTAGAGAATTAGTGAAGCAAACACCCTAAACTAAAGTGCTAGTCTAGTCGAGGATGGAGAAATAGGAAGTGGGTTCTCTTTAGAATTTTGTTTCTCACTTTGTTTCTCACTTAGGATCAAACCCTAGTTTCCTTTTTCCTTTTCACAATCAAGAAGACGAAAAGAAAGAGATGAGGATAATGATCAAGTGAGAAGAGTAACCATGGTGAGTGAGTATCATATACTAACCCTTGTAGAGACTTAACCCTAGGCTAATGGTTATGGTTGGGTTAAAAAAATCCATAGTAAAAACAAAATCAAGTTGGATTATTCAATCCATCCACAAGCTTCCACAAGCTTCATGTATTTACAAATCCTCCACTTGATTTTGCAATTACTTTAAATATTAAAAACCCAAAATAAACATTAGCATAGCGTAAGTCTCATACACACATGGATTGTGTATCATCAACCATGATACAATATGATAACACATTTTAACATATATCATATACATGTTAAAATAGTGTGAATGTGAGAAAAACCCTAAAGTGAACAAGTGTTAGCAAATGTAAATTAGTATATCTAATATACAATTATACACTTAATTATTAAATCAACACTTGACTTAATAATCCGGTCATATCTCATATAACCGGCTAACATCCATCATATCGACTTATGGAATCAACACTTGATTCGATAACCCGGTCATATCATATATAACCTGACCGATACAAAAAGTCGCGAGAATAGTATACGGTATCACATACACGGATTTATTCTCGGTCTCGCACATATCACATACGTGCTCCTATTTCGTTTCGCCTGAGCCAGTAAAAGCTCTGTGTAGGACTCTAAAGACTCGTCAATACGCCGGCAGTAGGTGATGATCACATCACGCACCCATAAGCCGTCAGCGGTACTAGATGGACGTAACGGCTATCCGGGTATTGAGGGATCAGAAGATCAGCAAGCAAGCCCGCTCCAACTCCTGTGAAAGCCTGCCGGTAACACTTCCCGTACAGTCCGGTCTCCTCGTCTGATATGTCGCATATCAAGTCTAGGGGTGGTAAACGTCAGACCCCAATAACCGATAAGTCGTGCCGATGTGAGGCTCATAACGAGTCGAGAAACTACTGGTAACACTTACCAGCAAATCTCTAATCAGCCCTGGCCAGGGACTTCCCTGCTACGACCAATCGAGCACAGCGCAACATCAACCCCCAATACCGGAAGAGACGAAACCCCTCTTATCGCTCATTGCCTCCATATGACTCGGGACTGTACCCAAAAACCACCATTTTGCATGCCCCCATGGACGTGGTAAGGTGGAAATCAAAGCACAGTAGGAATCACACAAGACTCTATGACGATCTCGAGTCTACAGACTAACCTGCACAAGTGTCACCAGAGAACTGCCATCTGACGTAAGGTATAATACCATCTGGGAGTTCTCGGCGAGTCCTTCCAGTGTACCCAGTCTCCACTGAGCACCCGCATACCATCTCTGATGTCAAACACCAATGGATATGGGATCATCCATCGCCCATCTCATGGGTCGAGAAGCGTATACGCTAGTCTAATCTGGTTTATCGATGCCCTGTCTCGATACACCCTCGACTAGGGACCTTGAAGGATGTACTTATGGACTACCATGTCCCCACTAGTATGATCCGCATCATAGTCCAGGTAGTCAAGTACACATCCTAAAGGCTTTATCAACATGTATCCATCAGACAGTATAAAGAGACAAGTATACATGTTAAGATAAAGAGCAACCAGATAGCATACTATCATATTGAGCAAGAAAGTCCTCTCTATATATGTCCAAGCATCCAATATAATATACATCATATGTACAATACTGGCCTCTAGGGCATACATACAACTAACACTCCACATCGCGGTTACAGTTTAATAGTATCGAGTACATACCACAGCATCAGTGGTCCACCCGTAGAAGGGCAAACCCAAGCCTCACTAATGGCACCGCGGAACTTCCGAAAACCCTAAGATTCAAAGGCTTTCACACGGTCATTATGTCGAGTTAGGGTTTTATTCTTCTAGAGGGTCCATAGAATCGCTTGCATGTCTTTCCGAATACTTTAAACTTGGAAAAATGGGTTCCTGACATTCGATCGTCTCAATCGACTCTCAACGAATCTACGTGAAGTCGCCTCTAGCTGGAATCAATCTATCTGGTGACCTCGCATCCGGGTAAGCGAATGAACCACATGTCCTTGTCATTCATCCTCGGTGACTAGAGACTCACCATCATATCTCTAAGTATATGCTCATGCTGCAGTAGCTCCAATCATCTGGGCGATATCACATCATTCGTAGCAACAACTGGCTCATTCGTCTATACGCTAAACAGCGCCTCAATCGTCCTGGATAAGCGATATATCAATGGTCATCACATCCTGGCTGGCCTCTATCAGTGGCTCAATGTTCTGGTACCGATCGGCACATCCGGGAAATCTCATAAAAGCGATTAGTCCAACGCTCATGGCGCGAAAACACAATAAGACGACGCCTCAGTAAGCAATCGTATGTCTCTGGAAACACGCCCTGGTCAGTCCTCATCCATGATGAGCTCATGCTGACGCAACTCGAGCCGTAGCTCACTCTGCCCGTGCAATCGTGGCAGCAAAACCATAACCAATATCGATAAGGATAGATCATAGGAAGGAATATAATACGGTGCAAGGAAATGTACATCCTAAGGTTTCTTAAGCGGAGTGGCGTGTCGTAAGTATGCTGCGGAACATATATACGGTACGTCCCTCTACTCAAGCTACCTACTCCATTAACCAAGGGTCATCCTATGCGACGAAAGTTCGGGTATAATACCCCCTCGACTAAGTCTAAGTTCCGTAAGGTCAAGCCCAAGTTCCATATATAGATAACGCCCTAGGCTCCACATAGTCAAACTTAGACTCGAACCAAGGTCAACCTAGCGCTCTGATACCAACTTTGTCACGACCCGAAAGAGCACTTGACTAGCTCTTGAACCATATGAAGTCTATAGGACTCCATCTGATCCAAGTAAGCCAAAAGCCCAGAAATCTAAAACCATTTTAAGAGTAAATAAAGGAACTGGTTTTTAATAAGTAAAGAAAACATGTTTTGAAAATCAAAGTTTTTAAATAACTAAGCCGAATATGCATTTTTTAAAAATGTGTAACCTTTCCTGAAAATTTCGGCAGAGTTTCATTTGTAAAAACTTGCCCCGAACGGAGTACAACAAGAATAATATACATGAAATGATAAAAGGCATCCCCATGCGGGAGCTAGATCTTCGTCAATCGACGGTCACAACCACGCAAGCAATAATAATATACAACGCCAAAGGACGAGGATCAAAACCCAAAAAGAAACTCAAAATAGCCAGAAAACCATAATACTACAAGCGCGACTCTAAGGTCGAAATAATACATCACTGTCTCTCAGTCTGAAACAATATACAAGTTTTGGTTGATGGAATGACTAGATATAACTGAAATTACATGTAAAAGGGTGGTTCTGATGCAAAAGAACCCACCTACCAGCGCAAGTCACCCACATGGAAGCAGTGTGCCAGAAAAGCCGCAATAAACCTGTATGACAAAACCTGCAAGAACTGTGGCACAACGGAGGTGAGTTGCCAACTCGTGAATAGAAAATATCTACAAGCAGAGATCGAATGTATGACCCATCCTAGGTCAATACGATCAGATATAAATAAACCTCAATATGAATAAGTCTGAAGCATGCTAAACTGGCAATGTGATCTCTATACATGAGTGTAGTGCCAAGTGCTCGTGCCAGTGCCTCAGGTAATAGCATATCATAAATGTGAGGTATGATCAATGAAATCAATCTGCATGTACGTGGATCCCGTCCACTCGTCACCCAATGACAATAACCATCATGCATGTAAATATTAGGATATAAACCACCTGTGTCCTTCGCGACACGTCAAAATCATGGAACTGGAGTGCCTAGCATCGACACTCGAAAACATCATGAAAACTGTGTTAGGTCCACGTTACCTCTCCCGGTTCTTTCGGGGTTGCGGAAACGGTGAAAAACAATTTTTAGGGTTTTGGTAACATGGACAAGAAAACACGGATCATTGCTAAACAACACACTAGCAACAACAACGAGCTTTACCTACTCGGTTAGGGGTTATACCTAGTCTTGAACTCCTTCTATTCTTGTTGTTCTTCTCCTTGCTAGCTCCTTTCAGTAGCTTGAATGGCTCCTCCTCGTCGTCTCCTCTTTGCCGAAGATAGATCCACCCGAGGGCCGCGAACTTGAGCTCCTACCTCAACCTTGAGGTAACTAAAGTAGTAGGCTTTCTAGACCTTCAACCTTAGGATGAGTAGAGATGAGATTTGGAGTTTTATCTTGAAGGCAAATGGTTCTCAACTCATGAGAAGGATTTTGCCTTGAGAGGGAGGAAGAGGATGAGAGCTATGGATGTAAGAGAAGATGCAAGTGAGAATGAATCAATTTTTACAACCATGCTCTCATATTTTGGAAAATGATAATAATAATAATAATTAATAATTTGTGATGGTGAGTTGATGAATGACCATTATCATTTCATTCATTAAATGCTTTTTGCAAAAAATAAGAAGCATCTTTGAAAACAAATGATGATGGTCAACAAGTCTACTTTGGTCAACCGGTCAACTAAAGTCAACAAGTCAACAAAAGTCAAGAATTCAACTTAACCATGGCACAATAATTGTTAACTAATATTATTAATCATATTTCCTATTCTCATCAGGGTTTGGAAAAAGACAACAGTCAACTGTGCATACACACCCGTACCATAACCTTAATAAGAATCCTCTGCCTCTATCTCAGTCAACTGTGCATACACCCCCACATCCGTGTTCCGAGGAACACGAATACAATGAGATAAAACTAACCCCAAAACATATACTAGGATCTGGCTTAAACCAAAGCCCACTAGTAATAACTTCCCGGTCGCCAAACGTGCATAAATACGCGAGTGTGAACGAACCCTGTCGCAAAACCATACGACCTTTACTCTGTTTTGCCCAAAGGCGAGTAACCCTCTGTGTGGGACTCTAAAGACTCGACACTACACTGGCAGTGGGTTTAACCACAGACCACAAGCGGCACTAGCTGTACGTAACGGTCACCAGGTAGATGCCGATAAGAAGACTGATGAGGTGAACCCATCCGAACTCCTACTGAGCCTGTATGTGACAATCTCCGTACAGTCCTATTAGTGTATATGCCCTAGAGGCCATTACTGTATCATACTAGTTTGTATATTACTTAATGGAAGCTTGGGATATTCACAGTTGTATAGACAATCTTGCTCAAAATGGTAGTATGCTACTTGGTTTTTCTCTACTTCAATATGTGCATGTGTTTCTTTTAGCATATCGCTTATACATATTAGTAAAGCCCTTAGGATTTTTGCTTGATTACCAGCGTTGTGATGGCAGTCACACTCGTGGGGGCTGGGTAATCTATAAGCACATCTTTATACAGGTCCCTAGTCGTAGGACTATCGAGACAGGGCATCGATACTCCGTAGTAGACTAGCGTATGCGCTTCTCATCCCAGCAGGGGAGATGATCTATCCCACAGCCATCAGTACGTCATACTGGAGATAGTATACGGGTGCTCATTAGGTTACGAGTACACTGGACAGGACTCGTCGGGAACTGTTGGTTGGTATTATTCCTATCGTCAGTTATCAGTTCCCAGGTGACATGAGTACAGCTTAGTCCGCTGACTTGACACTGTCACTTCGCCTCGAGTGTGTTCCCACTGTACTTAGATTACTACCCTACCACGGCTCAAAGGAGTCGTGCAAAAAGGTAGTAGTTGGGTGCAGTCCCGAAGCACTTGGAGTCAGTGACAGTTAGACATGATTCGTCTCTCCTGGTATTGGGGGTTGACATCACGCTATGTTTAGGAGAGCCATTACACGAGTAGTCCCGGGCCAGGGCAAGCGAGATATACTGGTAGGTTTCCAGTGTTATCTCAGGGTGTTCTGGGCTTCACTCTGACACGACTTGTACCGCTATTAGGGGACTGACGTTTTCCACTCCCCTAGGCCCGCCATGAGATGTATCAGACGAACAGACCGGACTGTACGGAGATTGTCACATACAGACTCAGTAGGAGTTCGGATGGGTTTACCTCATCGGCCTTCTTATCGACATCTACCTGGGGACCGTTACGTACAGCTAGTGCCGCTTGCGGTCTATGGTTAAACCCACTGCCAGTGTAGTGTCGAGTCTTTAGAGTCCCACACAAAGAGTTTCCCTGCACTGAGCGAAATGTGTAGAGGCCGTATGGTTTTACGGCAGGGCTACGATCACTTACGTGCACTTGTGTGCGTATGCTGTTCGGGCAGGCAATACTAGTGGGCTTTGGTTTAAGCCGGATCCTAGTATTGCACTGATGGATTTGTCTTGTCTTCTGTGCATTCGCATTCTACGGAATGCGGATGCGGGTGTGTATGCACAGTTTTGAGGAGAGCAGAAGGAGGAGGTGCCTCATTAGGGTTTTGGCAATTGGTTCGGCCAAAACCGTTATGTGGCAAGCTCATTAGGGTTTTGGCAATTCGTTCGGTCAAAACCATTATGAGCCGGGGACATTATTTACTAAGCTTTTTAGTGATAATTATGTTAGGGCTAATTGCATTGACCATTTGACCACACTTGACTTTGTTGACCCGTTGACCAAAGTTGACCTCGACCTTCATGAGAGGTCTAGAGTTTTCTTTAGATTTCTTTTTCTTTTTGGTTTATGAAAATGGTCAATTCAATGTAGCCATCAACTTTATCATGATAGGATTAGTAATGATGATGTTTAGTATTATTGCAAACATGGTGCCTTTTTTCTTTGGTTGATAATTCATTTCTCAATTCTCACTCTCTCTCTTGTAAGTGAGAAGAAAAGAAAAGCTCCATGGTTGCTAGTTCTCCTTCATCTTCCTCCTCTTGAAATTTTCTTTTGATCTCATGTGTTGAGAGAAAAAGAATCCACATAGACAAACACTTCCATCAACTAGTTATACACAACCTAGGACATCAAGACTAGCGATCTTGTTGCCTTAGTTGCCTCGGCTCGAGGTGGAGCTCGGTGTACAACACTCGGGTGGATCATCTTCGACTCGAGAAGGCCGTGGAGGTGACCAAGATCCGGATCGATCCTCGGAGCGTGCATGGACGAGCCGGACAGCGGAATGAAGACCTGAAGGACCGGTATCGTGAGGTATAATTTCTATGGCATAGTAGATAACACCTCTTGTAGTTTGCTTGTTCATAGTTTAGCAAAGATCCGTGTTTTAGTCCATGTTGCCTTTGCGCCAAAAATTATTTTTCGCCGTTTCCACCTCCCCGTAAGAACCGGGGTGAGCAACGTCGACTTACAAGTCCTATCTGTTCATCTGAGAATATCACATGGCGGGCCTAGGGGTGGTAAACGTCAGTCCCCTAATAGCGGTACAAGTCGTGTCGGAGTGTTGCCCAGAACACCCTGAGATATCACTGGAAACCTACCAGTATATCTCGCTAGCCCTGGCCAGGGACTTTGTGTAATGGCTCTCCTAGACACAGCGCGATATCAACCCCCAATACCGGGAGAGATGAATCCTGTTTAACCGTCACTGCCTCCAAGTGCTTCGGGACTGCTCCCAACTACTACCTGTTTGCATGACTCAGTAGAGCCATGGTAGGGTAGTAATCAAAGAACAGTGGGAACACACTCGAGGCGAAGTGACAGTGTCAAGTCAGCGGACTAAGCTGTACTCATGTCACCTGTGAACTGTTAACTGACGATAGGTATAATACCAACCAACAGTTCCCGACGAGTCCTGTCTAGTGTACTCGTAACCTAACGAGCACCCGCATACTATCTCAAGTACGACGTACTGACGGCAGTGGGACAGACCGCCTCCCCTGCTGGGATGAGAAGCGCATACGCTAGTCTACTCCGGAGTATCGATGCCCTGTCTCGATAATCCTACGACTAGGGACCAGAATAAGGATGTGCTTATAGAGTACCCAGCCCCCACTAGTGTGATCGCCATCACAACGCCGGTAGTCAAGCAAAGATCCTAAGGGCTCCATCAATATGTTTTAGCGATATGTTAAAAGAAACATATACACATATTAAGATAGAAACAAACTAAGTAGCATACTACTATATCGAGCAAGACTGTCGTAAAACCGTATATATATCCCAAGCTTCCAAAATGTATTATACAAACTAGTACTATACAATAATGGCCTCTAAGGCATACATATCTAACAATCTCCCACTTGCACTAAAGGCCATGTACTGGTGTATCGAAGACCTATCATCTCGATCAGCCGCTCGAACTGAGTCTGGGGCAAGGCCTTCGTGAATGGATCCGCCGTGTTGTCTTTTGTGTCCACTCTCCGTACCTCAATCTCCTGGCGATCAATGATCTCCCTGATCAGGTGATACCTCCTTAAGATGTGTCTGGATTTCTGATGGGACCTTGGTTCCTTCGCTAAAGCTATAGCCCCGTTGTTATCGCAATACGAAGGTATTGGGTCAACAATGGACAGAACCACCTGAAGTTCACTAATGAACTTCTTCATCCAGACCGCCTCTTTTGTGGCATCGCTTGCAGCAATGTATTCAGCCTCCATCATCGAGTCTACGACGGTATTGTAGGGTTCCTAGGCACCCTAATGAGGTCTCACAAGGCATCAACCATGCCAATTTCAAAATTAAACGGTGCCGAGAAACCCTAATACGGATCGTTGGCTAGAATTCTAGGCGAAAATGAAAACTAGTTAACACTTAACTACAAGAATACGGAAATACAACCTTTGTAGATCCGGTTCTCCACCTCCATAGCTCCGCAATGAAGTCTCCTCGCTGTCCTCATGCAATTCCGGGCTCTAGCGTCGGCTTCATCGGAGAAGAAGCGGGCTAGGTCATCGACGACGTGCCGAAGATGATCTACGTCGAGGCATCGCTAGATCAAGCTCCAACTTCACCAAGTCAAGAAAACTTGTGAAGGAAACACACTCTACTACTTGGCAAGAGGTAGAGGATGAAGAAATAGAAAGTGGGTTCACTTTAGAATTGGATTTCTCACTCATTTGCTCAAGTTGCCATTGTTGAAGCAAGGTTTCTTCATGAAGAAGAAGAAGAGGAAGAAGATGATAAGTGTTATATTATCTATATTCTAAAAAGAATATTATATGAATACTTATCATAAACCAACCATAGTTTGGTGTAGAGAATAAACCATGGTTTGAATGAAGGGTTAGGGTTAAGCATCAAGACAAAATGGTCACAAGGTCAAAGCTTCATGAAGCTTCAATGTACAAACAAAGAAAGCCACCATTTTCATTTTATGCTTAATATTTTCCAATAAGAATAAATAAATAGATTAAATAAATAAGAAAACCATAACCCTAATCAATATACAACCATGGTTTAATCTTCACACAAACCCAAGTGAGCATGTATCATCAAACATGATACAATCAAGAGCACAAAAATATATCGCATATACAATGCGCACATCCGAGTGAGAAAATCCATCTTAAATGAACCGATACTAGTTCATGCAAAGTGATATATCAAATATATAATTATGCATTAAATCATTAAATCAACACTTGATTTAACGATCCGGTCATATCGCATATAACCGACTGATATCCAATGTATCGATCTATCGAATCAATCCTCGATTCGATAACTAGGTTATATCGCATACAACCATTCGATACATTCATCACGAGAATAGAATACGGTATCACATACACGCATTATTCTCGGTCCCGCACATATCTCATATGCGCTCCTATTTCGTTTCGCTTGAGCCAGGAAACCTCTGTGTAGGACTCTAAAGACTCGTCAATACGCCGGCAGCAGGTGATGATCATATCAAACACCCGCAAGCCGCAATCGGTCTGCTAAACATAATGGCCACCCGGGTATTGAGCGATCAGAAGATCGACGAGCAAGCCCGCTCACGCTCCAGTGAATCCAACCAGTAACACTACCGTACAGTCCGGTCTGATCGTCTGATATGTCGCATATCTCGCCTAGGGGTGGTAAACGTCAGACCCCAATAGCTCGATAAGTCGTGTCGATATGAGGTCTATAACTGTTCGAGAAACTACTGGTAACACTTACCAGTAAATCTCAGCAACCCTGGCCAGGGATTTCCTGTTATAGCCAATCGAACACAGCGCAACATCAACTCCCTATACCGGGAGAGACGAATCCCCTCCTATCGCTCATTGCCTCCATGTGACTCGGGACTGTACCCAAAAACCACCGTTTTGCACGCCCTCTTGGACGTGGTAAGATGGAAATCAAAGCACAGTGGGAACCACACAAGACTCTATGACGATCTCGGGTCAACAGACTACTCTGTACCAGTGTCACCAGAGAACTGCCATCTGACGTGAGGTATAATACCATCTGGGAGTTCTCGGCGAGTCCGTCCAGTGTACCTAGTCACTACTGAGCACCCGTATATCATCTCCGATGTCAAACACCAATGGATATGGGATCATCCATCGCCCATCTGAATGGGTCGAGAAGGTATACGCTAGTCTACTCTGGTATATCGATGCCCCGTCTCGATACACCCACGACTAGGGACTTTGAAGGATGTACTTATGGACTACCATGTCCCCACTAGTATGATCCGCATCATAGTCCAGGTAGTCAAGTACACATCCTAAGGGCTTTACCAACATGTAACAGAGAGACAATCAGTATACACGTTAAGGTAAAGATCAACCAGATAGCATACTATCATGTTGAGCAAGAAAGTCCTCCCTATATATGTCCAAGCATCCACTACAATATACATCCTATGTATAGTAATGGCCTCTAGGGCATACATATAACTAACAATCTCCCACTTGCACTAGGGCCATCTGATAGCAGTGGTTGTAGTATCTCATACTCAACCATCCCATAAAAATCTTTCTCTGGGAACAGGCCTTTGTGAGTGGATCCGCTGTGTTTGTCCTCCGAGTCTACTCTCCTAACCTCGATCCCCTAGAGATCAACCATCTCCATGATCAGGTGATACTGCCTTAGAATATGTCTGGATCACTGATGGGACCGGCGTTCCTTGGCATAAGCCACAACTCCATTGTCTCACAATGGTTGGAACGTAGTTCATCTCATGAACCAATATACACCCAGACTGCCTCTTTGGTAGCATCTTAAGTAGCGATGTATCCAGCCTTTATTGTCTAGTATGCCACGGTATCTAGCTTGGAACTCTTCCAACATACCGTCCCTTTAATGAGGGTAAAGGCAATGCCTGCGACTGACATTCAGTCGTCTTTATCACCCTGGAACCCTTCCAGTGATTCACCCCAGGACCAATTGATACCATCTCACTACAACTAGTGAGAATTCTAACATCCAATTAGATCTATCTCATAGATCCAAAACCCAGGATTTAGGAGGCATCACTTTGATCCTATATGGAGAATCATTGTGATAAGCGAAGATTGACCGAGCCTAGCATAGGAAACTCCTTTCTTATCAAGAGTATGTCATCCACGTACTCTACGAGGATCAACACCATACTCCCTACTACCTTTTTGTTTATACAAGGTTCATCTACCATTTTGATGATGTCAAACTCTTTGACTACCACATCAAAACAGATGTTCCAACTCCGCGATGCCTGCTTTATCCTATAAAACATCTTGCACACGTTTCCGCTGCTCCCACTGTCTACGAGGCCCTCTGGCTGTGTACTTATAGACGCACTCTTCTAAAACATCATTTAGAAAAGCAGTCAAGATACCCAACCACCACAAATCGTAGTCATGGTATGTAGCCGTGGTAAGTAGGATCTGGATGGACTTAAGCATAACTCCTTAGAAAAAGGTTTCCTCATGATCCACACCTGGTCAATGATGCAAACCTTTAACAAGTCTAGCTTTGAAAGTCTCAACTTTTCCATCTACACCTAGTAATCTTCTCAAGATATACTTGCTCCTGATGGGGATTTAACCCTTCAGATATAGCAACCAAAGTCCATACTTTGTTGGTGTATATGGATTCCATCTCAGATCACTAAGCATCCAGCCATTCTTACAGAGTCTTACTCCTGACGGCCAGCTCGAAACTAGTTGGGTCATCATCTCATGATACAATCCTCGCTCCCACTGTCATAGAGAAACAGAAGTATCTCTCAGGTGAGTGAGGAACCCTACTAGATCGGCGGAGAGGTTGAGGTTCGTTGGTATCTATTGAATCCTTTGGTTCTATCAAATCATCAGCCGCAGTTTGTATAGCTGGAACATTTCCAGTTCTACATTACAGACCTTGCCTCGAGCTTGTCCGGATTTTGCTTTTCAGACATAGGCTGGACAACCCCAAATCTGAACTAACTTGAGAGATGGGCTCTTCCCTTATCATATAAATATGAAGTGGTAGGCAACTGATTTGATTCGAACCCTATTCAATAGGTATGCAGCTTCTCAAGCGCATAACTCCCAAAAAGGAAAAAGGTAACTCAGTAGTACTCATCATAGAGCACACCTTATCATATAGGGTGTGATTGCTCCGCCCCGATATACCATCGTACTATGGTGCATACGGAGGAGTAATGCCGAGAGAGAATCTCATTCTCCTTTAGAAAAGTCCAAGAATTCCGTGCTCAAGTATTCTCCTCCTTGATCTCATCATAGGACATAATACTTATACCCGTATTCTGGTTCTCTACTTCTAGCTTATATTCTGTGAATATCTCAAAAGGTTCGGACTTGTGTTTCAATAGGAACATTTGTCTGAATCTTGAGAGATCATCAGAGAACGTAATGAAGTACAAAGAACCTGTCCTGGCATGTGTAGAAAGGGGACCTTACATACATCAACATGTATCATCCCAAGAGTTTACTAACTCTTTCTCTGTTTCCATTAAACAGAGCTCTGGTCATCTTATCTTTGTAACATGACTGGCAAATTTCACAAGATGTAAATTCAAACTAATTTAAATATGCATCTTTATGTAACTTCAGCTAGTCGGGTCACATTGATATGACCTAGTCTACAATGCCTCAAGAAGGATTCGTTCATTTCTGAACTCTTCCTCTTGTGTGTGTTCCATATACTAAGAACTGTAGTTTGATTTAGAACATCAATGCTTTTAGATAACGTGCCTGAACCGATCAACTTTTGATATAGGAAATGTTCAAAACATTATCCAACAATACAAAATTTTATCATTTCTTTACTAATAAAGAGACTGATATGATTTTGTATATCAGGTTCAGTATCTAATAACATTTTTTCAGAATCAATGTATTGGTAATACAGGGTGACAGTGACCAACAGACTTGGCTGCAACACTTGCCCCGTTTTCTGTCTCATGAAACTTATCACCCGTTCTCAGTTCTCTACCTTTCTGTAGCCCTATGTAACATATTACATATCTGGGATTCTGATCTGGTATCTCATACCCAGGACGTAAAGGATACTGAGAAACAGTTCTCTTTAATGAACACACCCGAAGATGATGCATCAACATGCACTCTCTTCGTTTGGGTGGCACGGGAATTCTGGTAATCCCCAATTTCCCGCTCTGTCTTATAACAATTATAAGTTGGAGCGGGACCAACGTTCCCCAGCTCAGTATAACAAGCGGGTTCGGCCAATAATCCGTATTATTATCTTGATTAAGGCGTGATATGGTCGCTACCTGGAGAGAGAGAGAAGAAAACACTCAGCGTGCGCTCTTGCAAGAATAGATTGGTTATTATTTTATCTAACCAGGATGGCTCCCACTGCTTTTTATCAAATCTTCCTTCAAACCCTAAAAGGAAAGACTAGCCGGGATTAATTACACACTACAAGTTCGCTAATCTTTCAGCCAGGCCAGTGTCGGTACTTTGAGGGAGGTCCCCCGTACTTTCGCACGAACCTAATTAATGTAAACCTCGTTTTCCCAGAGGCGTAACCTCGTTAACACCTTTCTAGACACCTACTTGATCGGCTAATTGTAATGTATAAAACTCTCCCAGGAGTAACACTTACTCGCAGCGGGTATCGGGATCCAACTATCTCATAGAAGGTATGCAATCTCATTGCAAATTTCAACACTTGAAATTCCCGATAATATTTTGCCCCTAACCTCCTATGACCTTGACAAAGGCCAACAAACCATAGGATGCTAGTCAAGTTCAACCCGTCATTTCCTGATTGAATTAAACCCACCCGCACGGCCCTTGACAAAGGCCAACAAGGTCGCACGACTACCCTAATCCAATCTGCATCATATGCATAAGCAGATAAGCACCAGTTAGCTACCGCACACTGCGTCTTGACAAAGGCCAACAAACGCAACACGAATACTAACTACTACTTATCTGAAATGACGGAGGGCTACGACAGGTTTTTCTGAAAACCTATTGCGTAATGAACTTGATATCGTTGTAGAATCAAATGATTTTAAAATGGAATTTTTTTAGGCTTTTCTAGTTTTGCTAAAGGAGTCACTCCCGGTGAAGGGATCGTCGGTCCTTTCCTCGTCGAATGAGGTGCGGGATATATCATATATATCACTGTGCAAAGCAAAAACACTTAAAAGCAATCAAAAGACAAACCGAGTGTGTAGCATCTGCCAGTTATTGCTAAAGGAGTCACTCCCGGTGAAGGGATCTCGGTCCTTTCCTCATCGAATAAGGTGCAGGATATATCACATATACCTCTGTGCAAAGCAAGAACTGTAGCTACCTGTTTTAATTTTGAAATTCAATTCTACAACATCTTTAGGTTTCTTTTATTTCATTAATCACATTAATGAAGTCCCATCATTTAAATTACCTAAACATCACAGATAGATATGACGTACACTTATGCCATCCGCATTCGTCTCGATGTCCCCTCGTGCACCGTTAGGTTAGGTAACTAACGACAGAGCAGGGCAGGGCTAGCACGGGTGTAAAACATAAGTAACGTCTATATAATATATCATATATACTATATACTATATCCATCACAGAGTCACAACACAGATATCGCAGCAGAAGAATCATATGAAATATTGGATATAGTAGGACGTCCGTGTTTTCAATACGAGCCAGTATAAAACACGGATTCCACGGTCTCGATGAATAGCCAAACCCACACCCCTAGACCCCTACGAGAGCGGCAAGCAACCCTACCAATTCTGGAGTTAGGAGACCCGGACTTGACTCCTTGAGTTGGTCTCCCACTGGACTCCAGAACCCGGTTACTTGTGCTCCCCTCCTTGGGTCTATCCTAGTGCGGAAAAGTAAATAATATACAAACGGTGACATCTCCCGCAATCTGGAAGTGCCCCAATAAAAGAATATTACATACAAGTTTTTACATGAATGAAAATGAAAAATACTCATCTCACATAAAAAAAACCCTGGCTATTCAAACACGACGATCCAATATAACATATCCAGCAACACATAACATCACATGTCATCAACGTAAGTAAATATGCGCATCCCAATTGTCGTTGACATATAGCAACGAAACCGGCGATATCACATATTACACTTACGGTCACAGAAAAGAAAGTGTAAAACTACAACAGTTGGAATCCGCAACCACCTCAGACATCGCATGCCTGACCAAATGAATTACTTAGACATCGCATGCCTAACAATTATAAACCCCGCATTTTAGTCTCATTATCGAAAACACTTTTCAATATCAAGTCGGGCAATTCAACAAGATTCCCGAAAAACTGATCGAATGCTCGTCGCAAACTTTAGTAGGCGGCCGCACCCCTTATACCGTCGACGAAGTGCACCAAGGCGGAACACCGCTACCGTGAGCACCCGAACGGATGCTTTCGGCGACGGGGTTCTCCTACAGTCACTTGGTCGGGGCTATGGAGTGAGGCTGTCTATTAAGTTTACCCGGCGAGTATCCGCGTACGCTACGTGATTGCGACGGACTTTTGATCACATCAAAATTCCGTGGCAACCGATCAAGTGAGACTAAACTGCTATGTTTATAACATTCATTCAGTTATCTCATAACTCATTGTGAATTCCAATTATTGTATCCCATTCCAGATAAATAGAAAATGTTAAACTTTTCGATCGAACAGTCAAACACCCAAGTTTTCCCGATACAGATCAACACATGAAACAAGTCTAACAAGATTCAGTTCGTGCCTCAGTACCAACGGTCCAGCAGTAGAAGGGTCAAGCCAACGCCTCACATGTGGCACGCCGTACTGCCCCAAACCCGAAGGTTCAAAGGGCAGTTCAAGACGGTCACATAATCGAGTTAAGGTTTGTTGTGTTCTAGAGGGTCCATCGCGTTACTTGCACTACTTAGAACGTCGTTAAACTATGGAAAATCCAACACTTGGAAATTTCCCGACAGGGGAAAAATTGGGTATTTATATCCGGTCGAACTTTTTAACATATTCTAAAATTTATCCAGAAAGCCACACAGACAAAATTTGATAATCCGATCGAAACACCGAATCCCCAAAACAACCCCAGAATACTCAACTGTAGCGTCACATTAAAAATAACCAGAAAATATAGCAATCAATTATATGAATTACTGTGCAGAAAACATTGGTCAAAGGGACTGTACGACCGCGGAACCGCCGCATGTGAGGTCTTATGCCGCGGTTCCGCGCTGAAATATTTGAATTAGACCCTCGTATTTCACAGTAATTCAAATAAGACCCTGCTTATTTTTCTGCATATTTTTAATTCTCAAAAATCGACAATTTTCAAAAAAGGACAGAGAGCATGTTTGGCTTTGGGTTTCTGGTTCGTTCGGACTTCAAATTGCGTCTGGACTTCGCCTAAGGCTCTAGCTAGGCTCTGATACCACAGTAGGGGTCCTAGGCACCCTAATAAGGTCTCACAAGGCATCAACCATGCCAATTTCAAAATTAAACGGTGCCGAGAAACCCTAATACGGATCGTTGGCTAGAATTCTAGGCGAAAATGAAAACTAGTTAACACTTAACTACAAGAATACGGAAATACAACCTTTGTAGATCCGGTTCTCCACCTCCATAGCTCCGCAATGAAGTCTCCTCGCTGTCCTCATGCAATTCCGGGCTCTAGCGTCGGCTTCATCGGAGAAGAAGCGGGCTAGGTCATCGACGACGTGCCGAAGATGATCTACGTCGAGGCATCGCTAGATCAAGCTCCAACTTCACCAAGTCAAGAAAACTTGTGAAGGAAACACACTCTACTACTTGGCAAGAGGTAGAGGATGAAGAAATAGGAAGTGGGTTCACTTTAGAATTGGATTTCTCACTCATTTGCTCAAGTTGCCATTGTTGAAGCAAGGTTTCTTCATGAAGAAGAAGAAGAGGAAGAAGATGATAAGTGTTATATTATCTATATTCTAAAAAGAATATTATATGAATACTTATCATAAACCAACCATAGTTTGGTGTAGAGAATAAACCATGGTTTGAATGAAGGGTTAGGGTTAAGCATCAAGACAAAATGGTCACAAGGTCAAAGCTTCATGAAACTTCAATGTACAAACAAAGAAAGCCACCATTTTCTTTTTATGCTTAATATTTTCCAATAAGAATAAATAAATAGATTAAATAAATAAGAAAACCATAACCCTAATCAATATACAACCATGGTTTAATCTTCACACAAACCCAAGTGAGCATGTATCATCAAACATGATACAATCAAGAGCACAAAAATATATCGCATATACAATGCGCACATCCGAGTGAGAAAATCCATCTTAAATGAAACGATTCTAGTTCATGCAAAGTGATATATCAAATATATAATTATCCATTAAATCATTAAATCAACACTTGATTTAACGATCCGGTCATATCGCATATAACCGACTGATATCCAATGTATCGATCTATCGAATCAATCCTCGATTCGATAACTAGGTTATATCGCATACAACCATTCGATACATTCATCGCGAGAATAGAATACGGTATCACATACACGCATTATTCTCGGTCCCGCACATATCTCATATGCGCTCCTATTTCGTTTCGCTTGAGCCAGGAAACCTCTGTCTAGGACTCTAAAGACTCGTCAATACGCCGGCAGCAGGTGATGATCATATCAAACACCCGCAAGCCGCAAGCGGTCTGCTAAACGTAACGGCCACCCGGGTATTGAGCGATCAGAAGATCGACGAGCAAGCCCGCTCACACTCCAGTGAATCCAACCAGTAACACTACCGTACAGTCCGGTCTGATCGTCTGATATGTCGCATATCTCGCCTATGGGTGGTAAACGTCAGACCCCAATAGCTCGATAAGTCGTGTCGATATGAGGTCTATAACTGTTCGAGAAACTACTGGTAACACTTACCAGTAAATCTTAGCAACCCTGGCCAGGGATTTCCTGTTATAGCCAATCGAACACAGCGCAACATCAACTCCCTATACCGGGAGAGACGAATCCCCTCCTATCGCTCATTGCCTCCATGTGACTCGGGACTGTACCCAAAAACCACCGTTTTGCACGCCCTCTTGGACGTGGTAAGATGGAAATCAAAGCACAGTGGGAACCACACAAGACTCTATGACGATCTCGGGTCAACAGACTACTCTGTACCAGTGTCACCAGAGAACTGCCATCTGACGTGAGGTATAATACCATCTGGGAGTTATCGACGAGTCCGTCCAGTGTACCCAGTCTCTACTGAGCACCCGTATATCATCTCCGATGTCAAACACCAATGGATATGGGATCATCCATCGCCCATCTGAATGGGTCGAGAAGGTATACGCTAGTCTACTCTGGTATATCGATGCCCCGTCTCGATACATCCACGACTAGGGACTTTGAAGGATGTACTTATGGACTACCATGTCCCCACTAGTATGATCCGCATCATAGTCCAGGTAGTCAAGTACACATCCTAAGGGCTTTACCAACATGTAACAGAGAGACAATCAGTATACACGTTAAGGTAAAGATCAACCAGATAGCATACTATCATGTCGAGCAAGAAAGTCCTCCCTATATATGTCCAAGCATCTACTACAATATACATCCTATGTATAGTAATGGCCTCTAGGGCATACATATAACTAACAGGTATCCTGTTTGGAACTCCTTCAACATACGGCCCCTCCGTTGAGGGTAAACACAAAACCCGAGACAGACTTGCTGTCATCTTTGTCACTCTGGAAGCTTGAATCGGTAAAGGGCTCGACCCTGAGGTCTCCATTACCGTAAACCAGGAACATCTCCTTAGTCCTTCTCAGGTACTTGAGAATGTTCTTCACTACCGTCCAGTGGTCCTCACCTAGGTCTGACTGATACTGGCTCACCATGCTCAGCGTGTAAGCTACATCTGGTCTTGTACATAGCATCGCATACATTATAGATCCTACCGCCGAAGCGTAGGGTATAGTGCTCATGTGAACCCTCTCCTCGTCAGTCTTAGGAGACATCTTCTTCAAGAGGGTAATTCCATGCAATGCGGGTATGTTACCGTGCTTGGAATCCTCCATACTAAATCTCTTTAGTACAGTCTCTATGTACCTGGACTGCGAAAGTCCCAATAGTCTCTTGGATCTATCTCTGCAGATCTTGATCCCCAGGATGTACGAGGCATCACCCAGGTCCTTCATGGAGAACCGTTGTGACAAAAATAGCTTGACCGATTGTAGCATAGGAATGTCATTTCCTATCAAAAGAATGTCGTCCACGTACAAGACTAGGAACACGACAGTTCGTCCTACAATCTTCTTATAGACACAAGTTCATCTTCGTTCTTGATGAAATCAAATTCCTTGATTGCCTCATCAAAACAGATGTTCCAGCTCCGTGATGCCTGCTTTAATCCATAAATGGATTTAAGCAACTTGCACACCTTTCCGCTGCTCCCACTGTCTACGAAACCTTCTGGCTGATCCATGTAAACGCACTCTTCCAAACAGCCGTTTAGAAAAGCCGTTTTAACGTCCATCTGCCAGATTTCATAGTCATGGAAGGCAGCAATGGCAAGTAGGATCCGAATGGATTTGAGTATAGCCACCAGAGAAAAAGTTTCGTCATAGTCCACACCAGGTCTTTGACGAAAACCTTTTGTAACGAGTCTAGCCTTATAGGTTTCCACCTACCCATCTACACCAAGTTTCCTTTTGTAGATCCATTTGCATCCAACGGGTTTTACCCCAGGTGGAGCAATATCCAAGGTCCACACTTTATTGGAGTACATGGACTCTATTTCGGATTGCATTGCTTCCTGCTACTTATCAGAGTCCCTACTGATAATGGCCTGCCTGAAACTGGTAGGGTCATCTTCTTCCAAGATGCAATCCTCTCGATCCCCGTCTATGAGAAAACCGTAGTATCTCTCGGGCGGATGAGAAATCCTACCAGATCTGCGGAATGGCTGAGGTTCGTTTGGGGTCATTGAATCCTGAGGTTCTGTCAAATTTTCAGTTTCAGTTTGTGGTCGCTGAATTTCTTCCAATTCTACCGTGCTCCCACTGATTTCTTTTGCAAGAAACTCCGTTTCTAAGAAAACGGCATGCTGAGCAACAAACACCTTCTGTTCCTCGGTGTGGTAGAATAGATATCCATAACCATTCTTTGGATATCCCACAAATTTACATAAAACTGATCGTGCCTCTAGTTTATCTGGTTTATGCGTTTTAACATAAGCCGGACAACCCCATATCTTAAATCTTTTAAGATATGGCCTTTTTCCATTCCATATCTCGAACGGAGTCTTAGGCACTGATTTAGACGAAACATCATTCAATAGATATGCTGCTGTCAAAAGCGCATATCCCCAAAATGAAAGAGGTAACTCGGCACTACTCATCATGGAGCGAACCATATCCAATAAGATACGATTCCTCCTCTCCGATACACCGTTGTGCTGTAGTGTATAAGGAGGAGTAAGCTGAGAGAGAATACCATTCTCTTTTAAGTAATCTTGGAATTCCGTGCTTAAGTACTCCCCTCCTCTATCAGACAGGAGGATCTTGATACTTTTGCCAGTCTGGTTCTCTACTTCGTTTCTGAATTCCTTGAATTTCTTAAAAACTTCAGATTTTTGTTTCATAAGATACACATATCTGAATCTAGAGAGATCGTCAGTGAATGTGATGAAGTACGAGAACCCACCCCTTGCATATATAGACAGTGGACCACATACATCACTGTGTATGAGTCCCAAGACCTCTGTTGCTCTTTCTCCATGTCCGGTGAACGGAGATTTGGTCATCTTCCCTTTGAGACAAGACTGACAAGTTTCATAAGATGAAAACTCGAACGTATTCAAGAGTCCATCTTTATGCAACTTACTTAGTCTTTTCTCTCCGATATGACCAAGTCTACAATGCCACAAGTAGGATTCATTCATATCTGAATTCTTCCTCTTGCGTGTGTTTTGTACATTGAGAACTGTATTCTGATTTAGAACGTAGATACCATTACACAGTGTACCTTCTGTAACCAGTACCTTATGAAGGTAAATGTTCATGGTATTTCTATCAAGAACAAAGTTATCTCCATCTTTATCAAGTAAAGAAACTGATATGATGTTGCAAACCATGGAAGGTACATAGTAGCAATCGTTCAAAATCATAGTCTTGCCATTTGGCAACACTAGGTGATATTCACCGACGGCTGCAGCATTAACTTGTGCTCCGTTCGCTACCCTGAGCGACATATCACCAGGTGCAACTTTCCTACTTTTTCTCAGTCCCTGCAATAAATTAAAGATATGAGATCCTGATCCGGTATCAAGTACCCAGGAGGTAGGGCTGACCGTAAAGCAGTTCTCAATTACAAGAACACCTGAAGTAGATGCAAAACCATGCTTCTTCTTCAACTGGGTATCCTTGGAGTCCATATAATCCTCTTTCCTTTGCTCATACTTATGACTGTTGTCATAAGTTAGAGCCGAACCAACGTTCTCCAACCCCGAATAAGAATTCGGATCTGTCAAGCGATACATTTTATTATCTTGATTAGGGCGTGAAATGGTTGCTACCAGAAGAGAGTGAAAAGAAACACTCAGCGTGCGCTCTTGCAAGATTAGATTGGTTTATTAGTTTATCTAACCAGGATGGCTCCCACTGTTTCCTCAAATTCTTCTTCAAACCTTTTAAAAGAAGAAATAGTCGGGATTAATTGCACGTCACAATACTTGCTTAACCTTTCAGCCAGGCTAGTGTTGGTACTTCGAGGGAGGTTTTCTAACGCTTTCGCGAAGTTCCTTAATTAAGTAACCTCTTTTCCCTGGAGGCGTAGCCCCGCTAACACCGTTCTAGACACCTACTTGGTTTATAGCATTGATTGTTAAGTGAAATAATCTCCCGAGAGTAATCCAACTCATCAGTGGGATCGGGATCCATCTATCATTGTGTGATGACCTAGATGGAATCCACTCTAGTCATCACACTCCAGAAGGCATGCTAAATCTGTAAGTTTCAATTTCTTTAGAAACTCCCGATGTAGTTTTTGCCCCTAACGGTTTATGACCTTGACTAGGTCAACAAACCATAAACCGTTAGTCAAGTTCTACCCGTCGTTATCCTGATTGCATTAGACCCACCCGTACGTGCCCTTGACTAGGTCAACAAGGCCGCACGACTGTCCTAACCAATCCCATTTGCAATGCACAGAAAAATATCATCTAGCTACCGTTCACTACGCCTTGACTAGGTCAACAAATGCAGCACGAATACTAAATAATACCAATCCGAAATGATGGAGGGCTACGGCTGGGTTTTTGGCGAAAAACCCTTTAACTTAATGAACTTGATATCGTTGAAGGAACATGATTTCCTTTTTGAAAATATAGTGGCGAAAATTTTTTCTAAAGAGGTCACTCCCTGTGAAGGGATCTCGGCTCTTTCCTCGTCAAATGAGGTGCAGGATATTCTGAACTGAATACCTCGATGCAAAGCAAGAACAATCGACTATAGTGAAGTTATTACCCTGACGCAAACTTTTGTCCAAGGGGTCACTCCCGATGAAGGGATCTCGGCCCTTGCCTCGTCGAATGAGATGCTGGGCATTCATAACCGAATACCTCTGTGCAAAACAAATGTGAACGTCTTTGCAATAACAGCTTTTTGAAAATTGTTCCAACAACGTCTTTTAGGTTTATTTTCTTGCATTAATTTAATGTGTCCCATCAATTAATCCCACCATTGCAGAAAACAACGAAAATATGACGTACGCTTTTGCCATCCGCATTCGCCACGAGGTCCCATCATCACCCGTTAGGTTACTTAACTAACGACAGAGCAGGGGCTGGACTAGCGCGGATGCAAAACATAAGCAACGCCTAAATAGATATCATATATAGATATATACACATTCGTCAGATGCAATGATAGCCATTCCATATCACAGATGAACACATTGGATATACTAGGAATCTGCATTCCGTTCGAGCCTGCAACGAAAGACAGATTACACGATCGCGATGAATAGCCAAATACCCCACCCTAGACCCCTACGGGTGCGGAAAACTACCCGCCAAGTACCCGAAGAGAAGCAACCTCCCTCAACAACGTGAGTAGGCCACTCGGCACTTCGAGATACCCGGTAGTTTGTGCATCCCACCATGGGTCTATCCTACGAGCAAAAACAGTAAAAAGAAATTATACAATGGCGGCTACAACCTCATCCCGGATGTGCGGCCATACAAATAACATTACATCAATTTACATATTACATGAATTGAAAGATAAAGAAAACTCTCATCTCACAACCCCCGGCTTTTCATCCGCGACAATCCAACGAATTCATATACACAAACCATCAACATTACAGATCACAGATATGTATAACCCCCACTAATCGACGTATAGCGATTAGCAGACGTTCAATACATATATCACATCACAGATATAACCCATTACCCAAAGTCTACAGAAATTCGACCAAAATACGGATTTGTAACCACCCCAAAAATAAATTTTGTTCTCTGGAAATTCTGGGCAGAAACAAACCATCCTAAAAATCCTAAAACACCATCATAAGAACACTGCAAGAAGTTTGACCCACGGCCGAGTCAACTCGGCCGCGGATCCGCGGTAAGAGCATGGTCTTGCCGCGGTTCCGCGGTGAGTAAAGCGACTCACTGGATCAAATTTCTTCCTTGTTCTATAAAACCCTAAGCCGAGTTTTAGCATGTGATTTATTATTTTTTGAACAGATCTAAAAATCGGCAGAAAGTTAGCTTTTTCGGCGTGTTTTGCGGTTTTTTGTCCGATCGAAATTCTAGATACTTTGCTAATATGATAGTGTGTGTTTAGATAGGCTCCGATACCACTGTTAGGTCCACGTTACCTCTCCCGTTTCTTTCGGGGTTGCGGAAACGGTGAAAAACAATTTTTATGGTTTTGGTAACATGGACAAGAAAATCCGGATTTTGATAAACAACACATTAGCAACAACTACGAGCTTTACCTACTCGGTTAGGGGTTATACATAGTCTTGAACTCCTTCTCTTCTTGTTGTTCTTCTCCTTGCTAGCTCTTTTAAGTAGCTTGAATGGCTCCTCCTCGTCGTCTCCTCTTTGCCGGAGATAGATCCACCCGAGGGCCTCGAACTTGAGCTCCTACCTCAACCTTGAGGTAACTAAAGTAGTAGGCTTTCTAGACCTTCAACCTTAGGATGAGTAGAGATGAGATTTGGAGTTTTATCTTGAAGGCAAATGGTTCTCAACTCATGAGAAGGATTTTTCCTTGAGAGGGAGGAAGAGGATGAGAGCTATGGATGAGAGAGAAGATGCAAGTGAGAATGAATCAATTTTTACAACCATGCTCTCATATTTTGGAAAACGATAATAATAATAATAATTAACAATTTGTGATGGTGAGTTGATGAATGACCATTATCATTTCATTCATTAAATGCTTTGTGCAAAAAATAAGAAGCATCTTTGAAAACAAATGATGATGGTCAACAAGTCTACTTTGGTCAACCGGTCAACTAAAGTCAACAAATCAACAAAAGTCAAGAATTCAACTTAACCATGGCACAATAATTGTTAACTAATATTATTAATCATATTTCCTATTCTCATCAGGGTTTGGAAAAAGACAACAGTCAACTGTGCATACACACCCGTACCATAACCCTAATAAGAATCCTCTGCCTCTGTCTCAGTCAACTGTGCATACACACCCGCATCCGTGTTCCGAGTAACACTAACCCCAAAACATATACTAGGATCTGGCTTAAGCCAAAGCCCACTAGTAATAACTGCCCGGTCACCAAACGTGCACAAGTGCGCGAGTGTGAACGAACCCTGTCACAAAACCATGCGACCTCTATTCTGTTTTGCCCAAAGGCGAGTAACCCTCTGTGTGGGACTCTAAATACTCGACACTACGCTGGCAGTGGGTTTAACCACAGACCTCAAGCGGCACTAGCTGTACGTAACGGTCCCCAGGTAGATGCCCATAAGAGGACTGATGAGGTGAACCCATCCGAACTCCTACTGAGCCTGTATGTGACAATCTTCGTACAGTCCTGTTAGTGTATATGCCCTAGAGGCCATTACTGTATCATACTAGTTTGTATATTACTTAATGGAAGCTTAGGATATTCACAGTTGTATAGATAATCTTTTTCAAAATGGTAGTATGCTACTTGGTTTGTCTCTACTTCAATATCTGCATGTGTTTCTTTTAGTATATCACTTATACATAAAGCTTGGGATATTCACAGTTGTATAGACAATCTTAATTTCACTTCACAACTCAATTTCCCTCAAACCCTAACTAGGTTTTCCTTAAGTCCACCAAAACACATAATATCGGTTCAATTTTAACATAGGGGTATAAGTAATGCAAAAACTAATCTAATGGTTCAGTAAATACCTCATTTGGCAACTTAAGAATTTTCTTGAGTTGCCCCTAGTGGCCAAAATCCTCGCTTTCTTGGTCCAATGTGTAGATCTTGATCTTGTGCACACTTTTAATGAATTGGGGGTAAGGTTTTGGTGATGTTTTTATGGCATGGAGATGGAGGAAAAATGAGGAGCAAGAGCAACAGCAGCAATGGAGAAAGAGGGAGAGAAATGAGGGAAAGAATTGAAGAGAATGGCTAAGTCTTTGGTCAAAATAACCCATACCTCTCTCTCTCTCTCTCACCAACCCTCATATTATATTACTTTTCCATTTTCTTTTCCCTCAATTTCCTTCTCACTCAAATAGTGAACCCAAATGAATAATCATGGCAAGAAAAATGTAACACAAGTGTAGAAAAAGATATGTGCATGTTTTGCACAAAATTGCTAAAAACAGATTTGCGATTTTTAATCGCGATTAGCACTAAATTAGCACATAACTAATCATAAAAACTTAAAAATGGCATAATTCTATAAAATACCCTATTTTGGAATTTTCCATAATTTTTCACATTTATTTGTATTTAATTAAACCGGAATATTAAAATATTCATTAAAATAATATTAAATTATAAAAATTCCCAAAATAATATTTTATTATTTTGGAAACGTTACAAATCCGTAACGACCCTCAAGGTATCTGTTTAAAAGATGCATACGATTCTTCAGTTTGGAAATAGGTATGGTTCAGATGACACATCTACGTCGACTATCTAGTCTTATAGTACCCTAAACGATAATATCATCAAATATCATCCTCAAATCCCGTCATCACATACTAGTCGTATCATATCACTTCTAAGTATCCTTAGTTCATAATATGGTTCTCTAACTACCTTTTTACTCTATGTATAGTTTTCTATTATAGTTTTCATTAACCATAATCTATATATAAATCGGTTTCCATCAAAGTGTGCGGGGGAGCTATACGCCATCCACCCGACTTCCCCCGTAGATATAGATCTACTCACCTTGCTTTTTGCTTGCCGAAGTCGATGACGCCATGCCCCGTCGCCTCGGAATCCACATGAAGGTACCTATAATAATAACACATATCACAATGCTATCAAAATCAAGTTCTGAAAACCGAAACGGCACACGGATCGCCTATAGGTTAGAACCTATAGCCCACGCATGCAAAACCAACCAATTATCCCTAGTTGTTGATGTACAAACCTCCAACAACCAAATATAATATCAATACTAAAATCCAAATTTCAGAATACGGAAAACACGAAAACAGCAATATAGGAAAACCACTCCCAGATTTCACCCTAGGCCAAACTAAGAGATTTTGCACATTGGGTTGCTCTAGATATAAGATAAAAATGCCACAGAACAAATTTCACCAAGATCCACAATGCTCTGGCCGCAATTTGCGGCCAGAAAATGGAGGGAGGGGCTCAGGTTTCTAGTACTGATTCAAGGTTGCCTGCACGTCTCATGGTCAAGGGAACTTCTTTTACAAAGGTCTCGGGTGATACCAGATTCCATAATACTATCACAAAATCCACAAAACCCGATATCGACACATCTAAGTTCGTATTCCGGGTTCTAACTCAGTTCCAGGTCAAGAATTTGAACCCTAAGGTCTTGTACAGCCATTACACATCACTAATTCGCCACAATTTCCCAAACCCTTCTCTTGGGCTTTCTAAGATCACAATTCCACTCAAAATCAACCTCTAAACTACATTATTATGCAAGGAGACTAGAAAATAAATTAAAGGAAATGGATTATACCTCATGGATGTAGCCAAGCAAAACCCTAGCTCCCCAAGGTCCTCAAAATCCAACATTGATGGGTCCAAAGTGTAGAGGGTGAAGAGGGGATCAATTTTAGTGAAAGGGTTTAGGGTTTTGATGAAGCTTTAGAGATAGATCTAGGGGGTGAAGGTGGAGGGAGATGGGAAAGAAGAAGGAGATAAAGAAATAAAATGGGGTGAGGATATGGCAGCCCCCCTTTCTCTCCTCTCTTATTCTAACTCTCTCTCACAATTAATTACCCTTTTACCCTTTTCATTTTCTTTTTCTTTTATTTAAAACCCAAATCACATAATACCCAAAAATAACACAAGAACACAACATGTAATCAAAATATAATATGACATGGTGCACTAGCCACGGAAAACTGTAGAAACACGGATTTGGCTTAATCGCGATTAGCAAGGCACTAATCGGGTTTTTATTCAAACTGCATATAATAAATTTTAAAAATGCCAAATCCTTTAAATATATTTTTAAATGAATAAATAATTTTAATTTCCATTTATTTCACCATTATCGTTATATTTTTATACCCTTTTTCGAAAACCCCAATTTCGCAAATCGGGCAGTTTTCGGGAAAATATATTATTTTAATATTAATTTCCAAAAATAATATTTTATATTTTCTGAAATGTTACAATCTTCCTCCCTTAAATAAATTCGGTCCCCGAATTTAAATTTAAACCCCCAAATTCTAAAACATTTCAATAATCAACTCATATCAACGGGGGCTCCGAAATCATGGAAGATGCCGAAACACAGCGCGTCAAGTGCGCGTAAAAACGAGTACAACTCAAAAACTGAACTCCGTCAAGCGTCACGCAAATCATCAGGTTTGCAATCATATCGTCGGAGTTACAATAGAGATACAGATCTCGAAATCCACTACTGAAATCCAATATACACTAGTCAAATAGTATAATACGTGTATAGTACGCATCCTTGAAAACTCCAAAATCTGAATAAAATACAAGAAAAATCTTTTCTGAATCGCCACGTGATGCGTAACTCATGGCATAAGTGACGGACACTCATTCGTAAAATAATAATATATGTTTTGCTAACTATACGTTACGTCGTTTCTAAAACATCCCAAAAGGTTTTCCCTTTTAACGTTCGTGTCGCTCACGGACACGTAGGAAATAACGAGACAATAGCTCTTTTTCAAAAACCTCTTGGTAAACTTTTAATGCATGCAAAATACTCAGGTACTGTCCTCAGATTAGTCCTGTTCGGCTACTACATAACATAGTGCCCATCATGAAAACAAGATGCTCAAAAGCAAAATCAGCCTCAAAAGGCGTAGCTAACAATCACGTGCGTCTGGTGCGCACGGAAATCAAATCCAAATACAAGTGCCACAATATGAACAAAAGCCAAAACTAAGTGCAACGGGTGTACACGAAAGCTTCTGTCCAGTGCAACGGGTGTGCACGACAACATCATCAAGTGCATCTAGAGTGCACGAAAATCTCAATCCATTGCAACTAACATGCACGAGAGAAAATCCCAATCGAGTGCATCCGGTGTGCACAAAATTACCTCTCATATCATGCGCCTAACTTGCGTGCATGTACGAGTACAATCTCACTCAAGTGCATCCGATGCGTACAAAATCCAATATCAAGCGCCTAATGTGCGCAAAAATCTAACCCAAGCACATCAGTCCATATAAATGCCCAGTACGGTAAAGCGCACGAAAAAAACGAACGTCAAGTGCAACGCGCACAGAAACCTAAATCTGGTAACACAAATGCTCAAAGACATAAATCGAGTGCAGCCAATGTGCAGAGTATAAATCTAGTGCAACTAATGCACGAATACCCATCCGGTGCAACAAATGCATGAAATGCAAATCTAGCGCAACTAATGCACGAAATACGAATCTGGTGCAGCAAATGCACAAAAATATAATCCGGCGTGACAATTGCACGAAATGAAAATCTAGTGCAACAAATGCATGAACAGAAATCCGGTGCATCTAGTGTACGAAATACAAATCCGGTGCATCTAGTGCATGAAATACAAATCCGGTGTATCAAGTGCACGAAATACAAATCCGGTGCATCTAGTGCACGAAATACAATTCCGTAACTCAAATGCGTATAAAAGCAACACCGAGTGTACCACGGTGTATAAAATCGTAAACGCGTGAAACTGGGTGCACAAAACACATATCAATGCACTGCAAGCACATGTAAGCTATACCGAGTGAAAAAATCAAATCGAGTGCGTACCACATGTACAAAAATCAAATCAACCGTATGAAATCCACGAAATCATAAATACGTGCAGCCAAGGCACAAACCGAATCTCAAGTGCAATAGATATGCAGAAATCGCAAATCAATACAACGGTGTATAAAATATATATCAAGTGCAATAACTATGAACAAAAATGTAAATACCCAGTAGGTGCAGCCATGGTGCAAGAAAATGATATCACGAAACTCAATCATCAAAACTCAAATCCAAGCGATATAAGCGTGATACTCGGATCATAAACGCAAATCGCAATAAATGACATTGAGATACACCTCCTACAATTTCGAAAAATGTCGGTGTGCCCAAAACTGGCAGAGCAAGAACATCCGCTTGCCTTCTGCTCATGGTAAAGTGTCTTCTGTCTCTGGGTCCTCATTTTCTCTTCGGATCATCAATCTCGAAATCCTTCGGCTCATCTGCCCAGTCAGGTGTGCTAACGGGAATGATTCCGCTCTGGCACTTCTCTGGTCACTTCTCGGCCAATTAGCATGACCACTCGTAAAGCAGCATGTCACTGGCGTCGGCCTCTGGCTCTCTGAATACACGTGACACATCTAATCCTCGGTGCAAATCTTATTGCAGAAGTGTCCTGGAAAGAACCTGCTCAAGGTCTCTTCCGATCTCGCCTATGCCGAACTGTACGGAGGCTGGTACTCTTACATAATCTGTTCTCGTCTTCTGGACATCTGCATTTTCAACACAACATTTCCTCGAAAACTGGCTGCATCCCAACGCCTCTGTATACATATCGGATCTCTCATCTCGACGGGGAGTAACAACAGCTCGTCAGCATCTTGCATGAACCTCTCGTTCCACTCGTCTGTATCATCACCACTTCGATGTCACGTCTTACTATCCGTGCACTGCAATTGTTCTCGGCCACAGTCAATCCGAAGTCTCTCACACAGACTTGAAATCACGAACTCGGTATCTTCATCACTCTGTAGAAGTTCTCTAGCCGAATACGTCCTCGGGAACTCGTCACAACCATCGGAGGAATACTCAATACTCATCCGTTCTCGATGAACTCACAACGCATCTGAGTGAGGTCCTCTATCCGAAACTGGTCAGCTTGCTGATCTCTTATCACATGATATCCGGACGACGCTAAACTTTTCGATCGAGTCATTAAGGTCCCAAAATTTCCCGGAAGCTCAACACCTGAGCACAGTTTAATAATATCTGGTACATACTACAGTACCTCTGGACCAGCCGTACAAGGGCAAACCCAAGCCTCACTGATGGCACCGCTAAACTGCCGCAAACCCTAAGGTTCAAAAGCGGTTCCATGGTCATCATGTCGAGTTAGGGTTTCATTCTTCTAGAGGGTCCACAGAATTACATGCATGTTCCTCTAAATACATTAAACTTGGGAAAATGGGTTTTCTGACATTCGTTCGAACTTTTTAACATCGCCTAGACGGCATGCGAATGCCCTTCGTCCGCATGCTAACAATGCATCAATTCTCCCGGAAAGGCGATATATCAACGGTCATTTCTGGATCGGTCTGCTCTAGATATGAGTAAGACTCTCCACACTGGAAATCTTCAACTCAACTGGGCCTGCGTCGGCGTATTAATCTGACGAATCATCTTCGTTTCGTAAGGTCTAGAGGCTACATCCTCTCAATCTCAGCAACAGCTGGGTCATCCATCTGTACGGTCGATGACATCACAATCTCTAAGGTATGCTGTAAATCAACAGTCCTCTCACAACAGGCAGCTCTAACAATGGCCCGATCATCCGGTGAAAAACCAACACTCGCCTTAACAAGAGGTCACAACACAACACTACATCGCGACGTTCCCATGTCACCAGAAAACACAATGGTCATTCCTCATCTATGACGAGCTCGCCCTGACAGCCTCACTAGCAGTAGCTCAATCTGTGCTCAAACCATGGTGACAGGAACCTCAAGCGTGTGTCGATAAAAAAACAGATCAAGGGCATGAAAGGAAACGGCATATCCAGAATGGATACATGATCATAAGAAAGAACAACAGCAAAGAGGGTATGATCATGGAAACAAATATAATCAATAATCTCAAATGGATATATGATCAAGAGAACAAGGAGAATCACAGATCTCAAAATATGTACATCCTAAGGTTTCTTAAGTGGAGTATCGTAAGGTCGCTTTACGCTTTACGCTTTAAAGTCAAGACCTGGAAACTGCTATTTACGCTTTAAGCTCACACATTCAGTAATCGGCCGTTAGTGCTTCAAGAAGCATTAATAGTCGCATGAAAGGTGTGTGAGCAAATCCGTCCATCCATAATGAAAAGAAGTAGTATTAGGTATTAGGGCAAGGGTACTATAGCTTGAATTGAATTATTGAGTGTACGGGTGAAAATTTACACACACGTAGGGGTATACAATCGATATTTGGATAAAAGATAGAAATAAAGAATAAGACTTATATTTTTCGTAAGACTGATAAAAATCCCTGATTTGAGGCCGCACTTTAGAAGGAAACCCCAGAAGAACCACATCTTTCTAAACTTTTTTGGAACGTATGGGATCTAAGATTAAACAGATTTGTAGCGCCTTGAAAAGTCGTTTTGGTGTTTTCCCGAAAATCGGTGAAAATTCGGTATTTTTCCGTAAACCGTCTTTTTGTTATTTTGCAGTTTAGGACTAATTATACCTAATTTGGATAGGTAATTGCTTGTTTTTAGTAGCAAATGAGTTACTTATGAAATTCTGGTCGTTTAAAAATTTTCCCTAATTTTTCAATTTTTAATATTATTTTAAGCCGGTAAGAAAATACATTAAATTAGCGATAAATACAAATTTAAATGGGCTAAATTTAAGCATTAAAATCATGTTAATTAAAATCTAGTTGTAACATAAATTTTTAGTAATTTATTTTAAGTTTTAACTAATTTTTATTATGGAGAACGAAATTTATTGAATTTAAGCTTAAACTTGCAATTTTGGACATGTAGGGGGTCTTTTTGCATAAAATTTCTTTTGTAAAACCCCACTCTCTCTTCCCTCACCCCTAGGCCGGCCCATTTCCAGCAACCCAAGAAAAAAATGCTTGCCTCTTTGACTTTTATTCTTGTGTAGAAAAGAGGTGTTTTTTTAAAGGGTTTTGACTTTTTATTGGGTATGGGTCTTTAGTGTTTGGTATGGGTTGAACATGACTTCTCCCACACCCCACACCATTCCCCACTCCATTGTTCAGCCGAGAAAAGCTGCAGCCCCCCCCTCCCCCTTCATCATTTTTCTTTGCATCTTCTTGTTAATTTCTTCAAGTTGCTCCAAAATTTCCAAATTAAACCTCACAAATTAAACCCCATCCTTCATCCCATTCTCCTTAGCCTCTCTTGCTTGGATCATGGTGCTATGAAGCCATCTTTGGAGGCCTCTTGTTCTTGCTAGATCCATAGATCTTGAGGTATAATTTCCACCAAGTTAAATTCTTTTGGTTAATTTTCTTAAATTAAATTGTTTTAGTGTTAATTTAGTGTTAGTTTCATTCTAGTTTTTTTTAAAGTTAATGGATTGAGTTAACTAGGGTTTTAGAAACCATTATTTAGTTAATTAAATTTATGTTGCTATCTAGTGTTTTGCTAACCTAAATCTAAGTGGTTAACTTGCTAATTGAGCTAGAATCTAGTGTTAAATTAAGGTTTTTCATGTATAGTTTGGTTTAAGTTTGTTAATTACAAAAATCAAGAAAAGGGTTGGTTGTGAAAATTAGGTTTTGAGGCATAGTTAATGGTTTAAAATTAGTGTAATGGCTATCTAGTGGGTTAGTTTGGATGTTTGTGTTGAATTGTGTTAACTTTATCGCTAATTGTCGATGTTTGCACCAAATTGCAAATTTCTAGCTTACTAGTTTTGTTATAAAAATATTGTGATGAATTATTTTGATATCTTGATGATTGTTTTGGCTTATCCTATGACATTTAGGATGTGCGGGTGCGGATTTTTTAGTGATCAGGTTTTAGTTTTGCCGGGCGACCAAATCGACGTTTTAGTTAGTTTTTGCGATTTTCGCGTGTGTTCCGCGCACCTTGTGCACGTTGTACCTAGCTTGTGAACGTTAGTATTTTCGTTTGGGTTTTGCGTCGTTCTTGATATGTAACCTTATGTTTGGTATTGATGTAATTCCAGGTTCGGTCGCGGAGACGTCAGATGCGGCACGAAAGGGGAAAGCGGTGATAGGACGTGACTAGCTAGGGATTCCGGTGAGTAGATGTAACATCTACGGGGGACTATCGTTGGATGGCGCAGGCCGCCCGATAGTTTTAGTATCTTAAAAAGATTCTTAGTAATGTTAGTAATTAGGGGTGTAATACTTGTATGATTATTTGCTACATTCATGCCTTATATTGACATACATATGCGAACCCATTCTATAGGACACCTGCACCATTGCCAGGGTTTTTATATGCAGCACGAGCACTATTCATGCCTACACCCACGCCCTGGCGATTGACATGCCACCACATTAGATAACCTTTAAATTGAAACCTTTTACTATAATTGATACTTAAACTTGTGCTATTGCCTTTAATTCCTTAAAATGAAATCGTAGGATTGCTATTCATGTGCATGTACCTCATCATATTATTTGTTCATGCTTAGTCTATTAATCACACATCGCAACTTGATTATTGATACCATATGCATTCATTATCATTGACATATGCACTTATGAGGATTTCTTGAGATTTTATGATATTTCTGGATTTCGGGGGAAAGCCGCAAAATTTCTAAACTTATTATATTTTTAAAATATGTAAATTGCGGTTTTCTAGTGATGTAAGTGTCGTCCACCATGAGTTTGCTGTGGTTTTCGAGACCCGTTTCGAGAAGTTGGATGAACCGTCTCGGGTACATGGTGGGCCCGGTAAGGTACCCCGGGGTAAGAAGCTCGTGGTGCTAACGATGAGCCTGGCAGGGGGCGGATTACCTACCGGTGACTGTTTGGGACGGCGGATATCCAGAGGATACCGACCGTGGCCGCGAGTTGATGAGATATTGATATTGAGATGGGTCAGCCGGATGGCTGAGGCCAGAGATACTATGACATGGATATATGAGATTTATGATACTTTTGAGGTGTCGTTGCTGGACACCGGTTCTTGTTGATTCTATTGGTATTGTGCTGGTATTTCAAAAGAGATTCCTAAAGGAAAAACATGATTCTTATACTTACACACTCAGATCATGAGTTGATTCGCATTGCATTCATACCTGCTAGTATATTCATATTGCATGCATACCTGCTATTGTGTCCTGCCTTACCTGTATTTTAGATGCTAGGATGCTTGTGTGCATACATTCGATAGCCTGTGTAGATGTTATTTATTACTCACGAGTTGGCAACTCACCCCCGTTGTGCCACAGCCTTTTTCAGGTCCGCTCCGTCAGTACAGTAGCGGTGGGCGCACTTGCTTCTTTTGCCTCCTTTGCCTGGACTCGAGGTTTTGCTCTTAGGTGGGTTATATCATTATTTTTGTACCACCTTGTATATTCTTTGTATCTAGTGTACTCCATCTACTGTATCTACCAGTATTGTTGTATATTGACATAGAGATGAGACGGTGAGATTTGTGGACTTTTTGCTGTATTTTGGGGTCGAGCTCACTTGAGTCGATGTGCGGTTTTCTCATTCTTCTTTATGATTATTTTGCTTGTTGTTGTTTTATATTCCGTGGGATTTGTGACCTCCTTGTGGCGAAGAGCTAGATCCCGCTTGGGGATGCCATATTTGTTGGATTCATATATATTCTTGTTGTACCCATTTTGGGGGCCAGTATTTACAAAGGAGACTCTGCCGAAATTTTTGGAAAAATTGATATTGTTTTTAAAAAGGCTTGATGTGACTCATTTGATAAACTCGCTTTCAATTGATTGGTTTTCCTTCATTCTTTTGCTTATTTGGTTTTGGTTTCTGGGCTTTGGCTTACTTATTTTACGGACGTCTTGAGACGTTTCGTAACTTAAGTGCCAGTCATGTTCCGTACCCTGCGGGTCGTGACAATGTTGGTATCAGAGCAATAGGTTTTACCTTTTTGAGTGTAGGATGACCCTTGGTAGATGGAGTAAGTGACTTAAGTAAGGTAACGTAGCGTGTGTATGTCCGCGGCATACTTGCGATACGGTACTCCGCCTAAGTGACTTTAGGATATACTTGCTTGAAATTCCTTCCTCAATTCTGTGTATCTTATGATTCTATTGCACTGTTCTTACTATCCGTTTTCCTGTAACAGCCACTATGCCGCCGAAGGCTACGAGGGCACAGAGGGCTGCCGCCCAAGACGAGATTCGAGCTGGCTCGTCCGAGACTAGGACTGAGCAGGGTGGTATGCCTACGCCGCAGGGACAGACCGATCCACCTTCCCCAGGCCGTATGGATAGGCTCGAGACTGGTATGGAGGAGTTGCGACAGATGATGGGGGGCATGCAGGAGCTACGTCAGATGGTAGGATCCCTAGTTGCATCCAGTCGTACACCGAGGCCGGATGACGCACCTACTACCTCCCAAACTACTATGATACCTGCTCCTACTACTACCGCCGTGACCATCCCGGTTTCACTACAGGATTTCATGAGGCTGAGACCTCCAGTATTCACCGGCACCGAGGCAGCGGAGGACCCACAGACGTTCCTTGACAGTTTAGCCAGGATCTGCCATTCGCTGAGATGTTCGGATGATCGATGGGTAGAGCTTGCGAGTTTCCGACTAGAGGGTCTCGCGCAGACATGGTGAGAGTCAGTCTTGAGAGGTCGAGCTGCAGGTCTACCGCCTATGACTTGGGCTGAGTTTACAGCGGTCTTTCTAGCTCGTATCCTCCCAGAGAGCGTTCGTGACGCCAGAGCTCGTAGCTTCGAGGCCTTAGTCAAGACACCTGGGATGACGGTGTCTGAGTATGACATCCAGTTTACACAGTTATCCCGATATGGTCCGTATTAGGTGGATACCGAAGAGAAGATGGTGAAGAGGTTCGTACAGAGACTTGATGCCCAGCTATATCTTGCCATTCGCACCCAGCACTACGACACTTATTCAGCTGCTATGGATACGGCAATGCGGATGGAGTTACGCATATCACAGACTTTGGCCGTTTCTGGGCCGAAGAGGATTCGCGCCGATGTACCGTCTCAGAGGCAGCGCGCCAGATTCTTTCCGAGAGATAGGCCTGGCAGAGGATTTGGGCGGGGACAGTTATATGGTTCATATTCCTAGGGACAGCAGCCGTCGCCAGGATGTTTTGGGTGCGGGAGTCCGCACCATCTTGTCAGAGACTGTCCGGCGAGACGACAGGGAGCAGCGACAGTTCCGCATGTGACCCTACCACCATCACCACCCCCTCCTCAGAGAGCCCTACTTACTACCACAGGTGATACTCCATGCCAGTTAGGTGCACCCAGAGGCCGTGGACGCGGCGGTCCTGTTCAGAAAGGACGAGGAGGTAGAGGCCGAGGTCGAGGTCAGCCCGCTATCGGTGGAGGACATGCCCGAGTTTTTGCTTTGACACCGCAGGATGCGCAGGCATCCAATGCCGTTGTGACAGGTACCTTGCCAGTTTGTTCTTTCGACGCACGGGTATTATTCGACCCAGGTTCCACACATTCGTACGTCTCTACACACTTTGCACCGATGTTGAGCCGTGAGTTGTCGTCGTTAGATCATCCGCTTGTTGTTGTTACTCCGGTAGGCGAGTCGTTTGTCGCTCGTTTTGTTTTTTGATTGTGTTCCGTTCGTATCTGGGAGAGGGATTCATCGGTCAATTTGATTCTCCTCGATATGTTGGACTTTGATGTGCTTCTGGGCATGGATTGGCTAGCCACTTGTTATGCTTCGGTGGACTGCCGTGAGAAGGCAGTCATATTTAGCTTTCCGGGAGAGCCAGTCCTTGTTATTCAGGGAGACCGCAGCGTCACCCTTCCCAGCTTGATTTCGTCTCTTCGCGCTGGTCAGCTCTTGCGGAAGGGATGTTAGGGATTCTTAGTGTATATTTGTGATACTCGAGCTGCAGAGGTTCCTTTGGACCGGGTCCCTGTTGTTTGTGAATTCCCTGATATTTTCCATGATGAGCTACCTGGGCTACCACCTGAGCGCGACGTTGAGTTCTGCATCGATTTGATTCTCGGCTCGGGGCCTATTTCTATACCGCCTTAACGGATGGCCCCGGCAGAGCTTCGAGAGCAGAAGGATCAGTTGCAGGATTTGTTAGAGAAGGGGCTTATTCGACCTAGTGTTTCTCCGTGGGGTGCTCCGGTCCTGTTCGTCAAGAAGATGAATGGGAGTTTGCGCTTATGTATCGACTACCGCTAGCTGAACAAGGTTACCGTGCGGAACAGATATCCGTTGCCACGCATTGATGATTTGTTCGACCAGCTTCAGGGTGCGGGGTATTTTTCGAGGATCGACTTGCGATCAGGATACCATCAGCTGCGAGTTCGACAGGAGGATATACCGAGGACAGCTTTCCGCACGCGCTACGGCCATTATGAGTTTTTGGTGATGTCGTTCGGACTCACCAACGCCCCAGCAGCATTCATGGATTTGATGAACCGTACTTTCAGGCCGTATCTTGACTTGTTCATCATCGTGTTTATCGACGATATCTTGGTGTACTCCCGGAGCAGAGAGGAGCACGAGCAGCACTTGCGGATTACGTTACAGACTCTGAGGGAGCACCAACTGTTCGCAAAGTTCTCCAAGTGTGCATTCTGGCTGGACAGCGTCGGATTCTTGGGTCACATGATTACGAGAGACGGCATATGTGTGGACCCGAAGAAGATTGAGGCTGTTCAGCAGTGGCCCCGACCTACATCGGTTACTGAGATCCGTAGTTTTCTAGGCCTGGCGGGCTACTACAGGCGTTTTGTTCAGGACTTCTCCCGTATAGCTGCACCTTTGACCGGTTTGACCCGGAAGGGAGTTCCTTTCGTTTGAACAGAGGAGTGCGAGCGCAGTTTTCAGCAGCTACGGACTTGTTTGACTACGGCACCGGTATTATCTTTGCCTTCGGGATCAGGCGGATTTGTGGTCTACTGTGATGCTTCGCGAGTGGGGTTAGGATACGTATTGATGCAGCATGGCCGGGTGATCGCTTATGCTTCTCGGCAGTTGAAGAAGCATGAACAGAACTACCCCACTCACGATTTGGAGATGGCTGCAGTGGTCTTTGCATTGAAGATTTGGCGACATTACCCATATGGCGACTCGTGCCAAATATTCACAAACCACAAGAGCTTAAAATACATATTTCAGCAGCGAGACCTGAACCTCAGACAGCGTCGTTGGATGGAGTTGGTGAAAGACTACGACTGCGAGATCTTATATCACCCAGGCAAGGCGAATGTGGTGGCAGATGCTTTGAGCAGGAGGCCCGGGGGTAGTCAATCGTGTTTGCGCGCAGTGCAGAGGCAGTCGTCAGCAGATTGGCAGATTTTATGTGACAGCCGAGTGGAGTTCGAGTTCACTCAGACAGGGGGACAGCTCGCGCATGTTCGTGCACGCCCACAGTTGCTTGACCGTATATATGAGGCACAACGCAGTGACGACCGTTGCTCAGAGATCATGGCACAGATGGGACAGGGCAGATTTTCCGAGTTCGTGATTGACGATCAGGGGATTTTACGCTATGGATCTAGACTGTGCGTACCAGATGCTGATGGATTGCGATGCGACATTCTTGAGGAGGCACACCGATCAGTGTATAGTGTCCACCCCGGTTCCACCAAGATGTACCATGATATGAGAGAGACCTACTGGTGGGACGGGATGAAAAGGGACATTGCGGAGTTTGTATCGAGATGCCTGACTTGTCAGCAAGTCAAGGCCTAGCACCAGAGGCCCGCAGGAGAGCTACAGCCGTTACCCATTCCGGAGTGAAAATGGGAGCAGATTTCGATGGATTTCGTTGTGGGTCTACCCAGGACCAGTCGAGGGTACGACTCCATCTGGGTGATCGTAGATCGATTGACGAAAGCGGCTCACTTCCTGCCAGTGAAGACCACTTTCAGCTTCGCTCAGTATGCCCAGCTTTACATCGACGAGATCGTGCGGTTGCATGGCGTACCGACTTGTATCGTATCAGATCGAGGCACCCAGTTCACCATCCGACTTTGGCAGAGACTTCAGGAGGCTTTGGGCACTCGTTTGAGCTTCAGCACAGCGTTTCATCCGCAGACCGACGGACAGTCAGAGCGGACCATTTAGACTCTCGAGGACATGCTCAGAGCGTGCGTTTTAGACTTCGGCGGTAGCTGGGATCGTCATTTACCTCTAGTGGAGTTCTCCTACAACAACAGCTTCCAGGATACTATTCAGATGGCACCTTTCGAGGCATTGTATGGGAGGAGATGCAGATCGCCCGTCTGTTGGACAGAGCTCAGCGAGAGCAGTATTTTGGGGCCGCAGCTTATTGAGGAGATGACAGCGATGATACAGTTGATCCGAGACCGGATGAGAGCGGCTCAGAGCAGGCAGAAATCGTATGCACACAGGCGTCGTCGCAGGTTAGAGTTCGCAGTTGGCGATCATGTTTTTCTGAGGGTCTCTCCGATGAAGGGCATGATGCGTTTTGGGCGAAAAGGGAAGCTTAGCCTAAGATTCGTAGGTCCCTTCGAGATCCTCGAGCGTGTCGGCGCTGTTGCATATCGTTTGGCTCTTCCACCCAGCTTTCCCGATGTTCACCCCGTCTTCCATGTTTCGATGCTCCGCAAGTACCTTCACGACCCTTCGCATGCGATTCAGCACCCGACAGTCTAGCTAGAGCACGACCTTTCTTTTGCAGAGAAGCCGGTGGCAATCCTGGATCGGCAGGTGAAGAAGTTGAGATCGAAGATTACACCAACCGTCAAGATCCTTTGGCGTAGCCCGAGCAGCGAGGAGGTTACCTGGGAGACCGAGGGCCAGATAAGGAAGAAATATCCCCATCTCTTTGAAGGTATGCGTAATTATATTTTTTAAATTCGGGGACCGAATTTCTTTAAGGGGGAAAGATTGTAGCGCCTTAAAAAGTCGTTTTGGTGTTTTCCCGAAAATCGGTGAAAATTCGGTATTTTTCCGTAAACCGTCTTTTTGTTATTTTGCAGTTTAGGACTAATTATACCTAATTTGGATAGGTAATTGCTTATTTTTAGTAGCAAATGAGTTACTTATGAAATTCTGGTCGTTTAAAAATTTTCCCTAATTTTTCAATTTTTAATATTATTTTAAGCCGGTAAGAAAATACATTAAATTAGCGATAAATACAAATTTAAATGGGCTAAATTTAAGCTTTAAAATCATGTTAATTAAAATCTAGTTGTAACATAAATTTTTAGTAATTTATTTTAAGTTTTAACTAATTTTTATTATGGAAAACGAAATTTATTGAATTTAAGCTTAAACTTGCAATTTTGGACTTGTAGGGGGTCTTTTTGCATAAAATTTCTTTTGTAAAACCCCACTCTCTCTTCCCTCACCCCTAGGCCGGCCCATTTCCAGCAACCCAAGAAAAAAAAATGCTTGCCTCTTTGACTTTTATTCTTGTGTAGAAAAGAGGTGTTTTTTTAAAGGGTTTTGACTTTTTATTGGGTATGGGTCTTTAGTGTTTGGTATGGGTTGAACTTGACTTCTCCCACACCCCACACCATTCCCCACTCCCTTGTTCAGCCGAGAAAAGCTGCAGCCCCCCCCCCCTTCATCATTTTTCTTCGCATCTTCTTGTTAATTTCTACAAGTTGCTCTAAAATTTCCAAATTAAACCTCACAAATTAAATCCCATCCTTCATCCCATTCTCCTTAGCCTCTCTTGCTTGGATCATGGTGCTATGAAGCCATCTTTGGAGGCCTCTTTTTCTTGCTAGATCCATAGATCTTGAGGTATAATTTCCACCAAGTTAAATTCTTTTGGTTAAGTTTCTTAAATTAAATTGTTTTAGTGTTAATTTAGTGTTAGTTTCATTCTAGTTTTTTTTAAAGTTACTGGTTTGAGTTAACTAGGGTTTTAGAAACCATTATTTAGTTAATTAAATTTATGTTGCTATCTAGTGTTTTGCTAACCTAAATCTAAGTGGTTAACTTGCTAATTAGGCTAAAATCTAGTGGTAAATTAAGGTTTTTCATGTATAGTTTGGTTCAAGTTTGTTAATTACAAAAATCAAGAAAAGGGTTGGTTGTGGAAATTAGGTTTTGAGGCATAGTTAATGGTTTAAAATTAGTGTAATGGCTATCTAGTGGGTTAGTTTGGATGTTTGTGTTGAATTGTGTTAACTTTATCGCTAATTGTCGATGTTTGCACCAAATTGCAAATTTCTAGCTTACTAGTTTTGTTATAAAAATATTGTGATGAATTATTTTGATATCTTAATGATTGTTTTGGCTTATCCTATGACATTTAGGATGTGCGAGTGCAGATTTTTGAGTGATCGGGTTTTAGTTTTGCCGGGCGACCAAATCGACGTTTTAGTTAGTTTTTGCGATTTTCGCGTGTGTTCCGCGCACCTTGTGCACGTTGTACCTAGCTTGTGAACGTTAGTATTTTCGTTTGGGTTTTGCGTCATTCTTGATATGTAACCTTATGTTTGGTATTGATGTACTTCCAGGTTCGGTCGCGGAGACGTCAGACGCGGCACGAAAGGGGAAAGCAGTGATTGGACGTGACTAGCTAGGGATTCCGGTGAGTAGATGTAACATCTACGGGGGACTATCGTTGAATGGCGCAGGCTGCCCGATAGTTTTAGTAGCTTAAAAAGATTCTTAGTAATGTTAGTAATTAGGGGTGTAATACTTGTATGATTATTTGCTACATTCATGCCTTATATTGACATACATATGCGAACCCATTCTATAGGACACCTGCACCATTGCCAGGGTTTTTATATGCAGCACGAGCACTATTCATGCCTACACCCACGCCCTGGCGATTGCCATGCCAGCACACTAGATAACCTTTAAATTAAAACCTTTTACTATAATTGATACTTAAACTTGTGCTATTGCCTTTAATTCCTTAAAATGAAACCGTAGGATTGCTGTTCATGTGCATGTACCTCATCATATTATTTGTTCATGCTTAGTCTATTAATCACACATCGCAACTTGATTATTGATACCATATGCATTCATTATCATTGACATATGCACTTATGAGGATTTCTTGAGATTTTATGATATTTCTGGATTTCGGGGGAAAGCCGCAAAATTTCTAAACTTATTATATTTTAAAATATGTAAATTGCTGTTTTCTAGTGATGTAAGTGTCGTCCACCATGAGTTTGCTGTGGTTTTCGAGACCCGTTTCGAGGAGTTGGATGAACCGTCTCGGGTACATGGTGGGCCCGGTAAGGTATCCCGTGGCAAGAAGCTCGTGGTGCTGACGATGAGCCTGGCAGGGGGCGGATTACCTACCGGTGACTGTTTGGGACGGCGGATATCCAAAGGATACCGACCGTGGCCGCGAGTTGATGAGATATTGATATTGAGTTGGGTCAGCCGGATGGCTGAGGCCAGAGATACTATGACATGGATATATGAGATTTGTGATACTTTTGAGGTGTCGTTGCTGGACACCGGTTCTTGTTGATTCTATTGGTATTGTGCTGGTATTTCAAAAGAGATTCCTAAAGGAAAAACATGATTCTTATACTTACACACTCAGATCATGAGTTGATTCGCATTGTATTCATACCTGCTAGTATATTCATATTGCATACATACCTGCTATTGTGTCCTGCCTTACCTGTATTTTAGATGCTAGGATGCTTGTGTGCATGCATTCGATAGCCTGTGTAGATGTTATTTATTACTCACGAGTTGGCAACTCACCCCCGTTGTGCCACAGCCTTTTTCAGGTCCGCTCCGTCAGTACAGTAGCGGTGGGCGCACTTGCTTCTTTTGCCTCCTTTGCCTGGACTCGAGGTTTTGCTCTTAGGTGGGTTATATCATTATTTTTGTACCACCTTGTATATTCTTTGTATCTAGTGTACTCCATCTATTGTATCTACCAGTATTGTTGTATATTGACCTAGAGATGAGACAGTGAGATTTGTGGACTTTTTGCTGTATTTTGGGGTCGAGCTCACTTGAGTCGACGTGCGGTTTTCTCATGCTTCTTTATGATTATTTTGCATGTTGTTGTTTTATATTGCGTGGGATTTGTGACCGCCTTATGGCGAAGAGCTAGCTCCCGCTTGGGGATGCCATATTTGTTGGATTCATATATATTCTTGTTGTACCCATTTTGGGGGCCAGTATTTACAAAGGAGACTCTGCCGAAATTTTCGGAGGAAAAATTGATATTGTTTTTAAAAAGGCTTGATGTGACTCATTTGATAAACTCGCTTTCAATTGATTGATTTTCCTTCATTCTTTTGCTTATTTGGTTTTGGTTTCTGGGCTTTGGCTTACTTATTTTACGGATGTCTTGAGACATTACGTAACTTAAGTGCCAGTCACGTTCCGTACCCTGCGGGTCGTGACAAAGTTGGTATCAGAGCAATAGGTTTTACCTTTTTGAGTGTAGGATGACCCTTGGTAGATGGAGTAAGTGACTTAAGTAGGGTAACGTAGCGTGTGTATGTCCGCGGCATACTTGCGATACGGTACTCCGCCTAAGTGACTTTAGGATATACTTGCTTGAAATTCCTTCCTTAATTCCGTGTATCCTATGATTCTATTGCACTGTTCTTATTATCCGTTTTCCTGTAACAGCCACTATGCCGCCGAAGGCTACGAGGGCACAGAGGGCTGCCGCCCGAGACGAGATTCGAGCTGGCTCGTCCGAGACTAGGACTGAGCACGGTGGTATGCCTACGCCGCAGGGACAGACCGATCCACCTTCCCCAGGCCGTATGGATAGGCTCGAGACTGGTATGGAGGAGTTGCGACAGATGATGGGGGGCATGCAGGAGCTACGTCAGATGGTAGGATCCCTAGTTGCAGCCAGTCGTACACCGAGGCCGGATGACGCACCTACTACCTCCCAGACTACTATGATACCTGCTCCTACTACTACCGCCGTGACCATCCCGATTTCACTACAGGATTTCATGAGGCTGAGACCTCCAGTATTCACCGGCACCGAGGCAGCGGAGGACCCACAGACGTTCCTTGACAGTTTAGCCAGGATCTGCCGTTCGCTGAGATGTTCGGATGATCGATGGGTAGAGCTTGCGAGTTTCCGACTAGAGGGTCTCGCGCAGACATGGTGGGAGTCAGTCTTGAGAGGTCGAGCTGCACGTCTACCGCCTATGACTTGGGCCGAGTTTACAGTGGTCTTTCTAACTCGTTTCCTCCCAGAGAGCGTTCGTGACGCCAGAGCTCGTAGCTTCGAGGCCTTAGTCAAGACACCTGGGATGACGGTGTCTGAGTATGACATCCAGTTTACACAGTTATCCCGATATGCTCCGTATTTGGTGGATACCGAAGAGAAGATGGTGAAGAGGTTCGTACAGGGACTTGATGCCCAGCTATATCTTGCCATTGGCGCCCAGCACTACGACACTTATTCAGCTGCTATGGATACGGCATTGCGGATGGAGGCACGCATATCACAGACTTCGGTCGTTTCTGGGCCGAAGAGGATTCGCACCGATGTACCGTCTCAGAGGCAGCGCGCCAAATTCTTTCCGAGAGATAGGCCTGGCAGAGGATTTGGGCGGGGACAGTTATATGGTTCATATTCCCAGGGACAGCAGCCGTCGCCAGGATGTTTTGGGTGCGGGAGTCCGCACCATCTTGTTAGAGACTGTCCGGCGAGACGACAGGGAGCAGGGACAGTTCCGCATGTGACCCTACCACCATCACCACCCCCTCCTCAGAGAGCCCTACTTCCTACCACAGGCGATGCTCCACGCCAGTTAGGTGCACCCAGAGGCCGTGGACGCGGCGGTCCTGTTCAGAGAGGATGAGGAGGTAGAGGCCGAGGTCGAGGTCAGCCCGCTATCGGTGGAGGACAGGCCCGAGTTTTTGCTTTGACACCGCAGGATGCGCAGGCATCCAATGCCGTTGTGACAGGTACCTTGCCAGTTTGTTCTTTCGACGCACGGGTATTATTCGACCCAGGTTCCACACATTCGTACGTCTCTACACACTTTGCACCGATGTTGGGCCGTGAGTCGTCGTCGTTAGATCATCCGCTTGTTGTTGTTACTCCGGTAGGTGAGTCGTTTGTCGCTCGTTTTGTTTTTCGATTGTGTTCCGTTCGTATCGGGGAGAGGGATTCATCGGTCGATTTGATTCTTCTCGATATGTTGGACTTTGATGTGCTTCTGGGCATGGATTGGCTAGCCACTTGTTATGCTTCGGTGGACTGCCGTGAGAAGGCAGTCATATTTAGCTTTTCGGGAGAGCCAGTCCTTGTTATTCAGGGAGACCGCAGCGTCACCCTTCCCAGCTTGATTTCGTCTCTTCGCGCTGGTCAGCTCTTGCGGATGGGATGTTAGGGACTCTTAGCGTATATTTGTGATACTCGAGCTGTAGAGGTTCCTTTGGACCGGGTCCCGGTTGTTTGTGAGTTCCCTGATGTTTTCCATGATGAGCTACCTGGGCTACCACCTGAGCGCGACGTTAAGTTCTGCATCGATTTGATTCCCGGCTCGGGGCCTATTTCTATACCGCCTTATCGGATGGCCCCGGCAGAGCTTCGAGAGCTGAAGGATCAGTTGCAGGATTTGTTAGAGAAGGGGCTTATTCGACCTAGTGTTTCTCCGTGGGGTGCTCCGGTCCTGTTTGTCAAGAAGAAGGATGGGAGTTTGCGCTTATGTATCGACTACCGCCAGCTGAACAAGGTTACCGTGCGGAACAGATATCCGTTGCCACGCATTGATGATTTGTTCGACCAGCTTCAGGGTGCGGGGTATTTTTCGAGGATCAACTTGCGATCAGGATACCATCAGCTGCGAGTTCGACAGGAGGATATACCGAGGACAGCTTTCCGCACGCGCTACGGCCATTATGAGTTTTTAGTGATGTCGTTCAGACTCACCAACGCCCCAGCAGCATTCATGGATTTGATGAACCGTACTTTAAGGCCGTATCTTGACTTGTTCATCATCGTGTTTATTGACGATATCTTGGTGTACTCCTGGAGCAGAGAGGAGCACGAGCAGCACTTGCGGATTACGTTACAGACTCTGAGGGAGCACCAGCTGTTCGCAAAGTTCTCCAAGTGTGCATTCTGGCTGGACAGCGTCGGATTCTTGGGTCACGTGATTACGAGAGACGGCATATGTGTGGACCCGAAGAAGATTGAGGCTGTTCAGCAGTGGCCCCGACCTACATCGGTTACTGAGATCCATAGTTTTCTAGGCCTGGCGGGCTACTACAGGCGTTTTGTTCAGGACTTCTCCCGTATAGCTGCACCTTTGACCGGTTTGACCCGGAAGGGAGTTCCTTTCGTTTGGACAGAGGAGTGCGAGCGCAGTTTTCAGCAGCTACGGACTTGTTTGACTACGGCACCGGTATTATCTTTGCCTTCGGGATCAGGTGGATTTATGGTCTACTGTGATGCTTCGCGAGTGGGGTTAGGATGCGTATTGATGCAGCATGGCCGGGTGATCGCTTATGCTTCTCGGCAGTTGAAGAAGCATGAACAGAACTACCCCACTCACGATTTGGAGATGGCTGCAGTGGTCTTTGCATTGAAGATTTGGCGACATTACCCATATGGCGACTCGTGCCAAATATTCACAGACCACAAGAGCTTAAAATACATATTTCAGCAGCGAGACCTGAACCTCAGACAGCGTCGTTGGATGGAGTTGGTGAAAGACTACGACTGCGAGATCTTATATCACCCAGGCAAGGCGAATGTGGTGGCAGATGCTTTGAGCAGGAGGCCTGGGGGTAGTCTATCGTGTTTGCGCGCAGTGCAGAGGCAGTCGTCAGCAGATTGGCAGATTTTATGTGACAGCCGAGTGGAGTTCGAGTTCACTCAGACTGGGGGACAGCTCGCGCATGTTCGTGCATGCCCACAGTTGCTTGACCGTATATATGAGGCACAACACAGTGACGACCGTTGCTCAGAGATCATGGCACAGATGGGACAGGGCAGATTTTTCGAGTTCGTGATTGACGATCAGGGGATTTTACGCTATGGATCTAGACTGTGCGTACCAGATGCTGATGGATTGCGGTGCGACATTCTTGAGGAGGCACACCGATCAGTGTATAGTGTCCACCCCGGTTCCACCAAGAAGTACCATGATATGAGAGAGACTTACTGGTGGGACGGATGAAGTGGGACATTGCGGAGTTTGTATCGAGATGCCTGACTTGTCAGCAAGTCAAGGCCGAGCACCAGAGGCCCGCAGGAGAGCTACAGCCGTTACCCATTCCGGAGTGGAAATGGGAGCAGATTTCGATGGATTTCGTTATGGGTCTACCCAGGACCAGTCGAGGGTACGACTCCATCTGGGTGATCGTAGATCGATTGACGAAAGTGGCTCACTTCCTGCCAGTGAAGACCACTTTCAGCTTCGCTCAGTATGCCCAGCTTTACATCGACGGGATCGTGCGGTTGCATGGCATACCGACTTGTATCGTGTCAGATCAAGGCACCCAGTTCACCAGCCGACTTTGGCAGAGACTTCTGGAGGCTTTGGGCACTCGTTTGAGCTTCAGCACAGTGTTTCATCCGCAGACCGACGGACAGTCAGAGCGGACCATTCAGACTCTCGAGGACATGCTCAGAGCGTGCGTTTTAGACTTCGGCGGTAGCTGGGATCGTCATTTACCTCTAGTGTAGTTCTCCTACAACAACAGCTTCCAGGATACTATTCAGATGGCACCTTTCGAGGCATTGTATGGGAGAAGATGCAGATCGCCCGTCTGTTGGACAGAGCTCAGCGAGAGCAGTATTTTGGGGCCGCAGCTTATTGAGGAGACGACAGCGAAGATACAGTTGATCCGAGACCGGATGAGAGCGGCTCAGAGCAGTCAGAAATCGTATGCAACAGGCGCCGTCGCAGGTTAGAGTTCGCAGTTGGCGATCATGTTTTTCTGAGGGTCTCTCCGATGAAGGGCGTGATGCGTTTTGGGCGAAAAGGGAAGCTTAGCCCTAGATTCGTAGGTCCCTTCGAGATCCTCGAGCGTGTCGGCGCTGTTGCATATCGTTTGGCTCTTCCACCCAGCTTTCCGATGTTCACCCCGTCTTCCATGTTTCGATGCTCCGGAAGTACCTTCACGACCCTTCGCATGCGATTCAGCACCCGACAGTCCAGCTAGAGCGCGACCTTTCTTTTGCAGAGCAGCCGGTGTCCATCCTGGATCGGTAGGTGAAGAAGTTGAGATCGAAGATTATACCAACCGTCAAGATCCTTTGGCATAGCCCGAGCAGCGAGGAGGTTACCTGGGAGACCGAGGGCGAGATAGGAAGAAATATCCCCATCTCTTTGAAGGTACGTGTAGTTATATTTTTTAAATTCGCGGACCGAATTTCTTTAAGGGGTGAAGATTGTAGCGCCTTGAAAGTCGTTTTGGTGTTTTCCCGAAAATCGGTGAAAATTCGGTATTTTTCCGTAAACCGTCTTTTTGTTATTTTGCAGTTTAGGACTAATTATACCTAATTTGGATAGGTAATTGCTTGTTTTTAGTAGCAAATGAGTTACTTATGAAATTCTGGTCGTTTAAAAATTTTCCCTAATTTTCAATTTTTAATATTATTTTAAGCCGGTAAGAAAATACATTAAATTAGCGATAAATACAAATTTAAATGGGCTAAATTTAAGCTTTAAAATCATGTTAATTAAAATCTAGTTGTAACATAAATTTTTAGTAATTTATTTTAAGTTTTAACTAATTTTTATTATGGAAAAAACGAAATTTATTGAATTTAAGCTTAAACTTGCAATTTTGGACTTGTAGGGGGTCTTTTTGCTTAAAATTTCTTTTGTAAAACCCCTCTCTATCTTCCCTCACCCATAGGCCGGCCCATTTCCAACAACCAAGAAAAAAAATGCTTGCCTCTTTGACTTTTATTCTTGTGTAGAAAAGAGGTGTTTTTTTAAAGGGTTTTGACTTTTTATTGGGTATGGGTCTTTAGTGTTTGGTATGGGTTGAACTTGACTTCTCCCACACCCCACACCATTCCCCACTCCCTTGTTCAGCCGAGAAAAGCTGCAGCCCCCCCCCCCCCTCATCATTTTTCTTTGCATCTTCTTGTTCATTTCTTCAAGTTGCTCCAAAATTTCCAAATTAAACCTCACAAATTAAACCCCATCCTTCATCCCATTCTCCTTAGCCTCTCTTGCTTGGATCATGGTGCTATGAAGCCATCTTTGGAGGCCACTTGTTCTTGCTAGATCCATAGATCTTGAGGTATAATTTCCACCAAGTTAAATTCTTTTGGTTAAGTTTCTTAAATTAAATTGTTTTAGTGTTAATTTAGTGTTAGTTTCATTCTAGTTTTTTTTAAAGTTAATGGTTTGAGTTAACTAGGGTTTTAGAAACCATTATATAGTTAATTAAATTTATGTTGCTATCTACTGTTTTGCTAACCTAAATCTAAGTGGTTAACTTGCTAATTAGGCTAAAATCTAGTGTTAAATTATGGTTTTTCATGTATAGTTTGGTTTAAGTTTGTTAATTACAAAAATCAAGAAAAGGGTTGGTTTTGGAAATTAGGTTTTGAGGCATAGTTAATGGTTTAAAATTAGTGTAATGGCTATCTAGTGGGTTAGTTTGGATGTTTGTGTTGAATTGTGTTAACTTTATCGCTAATTGTCGATGTTTGCACCAAATTGCAAATTTCTAGCTTACTAGTTTTGTTATAAAAATATTGTGATGAATTATTTTGATATCTTGATGATTGTTTTGGCTTATCCTATGACATTTAGGATGTGCGAGTGCGGATTTTTGAGTGATCGGGTTTTAGTTTTGCCGGGCGACCAAATTGACGTTTTAGTTAGTTTTTGCGATTTTCGCGTGTGTTCCGCGTACCTTGTGCACGTTGTACCTAGCTTGTGAACGTTAGTATTTTTGTTTGGGTTTTGCGTCGTTCTTGATATGTAACCTTATGTTTGGTATTGATGTAATTCCAGGTTCGGTCGCGGAGACGTCAGACGCGGCACGAAAGGGGAAAGCGGTGATTGGACGTAACTAGCTAGGAATTCCGGTGAGTAGATGTAACATCTACGGGGGACTATCGTTGGATGGCGTAGGCCGCCCGATAGTTTTAGTAGCTTAAAAAGATTCTTAGTAATGTTAATAATTAGGGGTGTAATACTTGTATGATTATTTGCTACATTCATGCCTTATATTGACATACATATGCGAACCCATTATATAGGACACCTGCACCATTGCCAGGGTTTTTATATGCAGCACGAGCACTATTCATGCCTACACCCACGCCCTGGCGATTGCCATGCCACCACACTAGATAACCTTTAAATTGAAACCTTTTACTATAATTGATACTTAAACTTGTGCTATTGCCTTTAATTCCTTAAAATGAAATCGTAGGATTGCTATTCATGTGCATGTACCTCATCATATTATTTGTTCATGCTTAGTCTATTAATCACACATCGCAACTTGATTATTGATACCATATGCATTCATTATCATTGACATATGCACTTATGAGGATTTCTTGAGATTTTATGATATTTCTGGATTTCGGGGGAAAGCCGCAAAATTTCTAAACTTATTATATTTTTAAAATATGTAAATTGCGGTTTTCTAGTGATGTATGTGTCGTCCACCATGAGTTTCTGTGGTTTTCGAGACCCGTTTCGAGGAGTTGGATGAACCGTCTGGGGTACATGGTGGGCCCGGTAAGGAACCCCGGGGCAAGTAGCTCGTGGTGCTGACGATGAGCCTGGCAGGGGGCGGATTACCTACCGGTGACTGTTTGGGACGGCGGATATCCAGAGGATACCGACCGTGGCCGTGAGTTGATGAGATATTGATATTGAGATGGGTCAGCCGGATGGCTGAGGCCAGAGATACTATGACATGGATATATGAGATTTGTGATACTTTTGAGGTGTCGTTGCTGGACACCGGTTCTTGTTGATTCTATTGGTATTGTGCTGGTATTTCAAAAGAGATTCCTAAAGGAAAAACATGATTCTTATACTTACACACTCAGATCATGAGTTGATTCGCATTGCATTCATACTTGCTAGTATATTCATATTGCATACATACATGCTATTGTGTCCTGCCTTACCTGTATTTTAGATGCTAGGATGCTTGTGTGCATGCATTCGATAGCCTGTGTAGATGTTATTTATTACTCACGAGTTGGCAACTCACCCCCGTTGTGCCACAGCCTTTTTCAGGTCCGCTCCGTCAGTACAGTAGCGGTGGGCGCACTTGCTTCTTTTGCCTCCTTTGCCTGGACTCGAGGTTTTGCTCTTAGGTGGGTTATATCATTATTTTTGTACCACCTTGTATATTCTTTGTATCTAGTGTACTCCATCTACTGTATCTACCAGTATTGTTGTATATTGACCTAGAGATGAGACTGTGAGATTTGTGGACTTTTTGCTGTATTTTGGGGTCGAGCTCACTTGAGTCGACGTGCGGTTTTCTCATGCTTCTTTATGATTATTTTGCATGTTGTTGTTTTATATTGCGTGGGATTTGTGACCGCCTTGTGGCGAAGAGCTAGCTCCCGCTTGGGGATGCCATATTTGTTGGATTCATATATATTCTTGTTGTACACATTTTGGGGGGCAGTATTTACAAAGGAGACTCTGCCGAAATTTTCGGAAAAATTGATCTTGTTTTTAAAAAGGCTTGATGTGACTCATTTGATAAACTCGCTTTCAATTGATTGGTTTTCCTTCATTCTTTGGCTTATTTGGTTTTGGTTTCTGGGCTTTGGATTATTTATTTTACGGATGTCTTGAGACGTTTCGTAACTTAAGTGCCAGTCACGTTCCGTACCCTGCGGGTCGTGACAAGATTAGAGGCGTGAAACATAAGGGTTGGATATTTCTAACCTAGGATGATAGAATTTCTAACGTAAATACTAAACGATAGGAGTGGAATCGACGCTAACTTATGAAACTAACTTGACGGGATTTTGTGGGTAGTATCCGCTGAAAACCCTCAGGAGACAACACTCCTCCTACTAGGGACACCTAGAGGTTTAACGGCTTATTGCACATGCTCAGTGCAATCGCGTTCCCTGCGAAAGTGAGGCTAGGATTTTGTTTTGCTCGGGACGAGCAAAAGATATGTTTGGGGGTATTTTTTCAGATCAGAATATTGTATTTTAATACCGCCCATTCATTATCTATTTTTTTTATATCGGTATTATTAACCGGTGTTTGCTCAGTAATACAGATTACAGGTATCCGTGACAAAATATTGGAAATACACTTAATATCACGGATATATCATTTGTGAGCTGACACTGCAATCAGAACCGCAAACCAACCGATATCCTAAGAGTTATTTTTTAAACAAGTGTGTGCACAACATTTTGGTCCAACACATTACATGTGTGTGCACACAACTCTTGGAACATGGACCATGGACCTAGGGGGCAGCCATGGCATGATGGCTAGGCACAAGTGGGCATGAGGTGATATAGGTGTGACATGCATTTATTGCAAAAAGTAGTGATGTGATTTATATCTACCAAGTTTCCTTCAATTCCTGGTGCACCACAAGTTCAAAACAGAGTAAGCAAACTGCACCAAAATGATGTGAGGGGACACACAAACCCACACTATAAGTACGGGCATCATCCATCGGATTTGGTCCGGCCACATGCCCAGAAAATCCGGTGTGGCCGGCCCCACAGGCTCCAGAATGTCCTAAATTTCTACAGCTTGTCCTCTGCTGCCACGTAGCCCTAATTTTATTGTTTATTTTCTTTTCTTTTCTGCCTATATATAGCAGGCAGTGGGCAAGGGTTCATGGTCTCACTTTTTTCCACGTTTTGTTCAAGCTTTTGTTTCTCTTTTGTTATTTCTCTTGTACATAGCTAAGTCCCCTTGAGTTCTTAACCTTCTCTTGATCTTTCAACCTCTTCATTGAGCTTGAAAGTTTAAGGGTTGGTTATTGATCTCAAGGGTTGTATCATTCTTGAAGTTTAATAAAGTGTTCTTTTGTGCCTTCATTTCCCTTGGGTTCTTAGCTCTTTCTTGATCTTGCAAGCTCTTAATTGAGCTTGTATGTTTAAGGTTGGCTTATTGAATCCATGGCTTGTATTTGGTTCTATGGTTCTTAGTAGTTTCTTTCTTGCACTTTTCTTTCTTTCTTATTACTTTCTCGCACTTTTATTATCATGCTCTTTACTTACTTGCCATTTCTTATCTTGCCTTTTACTTACTTGTAATGTTTTTTCCTTTCTTCTCTTTTCTCTTTTCTTTTGCTCTTTTTGTTGTTGATAATATGGTGTTGTTAATATGATGTTTGTGAATATGTGTTGTTAGGAAAAGAGAAAGATATTGTAAGTTAACGTTTCGTTCCTCATTTCCTTTTCCCGTCTTTTCCATTTGAAAGTCCGCCCAAACCTTATACAAGCGCTTCGTTAGGCACCCTACCCTACCATGGTAACGGTGATTCCTAACCGCGACCGGTTGCGTTTGGATTGGCCGGAGGAGAAAGCAAGAAACAAGAACGGATGGACAAGGGTCAATAAGCCGGATTCTACGAATACCGTGCTTAAGCACCCTAATCCACATTGTTGCCGATTGCTCTAGCTTCATTGGTTAAGTTCGGCTCAAAGGACTTGAATACGGATTTCCTTAACTTACACTATACTATCTAATCCTAACAAACGGTTACTTTGCATATAAAACTTAGGGTAGATAAAGAACTTTCCGCCCTCGCGCATGAACTCGTAACGACAAGAACATAGAACGCTCCGTCTCCCTGTGGATCGACCCGTGCTCAACCGGCTAGCTGCAAAGCGACACCGTCTTGATTGCGGTTAACACTTAAATTCTAACAATCACATAACAATAATAATGGCATCCTTAAGCGGAAGCTAGCTCTTCGCCAAATAGCGGATCCACAACCACGCAAGCATAAATATAAGTATACGACGCCCAACGACGAAGATCACAACAAAAGATAAGGAAATAAGCAAGACATCAACCCAAAATGCGAACATAAAACTCATCGTTCAAGTCTCGCAACTACAAGTCTTGCTATGTCTCATTACTTATACAATTAGTAAATTTGATTGAAGGAGTTGACTAGATACAATATGAAATATAAATACAAGAGTGGGTATGATACAAATGTCCCACCTACCAAAGCAATCACCCAAAAGCAACTGTGTGCTAGCGATGTCGCTACTGATCCAAGCGGTCAACCTGCAAGAACTGTGGCACAACGGGAGTGAGTTGCCAACTTGTGAGTAGAAAAATATCAACAAGTAGAAATCGAATAAATAACGACTCCTAGGTCAACTATATCATAAAGGTAATACTGTGATATATAGGGTGACCGTATCTGTATATGTGCCAACAAAAATATCAATTCTATCCGCATGTGGATATCATCCAACAATATAATCAATGTATGTATGCATGTGGATCTCGTCCAACCATATCATCAATGTATGTATGCAAGTGGATCCCGTCCACGTGTCCACCAATGACATAACAACATCATGCATGTAAATATCATAAAAGCATATGCATAGAAGTATGAGGATATAAATCAACGTGTCCCTCGCGACACAACAAAATCATGGAACCTGGGTGTCAAACATCGACACTCAAAAATATCATGAAACCCGTTTCCAATATCGACACATAAATCCTCATATCTCGGGCTCTGTCAGTCCGGATCAGCCCACGTGCTCCGTCAGTCCGGATCGGCCCATATCATCTCTCGACTCCGGTCGGTATCCTCCGGATATCAACCGAGCCCAAATACTATCACCGGTAGGCCGTAGTCCCTCTGCCAGGATCACCGTATACTTCACAGCAATACGTTCTTGCCTCGAGGTACCATACCGGTTCCACCATGTACCCGCAATCGGCCTCATCCAGCTCCTCGAATCGGGTTTCACATGTCATACGTCTCAGAACCGAGAAAACGCATGGTGGACGCACTGAAATATCATATCAAGAGAAACCGGGTTTTTTAAACAGTACTTGCTTTCTTTTGAAATATCCATTGTTCTCAAATCCAGAAATCTCATGAAAACAACATATCTCAATGCGTGTAATCATAAAGCATGATGTATGCGATATATAACAGAAATGTAAGCATATCTGTATATCATGCAACATGGAACAGTAATATGCACATATCGAGGGAAAACCGCTTTTTTAAATGAATCCAGTTTTTAAAATATATCATGCGGTTCCCAAATCTCCAAAATCGAATGCAATATCGTATAAAGGTGCATATGTGTATGTACGCAAGTATGGACGTACAAATGTGTATGTCCGCAAGTATGGGTGTACAATATGTATGTACGCAAGTATGGGTGCTCAATATGTATATGCACCAATATGGATGTACAAGTGGCATATACGCAAGTATGAGTGGACAATATGTATGTGCGCCAATATGGATCTACAAGTGGTATATACGCAAGCATGGATGTACAATATGTATGTGCGCCAATATGGATGTACAAGGGGGTATATACGCAAGTATGAGTGTACAATATGTATATGCACCAATATGGATGTACAAGTGGGTATATACGCAAGTATGAGTGTATAATATGTGTGTGCGCCAATATGGATGTACAAGTGGTATATACGCAAGCATGGATGTACAATATATATGTGCGCCAATATGGATGTACAAGTGAGTATATACGCAAGTATGAGTGTACAATATGTATATGCACCAATATGGATGTACAAGTGGTATATACGCAAGCATGGATGTACAATATGTATGTATGCAAGTAATTTATGCAACGAGTCATATCAGGATGCAGCAATCCTACTGTGTAGTGACATGGCAATTATCGATGATGAAGTGTGTGAGCCGACAAATCTGTATAAGTATAACATACGCATCATCGATAATGGTCCAGGTGTACAAACACAGGTATAAGCAATGCAATGAGAATAATATGAATGCAGCATAAGGTAAATCATATGCAAATACTGACGGGTATACGTGTCTAACATGACCGAGTCGGTGAATCTATCAATCGGCATCTAGCCACACAACATCACGTACGGTATAATCAATCGTACGGCATCCTCTAGTCAAGGGTATGGATCATACCTCAAGTCAAACTCATCACGTACGGGAAATCATCGTACGGTGGCATTAAGCTATCAGGGATCCAATCAATCTTTGCGACAATGAGGGGTACGGACCTAACGTCTCGTACGACATATCACACATGATTCACGACATTCTATATATATCTATATACCTATGTCCCAGGTCACATCCATAATAATCTCGTATCAGGGGACCGGCAAGGTATCAATCATCTCATTCGACTCGCATCCGTATACCAACATATCATCATATCACATTTCAAATCGTGTTATCTTTTTCTCATAATTATATCTCACATAAAGTCAAGTTTACATATACATTCTACCTTTACTATAAGAATAAGTATCCAATCTAACATACACACCCGAACCATACAATCAGTTTTTAAAAGGTGCGAATCGTAGTTTTGAAAGTAGGGGTTACGGTTTTTTGAAGGAAAAGATATCGTTTAAGAATCCATAATGTCCATCAAGGTATCTGTTTAAAATATGCATACGATTCTTCAGTTTGGAAATAGGTATGGTTCGGATGACACATCTACGTCGACTATCTAGTCTTATAGTACCCTAAACGGCAATATCATCAAATATCATCCTCAAATCCCGTCATCACATACTAGTCGTATCATATCACTTCTAACTATCCTTAGTTTCTAATATGGTTCTCTAACTATCTTTTTACTCTATCTATAGTTTTCTATTAAAGGTTTCATTAACCATAATCTATATATAAATCGGTTTCCATCAATGTGTGCGGGGGTGCTATACGCCATCCACCCGACTTCCTCCGTAGATATAGATCTACTCACCTTTCTTTTTGCTTGCCAAAGTCGATGACGCCATGCCCCGTCACCTCGAAATCCATGCAAAGGTACCTATAATAATAACACATATCGCAACGCTATTAAAATCAAGTTCTGAAAACCGAAACGATACACGGATCGCCTATAGGTTAGAACCTATAGCCCACGCATGCAAAACCAACCAATTATCCCTAGTTGTTGATGTACAAACATCCAACAACCAAATACAATATCAATACTAAAATCCAAATTTCAGAATACGGAAAACATGAAAACAACAACATAGGAAAACCACTCCCAGATTTCACCCTAGGCCAAACTAAGAGATTTTGCACATTAGATTGCTCTAGATATAAGATAACAATACCACAGAACAAATTTCACCAAGATCCACACTGCTTTGGCCGCAATTTGCGGCCAGAATGATTAAAATTGTGGCCAGAAAATGGGGGGAGGGGCTCAGGTTTCTAGTACTGATTCAAGGTTGCCTGCACGTCTCATGGTCAAGGGAACTTCTTTTATAAAGGTCTTGGGTGATACCGGATTCCATAATACTATCACAAAATCCAAAAAAACCCGATATCGACACATCTAAATTCGTATTCCGGGTTCTAACTCAGTTCCAGGTCTAGAATTTGATCCCTAGAGTCTTATACAACCACTACACATCACTAATTCCCCACAATTTCCCAAACCCTTCTCTTGGGCTTTCTAAGATCACAATTCCACACAAAATCAACCTCTAAACTACAATATTATGCAAGGAGACTAGAAACTAAACTAAAGGAAATGGATTATACCTCATGGATGTAGCCAAGCAAAACCCTAGCTCCCCAAGGTCCTGAAAATCCAACATTGATATGTCCAAAGGTTAGAAGGTGAAGAGGGGATCAACTTTAGTGAAAGGGATTTAGGGTTTTGATGAAGCTTTGGAGATGGATCTAGGGGGTGAAGGTGGAGGGAGATGGGGAAGAAGAAGGAGATGAAGAAATAAAATGGGGTGAGGATATGGCAGCCCCCTCTCTCTCCCATCTCTTATTTTAACTCTCTCTCATAATTAATTACCCTTTTACCCTTTTCATTTTCTTTTTCTTTTATTTAAAACCTAAATCACATAATACCCAAAAATAACACAAGAACACAACATGTAATCAAAATATAACATGACATGGTGCACTAGCCACGGAAAACTGTAGAAACGCGGATTTGGCTTAATCGTGATTTGCAGTGCACTGATCGGGTTTTTATCCAAACTGCATGTAATAAATTTTAAAAATGCCAAATCCTTTAAATATATTTTTAAATGAATAAATCATTTTAATTTCCATTTATTTCACCATTATCGGTATATTTTTATACCGTTTTTCGAAAACTCCAATTACGCAAATCAAGCAGTTTTCGGGAAAATATATTATCTTAATATTAAATTCCAAAAATAATATTTTATATTTTCTGAAATGTTACACCGGGTGGCCGTTACGTTTAGCAGGCCGCTTGCGGCTTGTGGGTGACTGATATGATCACCACCTACTGCCGGCGTATTGACAAGTCTTTAGAGTCCTACACAGAGGTTTCCTGGCTCAAGCGAAACGAAGTAAGAGCACGTATGTGATATGTGCGGGACCGAGATTAATACGCGTATGTGATACCGTATTCTATTCTCGCGATATGTGATATCGGTCGGTTATATGTGATATAGCCGGGTTATTGGATAAAGTGTTGATTCGATAAGTTGATACATAGGATATTAGTCGGATGTATGTGATATAGCCGGATTATTAAATCTAGTGTTGATTTAATAATTTAATGTATAATTTTATATTTGATAAATTTTCTTATATTAACTAATATTAGCTCACTTAAGTATTCTTTTTCTTACTATTGTACGCTTAGTATATATGTGATATATATTAATGTACATCTTTTGTGTCATGCTTGGTGCCACATGCTACATTGGTGTATGAGACTCACACCATGCTTATAATAATGATGGGTTTTATTTATTTAAAGTAAATCAAATTATTTGGAAATTAGTCACATGGTTGAAGCTTGTAGAATCTTGTACAATGTCCACTAATTTTGTTTTACTTGAAGATATTTATTAACCTAACCATTATTGTTAGCCATGGTTTAGTCTCTACATGAGTTAGTATATGATACTAATTCATCCATGGTTGCTATTCTCACCACTTGATTCATTCTTCACTTGCTTCATTCCATGAGAGCTTTCTTCATCTCCTTCTCAAGCTTTCTAGCTTCATGAGAGGTGAAGAAAATTAGTGAGAAAATTATTTCTTAAGTGAGAAAAATTCCTACTTCATCAACCTCTTCTCTACTAGCCATTTGGATTGAGTTGTTTCTTCACTAGTTCATCACTTAGTGAAGAGGTAGCTTGAGTTAGTGTCTCCTCGACGTAGATCATCTTCGGCCTCGAAGACTTCAAGCAAGCTTGTTCATTTCACCTTGTGGAGCCTCACTAGAGTCCGGGAGATCATTACTTGGAGCGAAGGGACTATTATACGGAGCTATTGAAGTGAAGGACCGGTCTATAAAGGTTGTATTCCTCGTTCACTTAGAAGTAAAGATGTTTACATGCTTGTTCATCTAATTCTCTAGTTTAGATTCTTGTGTTAGGGTTCTTTACGCGGCAATTTTTTGAAAACGGCATGGTCGATGCCTCCCGAAACCCCGCGGAGACACTAGGGAACCCTTCAACCTTCGCCCTGATACATTGTTGTTCTGTGGTGTATATGGAGGAATAAGCTAAGAGAGAATCCTATTCTCTTTTAAACAATCCAGGAACTCCATGCTCAAGTATTCTCCTCCTCGATCACATTGAAGGACTTTAATACTTCTACCCGTTTGGTTCTCTACTTCGTACTTATATTCATTGAATTTCTCAAAAGCTTCAGACTCGTGTTTCAACAGGAACACATGTCCGAATCATGAGAGATCGTCGATGAATGTAATGAAGTACAAAGAACCAACCTTGGCATTTGCAGACATAGGACCGTATACATCATCATGTATCAGTCCTAAGAGTTCAATAACTCTAACTCTGTTTCAAATAAACGGAGTATTGGTCATTTTACATTTGAGACAAGACTGGTAAGTATCATAAGATGAAAATTTGAATGGATTAAAATAGTCATCCTTAAGTAACTTACCTAGTCATGTCGCATTGATATGACCTAGTCTACAATGCCACAATAAGGATTCGTTCATTTATGAACTTTTCCCCATGTGTGTGTTCTATATACTTTGAACTGTGGTTTGATTTAGAATGTATATGCCATTACGCAACGTGCCTGTCCAATCAACTCTTAATTAAGGAAAATGTTCACAACATTATCCTTCAATATAAAATTATATCCTTCTTTAACTTAATAAAGAAACTGATGTAATGTTGTATATCAAGTTTGGCTAGTAATGACATTTGTTCAGAATCAATATATTTACCATTTGGTAATACAAGGTGATATTTTCCAACTGATTTGGCTGCAACAATTGCACCATTCTCTACACTTAGAGACATATCACCCAATCCCAGTTCTCTACCTTTCTGTAGCCCATGTAATAGATTACATATGTGGGATCTTGATCTGGTATCTCATACCTAGGACGTAGAGGATACTGAGAAACTGTTCTCGGTAATGAACACACCCGAAGAATATGCATCAACATGCTTTTTCCTCGATCGCGTGGCATGGGAATCCTGGTATTCCCTTTTTCTTGCTCAGACTTATAACAATTATAAGGTAGAGTGGAACCAACGTTCCCCATCTCAGCATAATAAGGAGGTTCGGTCAATACATCCATATTATTATCTTGATTAAGGCATGTCACAGTCGCTGCCAGGAGAGAGAGAGAAGAAAACACGCTGCGTATGCTCTTGCAAGATCATATTGGTCATTATTTTATTTAATCAGGATGGCTCCCACTGTTTTTATCAAATCTTCCTTCAAACCCTAAAAGGTAAGACTAGCCGGGATTAATTACACCGTACAAGTTCGCCAATCTTTCGGCCAGGCCAGTGTCGGTACTTTGAGGGAGGTTACCCGTGCTTTCGCACGGACCTAATTAAAATAAACCTCGTTTTCCCAGGGGCGTTGTAGGGTTCCTAAGAACACTAATGAGGTCTCACAAGGCATCAACCATGCTAAATTCAAAATGTTTCCGGTGCCGAGAAACCCTAATGCGATCGTTGACTAGAGTTTAGGCGAAACGACAAGCTAGTAAACAACTTTACTGCTAAGTGAAAGAGACTACAATGTTTGTAGATCCGATCCTCCACTTCCTTGGCTCCGTGATGACGTCCTTCCGCTGTACCCATCGGAATCCTAGACTCTCACGGTGGTTTCATCGGAGAAATGACCGGGCTATGTCGTCGACTTCGATGCCGAAGATGATCTACGTCGAGGCAACTCAAGATCAAGCTCCAACTTCACCAAGTCAAGAAACTTATGAAGAAAATACCCTATACTACTTGGCAAGTGGTAGAGGATGAAGAAATAGGAAGTGGGTTCACTTTGGATTTGGATTTCTCACTTGGAATCATCACTTGACATTTTTGAAGCAAGCTTTTCTTTTCTTTCTCAAGAAGAAGAAGATGAAGAAGAAGAAAAAGAATGAATTATCAAAATAAAAAATCAAGTGATGAGTTATCATAATACAACCATGGATGAGGATAACTCATGTAGAGAATAAACTAGGGTTTAGGTTGATGGTTAGGTTAAGGATAAAACAAAAATGGCAAAGACTTTCAAAGCTTCATGAATAAAACAAGAAAGCCACCATTTTATTTTAACCAAAATGAATAAATAAATGAATAATTAAATTAAATATAAACCTTAACCATTAACCTAAACCATGGTTTAAAGCATACACACCCAAGTTTGCATGTATCATTAAACATGATACAATCTATTGCACAAAACTATATCATATATACAATGTGCACATTCAAGTGAGAAAATAATCTTAAGTGAACCAATACTAGTTAATGTAAAGTAATATATCAAATATATAATTATACATTAAATCATTAAATCAACACTTGATTTAATGATCCGGTCATATCGCATATAACCGACTAATATCCAATGTATCGACTTATCGAATCAATCCTTGATTCGATAACTAGGTTATATCACATACAACCAATCGATACAATCATCACGAGAATAAAATACGGTATCAGATGCACGCATTATTCTCGGTCCCGCACATATCTCATATGCGCTCCTATTTCGTTTCGCTTGAGCCAGGAAACCTCTGTGCAGGACTCTAAAGACTCGTCAATACGCCGGCAGCAGATGATGATCATATCAAGCACCCACAAGCCGCAAGCGGTCTGCTAAACGTAACGGGCACCCGGGTATTAAGCGATCAGAAGATCGACGAGCAATCCCGCTCACACTCCTGTGAATCCAACCAGTAACGCTTACCGTACAGTCCGGTCTATTCGTCTGATATGTCGCATATCTTGCGTAGGGGTGGTAAACGTCAGACCCCAATAGTATGTGGAGAATCATTGTGATAAGCGGAGATTGATCGAGCGTAGCATACGAAACTCCTTCCCTATCAAGAGTATGTCATCCACGTACTCTACGAGGATCGTCACCATACTCCCTACTACCTTTTTGTTTATACAAGGTTCATCTACCATTTTGATGATGTCAAACTCTTTAACTAATACATCAAAACAGATGTTCCAACTCCGCGATGCCTGCTTTATCACATAAAACATCTTGCACACGTTTCTGCTGCTCCCACTGTCTACGAAGCCCTCTGACTGTGTACTTACAGACTCTCTTTTCTGAAACATCATTTTAGAAAAGCAGTCATGACACCCAACCACCAGATATCGTAGTCATGGTATGTAGCCATGGCAAGTAGGATCTGGATGCACTTAAGCATAGCTACTTAGAAAAGGTTTCAACAAAATCCATACCTGGTCAATGATGCAAACCTTTAACAAGTCTGGCTTTGAAAGTCTCAACTTTTCTAAGTACACCAAGTAATCTTCTCAAGATATACTTGCTCTTGATGGGGATTTAACCCTTCAGATATAGCAACCAAAGTCCATACTTTGTTGGTGTATAAGGATTCCATCTCAGATCGCTAAGCATCCAGCCATTCTTACAGAGTCCCACTCCTGATGGCCAGCTCGAAACTAGTTGGGTCATCATCTCATGATGCAATCCTCGCTCCCACTGTCATAGAGAAACAGAAGTATCTCTCAGGTGGATGAGGAACCCTACTAGATCGGCGGAGAGGCTGAGGTTCGTTGGTAACTATTGAATCATTTGGTTCTTTCAAATCATCAGCTGCAGTTTGTATAGCTGGAACATTTCCAGTTCTACATAACAGACCTTGCCTCGAGCTTGTCCGGATTTTGCTTTTAGACATAGCCCGGACAACCCCAAATCTTAACCAACTTAAGATATGGGCTCTTCCCTTTCCATATCACATATGAAGTGGTGGGCAACAGATTTGATTTGAACCCTATTCAATAGGTATGCAACTTCATAAGTGAATAACTCCCAAAAGGAAATAGGTAACTCAGTAGTACTCATCATAAAGCACACCATATCATATAGGGTGTTATTGCTCCACCCCAATATACCATCATGCTATGGTGTATACGGAGGAGTAATACTGAGAGAGAATCTCATTCTCCTTTAGAATAGTCCGGGAATTCTATGCACAAGTATTCTCCTCCTTGATCTCATCAAAGGACATAATACTTATACCCGTATTGGTTCTCTACTTCTAACTTATATTCTGTGAATATCTCAAAAGTTTCGGACTTGTGTTTCAACAGGAACATATGACTGAATCTTGAGAGATCATCAGAGAATGTAATGAAGTACAAAGAACCGGTCCTGGCATGTGTAGACGGGGGACCTTACATACATCAACATGTATCAATCCCAAGAGTTTACTAACTCTTTCTCTGTTTCCAATAAACAGAGCTATGGTCATTTTATCTCTGTGACATGACCAGCAAGTTTCATAAGATGTAAATTCAAACTGATTTAAATATGCATCTTTATGTAACTTCAGCTAATCGGGTCGCATTGATATGACCAAGTCTACAATACCTTAAGAAGGATTCGTTCATTTCTGAACTCTTCCTCTTGTGTGTGTTCCGTATACTAAGAACTGTAGTTTGATTTAGAACATCAATGCTTTTAGATAACGTGCCTGAACCGATCAACTTTTGATATAGGAAATGTTCAAAACATTATCCAACAATACAAAATTTTATCATTTTTTACTAATAGAGAGACTGATATGATTTTGTATATCAGGTTCGGTATCTAATAACATTCGTTCAGAATCAATGTACTGGTAATACAGGGTGACAGTGACCAACAGACTTGGCTGCAACACTTGCCCCGTTTTCTGTCTCATGAAACTTATCACCTGTTCTCAGTTCTCTACCTTTCTGTAGCCCAATGTAATAGATTACATATCTGGGATCCTGATCCGGTATCAAACACCCAGGACGTAGAGGATACAGAGAAACAGTTCTTTATAATGAACACACCCAAAGGAGATGCATCATATGCACTTTCTTCGTTTGGGCGGCATAGGAATTCTGGTATTCCCCTATTTCCTGCTCTGTCTTATAACAATTATAAGTTGGAGCTGGACCAACGTTCCCCAGCTCAGTATAACAAGCAGATTCGGTCAATATTCCGTATTATTATCTTGATTAAGGCGTGATATGGTCGCTACCTGGAGAGAGAGAGAAGAAAACACTCAGCGTGCGCTCTTGCAAGAATAGATTGGTTATAATTTTATCTAATCAGGATGGCTCCTACTGTTTTGATCAAATCTTCCTTCAAACCCTAAAAGGAAAGACTAGCCGGGATTAATTACACGCTACAAGTTCGCCAATCTTTCAGCCAGGCCAGTGTCGGTACTTTGAGGGAGGTCCCCCGTGCTTTCGCACGAACCTAATTAATGTAAACCTCGTTTTTCCAGAGGCATAACCCCGTTGACACCTTTCTAGACACCTACTTGATCGGCTAATTGTAATGTGTAAAACTCTCCCAGGAGTAACTCTTACTCGCAGTGGGTATCGGGATCCAACTATCTCATAGAAGGTATGCAATCTCATTGCAAATTTCAACACTTGAAATTCCCGATAATTTTGCCCCTAACGTGCGATGACCTTGACGAAAGCCAACAAACCATAGCCCGCTAGTCAAGTTCAACTCGTACATTTCTTGATTGAATTAAACCCATCCGCACGACCCTTGACGAAAGCCAACAAAGCCGCACGACTACCCTAATCCAATAGCATCGTATGCAGCAGATAAGCAGCATATAGCTACCGCACACTGCACCTTAACGATAGCCAACAAATGTAGCATGAATACTATATACAACTTATCTGAAATGACGGAGGGCTACGACAGGTTTTTCTGAAAACCTATTGCGTAATGAACTTGATATCGTTGTAGAATCAAATGATTTTAAAATGGAGTGTTTTTGAGGCTTTTCTAGTTTTGCTAAAGGGGTCACTCCCCCTTTCCTCGTCGAATGAGGTGCGGGATATATCATATATATCACTGTGCAAAGCAGAAACTATAGAAGCTATCAAAAGACAAACCGAGTATGTAGCATCTGCCAGTTATTGCTAAAGGGGTCACTCCCGGTGAAGGGATCTCGGCCCTTTCCTCATCGAATAAGGTGCAGGATATATCATATATACCACTATGCAAAGCAAGAACTGTAGCTACCCTTTTTTTTTTAATTTTGAAATTCGATTCCATAACATCTTTAGGTTTCTTTTTCTTTCATTAATCACATTAATGAAGTCCCATCATTTAAATCACCTAAACATCACAGATAAATACGACGTACACTTATGCCATCCGCATTCGCCTCGATGTCCCCTCGTGCACCGTTAGTTTAGGTAACTAACGGCAGAGTAGGGCAGGGCTAGCGCGGGTGTAAAACATAAGTAACGTCTATATAATATATCATATATACTATATATAGTATCCATCACAGCATATCAAATGATCACATCGCAGCAGAAGAAATATATGAAACATTGGATATACTAGGACGTCCGTGTTTTCAATACGAGCCAGTATAAAACACGGATTCCACGGTCGCGATGAATAGCCAAACCCACACCCTAGACCCCTACGAGAGCGGCAAGCAACCCTACCAATTCCAGAGTTAGGAGACCCGGACTCAACTACTCGAGTTGGTCTCCCACTGGACTCTAGAACCCGGTTACTTGTGCTCCCCTCCTTGGGTCTATCCTAGTGCGGAAAAGTAAATAGTATACAAAAGGTGACATCTTCCGCAACCTTGAAGTGCCCCAATAAAAGAATATTGCATACAAGTTTTTACATGAATGAAAATGAAAAACACTCATCTCACATAAAAAAACCCCGGCTATTCAAACACGACGATCCAATATAACATATCCAGCAACACATAACATCACATGTCATCAACGTAAGTAAACATGCGTATCCTAATTGTCCTTGACATATAGCAACGAAACCGGCGATATCACATATTACACTTACGGTCACAGAAAAGAAAGTGTAAAACTACAACAGTTGGAATCCGCAACTTGCATAGACATCGCATGCCTAATCAAATGAATTCCTTAGACATCGCATGCCTAAAAATTATAAACCCCGCATTTTAGTCTCATTTATCGAAAACTCTTTTCAATATCTAGTCGGGCAATTCAACAAGATTCCTGGCATCCTGATCGAATGCTCGTCGCAAACTTTAGTAGGCGGCCGCACCCCCGATACCGTCGACGAAGTGCACCAAGGCGGAACACCGCTACCGCGAGCACCCGAACGGATGCTTTCGGTGACGGGGTTCTCCTACAGTCACTTGGTCGGGGCTAAGGGGTGTAGCTGTCTATTAAGTTTATCCGGCGAGTATCCGCGTATACTACGTGATTGCGACGGATTTCTGATCACATCAAAATTCCGTGGCAACCGATCAAGTGAGACTAAACCGCTAGATTTATAACATTCATTCAGTTATCACATAATTACTTGTGAATTCCAATTATTGTATCACATTCCAGATAAATAGAAAATGTTAAACTTTCCGATCGAACAATCAAACACCCAAGTTTTCCGAAAAGCTCAACACATGAAATAAGTTTAAAAACATCCACTTCATGCCACAGTACCAACGGTCCAGCCGTAGAAGGGTCAAGCCAACGCCTCACATGTGGCACGCCGTACTGCCCCAAACCCTAAGGTTCAAAGGGCAGTTCAAGACTGTCACATAAGCGAGTTAAGGTTTGTTGTCTTCTAGAGGGTCCATCGCATTACTTGCACTACTTAGAACGTCTTTAAACCACGGAAAAATCCAACACTTGGAAATTTCCCGACAGGGAAAAATCGGGTATTTATATCTGGTCGAACTTTTTAACAGTTTCTAAAATATCCGGAAAAACATAAACGAAGTTAAATTATCCGATCAAATTAACGAGTCCCCAATAAAACCCTAGAAAACTCAACACTTGAGTGGAATTAAAAAATTCCCATAAAAAATTGCCAAGAAAGGACCTAAGAACAAATATATGATATTTCAGGGACTAAGTCCAAATTTTGGCCGCGGAACCGCCGCTAAACCCTTGGTTTAGCCGCGGTTCCGCGGTCAAATTATTGACTTAGTGGACCGTACTTCACAGTAATTCTTAGTTTTTCCTGCTTGTTTTTTTGAGAATTTTTAATTCACAAAAATCCACTATTTTGAAAAATATATAGAGAAGGGTTTTGTCGGGGTTTACGGGTTCGATCGGACTTCTAACTTCGTCTACACTTCGCCTAAAGCTCTAGCTAGTCTCTGATACCACTGTAGGGTTCCTAGGCACACTAATGAGGTCTCACAAGGCATCAACCATGCCAAATTCAAAATTTTTCCGGTGCCGAGAAACCCTAATGCGATCGTTGACTAGAGTTTAGGCGAAACGACAAGCTAGTAAACAACTTTACTTCTAAGTGAAAGAGACTACAACCTTTGTAGATCCGGTCCTCCACTTCCTTGGCTCCGTGATGACGTCCCTCCGCTGTACCCATCGGAATTCTAGACTCTCGCGGTGGTTTCATCGGAGAAATGATCGGGCTAGGTCGTCGACTTCGATGCCGAAGATGATCTACGTCGAGGCAACTCAAGATCAAGCTCCAACTTCACCAAGTCAAGAAAATTGTGAAGAAAACACCCTATACTACTTGGTAAGTGGTAGAGGATGAAGAAATAGGAAGTGGGTTCACTTTGGATTTGGATTTCTCACTTGGAATCATCACTTGACATTTTTGAAGCAAGCTTTTCTTTTCTTTCTCAAGAAGAAGAAGATGAAGAAAAAGAAAAAGAATGAATTATCAAAATAAAAAATCAAGTGATGAGTTATGATAATACAACCATGGGTGAGGATAACTCATGTAGAGAATAAACTAGGGTTTAGGTTGACGGTTAGGTTAAGGATAAAACAAAAATGGCAAAGACATTCAAAGCTTCATGAAGCTTCATGAATAAAACAAGAAAGCCACCATTTTATTTTAACCAAAATGATTAAATAAATGAATAAATAAATTAAATATAAACCTTAACCATTAACCTAAACCATGGTTTAAAGCATACACACCCATGTTTGCATGTATCATCAAACATGATACAATCTAGCGCACAAAACTATATCATATATACAATGTGCACATTCAAGTGAGAAAATAATCTTAAGTGAACAAATACTAGTTAATGTAAAGTAATATATCAAATATATAATTATACAATAAATCATTAAATCAACACTTGATTTAACGATCCGGTCATATCGCATATAACCGACTAACATCCAATGTATCGACTTATCGAATCAATCCTTGATTCGATAACTAGGTTATAGCACATACAACCAATCGAAACAATCATCACGAGAATAAAATACGGTATCACATACACGCATTATTCTCGGTCCCACACATATCTCATATGCGCTCCTATTTTGTTTCGCTTGAGCCAGGAAACCTCTGTGTAGGACTCTAAAGACTCGTCAATACGCCGGCAGCAGATGATGATCATATCAAGCACCCACAAGCCGCAAGCGGTCTGCTAAACGTAACGGACACCCGGGTATTGAGCGATCAGAAGATCAACGAGCAAGCCCGCTCACACTCCTGTGAATCCAACCAGTAACACTTACCGTACAGTCCGGTCTGTTCGTCTGATATGTCGCATATCTTGCCTAGGGGTGGTAAACGTCAGACCCCAATAGCTCGATAAGTCGTGTCGATATGAGGTCTATAACAGTTCGAGAAACTACTGGTAACACTTACCAGTAAATCTCAGCAACCCTGGCCAGGGATTTCCGGTTATAGCCAATCGAACACAGCGCAACATCAACTCCCTATACCGGGAGAGACGAATCCCCTCCTATCGCTCATTGCCTCCATGTGATTCGGGACTGTACCTAAAAACCACCATTTTGCACACCCTCTTGGACGTGGTAAGGTGGAAATCAAAGCACAGTGGGAATCACACAAGACTCTATGACGATCTCGGGTCTACAGACTAACCTGTACCAGTGTCACCAGAGAACTGCCATCTGACGTAAGGTATAATATCATCTGGGAGTTCTCGGCGAGTCCGTCCAGTGTACCCAGTCTCCAATGAGCACCCGTATATCATCTCTGATGTCAAACACCAATGGATATGGGATCATCCATCGCCCATCTGTATGGGTCGAGAAGGTATACGCTAGTCTACACTGGTATATCGATGCCCTGTCTCGATACACCCACGACTAGGGACCTTGAAGGATGTACTTATGGACTACCATGTCCCCACTAGTATGATCCACATCATAGTCCAGGTAGTCAAGTACACATCCTAAGGGCTTTACCAACATATAACAGAGAGACAATCAGTGTACACGTTAAGGTAAAGTTCAACCAGATAGCATACTATCATGTCGAGAAAGAAAGTCCTCCCTATATATGTCCAAGTATCCACTACAATATACATCCTATGTATAGTAATGGCCTCTAGGGCATACATATAACTAACAGGCGTAACCCCGTTAACACCTTTCAAGAAACCTACATTGATCGGCTAATTGTAATGTGTAAAACTCTTCCAGGAGTAACTCTTACTCGCAGTGGGTATCGGGATCCAACTATATCATAGAAGGTATGCAATCTCATTGCAAATTTCAACAATTGAAATTCCTGATAATATTCTGCCCCTAGTAGCTTATGACCTTAACATAGTCAAAAAATCACAAGTGCTAGTTAAGTTCAACCCGTCATTTCATGATTGAATTAAACTCACCCGTACAACCCTTAACATAGTCAAAAAAGTTGTACGGCTACCCTAATCCTATCGCATCATATGCTTTAGCAGATAAGCACTAATTAGCTACCGCACACTATGCCTTAACAAAGTCAACAAACATAGCACGAATACTAAATAGTCCTTATCTAAAATGACAGAGGGCTACGGCAGGTTTTTAAGAAAACCTTTTGCGTAATGAACTTGATGTCGTTGTAGAATCGAGTGATTTTGAAAAGGAGAGTGTTTTTTAGGCTTTTGCTAGTTTTGCTAAAGAGGTCACTCCCGGTGAAGGGATCTTGGCTCTTTCCTCATCGAATGAGGTGCTGGATATTCATGAATACCACTATGCAAATCAAAAACTAGAGAAGCAATCAAAAGACAAAACCAAGTGGGTTGTAGCATCTGCTAGTCTTTTGCTAAAGAGGTCACCCCCAGTGAAGGGATCTCGGCTCTTTCTTCATCGAATGAGGTGCTGGGTATTCATCAAGAAATACTGCTATGCAAAGAAAAAACTAGAGTTGCCCTTTTTGAAAATTTGATTCTACAACATCTTTAGGTTTCTTTCTTTTTCATTAATCTCATTAATGAAGTCCCATCAATTATGCTTTCTAAGCATCACAGATAAAGAAACGAAAATAGAACGTATGCTTATGCCATCCGCATTCGCCACAGTGTCCTGTTATGCACCGTTAGGTTACTTAACTGACGACATAGCGGGGCGAGACTAGCACGGATGCAAAACATAAGCAACGTTTATTATATATCATATATATAATAACAACATTCGTCTCATCATATAAAATGATCACATCATAGAATACCAGCAGCAGAAGTCCACATATGAAATATTGGATATACTAGGAATTCCGTGTTTTAAATTAAGCCAGTAAAAAATACGGATTCCATGGTCGTGATGAATAGCCAAACCCACATCCCTAGACCCCTACGAGAGCGGCAAGGAACCCTCCCAATTCTAGAGTTAGGAGACCCGGTCTCGACTCCTCGAGATGGTCTCCCACCGGACCCTAGAACCCGATTACTTATGCTCTCCACCTTGTGTCTTTCCTAATGTGGAAAAGTAAATAATATACATCAATGGTGACATCATCCTCAACCTGGAAGTGCCCTAATAAAAGAATATTACATACAAGTTTTTACATAAATGAAAATGAAAAACTCTCATCTCACGCAAAAAAACCCAGGTTATTCAAACACGACGATCCAATATAACATATCACAGCAACACATAACATCACATGTTATCAACGTAAGTAAATATGCGTATCCCAATTATCGTTGATGTATAGCAACGAAACTGGCAATACACCACATATTACACTTACGGTCGCAGAAAAGAAAGTGAAAACTACAACAATTAGAATCCACAACCACCTTAAACATCATAAACCTGAAATATCACATACTTCGGATTTCATGCCTAACCATATGAATTCTTTAGATATCATAAACACGGAATATCTCATATTCCGAATTTCATGCCAAACATTATAAATGTTAGTTATATGTATGCCCTAGAGGCCATTACTATACATATGATGTATGTTGTAGTGGATGCTTGGACATATATAGGGAAGACTTTCTTGCTCGACATGATAGTATGCTATCTGGTTACACTTTATCTTAACATGTACACTTATTGTCTCTCGATTACATGTTGATAAAACCCTTAGGATGATTACTTGACTACGAGGATTATGATGCAGATCATACTAGTGGGCCAGAGGTAGTCGGTAAGTACATCCTTCAAATGTTCATAGTCGTAGGAGTATCGAGACGGAGCATCGATATTCCAGAGTAGACTAGCGTACACGCTTCTCGACCCATATGATGGGCGATGGATGATCCCATATCCATTGGTGTTTGACATCAGGGATGGTATACGGGTGATCAGTGGAGACTGGGTACATTGAACGCACTCGCTGAGAACTCCTGATGATATTATACATATCGTCAGATAGCAGTTCTCTGGTGACACTGGTATAGGTTAGTCTGTCGACCTAAGATCGTCATAGATTCTTGTATGATTCACACTGTGCTTTGATTTCCACCTTACCATGTTCAAGAGATCGTGCAAAAAGGTGGTTTTTGGGTACGTTTAGCAGACTGCTTGTGGCTTGCGGGTGTTTGATATGATCATTATCTACTGCCGGCGTATTGACGAGTCTTTAGAGTCCTACACAAAGGTTTTCTGGTTCATGCGAAACGAAGTAGGAGCACATATGTGATTTGTGCGGGACCGAGATTAATGCGTGTATGTGATACTGCATTCTATTCTCGCGATATATTATATCGGTCGATTATGTGATATAGCCGAGTTATCGGATCAAGTGTTGATTCGATAAGTTTTTATATTTGATATTAGCAGGTTGTATGTGATATAGCCGGATTATTAAATCAAGTGTTGATTTAATAATTTAATGTATATTTATATATTTGATATATTGAATTACATTAAGTTGGCTTATGACGACGTTTCGCTCGTAAAACTCGCTTACTAATATTAGCTCACTTAAACATTTCTTTTTCTCACTTATGTGCATATAGTATATATGTGATATATATTAATGTACATTTATTTGTGTCATGCTTTATGCCACATGCAACATGGGTGTATAAGACTCACACCATGCTTATGATAATCCTAGGGTTTTTATTTATCAAAGTAAATCATAAATTGGTGGAATTATGTCATGGCTAGAAGCTTGGAGAAGCTTGTTGCTAACCATTGACTTAGTCCACTAACTTTGTTTTTTATTAGATACTTATTAACCTAACCATTATTGTTAGCCATGGTTTATTCTCTACATGAGTTAGTGTATGACACTAACTCACCCATGGTTGCTATTCTCACCTCATGAGTTTCATTCTCATCTCCACTTCATCTTCTTCTTCCTCATGAGAAAGCTTTCTAGCTTTTCAAATGGTGAAGAAATATTGTGAGAAAAATAATTCTAAAGTGAGCCCAATTCCTACTTCATCACCCTCTAATATATTAGCCATTTATTTTAGGGTGTTTGCTTCACTAATCTACCATTAGTGAAGATGTAGCATGAGCTTGAGTCTCCTCGACGTAGATCATCTTCGGCCTCGAAGACTTCGAGCAGGCTTGTCCATTTGTTCATATGAACCCTTAGTAGAGTTCGGGTGTTCACTACTTGGAGCGAAGGGACTACTACATGGAGATTTAGAAGTGAAGGACCGATCTACAAAGGTTGTATTCTTCATTCACTTAGATGTAAAGTTCTTTGCATTGCTAGTTCGTCTAAATCTCTAGTTAAGATTCTAGGGTTAGGGTTCTTTAGTACGGCAAATTTTTAAAATTGGCATGGACGATACCTTCCAAAACCTTGCTGTCGTGCTAGGTAACCCCACAGTGGTATCAGAGCCAAGCTAGAGAATTAGACGATGTTTGTAGGATTACGAAACCGAAACAGCTCTGAAACACCCGAAACTAAAATCTAGTTCTATCGAAATTTTCAGATAGTCTAAATTTTTTTTAAGCAATTGCAGAATGTCACATGAGATGTAACATGAACACCACAGAAACCTGAGCCCTCCTCGCCGGAAAATGGCCGGCCACATATCTTGAAAAACAGGCCTTCTTGGTTTTGTTAGGGTATTATAGCCTCAGTTTTTTATGGCGTTCCAGTCTCTGGATTTTGGTATTTCAGGTGTTGCTTGTTTTTGCTAAATTTGCATGTGATGTAATTTTTGTGCAAAGGAAATTCGGAGTGTTTCGTAGTCGTAATTCTAACATCTATTCGGGTTATTTAAACGACGTTAAAAAGTTCGAACGGATATCAATAACCCTTATTTTCCCTCGCTGGAAATTTTCCAAGAGTTGGATTTTTCCAAGTTTAACATCCTCAGAAAATCGTGCAGGTGTTTTCTATGGACCCTCTAGAAGAACGATACCCTAACTCGATTCTGTGACCGTCGGAACCGCCACCAAACCCTAGGGTTTGTGGTAGTTCCGCGGCGCCATAGGTGAGGCAAGGATTGATCCTTCTACAGTTGGTCCATAGATGCTGTAGCATGTTCTAGGTACTTTTTAAATTCCACTCAAGTGTTGAGCTCTTTGGGAAATTTTGGGTGTTTGTTTATTCGATCGAAAAGTTTAACATCGTCTAGCTATCTGTGATTGTGATACAATATTTGGAATCCGCAAATATAGTTTTGTAAAAACTAATTTGAATTTTATAAATCTAGCAGTTTAGTCTCAAGTGATCGGTTGCTACGGAATTTGTAAGTGCACGGCGGCGCCCCGGTCGTCAATCCGACGGCCAAATGCGGAAACGGTGATAAACTTTAATTTTGCGAACTTAGCAAACCGGCACTACCGCGTACTAAACCCCGGATCGGGCCATTAAACTTGTCCTAGCTAACTACAAGACGGGTTAGAGATATACCGAGTGATCCGAGTCCTCCGGTCTTCTCGTCATCGTCCCGATCTCCCGCGGAAACTCCGGTCGTCGCCTTCTCGCCGGAAGGGCACCACATCGCCTGCATCTTTTACGGGCTCCCACCTCAATACCGAGGCAACTCGGGCACGAAGCTGGCAAGTCGACGTGCCCAAGACGTGCTGTAGAATGTAGTGTAGAGCTTTGTCTCTTTGGGGTTATGTTGCCTTGATGGAGGAATGAGGTTGTGAAATGAACTTCAAAGTGGAGCTAGAATTTTGTAGCATAAAAATGAGATGAACAAATTTTCCCTCATCCAAATGAAATGATCCTCTCTCCTTTTCATCAAGTGGCCGGCCAATTTCTAGTGGGAAATGGTGGTGGAGTGTGAACAAAACTAAACTCATGAAGGGAGGTAAGTGTAGGATAAAGCAAGAGGTGACCTTAAACAAAACATCAACCATGCTTATTACTTCTATTCACATCAAATCTCATTAATGCAAAATCATGGATGAAAGATATCATAATGAATACATTTGCAAGAAACCCCCTCCATAAATGTTATTTGCACAATTGCAAATAACCCCCTCCATCGGAAAAGTCCGGCCGGGAAAGAACAAAGGAAAGCCGGCCGGAACGGAAAGCAAACTGGCAACTCCAGAAAACTGGTCCCGTAATAAATTACAGGAAAACCCCGATACTGTGCATACACACCCGCATCTGTATTTCGTCCGGATACAAATGCAAAGAGACAAAATCTACACTGTACTAAACTAGGATCCGGCTTAAACCAAAGTCGGCTAGTAATGTTCGTCCGATCCTGATCCGTGCAATACCGCACGTATCAGATCGAACCCTGCCAAATAACTATATGGCCACTAGTACAAAACTGTCCGATCCTGATCCGTGCAATACCACACGTATCTGATCGGACCCTGCCATATCTCCATACGGCCTCTATAGCGTTTCGCCCGAAAGCTGAGTAACTGAATGTGTGGTGGACTCTAAAGACTCGTCAATACTATGGCTGTGGATTTAACCACTAGCACGTCAGAGGTATAAGCCAATACGTAACGGGCCACCAGCTATTGACCAAAAGGGACGTCGATGAGCGAGCTCATACTGATACCCTACTGAGCCTGTCAGTGACAATATCCGTACAGTCCGGTCCGTTCGTCTATGAGCATCGCATGGCGGGCCTAGGGGGTTGGTAAAAGTCAGACCCCCAAAAGCGGTACAAGTCGTGTCGGAGTGTAGCCCAGAACACCCTGAGATACTACTGGAATACCTACCAGTAAATCTCCTGCCTTGGCCAAGGACTTCGTGTAATGGCTCTCCTAGACACAGCGCGACCTCACTCCCAATACCGGGAGAGACGAACCCCTGAAGATCCGCTCACTGCCTCCTTGTGGCTCGGGACTGTACCCAACTAAAACCTGTTTGCACGACTCCTTTGAGCCATGGTAGGGTAGTAATCAAAGCACAGTGGGAACTCACACGAGACAAATGACGATCCCCAGGTCGATGAACTAACCTGTACACATGTCACCTGGGAATTGCTATCTGACGTCAGGTATAAGACCAACTAGCATGTTCCCGGCGAGTCCTGTCCGGTGTACTCATAACCCAATGAGCACCTGTATACATCTTAGGTGAACCAACTGACACCAGTGGCTTGTGAGACCGGCCACCGCCCCTCGTCGGGGTCTCGACTGTATACACTAGTCTACTCTGGAGAATCGATGCCCTGTCTCGAAACTCCCACGACTAGGGACCTTTTAAGGATGTGCTTATAGACTCCAGCTCTCACTTATATGATCGCCCTCATACTGCTGGCAGTCAAGCAAGAATCCTAGGGGCTCTATCAACGTGCAATAGCGACCTGTCAGGTCACCTAAAGCAGTACACGATGATAAAGGTAAACCAGATAGCATACTATCAACTCGAGTAAGACTGTCATACCGGGATAGGTCCTCCCTCAATCATTGCAATCACGTGCCTGTGATCCAATAATTGACTCTGAGGGCACTATCTCCAACAGAATTTTGATGTGGATAAAAAGTCCGTCACAATCACGTAGTGAACGCGGATACTCGCCGGGTAACCTTACTAGATAGCCACGCCCCATAGCTCCACCCAAGTGACCGTAGGAGAACCCATCGCCAAAAGAATCCGTTCGAGTGCTCGCGGCTGCGGTGCTCTGCCTAAGTGCACTTCGTCGATGGCATCGGGGATGCGGCCGTCTACTAAAATTTCCGAAGAGCATTCGATCAGGTTATCGGGAATCTTGTTGTATTACCCGATAGGTTGTTGGAAAGTGTTTTCAATATCGAGACTAAAATGCGGGGTTTATAATTGTTAGGAATGTGATGTCTAAGAAATTCATTTGGTTGGGCATGAAATCCAAAGTATGTGATACATTGGGTTTATGATGTCTAAGGTGGTTGCGGATTCCAATTATTGTAGTTTTTCACTTTCTTTTCTGCGACCGTAAATGTGATATATGGTGTATCGCCGGTTTTGTTGGTATATGTCAATGACAATTGGGATACGCATATTTACTTACGTTGATGACATGCGATGTTATATGTTGCTATAATATGTTATATTGGATCGTCGTGTTTTGAATTGCCAGGGTTTTTTATATGAGATGAGAGTTTTTCATTTTCATTCATGTAAAAGCTTGTATGTAATATTCTTTCATTGAGGCTCTTCCGGGTTGAGGATGATGCCACCATTTATGTATATGATTTACTTTTCAGCATTAGGATAGACCCAAGGAGGAGAGCACAAGTAACCGGGACCTAGAGTCCAGTGGGGGACCATCTCGAAGAGTCGAGACCGGGTCTCCTAACTCTAGAATTGACAGGGTTGCTTGCTGCTCTCGTAGGGGTCTATGGATGTGGGTTTGGCTATTCATCGCGACCGTGGAATCCGTGTTTTATACTGGCTTAATTTAAAACACGGAATTCCTTGTATATCCAATATTTCATATGTGTTCCTCTGTTGCTGATATTCTGTGATGTGATCACTTGATATGTTGAGATGAATGCTTAAATTATATATATGATACATAATAAATATTGTTGCTTTCGTTTCTTCTGTGATGCTTAGGAAGCATAATTTGATGGGACTTTATTAATGAGATTAATGAAATAAAAGAAACCTAAAGCTGTTGTAGAAACTTGTTTTAAAAACTGGTAGCTCTAGTTCTTGCTTTGCATAGCGGTATTCTTTGTAGAATATCCAGCACCTTATTCGATAAGGAAAGATCCGAGATCCCTTCACCGGGAGTGACCACTTTAGCGAAACTAGCAGATGCTACAACCCACTTGGTTTTGTCTTTTGATTGCTTTTCTAGTTCTTGTTTTGCATAGTGGTATTTGTGAAATGCCCTGCACCTTATTAGATAAGGAAAGAGCCGAGATCCCTTCACCGGGAGTGACCTCTTTAGCGAAACTAGTAAAAGCCTAAAAACACTCCTTTTCAAAATCACTCGATTCTACAACGATATCAAGTTCATTACGCAAAAGGTTTTCATAAAAACCTGTCGTAGCCCTCCATCATTTCAGATAAGTAAATTTTAGTATTCGTGCTGCGTTTGTTGACCTTAGCCAAAGCGTAGTGTGCCTTAGCTAATTAGTGCTTATCTTTAAGCATATGATGCGATTGAGTTAGGGTAGTCGTACGGCTTTGTTGACCTTAGCCAAGGGTCGTACAGGTGGGTTTAATTCAATGAAGAAATGATGGGTTGAACTTGGCCAGTGCTTATGATTTGTTAACCTTAGCCAAGGTCATAAGTTGTTAGGGGCAAAATATTATCGCGAATTTCAAGTGCTGAAATTTGCAATGAGACTGCATACCTTCTATGAGATAGTTGGATCCCGATACCCACTGCGGGTAAGAGTTGCTCCTGGGAGAGTTTTACACATTACAATTAGCCAACCAAGTAGATGTCTAGAAAGGTGTTAACGGGGTTACGCCCCTAGGAAAACGAGGTTTATTTTAATTAGGTCCGTGCGAAAACACGAGTAACCTCCCTCAAAGTACCGACACTGGCCTGACCGAAAGATTGGCGAACTTGTAAGGTGCAATTAATCCCGGCCAGTCTTACCTTCTAGGGTTTGAAGGAAGATTTGATAAAAATAATGGGAGCTATCATGATTAGATAAAACAATAACCAATCTGATCTTGCAAAAGCGCACATAGAGTGTTTTCTTCTCTCTCTCTCCTGGTAGCGACCATGTCAAGCCTTAATCAAGATAATAATATGGATCCATTCACCGAACCTGCTTATTATACTGAGCTGGGGGAACATTGGTTCCGCTCAATCTTATAATTGTTATAAGTCCGAGCACGAAATAGGGGAATATCCGGATTCCAACGCGGCCCAATCGAGGAATAAGCATGTTGATGCATATTCTTCGGGTGTGTTCGTAACCGAGAACTGTTTCTCAGTATTCTCTACGTCCTGGGTATGAGATACCGGATAAGGATCCCACACATGTAATTTATTACATGGGCTACAGAAAGGTAGAGAACTGGGATTGGGTGATATGTCTCTAAGTGTTAGAGAATGGAGCAATTGTTGCAGCCAAATCAGTTGGCAAATATCACCTTGTATTACAAAATGATAAATACATTGATTTTGAAAGAATGCTATTTCATATCGAACCTGATATACAACATTACATCAGATTCTTTATTAAGTTAAAGAAGGATATAATTATGTACTGGAGGATAATGTTGTGAACATTTTCCTGAATCAAGAGTTGATTGGATCATGTACGTTATATAATAGCATATACGTTCTAAATCAAACCACGGTTCAAAGTATCTAGAACACACACAAGAGAAGTAGTTCAGAAATGAACAAATCCTTCTTGTGGTATTGTAGACTAGGTCATATCAATGCGACATGACCGGCTAAGTTACATAAGGATGAATATTAGAATCCGTTCGAATTTTCATTTTATGATACTTGCCAGTCTTGTCTCAAAGGTAAAATGACCAATACTTCATTTACTGGAAACAGAGAAAGAGTTACTGAACTCTTGGGATTGATACATTATGATGCATACGATCCTATGTCTAGAAATGCCTAGGTTGGTTCTTCGTACTTCATTATATTCACTGATCATCTCTCAGGATTCGGACATATGTTCCAGTTGAAACACAAGTCTGAAACTTTTGAGAAATTCGTTGAATATAAGCTTGAAGTTAAGAACCAGACGGGTAGAAGTATTAAGTCCTTCAATGTGATCGAGGAAGCGAATACTTGGGCATGGAGTTCCTAGATTTTCTAAAAGAAGAATGAGATTTTCTCTCAGCTTACTCCTGTTATTTATTTGTATGCCCTAGAGGCCATTACTGTACATGTGATGTAAATTGTAGTGGATGCTAGGACATATATAGGGAGGACTTTCTTGCTCGACATGATAGTATGATATCTGGTTTCTCTTTATCTTAACATGTACACTTATTGTCTCTCTATTACATGTTGATAAAGCCCTTAGGATGAGTACTTGACTACGAGGATTATGATGCAGATCATACTAGTGAGGATATACGTAGTCGGTAAGTACTGTTGGGATTCCTAGCACGGCAGCAAGGTTTCGGGAGGCATCATCCATGCCATATTTAAATTTTTTCCATTCTAGCTAAACTTAACACTAGAATCGATACTAGAAAATCCGACAAAACATTATGCAAACACATTACATCTAAAGTGAACAAGTAATACAACCTTTGTAGACTGGTCCTTCATTTCAATAGCTCCGTGTAGTAGTCCCTTCGCTGCGATCATGAACTCCTGGACTCTAGAGAGGCTCCACAAGATGTACGGAACAAGCTTGCATCGAAGTCTTCGAGGCCGAAGATGATCTACGTCGAGGAGACAGCAGCTCAAGCTATCTCTTCACTAATGGTGAGATTAGTGAAGCAAACACCCTAAACTAAATGTCAAGTAGTAGAGGATGATGAAGTAGGAAGTGGGCTCACTTTAGTTTTATATTTCTCACGATAAATCATCACTTAGAAAAAGCTAGCAAGCTTTTTCTCTTGAGGAAGAAGAAAAAGTGATGAAGAAAATGAATGAGAGGGTGAGGTTAGAATTGCAACCAAGGGTGAGTTAGTGTCATGCCTAACTCATATAGAGAATAAACCATAGTCTAAGGTTAAGGGTTGGGTTAACAAATATTTTAAGCTAAACAAACAAGTTGAATAAGTCAATGTATCCATAAGCTTCTACAAGCTTATCCATGACTAATTCCAAATGTTTTGTGAATTACTTAATGATAAATAAAACCCAAACATAAACCCTAGCATGGTATAAGTCTCATACACCCTTGTTGCAAGTGTAACCTAGTATGACACATGAATATATATCACATATATATTTATGTGTCAAAAGAAAAACAATACATATATCACATATATGTAAAGTGTATCAAATGTGAGAAAAAGAATTACTTAAGTGAGCTAATATTAGTTAATGTAATGTAATATATCAAATATATAATTATACATTAAATTATTAAATCAACTCTTGATTTAATAATCCGGCTATATCATATACAACCGACTAATATCATAGTGTAACAACTTATCGAATCAACACTTGATCCGATAACCCGGCTATATCACATATAACAGACCTATGTCACATGTCGCGAGAATAGAATGCGGTATCATATACACGCATTAATCTCGGTCCCGCACATATCACATATGTGCTCCTACTACATTTCACATGAACCTAGAAACCTCTCTGTAGGACTCTAAAGACTCGTCAATACGCCGGCAGTAGGTGATGATCATATCAAACACCCATAAGCTGCAAGCGGTCTGCTAAACTTAACGGCCACCCGGGTATTGAGTGATCAGAAGATCAACAAGTAAGCCTGCTCGTACTCCAGCGAATCCAATCAGTAACACTACCTTACAGTCCGGTCTCTTCGTTTGATATGTCGCATATCACAGCCTGGGGGTGGTATAACGTCAGACCCCAAAAGCCCGATAAGTCATGCTGATGAAAGGTCCATAACGGTTCGAGAAACTACTGATAACACTTACCAGTAGATCCCAGCAACCCTGGCTAGGGATTTCCTGTTATAGCCAATCGAGCATAGCGCAACATCAACTCCCAATACCAGGAGAGACGAAACCCTTCCTATCGCTCATTGCCTCGATGTGACTTAGGACTGTACCCAAAAACCACCTTTTTGCACGATCTCTTGACCGTGGTATGGTGGAAATCAAAGCACGGTGGGAATCACAGAAGACTCTATGACGATCTCGGGTCTACAGACTAACTTGTACCAGTGTCACAAGAGAACTGCTATCCGACGATAGGTATAATACCATCTAGGAGTTCTTGGCGAGTCCGTTCAGTGTACCCAGTATCCACCGAGCACCCGTATTCCTTCTCTGATGTCAAACACCAATGGATGTGGGATCATCCATCGCCCATCATATGGGTCAAGAAGCGCATACGCTAGTCTACTCTGAAGTATCGATGCCCTGTCTCGATACTCCCACGAATAGAAACATTTGAAGGATGTACTTACCGACTACCCTGTCCCCACCAGTATGATCTGCATCATAATCCTGGTAGTCAAGTACTCATCCTAAAGGTTTTATCAACATATAATAGAGAGACAATAAGTGTACATGTTAAGATAAATAGCAACTAGATAGCATACTATCATGTCGAGCAAGAAATTCCTCCCTATATATGTCTAAGAATCCACTATAATATACATCACATATACAGTAATGGCCTCAAAGGCATACATATAAATAACAATCTCCCACTTGCACTAAGGCCATCTGTTGTAGTATCCAATACCCAACAATATAGCAGTGGTTGTAGTATCCCATACTTAACCATCTCATAGTAGTCTCTCTAGGGGTAAGGCCTTTGTGAGTGGATCCGCTGTGTAATCCTACGTGTCTACTCTCCTTATCTCGATCACCATCTCCCTGATCAGGTGATACATGCCTCAGAATTTGTCCAGAATGCTGATGGGACCTGTGTTCCTAGGCCAAAGCCACAGCTCCATTGTTGTCACAATAACAGTTATTGGACGCTCAATGGTAGGAACCTTGTTCATCTCATGAACAAGAATTGTCCAGACATCCACTTTGGTAGTATTTATGGTAGCAATGTATCCAGCATTTATCATCTAGTATGTCACGGTATCTAGATTGGAACTTTTCCAACATATCGTCCCTTCAGCTAAGGGTAAAGACAATGCCTGTGACTGACTCTCAGTCGAACTTATCACTCTGGAAGCTGGAACCAAGAAATTTCTTTTAGTGCTCAAGTACTTACGAATGTCCTCCATAGCTTTCCAGTGATTCTCTTAAGATCCGATTGATTCCTGATCACTACACCTAGTGACTCATCTACATCTGGTCTGGTACATATCATCGCATACATGATAGAGCCCAGTGCCGAAGCATAGGATATACCTTGTACGCGAGCTCTCTCAGTCTTGGTAGACATCTTTTGGAGAGAGTGATCCATGAGTAAGTGGGCGAACCATCATGCCTAGAATCTTCCATACTAAACCCCTTTAGTATGGTGTTTATGTACCTTGATTTGGACACTCCCAACATCCACTTTAGATCTATCACCATAGATCATAATCCAGAAGATGTAGTAAGTATCATCCAGATCTTCTATTGAGAATCCTCGTGATAAGAGGAGCTTGACCGAGTGTAGCATAGGAAACCATTTCCTATCAAGAGTATGTCATGTACGTACAATATGTGGAAGACAACCTTACTCTCTAATACCTTCTTGTATATACAAGGTTCATCTACCTTTTTAATGAAGTCAAACTCTTTAACTATCACATCAAAACAGATGTTCCAACTCCGTGATGCTTGTATTGATCTTGATGGACTTAAGCATAGCTTTGAAATCTCAACTTTTCCATTTACACCAAGAATCTTCTTAAGATCCATTTGCTCCCAATGGGTTTTACCCCTTCAGATGCAACATCCAAAGTCATACATTGTTGGTGTACATGGATTCATCTTTGATTGCATAGCATCCAGCCTTTACACAAAGTATCCACTTGTGATGGCCTGCCTGAACCTAGTTGGGCCATCATCTACCATGATGCAATCCTCGCTCCCACTGTCACCGAGAAGACCATAGTATCTCTCGAGTCGATGAGGAACCCAACTAGATTCGTGGAGAGGCTGAGGTTCGTTGGAGACTATTGAATCCTTTGATTTAACCAAATCATCAGTTGTTAGTTTGTCTAGCTGGAACTCCTTCCAGTTCTACCTCATGTCTACTAATTTCTTCACAAGAAATTCCTTTTCTAAAAAGGTAGCATGCTGAGAAACAAAACACCTTTTGCTCCTCAAAGTGGTAGAAGATATTCCCTCACTAATGTTTGGGATATCCTAACAAACTTATACAGAACTGACCTTGCCCTGAGCTTGTCCAGATTCTTTCTTTCAATATAGGCTGGACAACCCCATATCTTAACCCGTTTAAGACATGGTCTCTTCCCACACCATATCTCATATGTATTGGTAGGCCCTGATTTGGACGGAACCCCATTCAATAGGTATGCAGCTTCTCAAGTGCATAACACCAAAAAGAAACAGGTAACTCAGCAGTACTCATCATAGAGCGTGACATATCTCATAGGGTGCGATACCAGTGTTTGTGAAACCAAGCTACAAGGCTATCCCTCCGCCCCAATTCACCATTGTGCTGTGGTGTACTTGAAGGAGTAAGCTGAAAAAGAATCACATTCTCCTTTAAATAATCCAGGAACTCCATGCCTAAGTATTCTCCTCCTCGCTCACATCGAAGGACTATAATACTTCCATCCGTCTAGTTCTCAACTTCAGGCTTACATTCCTTGAATTTCTTAAAAGTTTCAGACTCATGTTTCAACAGGAACATATGTCCGAATCTTGAGAGATAGTCGATGAATGTAATGAAGTACCAAGAACCAACCTTGGCATTTGTAGACATAGGACCGTATACATCATCATGTATATGTCCCAAGAGTTCACTAACTCTTTCTCTGTTTCCAGTAAACGGAGTATCGGTCATTTTACCTATGAGACAAGACTGGCAAGTATCATAAGATGAAAATTCGAACAGAGACTCATATTCGTTCTTATGTAACTTAGCTGGTCGTGTCGCATTGATATGACCTAGTCTACAATGCCACAAGAAGTATTCGTTCATTTCTGAACTACTCCTCTTATGTGTGTTCTACATACTTTGAACTGTGGTTTGATTTAGAATGTATATGTTATTATCTAATGTGCCTGATCGAATCAACTCTTGATTCAGAAAAATGTTCATAACATTATCCTCCAATACAGAATTATATCCTTCTTTAACTCAGTAAAGAACATGATGTAATGTTGTATATCAGGTTCGGTATGTAATAACATTTGTTTAGAATCAATGTATTAATGCAAGGTGATATCTGCCAACAGACTTGGCTTCAACAATTGCACCATTCTCTAACACTTAGAGACATATCACCCATTCTCAATTCTCTACCTTTCTATAGCCCATGTAACATATTACATATGCGGGATCCTGATCCGGTATCACATACCTAGGACGTAGAGGATACTGAGAAACAGTTCTCGGTAATGAACACACCTGAAGAATATGCATCAACATGCCCTTTCTTCAATTAGGTTGCATGGAAATCCAGATATTCCCCTATTTCCTACTCGGACTTATAACAATTATAAGATAGAGAGGAACCAACGTTCCCAAGCTCAGTATAATAAGTATGTTCGGTCAAAACATCCATATTATTGTCTTGATTAAGGAGTGACATGGTCGCTACCAGAAGAGAGAGAGAGAGAAGAAAACACTCTGCGTGTGCTCTTGCAGGATTAGATTGGTTATTAGTTTATCTAATCAGGATGGCTCCCACTGTTTTAGTCAAATCTACCTTCAAACCCTAAAACGTAAGACTAGCCGGGATTAATTACACCCTATAACTTCGCCAATCTTTCGGCCGGGACAGTGTCGGTACTTTGAGGGAGGTTTCCCGTGCTTTCGCACGGACCTAATTAAAATAAAGCTTGTTTTTCCCAGGGGCATAACCCCGTTAACACCTTTCTAGACACCTACTTGATCGGCTAATTGTAATGTGTAAAACTCTACCAGGAGTAACTCTTACTTGCAGTGGGTATCGGGATCCAACAATCTCATAGAAGGTATGCAATCTCATTGCAAATTTCAACACTTGAAATTCCCGATAATCTTTTACCCCTAGTGACTTAAGACCTTAAATATGGTCAACAAATCATAAGCACTAGTCAAGTTCTACCCGTCATTTCCTGATTAATTAGACCCACCCACTTGACCCTTAACTACGGTCAACAAAATCACATGAATGTCCTAATTAATCGCATCATATGCTGTGTAGGAAGACATCACTTAGCTACCGCACACTACGCCTTAACTATGGTCAACAAACGTAGCACGAATACTAAGTACTCTACTTCCTAAAATGACGGAGGGCTACATCAGGTTTTTAAGAAAACCTTTTGCGTAATGAACTTGATATCGTCGTAGAATCGAGTGATTTATAAAAGGAGTGTTTTTTAGGCTTTTACTAATTTTGCTAAAGAGGTCACTCCCAGTGAAGGGATCTCGACTCTTTCCTCATCGAACGAGGTGCAGGATATTTCACAAATACCACTATGCAATGCAAGAACTAGAGCTACCAGTTTTCGAGACAAGTTTCTACAACATCTTTCGGTTTCTTTTTCTTTCATTAATCTCATTAATGAAGTCCCATCTTTTATGCTTCCCAAGCATCACATAAGAAGCGAAAGCAGCAATATTTATTATAGCTCATATATATAATATAGGCATTCGTCTCAGAACATATCAAGTGATCACATCACAGAATATCAACCTCAGAAGAATCACATATGAAATATTGTATATACTAGGAATTCCGTGTTTTATTTAAGCTAGTAAAAACGCGGATTCCATGGTCGTGATGAATAGCCAAACCCACATCCCTAGACCCCTACGAGAGCGTCAAGCAACCCTACCAATTCTAGAGTTAGGAGACCCGGTCTCAACTCCTTGAGATGGTCTCCCACTGGACCCTAGAACCCGGTTACTTGTGCTCCCCGTCTTGGGTCTATCCTAATGTGGAAAAGTAAATAATATACATCAATGGTGACATCATCCTCAACCCGGAAGTGCCTCAATAAAAGAATATTACATACATGCTTTTACATGAATGAAAATGAAAAACTCTCATCTCACATAAAAAAAAACCCAGCTATTCAGAAAACGACGATCCAATATAACATATCACAACAACACATAACATCACATGTCATCAACGTAGGTAAATATGCGTATCCCAATTGTCGTTGACATATAGCAATGAAACCGGAGATACAACACATATTACACTTACGGTCGCATAAAAGAAAGTGAAAAACTACAACAGTTGGAATCCACAACCACTTTAGACATCATAAACCCAATGCATCTCATACTTTGGATTTCATGTCTAACCAAATGAATTCCTTAGACATCACATGCCTAACAATTATAAACCCCGCATTTTAGTCTTGATATTGAAAACACTTTCCAATAACCTGTTGCTTAATTGAACAAGATTCCCGATAACCTGATCAAATGCTCGTCGGAAACTTTAGTAGATGGCCGCACCGCCCGATGCCGTCAACGAAGTGCACTAAGGCGGAACACCGCTGCCGCGAGCACACGAACGGATTCTTTTGGCGACGGGGTTCTCCTACAGTCACTTGGTCGGGACTATGGGGCGTAGCTATCTAGTAAGGTTACCCGGCGAGTATCCGCATACACTACATAACGGCGACAGACTTTTGATCAACATCAAAATCCCCTGGCAACCGATCAAAATGAGACTAAATTGCTAGATTTATAAAATTCAAACTAGTTATCCCATAACGAATTATGTGGATTCCAAATATTGTATCGCAATCATAAATAGCTAGACGAAGTTAAACTTTTCGATCGAATAGCAAACACCCAAAATTTCCCTACAAGCTCAACACTTGAGCGGAGTTCAAAAATTACCCAGAAACTGCCACAGCTCCTATGAACCAGCCGTAGAAGGGTCAACCAATACCTCACATGTGGCACCGCTGAACTACCACAAACCCTACGGTTTAATGGCGGTTCTTATGGTCACATAATCGAGTTAGGGTTTCGTTCTTCTAGAGGGTCCACAGAAACGCTTGCAATATTTTCTGAAAATTTTAAACTCGGAAATAATCCCACTCTTGAAAAATTTCCATTGGGGGAAAAATTGGGTTATTGATATCCGTTCGAACTTTTTAATATCGTCTAAATAACATGAACACATGTTAGAATTACGATTGCGAAACACTCCGAGTTGCTTTTGCAGAAAGTTAACATCACATGAAAATTTAGCAAAAACAAACAACACCTGAAACCCTAAAACCCAGAGACCAGAACACCCTGAAAATGTGAAGCCCAAAATCAAAATTTGAACCGAGGAGGCCGGATTTTCTACCTATGTGGCCGGCCATATTTGCACAAAAACCTCTCAAATTTTCATGGTGTTCATGTCATATCCCATACAACATTCTGCAGTTGTTTAAAAAAAATTTTGAAGACCATCTAAAATCGACAGAACCTAAGTTATCGTATCAGGTGTTTCGGAGTAGTTTCGGTTTCGTAATCCTAGCAAGCATCGTCTAATTTTCTAGCATGTCTCTGATACCATTGTTGGGATTCCTAGCACGGTAGCAAGGTTTCGGGAGGCATCATCCATGCCATATTTAAATGTTTGCCGTTATAGCTAACCCTAGCACTAGAATCGATACTAGAAAATCCGACGAAACATTATGCAAACACTTTACATCTAAAGTGAACAAGGAATACCACCTTTGTAGACCAGTCGTTCACTTCAATAGCTCCGTGTAGTAGTCCCTTCGCTGCGATCACGAACTCCCGGACTCTAGAGATGCTCCACAAGATGTACGGAACAAGCTTGCATCGAAGTTTTCGAGGCCGAAGATGATCTACGTCGAGGAGACACTAGCTCATGCTATCTCTTCACTAATGGTGAGATTAGTGAAGCAAATACCCTAAACTAAATGGCAAGTAGTAGAGGATGATGAAGTAGGAAGTGGGCTCACTTTAGTTTTATTTTTCTCACGATAAATCATCACTTAGAAAAAGCTAGCAAGCTTTTTCTCTTGAGGAAGAAGAAGTGATGAAGAAAATGAATGAGAGAGTGAGGTTAGAATTGCAACCAAGGGTGAGTTAGTGTCATGCCTAACTCATGTAGAGAGTAAACCATAGTCTAAGGTTAAGGGTTGGGTTAACAAATATCTTAAGCTAGACAAACAAGTTGAATAAGTAAATATATCCATAAGCTTCTACAATCTTATCCATGACTATCAATAAAACTGTGGTGAGTCAAGGCACGTTTCAGAAATGGCCAACTATGTCAATATATCAATAAAACTGTGGTGAGTCAAGGCACGTTTCAGAAATGGCCGTTTGTGGGTTATCCCGGGCTTTGACGAGGGTTAACTTTTTACCATCAGGAAGATCAATGGTTATATTGTTCTTGACTCACCACAGTTTTAGTAAAATGGATTTTTTCAGAAAACAGAAGTGGGAGTATGGTAGAACTGGAAGTGATTCCATAACCGCAAACGATTGCTGAAAATTTAATAGATACTAAAGATTCAATTGGATTTGACATTCCATTAGCCACTCCGCAGATTTGGTGGGTAACCTCAGGCACCTGAGAGGTACTTCGGTCTTCTCAGAGATGGTGACAGGGAGTTTCTTGTTTACCCAGACTTGTCATTGCTGTTGTTCCAGACTATAAGTCCCGGCAGGAGGATGAGTATAGCATCGTTCTAAACTAGCTTTAGAAGTGCACGTGTATATGACTCAGCCAGAGGGTTGTTGTAGTCAGTGGGAGCAGCGGAAGCATAATGGGCAAGTAGCTTATGTCTATTTATAGACTAAAGAAGGTATAGCGGAAATAAATCATCTATTTTGATATGAAAGTCATAGGTTTTGACTTCATTAGAATAGGAGATGGATCTGGTAAGAAGGCGGAAGGGTGTGATGTCCTGGTATTTAGGATGACATGCACTTTATAGGAAGTGAAATTCCTATACTACGATCAGTTATACTGTGGTTGTCACACAGTTGTTTCTCTACATAGGACATGGATATAATATCATATTTTCTTGTTACTAGATCTATAGTTTTAGATTTAAATTTGGGAAGCGTCCCAATTTAGGTACTCGACACTATTCTAAAGTGTTTTAGAATGGACGACTCCTGGCATGGTGAAGTACCTGCAGGTGATGGAGTCATCCTCTCTAAAGGTGTCTTACAGACTAAAGGGCAGAGGGATCTACATCATCAGCAAATCACTTGTTGAGGCAATTGAGTTAATCATGAAATGTCAAGTACCACACCAGATCTTGTTTTTGCACTAGCTGCAATAAACATATATTAATCCAATCCTGAAGAAATGTAGGGAAGTAGTTTATGAACATAAATGGATGTTCTAAGGATATGGTAATGGCAACCTCCTTCTGGAGATGGTTATCATTTCAGGCTTCCAAGGTGACCTGGATAACAGAGTGGCTGTCTGAGTTATAGTTTTTCCCTCTTCTGTGGGACAGTATGTTGGACAGCCGGTCCAAGCGGATACTGAGGAAGGCATGGCGCAGTATACTGATTAAGTTCAGTGGAGGATACAGTCTAAGAAATTTACTGGATTTGGAGTTCATTTGTGAACTAGGTCCCATCAGATATCCAGACAAATTCTAAGACAGGTATCGCTCATTTCGGGAGATAGTTTTCTCTGCGAAGTTGAGATATAGAGAGATATAGTGTAACGCATTGAAATTCGTTTAGGTTAATTTCGCGTTAGTTAGTAATGATACGTGTTTTTCATAAAAACCCGTAAATCTTATTTTCCTTTTTAAACTCGAATAAAACTAGTTCTAATTGTGATGAGAAGTGTTTTTATAATTGGTTTTGTTAATTATAATTTAGCTTGCGTTCACCTTAATTAGAAATTTTCCTTAATTACTTTTCCTAAGCTAGGATTTGTGTGGCAAGCATGCACGCTTATCACATTTTTGTGACATAAGTTAAGTGTTAGCATGTAACCTTTTTCCTTTTGTATGGTTCATATATCCCCACCATAAAACCAAGTCAACCCTTAATTTTAAAATTTGAAAATGAAGGATGGGAGGCATGGTTTGGGGTAGGTGAAGTTGGGGCTTGACTTTTTGACCATTATCTCACTCATTTTTCCCTCTCTCCCTCTCATTTCTGCATTCCCTGCAGAGGCAGCAGCAACCACAGCAACATCTTCTTCTTCTTATTCTTTTGCTTCTCTTTTGATCTAAACACAAACCCTACAAAAAATCTCATTTTCCTGCATAAAAACCTTTGGAAAAATGGCTCTTTTGAGGATCTTGGTGGCAAATCAGTGCCTTTGAAGGCAAGGGCTGGAAGTTAGGTTTCCCTAGGGTCTTCTGGAGGTATTAAACTCACTCATATCACTTTAGTTCTTAACTTGTAGTTTATTTAGCTAAAAATCATATTTTTGGTGTATTTTAGTGCTAATGAAGGGAAATTAGTGAAGTTTTTGATACGTAAGAATTTTTATGGCCTGGTTTACTTAATTAAGTGCTTATAATGTTGTTTTAACCAAGTAAATTTCTCAGGTTGCACTAAAACACCATAATGTTTTAGTTTAACGTTAAATTAGCTTTTTAACTAAGTTTTGGGCTCTGTTGTGATCTGCTTGTAATCCGATTGCTCCAAGCAAAAATTGCATTTACTGGAGAATGTAAACAAGATTTAGAAACACACACGAAGCACGGGAGCCCAACTCCCTAGGCTGGCCGCCGGAATAATCATTCTGGCAGCAAATTGCGGCCAGATGGGGGACCTGGGTGTTGGGGTTGGTTCTGTTGGTGTCTGCTACATTTTTAAGGCCTGTGGTATATGCAACTATGTAAAATTCTGCTTATACAAAAATATGGAACCAATTACTCTATTTTCCTATACTTTTAACTTTCGCGACACGTGTGATACGTGTGTGGGTTTGGTGATTTCCTGCGTATCGCGACGTGTCGGGGTAGCTTCAGGCGCGTAATCACACGTTTTAGCATATCGGACACACACGCGTTTAGTTCGCGGCGTGAGTTTCACGTTTGGTTTCGATATCACGTTTTATAGGGTTTTAGCTTATGCTTATTCCTTGTGTAATTCTAGGTTCGCTGGCAAGTACGACGGACGCCGCGAAGAAGGGGAAGCAAATCATCGGCTACACTTAGCACGAGACCACGGTGAGTAGATTTAACATCTACGCGGAAATCGCGCGTATGGAGTTATGCGTCAGGGCTTGATAGGCTATAGTGGCTGCATATTTGCATTCTTATACCTTGGTTTCATACTGTATTTCCTGCTATATATATGTATATGGACTTAGAATTAATAACACACCGCACTGTTACTAACGGTTCATGTTGCACGAGCACTAATCTGCATGTTACACACACACCGTTAGTAATTGCCATGACACTCACACTATAGAATTTCCATGAACAATATATTGTAGCTCACCTCCTATATGATTCGACATGATAATGTTACTTGTGCACATACTCATTTGCATATTCATACTTACGCATATACAATTGTACCTACCTAGATAAGCTGATTTTTGGTAAAACTGGGGACCGCATGATACCTTTTAAAAACTGAATCTACTTAAAGAGCGGTTTCTCCCTTTTACTCATATTATGACTTATGATGAATATATTACATCGCATGGATTTACGCATTGGCTTTGGATTTCATGTGATTTCTGGATTTGAGAACCGTGGTATTTTTCAAGAAAGCATGCATTGTTTTAAAAAACCCGGTTTCTCTTGATATGATATTTTGGTGCGTCCACCACGCGTTTTCTCAGTTCCGAGACGTGTGCTTGAAACCCGATTCGAGGAGTTGGATGATCCGTTTGCGGGTTCGTGGTGGACCCGGTATGGTTTCCCGGGGTGAGAAATGTTTTTCGTCGAGCAGACGATGAGCCTGGCAGGGTTGTTAGTACCTACCGGTGATTGGTTGGACCTGGCGGTTATCCGGAGGATACTGACCAGAGTCGATAGATGGATACGGGATGACCCGTACTGCTGGGGACGAGGGCCGATTCCGCAGACGGAGCCTGTGGGCCGATCCGGACTGACGGAGCCCGATATATGAGGATTTGCGTGTCGATGCTGGACACGATTATTTCATGATATTTTCGAGTGCTGATGTTGGGCATTCACGATTCACAGAGATTTACAGGATTTGAGGGCCGTTGATGGTGACGGCGCTTGAGTTTTATTGGGATTTGGGTGCATTGAGGGACACCGGTTATTTTTCCACGTTGACATTCCGTGTAGATGTTATTTCATCCCATGCTCAGCATTCAATATTATGCATCTCATCTTGTAGTCTTATTACCCGATAGAGTACTTATGCATGATTACTGCACATCCTGCTCATCGCATATAGATGTTATCTGCTGGCATATGTTAGGGTATCGCAGTACGTGCATACTCGTGATTACCTTTATATGTTATTTTCTATTTACGAGTTGGCAACTCACCCCCGTTGTGCCACAGTGTTTGCAGGTTGCCCATCAGAGTAGTCACGGCAGGCTGCAGTTGGATACCACAGTGTCTTGTATCTTTTTGGCTACGGATACCACTGCAGTTGGTGCGTGAGCTGTTTGGTGCTAGGTGGGTTTGTGGTATCCAGTTATTTTCCATTTGTACGCACTTTTGTATCTAGTATTCTCCATCTACTATTTCATGTATTGACTTAGAGACTAGTGTCAGGACGATGATGTATATTATTTGTACTCTGGTGTCGAGCTCGTGTGAGCCGACTTTACTTATGCAGTTTTTATCATTTGTGATGTTTTTCACTTATTACTCATTTCTTCGCTACGGCGTCGTATATTACTCTTGTGGTGATTGTTTCTGCCGTTGGGCGTAATTGCTCCTGTTTGGGATGTTTTATTTTTATTGTATGTCATTTTACTCATATCTTGTCTTGTACCGATTCCGGGGTTAGTTTTTACAAAAGAAATGCTGCCAAAATTTCTAAGATAATATCTTGAACTTTAAAGAAAGTTACTAAACTACTTAAGGTTTTCCAAATGTTTTTAAACAAATGTTTTCAACACTCACTATTTTTAATGGTTTTGATTTCTGGGTTTCGGCTTACTTAGTCGCGTTACGCCTGTAGACGTTACGAGGTTAAGTGCCGGTCACGGGTCGAACTTCGGGTCGTGACATATAGAAAGAAACATTGGGGCGGATCCACTCACTGAGGCTATTTCTCGAACACATTAGTTTCACAAACAGGTTTTGTGAGACTGATTAATAGAGAAGTTGGGTGTTCGGTATCACACGGGCTGTGAGTATGCGATATCGCAATAATTGGCCTTAAGTGCAAGTAGGAGATTGTTGGCTATAGCGCCCTCAAGGCAATTATCATAGTTGCATGTAGGCAATTGTGATGATTGACGGAGGACCTATACCAGTAGAACAGTCTTACTCAAGATGATAGTATGCTATCTGGTTTGTCTTTATCATCATGTATATATTGATAGAGCCCATGGGATTCTTTCTTGACTACCAGCATTATGATGGCGATCATATACGTGGGAGCCGGGGGTCTATAAGCACATCTTTAAATGTCTCTAGTCGTGGGAGTATCGAGACTGGGCATCGATACTCCAGTGTAGACTAGTGTATACATATCCAAACCCTGACGAGGGTCGGTAGCCGGTCTCACCAGCCATTGTTGTCAGTTGTTCACCTAAGATAGTATACAGGTGCTCATTGAGTTATGAGTATACTAGACGGACTCGCCGGGAACATGCTAGTTGGTATTATACCTATTGTCAGATAGCAGTTCCCTGGTGACATGTATACAGGTTAGTCTGTCGACCTGAGATTGTCATTTGTCTCGTGTGAGTTCCCACTGTGCTTTGATTACTACCCTACCACGGCTCAAAGGAGTCGTGCAAACAGGTTTTATTTGGGTACAGTCCCGAGCCACATGGAGGCAGTTAGCGGATTGTCGGGGATTCGTCTCTCCCGGTATTGGGGGTTTAGGTAGCGAGTGTATGGGTGGCCATCACCAGAAGTCCTCGGCCGGGGTATAAGAGAATTATCGATCCAGGATCGATAGTTTCTCAGGTGGTGATGGGTTACATACCGACATGATTTATCGCATTATTAGGGGTCTGACTTTATTCACCCCCTAGACTCGATATACGATACTCTTAGACGAATAGACCGGACTATACAGATATTGTCACTATCAGGCTCAGTAGGGGTTCAGGATGAGTTTGCTCGTCGGCCTCCCTTTTGCTCAATAACTGGGTAGCCGTTACGTATAGCTAGCGTCGCTGATGTGCTTGTGGTTAAACCCACTGCCAGCATATTGACGAGTCTTTAGAGTCCCACACAGAGGGTTTTCACGGTTCAGGCGATATGGTGTAGATGACGTATGTTGGTACATACAAGTGTCCGATTAAATATGTGTATAGGATGCACTGACTTTAATCGGACGGTTAGTAATACTAGCGGCTTAGGATTAAGCCGGATTATTAAATCAGGTTTTGATTTAATAATTTATATATGTATTTATATTCTAGTATTATTGTTCACTATTCATTTTCTCTCATGGCTATTCATATTTTTGTACGAATGCGCATATATGTATTTCGATACGTATACCGGGTTGCATTCCGTATTTATACGGAATTGTTTCTAGAAGATGTGACATCCCATTATTTGATTTTCCTTTTTAGAAAATCATTTAGGGAAATGAGGTGGAGGGGGGTGAGATGGCATGGACATAGCTTGAGGCATGTAGAGAGGTATGGGCATTGTTTTGTTTATTTGGAAAATGGGAAAAGATATTTTTTTGTATGCATGGTTGGATGAGAGAGAGAGTGAGGGGGCAGCCACTTAGGCTTGGAACCTTGCTTATTTTCATTTCACTACTTGATTTCTACACTCTCTCACTCTCATTCTCACATCATGAAAACACTTAGCTATTTTCTCTAGTTGCTCATGCTATTGTTCTTCTTCACCTCTTCTTCATTTTCTATGGTTGCTCTTGGAGCATTTTCATGAGAGAAGAACATTAGTGAGATAATCCTACACCTCCACTCTCCATTGTTACCAACCTTGGAGCGTCGGTTGCCTCGTTTTAGCAAGGCTGAAGCTTGCGCCGTTTCCCTCAGGTGGATCATCGTAGATGGAGAAAGACCGGCAACCAAACTTGATCAACGACCACTTGGAGCTTGGAATGAAGACCGAAGGACATGGATCAACTCGGTATAACCATTCTAACCTTTTTTACATGCTTGCTAGTCTAGGGTTTAGGGTAGATCCGGGCATCGGGTAATGGTAGCGTCAGTTCAGTAAATTTTTGTTCCGCATTTGGCCACGTTTTGATGGCCGGGGCACTGCCGTAACCCTACAGAAGTGTCCCAAATCCAGGTACATTAACGCCATACTAAATGGGTTTAGTATGGAGGATTCTAAGCATGGTGGTTTGCACACTTACTAAGGAATCACTCTCTCCAAAAAGATGTCTTCCAAGACTGATTTGGAGAGAGCACGCGTGCAAGGGATACCCTATGCTTCGGAAATAGGCACTATCATGTATGCGATGTTATGTACAAGACTAGATGTAGCTAACTCACTAGGTGTAGTGATCTGGAATCAATCGGATCTTGGGAGAATCACTGGACAGCTGTGAAGGACATTCTTAAGTACTTGAGAAGCACTAAATGAATATTCTTGGTTCGAGCTTCCAGAGTGATAAGGTTGATTGAAAGTCAGTCGCAGGCATTGTCTTTACCCTCAGTGCAGGGACGGTATGTTGGAAGAGTTCCAAGCTAGATACCGAGGCATACTGACGATAAAGGCTAGATACATCGCTACCAACGATGCTGCTGAAGTGGTTGTCTGGAAATTTCTTGTTCATGAGATGAACATGGTTCCTACCATTGAGTGTCCAATAACTGTTATTGTGACAACAATGGAGTTGTGGCTTTGGCCTAGGAACACCGGTCCTATCAGCGTTCCAGACATATTCTGAGGACAGTATCACCTGATCAGGGAGATAGTTGATCTCCAGGGCATCGATGTAAGGAGAGTAGACGCGATGGAAAACACGGCGGATCCACTCACAAAGGCCTTTCCCTAGAAAGTTCTATAGGACGTTGAGTATGAGATACTGCAACAAATGGCCTTAGTGCAAGTGGGAGATTGTTAGTTATTTGTATGCCCTAGAGGCCATTACTGTACATATAATGTATATTGTAGTATTTGATTGGACATATATAGGGAGGACTTTCTTGCTCGACATGATAGTATGCTATCTGGTTGCTCTTTATCTTAACATGTACACTTATTGTCTCTCTATTACATGTTGATAAAACCCTTAGGATGAGTACTTGACTACCAGGATTATAATGCGGATCATACTAGTGGGGCAGAGGTAGTCGGCAAGTACATCCTTCAAATATTCCTAGTTATGGGAGTATCGAGACAGGGCATCGATACTCCAGAGTACACTAGAGTATGCGCTTCTCGACCTATGTGATGGGCGATGGATGATCCCATATCCATTGGTGTTTGACATCAGAGAAGGTATACGGGTGCTCAGTGGAGACTGGGTACACTGAACGGACTCGGTGAGAACTCCTAGATGGTATTATACCTATCGTCAGATAGCAGTTCTCTGGTGACATTGGTACAGGTTAGTCTGTCGACCCAAGATCGTCATAGAGTCTTGTGTGATTCCCACTGTGCTTTGATTTCCACCATACCACGGTCAAGAGATCGTGCAAAAAGGTGGTTTTTGGGTACAGTCCCGAGTCACATGGAGGCAATGAGCGATAGGAGGGGATTCGTCTTTCCCGGTATTGGGGGTTGATGTTGCGCTATGCTCGATTGGCCATAACAGGAAATCCCTGGCCACGGTTGCTGAGATCTACTGGTAAGTGTTATCAGTAGTTTCTCGAACCGTTATGGACCTTGCATCGGCATGGCCTATCAGGCTATTGGGGTCTGACGTTATACCACCCCCAGGCTGTGATATGCGACATATCTGACGAAGAGAACGGACTTTACGGTAGTGTTACTGATTGGATTTGCAGGAGAATAGGCAGGCTTACTTGTTGATCTTCTGATCGCTCAATAGCCGGGTGGCCGTTACATTTAGCAGACCGCTTGTGGCTTGTGGGTGTTTGATATGATCATCACCTACTGTCGGCGTATTGACGAGTCTTTAGAGTCATACACAGAGGTTTCCTAGTTCATGCAAAACGAAGTAGGAGCACATATGTGATATGTGCAGGACCGATATTAATACGTGTATATGATACAGTATTCTAATCTTGCCATATGTGATATCGGCCGGGTATATGTGATATAGCCGGGTTATCGAATCAAGTGTTGATTCGGTAAGTTGATACATATGATATTAGTCAGTTATATGTGATATAGCCGGATTATTAAATCAAGTGTTGATTTAATAATTTAATGTATAAATATATATTTGATATATTAAATTACATTAACTAATATTAGCTCACTTAACCATTTCTTTTTCTCACTTATGCATACATGATATATATGTGATATATATATTAATGTATCATGCTAGGTTATATATGCAACTTGTGTGTATGAGACTTACACCATGACCATGATAATGTTTAGGGTTCTATTTATTTTGGTAATTCAAATTTGTGTGGAATTTAGTCATGGTTGGAGGCTTGGAGAAGCTCATCACAACCATTGACTTAGTCCACCAAATTTGTTTTACTTAAAGATATTTTTAAACCTAACCATAATCACTTAGCCATGGTTTATTCTCTACATGGGTTAGTGTATAACACTAAATCACCATGGTTGCAATTCTAACCTCATGAATTTTCATTCTCTCTTCATCACTTCATCTTCTTCTTCATTGAGAAAAAGCTTGCTAGCTTTTCTCAAGGTAAGAAAATATTGTGAGAAAAATAAATCTAAAATGAGCCCATTTCCTACTTCATCATCCTCTACTATTAGCCATTTAGTTTAGGGTGTTTCTTCATAAAACCTTGATTTAGTGAAGATGTAGCATGAGCTTGAGTCTGCTCGACGTAGATCATCTTCGGTTTCGAAGACTTTGAGCAAGTTTGCATCTTTCATCTTGTGAAGCCTCTCAAGAGTTCGAGAGATCATTACTAGCAGCGAAGGGACTTCTACACGGAGCATTTGAAGTGAAGGACCGGTCTACAAAGGTTTTATTCCTCATTCACTTAGTTGTTAAGATATTAACATTGCTTGTTTGTTTAAATTTCTAGTTAAGATTCTAGGGTTAAGGTTCTTTAGTTCGGTAAAAATTTGAAAATGGCATGGACGATGCCTCCCGAAACCTTGCTGCCCTGCTAAATAACCCTACAGTGCATGCTCCATGGAGGCTGCGACGACTCAGTTTTATTCCTTAGGGTAGCGGTGTGTACTCCCAGAAGGTTTCAGCTTATGTCTGTATAAAATTGGTGGTTGTAGCTTGATTGTTCACCAACACACTCTTGGACAACTCGATCTCTACAGTCTTGTACTGCTTATCGTCCCAGTCTTTGAAAATATAGCAATCCTCGATCGCATGGCTCACTACTTGGTGGTACAGGCAATATAGAGGATTGTCGGTCATTTTTTCTTCGTGAGGTCTTTTCGACTCTAGAAATTGTAGACCGTTGTTCAAGGCATCTTTGAATATCTTGCGGACCTTGTCCCTTCTGAAAGAGTAAACCTTATTCTTTTTCTCCTCTAGGGAAGTCCCTTCTCCTCCCAGCACTGGTTTTCGAGACCGGTTGGTTTTGGATTCGCTTGCCTTTCGCCTACCTTCATTGTCAGACGCATTGAAGACATTGGTATTGCTGGAATTCCCGCTTTTATGGTTGCCATCCCTCTTGCTCTTCCAAGTCTTGTCTCTCTGAGGGTCCGGGGTAGACTCTTGCTTCGAGTGTTCCAGCATTTGGACTTTCTTGGTTAGCTCCTGAAACGTCTTGAAACCTGATGTACACAAGAATGGTACCATCCAATTACTGAGGTTCCCAATAAGGAGGCTGACGGACTGGTCCTGCTCTAGTGGCGGTTCGCACTGGACAGTGAGATTGCGCCAACAGGCAATAAAGTCTGTCTTGCTTTCCTTTTCCCCAGCTTAGTTCTCACGAGGTCAGCAATGGAGATTTTGTCACTAACACTCATGGATCTTTTCCAAAACAGAGACTCCATTTGGGTGAAAGTAGTGACGGACCCATCTTGTATACTTGCGTACCAGTCGAAAGTGACACCAGTCAGGCTGTTGATAAACTGATGAAGAAGGAGCACATAATTGCCCCATGTATTTCTGAACGACGCTTTAAAGTGGGCGACGTATTGATTCGCATTTTCCGTCCCGTCTAATCTTTCGAACTTAGGAATGACGTAGCCACTGGGGAACTCGATCAGATTGTACTGTGCGGGATATGGCCTCCCACTACTGCCAATGTCCTTCTGAGCCTTGGCCTTGACCACCAATATTTCAACCTTGCTGGTGACCAAGTCCGTTATCTAATCTTGTTTTAGCAGGATGGTGCCATCTTGAGCCAAGGCGTCCCAAGAAGCGAACTGTGGCCGGCTTTCGTGAGGCTCGCCCAAACATGGACCCGAGAGGACAGGCATTGGTTGCTTCGAGTCGTTATCACTCGGCTCATAAGTAGAGACATGTGCTTAATTGGAAGGCACCCGAGCAAATTGTGCCATGAGCTGCATCACAATATTCATCAGGTCATCAATTTTGGAGTATAGCTTGGCCATCTCCATATCTTTGCTTCGAAGTTGTTTTCAGAGCGCTTGGGGGACTTCCAGTTCTGCATTCCGAGGGCGAAAGGTCGGCTCTTCTTCGCTGTGCAAGCTTTATTCCACTTGGACTGAGGGGCCCTTCTTCATAACAGCCTATTCGAGAGGATTTTCATCATCCTATAGAGGAGGCTGATCTTGGGAAGAGACAGCCACATTCAAACCAGATTAGGCTTGGGATGTAGTAGCCCCATCCTTGCTTTTCCTATGAAGGTTGTCACTTGGTGCGTACTCGCCATGTAGACCGTGTGGACAACATAGCTGGCCATCCTTTTGCTTCTGGCGGCTGGTTTTGCGGACCGCTGTCGTGGCCCTACTGCTTTGGGAAAGGACAATCAACTGAAGACGGTCGGCCTAACAGGGTTATCGAATAGTGCTAGTGCTTCTTTTTGGGCCTTGCCCCGCTGCTTTCGCGCTGCACGAAGTGCTTGGTAAATGCTTGAATAGATGGTGTCAGGTTTTCTATGTTGGGGTTTAGACACGTCTTTTTATAGCATCATTCGGACTACCGTCTTCTTAATCTTCGCAATCATAGCATTTTTTTGAACCCACTTCAGGGGTTCGAAGGAGTTGCCAACTTTTACGGCTGACTCGACTGTCGTCGTGGGGTAACCCTGTCCTTAGAACTTCATAAGATTCCACCTGGCCGGAGTCCTGGCCCTTTTGTTAGCTCTATATCTGAGTCTCTTCTGTCTCGACTTTTCTGTTTTGAGCACTTGGCAGGCTTCGGCCCTTTGGGAAGACACCGTAGATCGAATGACAGAGAGTCCAGAGAAGACGCCTGCTCGCGCGATTGTCAAGGGCACCGTCTGAGCTTGCTGGAGATGCTTTGTGGCTCCATTAGTGTTAACGGCCTTGCCCCGAGTCGGGATAGTGGAGAGCCGTTCGGATACGGATTTTCATTTAGGGTGGGATGCTTTGGCGATCACAACGTTCGGCCCTTTCCCCTTGAGGTGGGTTTGGCCGCTTAGTTTGCCAGGACCTCCGCCAGATGAGCGCTTTCGGCAGGGTAGATTATGACGGAACCAAATTGATGGGGTGGCTCCTCCCATTGCCGGCTGAGACTTGCAGGGAGAACTGCGTGGGCATTGATCTTGACCACGTAGGGAATCAGAGTCGCATTAAAAACAAAGCTCGTCTTGGGAGACAAGATTGATGAGTTCGAGATTATGACTGAAAGTTGTTAACCTATAGACAAAACAAAAAAATATGACTTTAGTATAGACAATCGATATATATGTTGATTGAGTTCACATGAACGTTTAATCCAAAATATGGGAGGAGAGGAAACGTCCCACCGGGCATGCCAGAGTCTGTAGGGTGTTTTTCGTCACCCCATTGAGATGGGAAATATGCGTCGCTTGTCAGGCGTATTACAGATTCCCCCTTCCTAGAGTAGGCTGGGCTTTATTGATTGTAGGGATCCAAATCTCGGACAACCGCGGTCTAAACTGCTGTTAATTATCCCTCGCTTTTGGAGCGAGATAACCTCCGATTGATGGATAAAACTGGCCATGCGAACTCAATGTGCAGTGTGCGTGTGTTGTGTTTTGAAGGTGACTTAGACGTATCTGGGGCCTCGCAGAGTTTACGGGGGTCCCGACACCCGGATAGAGGGCTAGGGTCAACGGGGATAGCATCCCCCTTGCGAGGTGCGGGACAGCGCCCCGTTAGAAATTTTTTCTAACGGGGGGCATGTTTTGAGTGTGGAGCGTAAGGGGAAAAGAGGGGTGAGGAGCGGCTTAAGGATGCGTGCGTAGTGCATGGGCGCTAGGTGCCCGCGGGTTACGTGCCCTGCGTGTGTGTGCTGGACGCCAGCGGGGCACGTGAGTCGCACGCGACCGTTGGGCGCCAGCGGGTCACGTGCGCGACACGCGACCGCTAGAAACACCAGCGAAGAAAGGGGCTTAGCCCCTGAGCTGGGAGATGAACTCTCGAGGGGCTTTGGAGTTGAACTCCTAAATAGTAATTAGGTATAGATTTGGAGTTAAACTCCAAAAAGATCTGGATTTGGAGTTAAACTCCTAAAAGATCTGAATTTGGAGCTAAACTCCTTTGAGAATTTGGGTCTTGGAGTTGAACTCCTAAAAAATCTTCGGAGATGGTTAAAGGGGACACCTTTCATTTCTCTTGAGCCTTGGATCCTCCCAAAGTAGGATTTTTGGAGGTGGGGCTTCTTCCTCCTCCTCTCTTTTTGCTGGATCTTAGGGGGGAAAGGGAGGTGGGGTTAAAAAAATCTCCCTTTTAGGGATTTGATGGGAGATCTGAACTCACCTTCAAGGCTTTTATGGTGAAACTTTATTTAGTTTTGAGAAAAAGATAGCTAAACTCTTGATTTAATTGGAAATGAAGATGTAGAGGAAAAAAACTTAACAAAGAGAAGATGAAGGCACAGACCCTAGAATTTTTAAGAGAATCAAAGTTGTTATTGATTTTCACATCTTGTTTGCTTTTTATAAGCTACATACTTTACATATGGCCCCTTGGGCTTTTCTAAATGGCACTTGTGGCGCCCCATTCTTCATATGCTTATTTCTTTTTGCACATAAGCCATGGGGCTTACAAAATTTTGGATTTTTGCCCATTTTTCATACATTTATTTTAAAAAATTATATTAAACTAATTTATAGCTTCATTCTTTTTGTCATGGGGCTGGCCCGTTCCATGCTCAGTCTTGGGCCTACTTGGCTTAGGCTTGGGCCCGCTTGCTTAGGCTCAAGCCTGTTTGGCTTAGGGTCGACTTTCATTTTGACTTGGTCAATCGGGATGTAATTTTTGATCCCAACACACACCACGGAAGAGGTGTTGCTAATAAGGTTACCAAATACGATATGAAAGAAAAAAAGGAAATTATGCAATGGGTAGGTGGGAAGCCTGTAGGTCCGGGTATATAGGCTACCCATTTCAATGGGTATACTGGTATTCTTGTCCGCAATACAGACTTCTTGAAATTAGGATTCACGTTCGTAGATAATGTTGGATATGTATGCATAGAGGACATTATTGGATATGTATACATGTGGATGCTGAGGATATGTATGTACAGGACGATCTTGCTCAGTTATATAGTATATTATTTCAGTTGTCTTTATCAGGATATGTGTATTTATTTTTATTGATGCTTTATCCAGCTTGCACATATTGATAAAGACTTGATATAGTAGTATACTATTATGGTGACTTTATCTTAACATGGCATATGTTATACACGTTATTACATATTGTGGTTACATATTGATAAAGCCCGTAGGATCTTGCTTGACTACCTGCGTTGTGATGGAGATCATACTTGTGGGAGCTGGGTAGTCTATAAGCACATCCTTAAATTTCCCAAGTCTCAGGAGTATCGAGATCGGGCATCGATACTCCATAGTAGACTTGCATGTACGTTTTTAAACCCCGACAAGGGGCGGTGGTTGGTCCCACAACCATTGGTGTGATCACCTAAGATTGTATACGGGTGGTCACTAGGGGTGAGTACACTGGACGGACTCGCTGAGAACCTTTAGATGGTAATATACCTATCGTCAGATAGCGGTTCCCTTATGACATGTGTACAGGTTAGTCTTTGGACCTGAGATCGTCATTTGTGTCGTTTGAGTTTCCACTGTGCTTTGATCACTACCCTACCACAGCTCTATTGAGTCGTGCAAACAGGTTTTGGTTGGGTATAGTCCTATAACACCATAGAATGCGATTGGTGTTAATTAAACAATAATGCGGGTTTTTAATAAAAAGTTAACCAAAATAGTTTTCACATATTTTATTAAAATTAATTAATATTTTATTATATTATTTTTTAAGCTTGCACACACTTATGCATGTTAACCTAGGGTTAAGATGTGTTAACCATAAATTGCAGCATGGCACCTTAACCCTCATGCTATTATGTTATATGTATTTATTTAATTGTTTAGTTTTTAAACAAAAAAGGGTTTTTGTTTTAAATTGTTGATGAAAAGTGGAGGGTTGAATCTTGAGGAAATGATGAGGCATGGGGAGCATTTATTGAAGAGAGAGAAAGGGCATGGCTAATCTCACCCTCACCCTCTCACTCTCTCATTCATCACCTCACACTCCCAATTCATTTCCTCCTCACTCTCTCTCATTCTCAATTATTTTCTCCTTCTCCTCTCCTTCAACTGAAAGTAAACTTCTCCATCACAAAACCAAGCCTAATCTTTTTCAAACCTCATTAAACCCCTCACAAAGTCAAGTTAAGTCTCTTGAAATGACTTGGAGCTTAGAAAACTAAGGTTTTCGAGCAAGTTTGGTGAGGTAGTGATCACTAACTGTTAACTTGGCTTTAAAGATGTTGTGTTGCTTATTAGTTTCTGTTTAAACCTTAAAGTTTTTAGTTTTGAGCAAAATATCGTGTTTTGGTTAAGTTTTGTGTCTCGGGCGAATCTGCTATCGAACCAGGTTTTGTTTGAGAAGTTGCCATCACAGAGACCTAGTTTGGAGACCTAGAAGCTACCCTAAAAACCTGAGCCTTCCCCCTTCTTACTTGGCCGCAAATATATTGGTTCTGGCCGCAAATTGAGGCCAGATTGGGGACTGGGGTCTCGTGTCTTGGTCGTGGGGTCTCTGGGATTGTTTGTAGTCTCATAGAACTTGCAACATTCACTAATTCTTTGTGTGGAAAAATCTAGGACCGTTTAGCTAGAATTCAAGCGTTTCGGCAACGTGCGATGCGGATTTATCTGATATTTTTTTAAGTGTTTCTTACGTTTAGTAGCCGTAAGGTTGGTCTAGGATGTTGTTGCACGCGTTTAGCCCGCTAAGCGAACACTTGAGAGCTTGTGGGAGTCGGTTTGTTTGTTGTCGTTGTTGCGTGTGTTATCGGAAGGTTTCTAATTTGCACTTGTCATGTTGTCGTGTGATATAGGATCGATTTCGGGGACTTCAGATGCTACAAGGAAAGGAAAGCGGGTGGTTGGATTTACCTAGCTTGAGATCATCGGTGAGTGGATTTAATATCTACAGGGGAATCGCCCGTATGGCGTTATGCGTCGAGTGTTAGATTCAATGATATAACTATTGTTTATGTGTATATATGTATATCGATTGTGCATAAGTACCATTGTTGCACATCCCATTTCCTGTTGTATTTGGACCTAGTATTAATGAGACACAGCACAATTACTAACGGTTCATGTTGCACGAGCACCAAATTGTATGCCACACACATACCGTTAGTAAGTGCCATGACACGCACACTATAGAAATTACCATGGATAACTTATTGTACTGCTTTCTTTATCAATTATAGTTAGATGTTAAATATTGTTCTATTGCGTATATGAATTGCATCATACATACATGCATATTGTAAGTGCACGGCAGCGCCCCGGCCGTCTGAACGAGGCCAAAATGCGGAATCAAAAACTTTTCTATAAACTAGAACCGTCGCTACCGCGGACTTTGAAACCCGGATCGGGCCATTAACCTACTCCTAGCTAACTAAAGAAGGGGTAGGGAGATATACCGAGCGATCCGTGTCCTTCGGTCTTCTCGTCATCATCCCGATCTCCTCGCGGAATCTTCGGTCTTCATCTCCTCGTCGGAAGGGTACCACATCGCCGGGTTCTTTTACGGGCTCCCACCTCTGGATCGAGGCAACTCGGGCATGAAGTTGGCGAGTCGACGTGTCCAAGAATGCTGTAGGCTGGGTGTAGAATGGTTTTGTCTCATGGGGTTAATGAGGTTGCCATTTGGAAGTGGAGAAAAGAGATGTGAACTTTTGTAGATGAAGTAGGGAATTTTGCAAGCATGAAGAGAACAAAATCCCACACCCAAAAAAAGTGACAGCCCCCATCTCTAGTTGTAGCCGGCCCCAAGCAAGAAGCAAAAAAGAGAAGAAGGAGTGGGCAATCATGCAAGAAAGAGAAAAGGTGATGATGAAAAAAATGATCACAACCAAGTCTTTCCTTCCATCAACCATCTCATCACAAAGTCCAGTAATGATGAACATAGAAGTCAAATGATGGTGGAACCATCATGAAGCAACAACTAACAAGAAACACCCTCCAAATTGCTAATTTGCACATTTGCAAATTAGACCATCCACACCAATTTTCAGCCAAAAAAAGAAACAATGGAAAATGGCCGAAACGGAATGCAAACTGGCAACTTCAAAAAACCGATCTCGTAATAAATTACAGGAAAACCCCGCGACTGTATATACATACCCGCATTTGTATTCCGACCGAATACAAATGCAATGAGACAAAGGAGACAAAATCTACACTGTATAATACTAGGATCCGGCTTAAACCAAAGCCCGCTAGTATTATCCGTTCGATTATGATCCGTGCAATACCGCACGTATAAGATCGAACCCTGCCATATATCCATACGACCTCTACAGCATTTCGCCCAAAACTTGAGAAACTGTCTGTGGAGGACTCTAAAGACTCGTCAATACTTTGGCTGTGGATTTAACCATTAGCACGTCAGAGGTATTAGCCGTACGTAACGGGCTACCAGGTATTGACCAAAAGGGAGGTCAATGAGCGAACTCATCCTGACACCCTACTGAGCCTGTCAGAGACAATATCCGTACAGTCCGGTCCGTTCGTCTATGAGCATCGCATGGCGGGCCTAGGGGGTTGGTAAAAGTCAGACCCCCAAAAGCGGTACAAGTCGTGTCGGAGTGTAGCCCAGAACACCCTGAGATAATACTGGAATACCTACCGGTAAATTCCTGCCTTCGCCAAGGACTTCGTGTAATGGCTCTCCTAGACATAGCGCGACCTCACCCCCAATACCGGGAGAGACGAACCCCTGATGATCCGCTCACTGCCTCCATGTGGCTCGGGACTGTACCTAACTAAAACCTGTTTGCACGACTCCTTTGAGCCGTGGTAGGGTAGTAATCAAAATACAGTGGTAACTCACATGAGACAAATGACGATCTCAGGTTGATGAACTAACTTGTACACATGTCACCAGGGAACTGCTATCTGACGTATGGTATAAGACCAACTAGCACGTTCCCGGCGAGTCCTGTCCGGTGTACTCATAACCCAATGAGCACCTGTATACATCTTAGGTGAACCAACTGACACCAGTGGCTTGTGAGACCGGCCACCGCCCCTCGTCGGGGTCTCGACTGTATACACTAGTCTACTCTAGAGTATCGATGCCCTGTCTCGAAACTCCCTCGACTAGGGGCCTTTTAAGGATGTGCTTATAGACCCCAGCTCCCACATATATGATCGCCCTCATACTGCTGGCAGTCAAGCAAGAATCCTAAGGGTTCTATCAACGTGCAATAGTGACCTGTAAGGTCACGTGAAACAGTACACGATGATAAAGATAAACCAGATAGCATACTATCATCTTGAGTAAGACTGTCCTACCGGCATAGGTCCTCTCTCAATCATTGCAATCACGTGCCTGTGATCCAATAATTGACTCTGAGGGCATTATACCCAACAATCTCCCACTTGCACTAAAGGCTAATTATTGCGATGTCGCATACTCACAGCCCGTGTGATACTGAACACCCAACTCCTCTACTAATCAGTCTCACAAAACCTGTTTGCGAAACTAATGCGTTCAAGGAATAGCCTCAGTGAGCGGATTCGCCCTAATGTTTCTTTCTATGTCTCTCTTTATCTCAAGTTCGCGGAGAAAGCCATCTCCCGAAATGAGCAATACCTGTCTTAGAATATGTCTGGATATCTGATGGGACCTAGTTCATAAATGAACTCCAAATCCAAACTTCTCAAACTGTATCGTCAACTGAACTTAATCAGTATCCTGCGTAATGCCTCCCTCAGTATCCGCTTGGATCACCTGTCCAAAACACTGCCCCTCGTCAGAAGGAAAACTATGACTGTGATAGTCACTCTGTCATCCAGGTCACCTTGGAAGCCTGGAATGATAATTCTCTCCCGAAGGAGGATGTCGTTATCATTTCCCCAGAACATCAACTTATGTTCTAAAACTGCTTCCGATCGTTTCTCCAAGATAGGATCAATATCAACTTATTGCATCTACTGCAAAAATATCTGGTATGGTACTTGACATCTCATGATCAACTCAATTACCTAAGCAAGTGATCTGCCGATCATGCACATCCCTCTCCCCTTTAGTCTATAAGACACCTTTAGAGAGGGTGACTCCATCACTTGCTGGTACACTACCGTGCCTGGAGTCGTCCATTCTAAAACACCTTTAGAATGCTGTCTAACTACCCTGATTGGGACACTTCCTAAATCTAGATCTAAAACCATAGATCTAGTAACCAGAATATGTGATATAATATCCAAGTCCCATGTGGAGAAACCACTGTGTGACAACCAAAATATAACCGATCATAGTATAGGAACTTCACTTCCTACTCTGTGTATGTCATCCAAATACCAGGACATCACACCCTACTACCATCTTAACAGATCCATCACCTATTCTGATGAAGTCAAACCTATGACTGTCATATCAGAAATAGATGATCTATCTCCGCTACATCTGCTTTAGTCTATAAATAGACATAAGCTACCTTTCCACCAATGCTTCCGCTGCTCCCACTGACTACGACAACCCTCTGGCAGAGTCATATCACGTATGCTTCTAAAGCTAGTTCAGAACGACGCTATACTCATCCTCCTGCCGGGTCTCATAGTCTGGAACAACAACAATGGCAAGTCTGGGTAAACAAGAACCTCCCTGTCACCGTCTTTGAGCATACCGAAGTACCTCTCGAGTGCCTGAGGTTACCCACCATATCTGCGGAGTGGCCAATGGAATGTCAAACCAGATTGAATCTTTAGGTTCTTATCAAATTTTCAGTAATCGTTTGCGGTTCTGGAATCACTTCCAGTTCTACCACACTCCCACTTCTGTTTTCTGAAAAAATCCATTTTACTTAAAACTGTGGCGAGTCAAGAACAATATCACTATTGATCTTCCAGATGGTAGAAAGCCAACCCTCGTCATAGCCTGGGTCAACCTACAAACAGCCATTAAAGAAACGTGCCTTGAGTTATCCAGAGTCTGGTTTTAAGCATAAGCCGGACAACTCCCCGTACCTTAACAATGTCAAGAAATGAACTGATCTATATCCAATACAGAAACAGAGGCACTGATTTAATTGAACCAGATTCAAATCATGCAGCTGTCTCCAGTGCATGTCAACTAAATGGAAAGAGGCCGATCAGCGTTACTCAACTTAGGAATGCTTCCAATTATGAGTAACCTGAAAGAGAAGCAAGTTCTCTTAATCATTACTATCAACTGAATACTATACACAAGTATCTACATCTTCGATCATCCTGAAGAATTCCGATACTTGCAACACCTGGTTCTCTACTTTATCCACATACCTATAACTTCTCATAACTTGGACCCTGTGTTTCTACAAAACACCTGTCTAAAAACTGGAGAAGTCATAAGTAAACCGAATATAGTACGAGAACAAACCCCTCTGTCCTCATGGACGCTGGACAACATACAATACTCTGTATAAGTCCCTTAGCTCTAATAACTCATTCCCTGTGTGTCGTAGGTTGAAAACTGTACCTATGGTTAAGAAAAATTACACCGCTGTTTAATGCTCCTTACCTAACCATCCACTGATATAAGTAAATGTCATGGACATAATTTCAAAAAGGTATATCTCACTCTTTAAAAATAGACGTACAGATGTATCAATTTAAAATTGTTGCATAACAGCGGATATTCAAAACCAAATATTTGCCGTCCGGCAAACAACCCAGGCGACTTCCTCAAATATCACTGATTACAACGAATTCCGATATAAATCACCTAATTCCTAATAACTTACTCCCACTCATCATCTGTAAAACCATACAAATGTGAGAATCATACTTGGTAAATACATACCCTGGAGTAAGGACTAATTGGGAAATCAGTTTTCTTTTAACAATACACAGTGAAACTGAAACATTGAAATGTTTCGATGGGGTATCCTGGTATTCCTAGTAATGCCTCTTCCATTATCAGATTCACAACTGTAACCGTATATTTCTATGCCATCTCTCCACATCCCTTCATATGTCTTTAGTCATTACTTTCTGTACACCCTCTTAGGCTAAATGGTTTTCTTCCTTCCCTACCTTTCAGCACCAGCCTATGGTTTGGAAGAAGACTATCCAATAAGCATAATGGGTGTGTTGTCCTAATCTTAGGAGCACTCGCAATCCGAGAGAAGGTAAAGATAAAAGACAACTGAATAAACCTTATTCCTATTTCTCCTGAACCAGAATCCATCCCCGAACTGGAACAAGTTCCTTTCGAGTTCGTATATAACCATACGATGGAGTATCCAAATAACTGTGGATCTTCGTAGTGATACGGAGTGTTCTAGAGAAATACAAAGGTGATGTAGGATTGGCGAAGAAATACTTGGTTTGGTTGTGAATAACAGTCGCAGTTTACTTTGCCCTCTTACTAATCCCTTTATCTGTCTTTACTTAATACCTTCTGTACACCATTTAGGCTAAATGGTTTTCTTCATTCCCTACCGTTCAGCACCAGCCTATGGTTTGGAAGAAGACTATCCAATAAGCGTAATAGGTGTGCTGTCTAATCCAAGGAACACTCACAACCTGAGAGAAGGTAAAAGGAAAAGACAACTGAATAGTCCTATTCGTTTTCTCCAGAACCGAAAACCATCCTTGAATAAATTCCTTCGAGTTCGTATATAACCATACGATGGTTTTATCCAATGGAAGTGGGCGTTCGTAATAATATGGGGTGTCCTGGAAAAAAGGGTAAGAGTGGGAGTGGCAATGAGGTATGCAACTCTGACAATCCAAAAGCCAGTGTTTAAGAAGGTTCGGTCAACTTGGTCACTGAATCATATTCTAGGGTCGGGCCATGGTCGCTGCCAAAGAGAGAGAGAAAAGAAACACTCAGCGTGCATTCTCACCTAGATCAGAATGGTTATCACTTTATCTAATCAGGAAACCTCCCACTGTAACGTCAAATTCTCCTCCAAACCTGAAAGAAGAATTAGTCGGGATCACCCGAGGAGTAAACCAACTCATCAGTGGGAATCGGGATCCAACTATCATCGCATGATAACGTGATGGAATCCACTCACGTTATCACACTCCAGAAGGTATGCGCATATCTGGCAAGTTTCAGTTTCTTTAGAAACTCCCGATGTGATTTTTACCCCATGCTTTTATGACCTTGACGAAGGTCAACAAATCATAAGTCACATGTCAAGTTCTACCCGTCATTGTCCAGGTTAATTTGAACCCACCCGTACAAGCCCTTGAAGAAGGTCAACAAGGCAATACGACCGTCCCAAACCAACGCATCTATCTATGCAGCAGAAAGGTAACAAGCAACTACCATTCACTATGCCTTGACGAAGGTCAACAAACATAGCATGAATACTACGTTCTACCCATCTGAAATGACGGAGGGATATGAATGGTTTTTGGCGAAAAACCTTTAACGTAATGAACTTGATATCGTTGAAGGAACCGGATAGCTTTTTATAAAAATATAGTGACGAAAACCTTTGCTAAAGAGGTCACTCACAGTGAAGGGATCTCGGCTCTTTTCCCGTAGAATGAGGTGCAGGATATTACAACTGAATACCACGATGCAAAGCAAAAGGCAATCGGCTATAGTGAAGTTATTACCCTGACGCAAACTTCTGTCCAAGGGGTCACTCCCGGTGAAGGGATCTCGGCCTTTGCCTCGTCGACTGAGGTGCTGGATATTCATAACCGAATACCACTGTGCAAAAAAAAGAGAACATCATTGCAATAACAGCTTTTTGAAAATAGTTCCAACAACATCAGAATATGTTTGTTTAGCTTGCATTGATCCGAATCAACGCAGTCCCATCAATTGATCACGCCAATAAAGAACGAAAATAATGATGTACGTATATGCCATCCGCATTCGCCACTGGGTCCCGTCATCACCCGTTAGGTTACTTAACTAACGACAGAGCGGGGACTGGACTAGCGCGGATGCAAAACATATACAACATCTACTAGTATATATATCAATATATAATATTCGCTCAAGGCGTGATAAAATGCAACATCACAGAAATGTAATAAGCATCATAGAACAGTACAGATATCAGGAATCCCCGGGTTTCATAGAGACTCTACTGAAACCCGACGTTCCCCTGGTCGTGTGGATAGCATATGCAATGAAATCCTAGACCCCTATGGGCGCGGCAAGTTACCCGCCAAAACATGAAGCGAGGCAGCCTCCTTCAACTACGTGAATGGACCACCCAGCACTCCACGGAATCCGGTAACTTGAGCACCCCTCCTTGGGTCAATCTGTACCCCCTACGAGTGCGGCGAATAGCCCGCCAATTCTAGAGTGAGGCCCCCTCCCTCTCAACGCCATGAGATGCGGGCCCGTTGCCCTCTAGAACCCGGCTACCCGTGCATCCCTCCGTGGGGTAATCCTAGTACAGAAAGTAAAATATACATAAACGGGTACATCGACCTCAGCCCGGTTGTGCCCCAAAAGAATAATATACAAACAGGCAGTGACGGCAGTCCACATGTCGGACGCTCGCCCCGCAATATCAAATGTACAAATACAACCAAACTGTACTAACATTGCATCCAGGCTATCCACCACGACAAATCCGCAACATCACAGCACAACACAGAACATCAACGTGAATGTCACGTTCGCAAATCCGTCTAAAAGGGCTATAGTAGTTAGACAGGATTTACCGATCAAATGACATTCACGGTCGCAGATATAATGTAAATACTGTGAACTAACATGTTTAAAATTTCGATCGACTAAATTTCCCGAAGTGCGCCCCAAGCACAACTGTAGCACTCAAAATAAATCTGGACCCAAAAATAATATACCAAAAACCCCATTTTCAAAACATAGACAAAACAGGAAATTTTGGTGCACTGTTAACTCCATACTGCGGCGGAACCGCGGCCGGAACAGGGGTATGGCCGCGGTTCCACGGTGCTACAGGAACATCAGTGAGCCAAAATTTCACAGAATTCTTACAAAACCCTGCACGATTTTTTGACATACCCAGAAAAATTTTTAGAGCACTAAATAAAATCAACAGAAACTGTCAAATTTGAAAACGCGGTTTTGGGATTTTTGTTCGATCGAGTTCTAAACACGTTAGAGCAAGCTAGACTAGGTTAATGGCGTGGCTCTGATACCAGTGTAAGTGCACGGCAGCGCCCCGGCCGTCTTTCCGAGGCCAAAATGCGTAAACGAAAAACTTTTCTTTAACTAGAACCGGCGCTACCGCGGACTTAAAAACCCGGATCGGGCCATTAACCTAATCCTAGCTAACTAGAGAAGGGGTAGAGAGATATACCGAGGTATCCGTGTCCTTCGGTCTTCTCGTCGTCATCCCGATCTCCCCGCGGAATCTTCGGTCTTCATCTCCTCGTCGGAAGGGCACCACATCGCCGGGTTCTTTTACGGGCTCCCACCTCTAGACCGAGGCAAGTCGGGCACGAAGTTGGCGAGTCGACGTGTCTAAGAATGTTGTAGGCTAAGTGTAGAATGGTTTTGTCTCATGGGGTTATTGAGGTTGCCATTTGGAAGTGGAGAAAAGAGATGTGAACTTTTGTAGATGAAGTAGGGAATTTTGCAAGCATGAAGAGAACAAAATCCCACACCCAAAAAAAGTGACAGCCCCCCACCTCTAGTTGTGGCCGGCCCCAAGCAAGAAGCAAAAATGAGAAGAAGGAGTGGGCAATCATGCAAGAAAGAGAAAAGGTGATGATGAAAAAAAAGTGATCACAACCACGTCTTTCCCTCCATCAACCATCTAATCACAAAGTCAAGCAATGATGAACATAGAAGTCAAATGATGGTGGAACCATCATGAAGCAACAACTAACAAGAAACACCCTCCAAATTGGTAATTTGCACAGTTGGAAATTAGACCCTCCACACCAATTTTCAGCCAAAGAAGGAAACAAAGGAAAATGGCCGAAACGGAATGCAAATTGGCAACTTCAAAAAACCGATCCCGTAATAAATTACAGGAAAACCCTGCGATTATATATACATACCCGCATTTGTATTCCGACCGAATACAAATGCAATGAGACAAAATCTACACTGTATAATACTAGGATCCGGATTAAACCAAAGCCCGCTAGTATTATCCGTTCGATCATGATCCGTGCAATACCGCACGTATAAGATCGAACCCTGCCATATATCCATATGGCCTCTACAGCGTTTCGCCTGAAACTTGAGAAACTGTCTGTGGGGGACTCTAAAGACTCGTCAATACTTTGGCATTGGATTTAACCACTAGCACGTCAGAGGTATTAGCCGTACGTAACGGGCTACCAGGTATTGACCAAAAGGGAGGTCGATGAGCGAACTCATCCTGACACCCTACTGAGCCTGTCAGTGATAATATCCGTACAGTCCGGTCCGTTCATCTATGAGCATCGCATGGCGGGCCTAGGGGGTTGGTAAAAGTCAGACCCCCAAAAGCGGTACAAGTCGTGTCGGAGTGTAGCCCAGAACACACTGAGATAATACTGGAATACCTACCAGTAAATCTCCTGCCTTGGCCAAGGACTTCGTGTAATGGCTCGCCTAAACACAGCTCGACCTCACCCCTAATACCGGGAGAGACGAAGCCCTAAAGATCCGCTCACTGCCTCCATGTGGCTCGGGACTGTACCCAACTAAAACCTGTTTGCACGACTCCTTTGAGCCGTGGTAGGGTAGTAATCAAAGTACAGTGGGAACTCACACGAGACAAAGGATGATCTCAGGTTGATGAACTAACCTGTACACATGTCACCAAGGAACTGCTATCTGACGTCTGGTATAAGACCAACTAGCATGTTCCCGGCGAGTCCTGTCCGTTGTACTCATAACCTAATGAGCACCTGTATACATCTTAGGTGAACCAACTGACACCAGTGGCTTGTGAGACCGGCCACCGCCCCTCGACGGGGTCTCGACTGTATACACTAGTCTACTCTGGAGTATCGATGCCCTGTCTCGAAACTGCCTCGACTAGGGACCTTTTAATGATGTGATTATAGACCCCAGCTCCCACGTATATGATCGCCCTCATACTGTTGGCAGTCAAGCAAGAATCCTAAGGGCTCTATCAACGTGCAATAGTGACCTGTAAGGTCACCTGAAACAGTACACGATGATAAAGATAAACCGGATAGCATACAATCATCTTGAGTAAGACTGTCCTACCGGCATAGGTCCTCTCTCAATCATTGTAATCACGTGTCTGTGATCCAATAATTGACTCTGAGGGCATTATACCCAAGACATACATACATACAATGCTATAGTCACTTGTTACTTTCACAAGGTGTTGCATTTCGATTTCGTTGATTTGGGAAACTGCAAGATACCTTTGAAAACTTAATATATTTAAAAGAGCAGTTTTTTCCTTGATATACTCACATTATTGTTCTATGTTTGCATACATCGTATTTCATTGATATATGCATTGATGTACCGATTTCATGCGATTTCTGGATTTGAGAACTGCGAATATATTTCAAAAGGAAACTATATGTTGCTTTAAAAACGCGGTTTCTATTGATATGATATTTCGAGGCGTCCACCATGGGTTTTTCTCGGTTCTGAGCTATGTGATGCCCGATTCAAGGAGCTGGATGAGCCGTCTATGGGCACATGGTGGACCCAGTATGGTACCCCGGGGCAATAAAGGTATGTTGTGCAGTAGACGATGAGCCTGGCAGAGGGAGTACTACCTACCGGTGATTATATAGAACTCGACGTATGTCCGGAAGATACCATTTTGGAATTATGATATGAGATAGATGAGGGCCGATCTGCGTATGCGGCGTCTGAGATATGAGTATTTACGTGTCGATGCTGGACATGCGTTTTCATGATGTTTCGAGTGTCGATGTTGGACACTCAGGTTTCATGATGTGACGGATGTGAGGGCCGATCAGTGTGTCGGCGCCTAAGATATTGGGATTCGGGGGTGTCATTGATGGACACCGGTTTTCCATGATGATGATTCATACATGGGGTTTTATGTGTTGTCCCATACTCATGATTTATTTATATGCATCGTTCATGTAGTTGTTGTACCCTAGTGGTGTACCTTGATCAAGATTTGCTATATATCTGTACTGTTATCTTTATGTCGTCAGATTACATATTTCAGACTATCGCTTTCATGCGTAATTGCGATTATCTGTATGATATTATTTACTATTCATGAGTTGTCAACTCACCCCCGTTGTGCCACAGTGTTTTGGAAGCTTGGCCCTCAGTGTAGTCGCGGTAGGGCTTCTCATTGCATCTACTTCTGCGGATACGGCTACTGTTGGTCGTGATTTTGGATATGTGGGTGCTTTTGCGGGTATTCGTATGATCTCGTTTTATATCTTATTGTATCTAGTACTCTCCATCTACTACTTTCATGTATTTTACTTAGAGACGAGATTGTGAGGATCGATATTGTATTATTTGTGACTCTGGGTGTCGAGCTCGTGTGAGCCGACTATTTTATTTATGTTGTGATGTGTTTTCACTTTTTTCTTGCTTATTCCTTCGCTACGGCATCGTATATACTTGTTGTGGTTTTGTTCCGCCTTTTGGCGTGAGTTGCTTCCGTTTGGGGATGCTTTATATTTATTCTATGCTTGTACCCGTTTGGGGCTAGTTTTTACAAAGGAGATGCTGCCGAATTTTTTTAGAAAATAAATTAAATTGAGATTTCATAACTTGAGATTTTTAAATGTTTTAACAAATGTTTAAAATGTTTTCCCATTCAATCTTTTTATTGTTTTGATCTCTGGGTTTTCGGCTTACTTGAATTTCGTTACGCCTTTCGATGTTGCGTGATTTAAGTGGAGTCGCGTTCCTAAATTAGGTCGTGACATGTCCCGAACCACATGGAGGCAGTGAGTGATTGTCAGGGATTCGTCTCTCTAGGTATTGGGAGTTGATATCGCACTGTGTTCGATTGGTCAGTACCATAAAACATTGGCCAAGGCAGTTGGGATTTACTGATAGGTTGATCAGTAGTTTCCCGGATTGGTCCTGAGCCGAATTAGCACGAATTATCGGGTTATTAGGGCCAGACGCTTAACACCCATAGATCTGGTATGCGATACTCATAGACGAAGAGACCGGACTGTACGGATATTGTCACGGATAGGCTCAGTAGGGATCCGGATGAGTTTGCTCGTCGGGTTTCCTTTTCGACAGGTACCCGGGTAGCCGTTACGTACAGCTAATGCCGCTGACGTGCTTGCGGTTATGTATTTATCCAGTAACGCACTACCAGCGTACTATCGAGTCTTTAGAGTCCTATACAGAGGGTTTCTCTGCTTCGGGCGAAAAGATGTAGAGGCCGTATGGTTTTACGGCAGGGTTTGATCATATACGTGTACTTGTGCGCGTATGATGTTCGGGCGGATAATACTAGCGGGCTTTAGTTTAAGCCGGATTCTAGTATTAGATTGTTGGATTATTTTCATCTCTTTTGTATTCGTATTTTTCGGAATACGGATACGGATATGTATATACGGTGAGGGGTATTCTTGTAATTTGTTACAAGAGTGCTTCTAGAAGAAGACACCTCATTATTTGTTTTAACCATTTAGTTAAATGATTAATGAGGTGGACGGTGATGTGTTATCATTCATTGAATGAAGCATGGCTACTTGGTGACTCAATTAGTGAGTCATGAATTACTATTGAGGAAAGGTGGCATCTAGATATTTTGGAGAAAATATCTAGATATTTTGTGGTGGAGATAATTTATTATTATTATTATTAGGATGCTTGCTTTATTAGTCATAAGACTTAGCCATTCTTCATTCAATTCATATTATGCTCACTATAACACTCTCATCTCCTCCTTGCTTCTCTTCTTCTACCTCAAACCCTAATAGTCTCATGTGTTGAGAAACCTAGGGTTCTTAAGACAAAACAATCCATAATCACTCTCTATATCATCTAGGTTACTTAGACTAGCATACTAAGTAACCTAGTTACCTTAGTTTAAAGGTAGGAGCTCAAAGTAAACACTCTCGGGTGGATCATCTTTAACGTGAGGAAGCCGTCGATCAAGCTCGATCATGGAGGCCACTAGGATCGTACTAAAGGAGAGGAGTGAAGACCCGAAGGACTTGAGCCTCTTGGTATAAACTCTTTTCATAGTAGATAACTTCTTTAGCTTCTAGTTAGGTTTATGGTAAATCCGGTTTAGGGTTATTCTAGCGCCAAGTTTACATCGTTAGAAAAAAATTTGTTCTGCAATCTGCCTCGGTTGATGGCCAGGGCGTAAGCATAACCTTTCAGATAACCCATGGGAGGCCTGTGTATGGACTTGGTGCTCTCTCTTGGTAATACATAACTCAATTAACAATATTTCAACATTACATGCATGCTTTTTATATAGAATTAATTTATTAACTAATATATTTATTAATCTGTATTACAGAGACATTTCTACATATAGGATGATATAGACGGGCATTGGGCGTATGTATGAAGTGAGATGTCAGGAATATTCAAGAGATGACGAACAAGATTGAAAAAAACTTTCAAAGACCCCAGCAAATTTACGGAGGATTGGGAATGGTTTTTCGCTCTTCCCTCTGTCATCCCTAAGGAACAATTTGCTTTTCTCCTATTGTATTGGGAAACACCTGAGACAAAGGTAATTAAAAATATACTTAATTGATTTGAATATCAAATTTAGGTTCGTTCACATTGATATATGTCATTTTTTGAATAAGCAGGCAGAATCAGAGAGAAATAAGAGGAACCGATGGAAAGCAACATATTATTATTATGGTGGATCGGTTCCAACTGATCAGTATAGGTTGACTTTGGTGAGTTTATCTTTAATTACTTATATGTTCGATTTTTTAAGTTTATCGTTATATATTCTCATATATACATAAATCATATATCCGGTACAGGAGAAGGCTCGGAAAAAGCCGAGCTTTGCTAAGACTTGGGAGGCATTGCACACTAAAAAAGGCATGTTAGAAGAAAAAATGGATATAGCCACTCAGCATATTGTAAGATTGCATTTATATATATTTTTAAGTAATTACATTTAATTGTTAACTTCGCAAAGAGACGTAATTACTATTTCATTTGTCAAAGGCGAATCAAATCCCGATTTTCCGGCCAACAATCCTCTCCCGAAGGAAGCCGAAATACCTATATTATATAAGTTTTCCCTCACTCAATGGGACACGGCCGTTGATTGATCAAGCGGAACCCTATGATATGTTATGATATGCGTTCCACTTTGTTCTATTTGTTCTACTTACCACAATCAAGATGTTTGTATGTGCGTTCTTGCTTTAGACGAGTCAATTAAAGAGTGTATATTGTGTCTGTTCAATTCTATCCTAAGTGTTCGTATATTATGTCCAAGTAAACTTGTTAGGGTTAGGGTTGATTAGTAGAGTTTGGATTAGTCTTGGGCTTGTCTTCTCCATTCTTGAAATGATGTTGGGATAATCGAAAGTAGCGGCGATTAGGACGGCATAGGAATATGATTTACGAGTTTAAGCAAGCTTTCCAATGCTAAATCCATTCCTAGTGCCCCTTGTCCTTCTAATACGTGCGCTTATTTCCAACCGTAGGCCAAACACACGCAACCATGTATTCGATTAGGTCACAACTACATATCACGTTGTAGTGCGTCCAAAGGACTTCTCGACTTAGGTCGTGGCTATATGTCACGTATAGTGTGCCTAACTGAGGGGGATGTGTTTGTTTGGTCTAGCTTCATTTTAAAGTGTTTGGCGAAGAGAAGCACAAGGGATTTTTCCGTCCCTCATGCTAACCATCCTTAGCCCTAACAAGTGTGGAAATTATTCATCATACATTTAAAAGAAAAATATAACAAGAAGGAAGAAGAAAAAGAAAGGAAAATACGGTTTTAACAAATGGTAGTAAGCTAACTACTTGGGCCCTCACCTGAACAAGGGACTCCATTGAGTATCATGGCTTGAAAAATACGGATAAGAAGAAAAGAAAAACAAAACAAGAAAAGAAAACCAACTACTTAACAACAAATAATAAAGTTTACACTAGGAAATAAAATTACAAGACAAGAAATTAAAGATACAAGATAATAAAAATACCCTCTTCTTCATTAATCTTCCACTCAAAAGCTCTCACTACAATTTCAGGGAGAATAAATGAAGAAGAAGAAGAAGATACAAACTACACTATACTAAATCCTAATAAAGAAAGGCATTCCTAGCTTGGCTCAAAACTGGAGTATTTATAGGCAGAGAACTGAAACCCTAGGGTCATATTCTGAGCCCTTACATTATTACCAAACTACCCCCAAAAGACGGTCAAGAGATGACACAACATGGCCATGGAACCGCCGCCCAAAAGGCCTATTGGCCGTGGTTCCGCGGTCATTTGGAGGGCTTGGTTTCTCGTTTTTCTGGCGCTTCCTCGTAATGCTTTTTTCTTCTGTTTTACTGGTTCAAAATTGCAAAATGGTTCAAAAATATATTCAGATTTTCAATAGTCCAAAATGGCTATACTTTTAATCCCTTTACATTTATCTCCCTCGAGCTCCGCGCACCTATTGATCTTTTTGCTTCCCCTCTCGTGCTCTGTGCTTGTCCGAGACACGAATAACCCCTGTTATTTATCTTGTCTCTTTAACTGGTAAGCGACACTGGACGGATGTGGATGACCGAAACCCGGATTTTATCTATTTTTTGGCAGATGTTCTGGATTTTGGTATAACTATGGAGATTTTGCGTGATTTGCATTATTTTGGACTAAGAACCTCTAAACTATAATCATGTAGCAAACACGGATCACACCTACCTATAAATAAACAAGTAGAAGAATGTACGGTATTAAATGCAATATTCTGATGTGAACAAATACCACCAAACTTATCTTTTGCTCGTCCCGAGCAAAACCATTTATTTTCAAAAAGTCCTAAACTCACTTTCATAGGCATCACAGTTGCACTTAGCGTGTGCAACAAGACGTTAAACATCTAGGTGTCCCTAGTAAGAGGAGTGTTGTCTCCTGAGGGTTTTCAGCGGATACTACCCATAAAATCCCGTCAAGCTAGTTTCATAAGTTAACGTCGACTCTAATCCTACGGTTTAGTATCTTAGTTAGAAATTCTATCATCCTAAGTTAGAAATATCCATCCCTTATTTTTCACACCTCGTATTTATTCAACCTAATATCCTATACGTTTTGACAGTTTAGAAAGATCTCGGTTTCTCTTGAGTTTTCCTTCTAAAGCGTAGTCTCCAATCCGTAATTTTTATCATCTTTACGGAAAACATAAGACTTATTCTTTATCCCTTTCTTTCCTCCAAATATCGATCGTATACCCATACATGTGTGTAAATTTCACCCCTACACTCAAGAATTCAATTCAAGGTTAGTACCCTTGCCCTAATACATCATACTACTTCTTTTCATTAATGATGGACGGATTTGCTCACACATCTTTCATGAGATTATTACTGCTTCCTGAGGCACTAATCAACCGATTACTGAATGTATGAGCTTAAAGCGTAAATGGCAGTTTCCAGGTCTTGTAATTATTTTTCTCTCTTTTTTTCCAAGACCGGATATGTTTTTCAATGATGCTCTTTTGGTGTTAAATACCATTTTTTCTTTCATGCTAGGCTTTCAGGCAAGAGTATTTCTAGGAATCCTCTACTATCCCAAGTGTCAAGGTGTGTGTAAGTGCAGTTTATAGGGTATATACTTTCTGAATTTGGACTTAAGAATATGAACTATTTTTCAGACTTATCCTTCAATAAAACTTTCAATACTTTCCCTTCATCTCGACTTAACTTAAGAACTGAACTCAAGATTACCTACTTCTAAAAAAACTGCAAAGAAGTATATTTACCAAGGTTAAACAGAATGAGGGTTATTTTTAGGGTTTTCAATTCCTAAGCCTAGAAATTAGTTATTTCTAACTTATCAAACTAAATTTTCGGAATAAAAATCTAAGTTACCCTACTAATTAACTTGACGACAAAGTTTTTATATTTTTTTGAAAAAATTTCAATTTTTTGTGGGTTTTTAAAATAAGTATGCAAATGCAAAATATATACATGAATGCGAAGATAGAAAGCTTACCGAGCATACCCCCAAACTTAAACTTGACAGTGTCCTCACTGTCATGCTACACCAAAAGGGTCAAAATTGTCGGTGCTCCCCTGTTTTTTTTTTGTGCTTTTATAAAAGAAAAAGCAAACCAAAAAAATATATATACAAAAAAAATGTCCCCCCAAACTTAAGTGAAACAGTGTTTCCACTGTTTAAGCGGTGAAGTTCAGAGTTAGAGGGGAGAGTGTAACATTTCAGAAATATAAAATATTATTTTTGGAATTTAAAATATTAAAATAATATATTTCATGAAAACTATTTGATTTGCGAATTGGGGTTTTCGTAAAATGGTATAATTATATACCAATATTTGGAAAATCATTGGAGATTAATATGTATTATTTATTAAAAAGGTATTTATTGGATTTGGGCATTTTATAATTAATTATATACAATTATTTATATGCAAGTTTATATTAAACTTAATTAGTGCACACTAATCACGATTAGGCCAAATCCGTCTTTTTAATTAACCATGATTAATGCACCATGACATGTTGCATTTTGTTTCATGTTTGTTTCATTGTATTTGTGTTATCGTTTCTTTTGATGAGAGAAGGAAAGAAAAGAAAAAGGAATGATAATTGATGAGAGAGGGGGCATAATGATGACATTTGAGGCATGGACTCAAGAGAGAGAGAGAGGGGGGGAGAGAGAGAGTGGTATGGCTCCTACACTTGACCCTTTCTTCATCTCATTTCTCATTTCTTTCTTCAACTCCTTTTTCTTCATCTCCTCCTTCCTCCTTCACCCTCCTCTACCTCCATGAAACATCTCCAAATTTTCAACAAAACCCCACACCACCTTCATTAAAAATGACCACAATCTCATCCTAAATCCCATGGTTGAATCAAGTTTGGACATCCCATGGTTGAATCAAGTTTGGATTTTGAGCACTTTGGAGCATCTAGGGTTTTTCTTGAGTTGCTTCCAAGAGGTATAACCTTCTTTTCTCATCTTATTAATTGTTTCTTTATCTTATATAGTAGTTTGGAGTTAAACTAGTATAGGGTTGTGATCTTAGAAATTTCTACGTTGATGTTTAGTGTGTGATTTGACTTGTAGAGTTGTAATTAAGATTTAGTGAGTGTTTACAGACCCTTAGTGATGATTTTCTGGTCAAGACCAGAGACTAGAACCCCAAAAACACGAACTTAGATTTGCCCGACTTTGGATTTTGACAGATTGTGATGATATATTGGAATCTGGCATCAAAAGAGAGCAAAATAAATTAAGTTTCCCTCACAGTGAGACGAGCAGGAAACTAAGAACTTACCCCCGAGACCCGAGACCCAAACTCTAATGCGTGGCCGCAGATTTAATCCTTGTGGCTGCAATTTGCGTCCATACTTTGGAGATTGGTGTAGATTTTTGGTGTGTGGTCCCATTATCTGTTATCTAGACCTACCCTATATGCAAAATGTCTTGATTTGACCAAGGGTTGAATCTGGGAGTGATTTCCTTTGTCGCTAATTTTTAGTTTCCGATTTCTGAAACTTGGTTTTGGTATTTGAGTTTGGATTTGGTCGTTGGACGTTTGTACATCGACGACGAGGGTTATTTGGTTAATTCTGCATGCGTAGGCTATAGGTTCTAATCTATGAGCACTTCGTGTGCCGTATCGATTTTTCGGATTTGGTTTTAACAACGTTATGATGTGTGTTGATTTGTAGGTACTTTCACGTAGACTTCCGAGACAACAAAGGAGATCAAGAAGCACATCGACTTCGACTAAGCAAGGAGATTTGCAGGTGAGTAGATCTATATCTACGGGGGATGTCAGGTGGATAGCGTATAGCATCCCCACAACCATTCTAATGGAAGAACCGATATATAAATTATAATTTGGAGAAAGATATGCTATGAATTTACAGATATTATCAAAGGGTATAGAATGAGATGATATGATAAACAAAAGATGTTTCAGATTGATATATGAGCGGATATGCTTGATATGAGGATGTGAGGCAATGTGAATATTTAAGTACATGTGCCTAGATATGAAATGAGATTGTTAATGATATGATATGAGATCGATAATGATATGACATGAGATGTACATATATATATATATATGAATATAAGAGAATGGATGATGATGTGATGTACGAGACCTTAAATCCATACCTTTGTTGATGAATAGGATGATAGGATCCTTATTCTGTTAATGCCATCATACGATGGATTACCGTACGCGATAAGATATACCGGAAGATTGATCTGCGCTCGTGAATTAAGGATGATGATCGGGGATATTGCCGCATCTGATACTATGAGGCTGGATCGCCGACGTAATGATTTCACCTGAACCATACTTATTTCCAAAACCGACAAATCGTATGCACTTTTAAATGGAAAGCTCAAGGGACGCTACTGATTTTCAAATGGTGTCTTTTTCTTAAAAACACCATAACCCCCACTTTTAAAACTACGATTCGTATCATTTAAACTGACCGTATGGTTCATATGTAGTTACGTACCTTATTATCATTCATGTTATTGTTGGATTATCCCTCGTGACATATGTACTATGTTTTCGGTATTTACTGCTTTATGATATCGTTTGCTAGTACACCTGCACTATTATCGATGATGCACATGTTACACTTACACAGATTTGCCGGCTCACACATTCATCATCGATAATTGCTATACCGCTTACACAGTAGAATTACTATATCACGATATTATTCTTAACTGTAAAGTATATTCATTGTTTAGTACTATCATATGACATGTTTACATGATATACTTTATATGCTCATATTACTGTTCTATGTTGCATACATCGTACTTTATGGTTAACTGCATTGAGTTGTTGTTTTCATGAGATCTCTGGATCTGAGAACCGTGGTTATATTTCAAAGGAAATTGTGTATTGTTTTAAAAACGCGGTTTCTCTTGATATGATATTTCATGTCCACCATGAGTTTTCTCGGTTCTGAGCTATGAGCATACCCGATTCAACGAGTTGGATGAGCCGTCTGCGGGTGCATGGTAGACCCGGTAAGGTATCCCGGGGAAAGAAGATTGTGGGGTAGACGATGAGCCTGACAGGGGGAGCACTGCCTACCGGTGATTGAATGGAAACTCGGCGGATATCTGGAGGATACCGTTTAGAGTTAGATGGTGAGATGGATATGAGGGCCAATCTATGGATGCGACGCCTAAAAATATGAGGATTTACGTGTCGATGCTGGACATGGGTTTCTTGATGTTTGAGTGTCGATGTTGGACAATCAGATTCCATGATATTGATGTGTCATTGATGTTTTAGTTGTATGTATGCCCTAGAGGCCATTATTGTACATGAGATGTATATAGTGGATGCTTGGACATATATAGTGAGGACTTTCTTGCTCGACATGATAGTACTCTATCTGGTTGCTCTTTATCTTAACATGTATACTTACTGTCACTCTATTACATGTTGATAAAGCCCTTAGGATGTGTACTTGACTTTCGGGATTATGATGCAGATCATACTAGTGGGGCCTGGGTAGTCCATGAGTTCATCCTTCAATGTTCCTAGTCGTGGGAATATCGAGACGGGGCATGGATATTCCAGAGTAGACTAGCGTATATCTTCTCGACCAATGTGATGGGCGATGGATGATCCCATATCCATTGGTGTTCGACATCAGGGATGGTATACGGGTGCTTAGTGGAGACTGGGTACACTGAACAGACTCGCCGAGAACTCTTAGATGGTATTATACCTCACGTCGAATAGCAGTTCTCTGGTGACACTGGTACAGGATAGTTTGTCGACCCAAGATCATCATAGAGTCTTGTGTGGCTCCCACTGTGCTTTGATTTCCACCCTACCACGGCTTTACTGAGTCGTGCAAACAGGTGGTTTTTAGGTACAGTCCCGAGTCGCATAGAGGCAATGAGCGATAGGAGGGGATTCGTCTCTCCCGGTATTGGGGGTTGATGTTGCGCTATGCTCGATTGGCCATAACTGAAATCCCTGGCCAGGGTAGATGTGATTTACTGGCAATTGTTGTCAGTAGTTTCACGCCCGTTATGGACCTTACATCGGCATGACTTATCAAGCTATTGGGGTCTGACGTTTACCACCCCTAGACGAGATATGTGACATATCAGACGAAGAGACCGGACTGTACGGTAGTGTCACTGATTGGATTCGCAGGAGTATGAGCAGCCTTGCTTGTTGATCTTCTGATCGCTCAATACCCGGGTGGCCGTTACGTTTAGCACGCCTCTTGCGGCTTGTGGGTGTTTGATATGATCATCACCTACTGCCGGCGTATTGACGAGTCTTTAGAGTCCTACATAGAGGTTTCCTGGCTCAGGCAAAACGGAGTAGGAGCACATATGAGATATGTGCGGGACCGAGATTAATACGCGTATGTGATACCGTATTCTATTCTCATGATTTGTATCATCGGTCGGTTATATGCGATATAGCCGGGTTATCGAATCAAGTGTTGATTCGATAAATTGATACACATGATATTAGTCGGTTATATGTGATATAGCCGAATTGTTAAATCAAGCGTTGATTTAATAATCTAATGTATAATTATATATTTGATATATTAATTTACATTGACTAGTATTAGCTCAATTAAGATTGCTTTTCTCACTTGATTGTATATTGAGTATATATGTGATATATACTTGTGTACAAGTTTGTATCATGCTTAATGATACATGCAAACATGGGTGTGTGTGTGACTTACACCATAATTAAGATAATGGAAAGGATTTTATTTATTTTAGTAATTCAAAATTAGTGGTGTTTTGTCATGGCTTGTAAGCTTGTGGAAGCTTGTAGATCATTTGACCTAGTCCACTAACTTTGTATTATTCAAGATATTTATTAACCAAACCATTATCTTAAACCATGTTTATGTCTCTACATTGGTTAATATGTGATATTAACTCACCCATAGTTGTATAATTCACCACTTGATATATTCTTGAGTTCCTTCTTCTTCTTCTTCATCTCAACTCAAAAGCTTTCGAGGTTTTTGATAAATGGTGGAAATGAGTGAGAAAATAAAATCTAAAGTGGGCCCACATCCTACTTCATCATCCTACACACTTGCTTGGGTAGTATAGGATGTTCTCTTCATAAATTTCTTGACCTAGTGAAGAGGTAGCTTGGGTTTTGAGTCTCCTCAACGTAGATCATCTTCGGCCTCAAAGACTTCGAGCAAGCTTATTCAATTATCCAAGGGAACCCATACTAGAGTTCGGAAGATCAACACTCGCAGCGAAGGGACTTCTACGCGGAGCTTTAGAAGTGAAGCACCGGTCTACAAAGGTTGTATTCTTTGTTCACTTAGTTGTAATGCTTGATTACATGTTTTATTTTCTATTCATTCTAGCTTGATCCTAGCTTAGGATTGATTAGAACCTTAGAATTTTTAAATTTGGCATGGTTGTTGCTGTGAAAACCCAGTAGGGTGCTAAGGAATCCCAACAGTGGTATCAGAGATGGGCTAGAATATTAGACAATGTTTGTTAGATTACGAAACCGAAACTGCTCCGAAACTTGAAACACCGAATACTAGTTTCTGTCGAATTTTTATTGACCTCGAAAAAAATTTTAAACAAGTGCAGAATGATATATGAGAGAAAATATGAGCATGACAGAAATCTGAAGCCCAATGCTCGGATTTTGGCCGAGCAGATGGGGGTTGTGGCTGGCCCAGGCATGGCAATTTGTGTTCAAATTTGTGTCATATTCCCATCTCTGTATTTTGGTGTTTCAGGTGTTGTTTGATTTTTCTATAATCGCATATGATGCGGTCTTATTGTATAGACAACTCAGAGTGTTTCGTATTCATAGTTTAACATTGTTTTCGGGTTTTCACATGTTATCTAGGAGAAGTTAAAAAGTTCGATCGAATGTCAAAAACCCATTTTTCTAAGTTTAGGGTAATCGAAAAATCATGCAAGCGATTCTGTGGACCCTCTAGAAGAATGAAACCCTAACTCGACATAATGACCATGGAAACGTTTTCGAACCATAGGGTTTGGGGCAGTTCCGTGGTGCCATTAATGAGGCTTGGGTTTGCCCTTCTACGGCTAGTCCATGGGTGCTGTGGCATGATTTTGGGTATTTTTGAATTGTGCTCAAGTGTTGAGCTCACGGCAAATTGTGGGACTTTGATTAATCGATCGAAAAGTTTAACGTCGTTGGGATATTTGTGATGGGATGCAATACTTGGAATCAACAATATTTGAATTTTATAAATCTAACAATTTAGTCTCATTTGATCTGTTGCCACGGGATTTTGATGTGATCAAAAGTCCGTCGCAATCATGTAGTGTATGCGGATACTCGCCGGGTAACATTACTAGATAGCCACGCCCCATAATCTTGACCAAGTGACTGTAGGAGAACTCCGTTACAAAAAGCATCCGTCTGGGTGCTCACGGCCGCGGTGTTCCGCCTAAGTGCACTTCATCGACGGTGTCGGGGGGTGTGGCCGTCTACTAAAGTTTCCGACGAGCATTCGATAAGGATGTCGGGAATCTTGTTGAATTACCCGACTTTTTATTGGAAAGTGTTTTCAATATCGAGACTAGAATGCGGGGTTTATAATTGTTAGGCACGTGATGTCTATGGAATTCATATTGTTAGGCATGAAATCTGTCACGACCCGAAATTGGCACATGACGGTCCTTAAACTACGCAACGTCTACAGGCGTAACGCAATTTAAGTAAGCCAAAAACCCAGCAATCTAAACCATAAAAAATAGTAAGTGATAATAGCATTTTCAAAACTTTTGAAATCTCAAACCAAATTCTTTAAAGTCCAATTTTACTTTCTTAAAAATTTCGGCAGCACCTCCTTTGTAAAAACTAACCCCAAAAATGGGTACAACATAAATGTAAAGTAAAGAATCCCCAACGGGAGCAAATCCATGCCCAACGGAAGAAAATAACCACCACAACAGATATACGACGCCGTAGGGAAGAAGTAAAAGATGATATAAGTGAAACTGTATAAAAGACATCCAAGTCACCAAAATAATATACAATATCGTTCTCACATCAAGTCTCTAAGTCATACAAGATAACGGTAGATGGAGAATACAGGATACAACGAATATACAATGAACATCAACGGATAACCACAAAACCCACCTAAAGCAAAACTGCACAGTGTGAGCCGAAGCGGTATCCGCAGTAAAAGATGATACGATAGATGAATAGCCTTCCTCGACTACTCTGGGAAACAACCTGCAAAACACTGTGGCACAACGGGGGTGAGTTGCCAACTCATGAATAGTAAATAACATATGTAGGTAATCGCAAGTATGCACGTACAGCGCGAATCTAACATATGCAAGCTAATAGCAATAAATAGTCATATGTATGCAACAGTCATGAAAGGTACTCTAGCAGGTACAACTAATACATGAAGCAATAATATGACAATCTGTATGCAACAATCATGTAAAGTACTCTATCAGGTACTACTAATACATGAAGTAATGATATGACAATGTATATATGCAACAGTCATGAAAGGTACTCTATCAGGTACTACTAATATATGAAGCAATGCATATAAAATAGGAGTATGTAAATGTAACAGTCATGAAAGTTACTCTATAAGGTACTACTTTTGATGGTTTAGATTGCTGGGTTTTCGGCTTACTTAAATTGCGTTACGCCTGTAGAAGTTGCGTAGCTTAAGGGCCGTCACGTGCCAATTTTGGGTCGTGACAAAGTTGGTATCAGAGCGCTAGGTTTTACCTTTCAGAGTGTAGGATGACCATGGTATGATGGAGTAGATAGCTTAAGAAGAGTAACGTAGTGTGTGTATGTCCGCGGAATACTCACGATGCGGTACTCCGCCTAAAGTGACCTAAGTACAAATTGATTGAAATTCCTTCCTTGATGATACATATCCTTGTGATTCGATTTCCGTGTTCTTATCGAATCCTTTTCCATTTATAGTCTTTGCCGCCAAGGACTATGGGGACTCAGAGTGATGCAACGAGGGCCGAAGTCAGAGTTTACTCGTGTGGGACGAGGAATGACCAGGATGGCACGCTCATTGCACAGGAGCAGATGGATCCGCCTTCGATAGATCGTATCGCTAGGCTTGAGGCTGAGATGCCGGACTTGCGCCAGACGATGAGGTGTTTGGTTGAGGCCAGTAGAGCACAGCGACAGGAGGTTGCCACCCCTGTTACCCAGTTGTTCCTTGCGGTCATTACACAGCATTTTGTCGCTTATACAGCACCAGTGGATGCAGCCCTAGTTGACGAGGCACGTCTTCCAGAGACTTTGGGAGTTCGAAGACCGAGGAGGGCTAGTACAGGTGTGTCATCCCCGAGACAGAGGTTCAGTCGCTGAGACAGATTTCATGACCTTCACGGGAGTAGCAGAGGCTTAGGACGAGGACAGTCGTTCAGCTCTCATCCCCAGGAGGGTCAGCAGTCCTCGCGTGGATGTTTCTGGTGCGGGAACCTTCATCACCTCATCAGGAATTGTTCCTTAGCATCGCGTTAGACTCGTGTTCGGAGAGGTCATGGTCACAAAGGGTTCGCTCGGGGGGGACAGTTTGGTAGGGGTGGAGTTCTGCCAGTTGCGGGTAAAGGGCACACACTAGAGTTTGCTTCTACTCATCGAGACGCAAGGGCATCCAATGTGGAGTTTTCAAGTATTCTTATATTATTATGTTCTTTTGTTTCGTAGGGTTGTTTTGTTCGGGATCTATGCACACGTTTGTTTTACACACTTTGTGCCATGGTTGGGCCGAGAGTTGTGTATGCTAGATCAGCAGTTGTTGTGATAACTTCTGTCAGCGATTCTTTTGTTGTGCGATACGTGTTTCGGTCATGTGCCAATCGGATAGGAGATAGAGATTCGTCCATCATTTTGATCCTTCTTGAGATGTTGGATTTGACGTTCTCCTGGGCACGGACTGGTTAGCTACGTGCTTGGCGTCTGTGGACTGCCGCGAGAAAACAGTCAGGATTTGTTTTCCCGGTGAGTCAGTTCTCGTTGTGCAGGGGGACAGTGGTGCCGCCTCTCACAGCTTGAATTCAACCTTTTTCGCTAGTTGCCTTTTGAGGAGAGGATATCGAGGATTCTTGGAGTTCATTCGTGATACCGGAGCCATCGTGGGTTCGTTGGACCGGGTTTCCATTGTGCGAGAGCTTTCCGACGTTGTTCCAGATGAGCCGGCGAAGCTTAGGGAGCTTAAGGATCTGCTGCAGAGTTTCTAGATAGGTGGGGCGTGTGCGTCTGAGTGTTTCGCTTTGGGGAGCTCCTATTCTGTTCGTCAGGAGAAGGGCGGCAGTTTGAGGTTGTGTATTGATGGATCGTCAATTGAACCGGCTTATGGTGCGGATAGGTAACCTTTACCTCGCATTGACGATTTCTTCGATCAGCTCCAGAGTGTGAGACATTTTCTAAGTTTGTTTAGGATCAGGTCATCATTGGTTGCGGGTTCGGAGTGATGACTTTCCGAAGACTGCTTTTGTGCATGCTATGGGATTTATGTGTTTTGGTGGTGTCGTTGGACTCACCAATGCCTTAGCAGCATTCGTGGATATAATGAACCAGATTTCTTCAGGCCGTTCCTCGACCAGTTTATTGTTCTGTCATTGATGACATTCTGGTCTATTCCAAGAGTCGTGAGGAACTAGGGAAGCACTTGAGGATTTGTTCTGCAGATATTGGGAGAGCACCGGCTGTTTGCTAAATTCTCGGAGTGTTCCTTCAGGCTTGATTGTGTTGACTCCTAGGCCTTGTAGTTACGGGAGACGGTTTCGTAAGGTTCCGAGGAAGATTGAGGCTGTACAGCTTTGGCCCAGACTTGTGTACGGGACGGAGGTCCGCAGATTTTTGGGCTTAGCAGGTTTTTACCGCCGTTTCGTGCAGGATTGCTTATGTATCGCTGCACCGTTGACTGGACTGACCGGAAAGGAGATTCCTTTTCTTTGGACTGTGGCATGCATGCGGAGTTTTCAGCAGTTGAAGACTCGGTTGACAACTGCACCTGTTCTTTCTTTGCTTTTTGGTTCGAGCGACCTTATTGTTTAACTGTGATGTTTTGCGAGTGGGGCTCGATTGTGTACTGATGTGACACTATAGAGTTATCGCTTTTGCTTCTTGACAGTTGGAGGAAGTACGAGCAGGATATCCCACTCATGATCTGGAGATAGCCGCGGTGGTCGTACGTTGAAGGTTTGGAGACACTACTTGTGTGGAGAGTCGTGTCAGATTTTCACGGACCACCAGAGCTTAATGTACATCTTCCTGCTGCAGGTTTTGATTGTTGAGGCAGCGACGTTGGATGGAGCTTGTAAAGGATTGTGTTTGTGAGATCCTCGTTACCCGTGGCAAGGCGATTATGGTAGCTGATGCTGGAGTCGTAGGCCCGGGGTTAGCTTGTTCCAGTTGTGCGCAGTTCTGAGACAGTCTTCTGCAGATTTACAGTTCTTGTGTGATCGTGGAGTAAAGCTTAAGTTCTCCTCTACCGAGGGGACAGCTTGCTTATGTCCGCATCCGTCCACTTTTCCTTAATCGTTTTCGCGAGGCATAGCCCGCCGATGGTCATTGTCTGTGATACTTGAGCATGTTCGGCAGGGTAAAGATTCGGAGTCCTTGATTTGTGACCAGGGTGTGCTACGTTTAGGGACGCATTTATGTATACCTGGTACTGATGGGTAGAGACGCGAGATCCTTGAGCAGGCACATCAGTCAGCTTTCTGTGTTCATTCAAGTCCACCAATATATAGCGTGACTTGTGAGATAGTTACGGGTGGGCAGGGATGAAGAGTGAAGTTTCGAATTTCATTTCGAGGTGTCTGTCTTGTTGCGAGCTAAGGTTGAGCATTTGAGACCGGCTGGAGAGTTGCTACCTTTAACCGTTCCAGAGTGGGAATGGGAGCAGATCTCCATGAATTTTCGTTGTGGTGTCTATCCAGGTATAGACAGGGTGTGACTCCATTTGGGTTCCTTTATATTATGTGAGCATATAAAGGAAAAGCCACTAATTAACTGCAATAAGTTAATATAAATATCATGCGGTTCCTAATTTCTCCAATTCTATATAACATCAAATAAAGGTAAAGATGTAGCTATAGCCAGATATATGTGTAAACATAAAGATATAGCAAGGTATATGTATCTACCTATCAGTAATGATGTAATATACCCTCCGGGTATAAGTGAAGTATGAATGCAAGGTATACATGTAGCTATGTCATTATGTGTGTATGTACCTATCGCTAATGGTACAATAGCCTATAGGTATACAGGTAACTAGCATGTAAGCATGTCAAGGCATATGTGTAAGCATGTAGGTATACAGGTATGCTATATGTCATATGCATGAAGGAAAATAAGGATCAAGTCTCAATATCCCTAAACAATACAATACCATATATGTATGAGTGTTGTGCGTGTCATGGCAATTATTGACGGTGTGTGTGTAACATACAATTAGTTCTCGTGAAATATGAACCGTCAATAATGGTGTTGTGTCTCATTAATACTAAGTCCATACACAAGGAAATGAGATAAGCAACAAGATATACATGCACAATCAATATCCGTATACTTCTAACTAATTGTCATGTCATTTGATCTAGCCCAGATGCATAACGCCATGCGGGTAATCCCCCTGTAGATGTTAAATCTACTCACCAACCATCCTGGCTAAGTAAAACTAAACACTCGCTTTTCCCTGTTCACAGCGCCCGAATTCCCCGCCTGCGATCCTGAAAGCATATAACAATATAACAAGTATATATTAGCAATCGACCAATAACACGTACCAACTACGTTTGACCGACGCACCAACTCCAAACATACTCTCAAATGTTCATCAAGTGGCTAACGCGTGTAGCGAAACTACGAAACCAACTCAAGAGCAAAAGCTACACAAAGACACGAAAGACATCGGCACGACCCTAGCTAGGAATGCAAAGCGACACAACTACCAAACCTAGACCCTGATCGTACCGATCGCACATTCAAAACACAATAATAAACATGGAATCTAATATAAATAACGTCACAACGTCAAAAAAAACGCACGCCTAAACTTACCGAAATCTAGTAAGCAACATATATCATTTTAGCTCAAAACTACAAGTTTTTACCAAAACTAGAATTACAAACATCACAATATAGCATGATTTAACCATACAAACCCTTACTAGAATTTTAGATTTCACTCAAATAGGATTAGTAAAAGTATAGTTTGCTAATTAGCTTAATTAGATATTTAAGAAAATATCATTTAATAAACTAGCAAATTAGGTTAAGTTTTCATCGAGCATAACTTAACAATTAACCTTTTTTACTAATTAAAACCTTGATTAACAAAAACCCTTACTACAAATTCTAAATATGCAATTAAAATCTTAAATTAAACATCTAAATAAGCTAATTAAAGTATTTAAAACAAGAATTAAGCATTAGGGTTAGGGTTTTATACCTCACTAGAACACCACTTGAAACAAGAAAGAAATCCAAACTTTAGCCTCCAAAATTCTCACTAGAATGAAGATCCAAGCTAGTTTTGAGCTCAAGAATGAAGGGTTTTGATTTATAAATGAGTTTGTGGGATTTATTTGTGATTTTTGATGATTTTTGTGAAGCAAAATGAGATGAAAATGGAGGGGGAAATTAGGGCAGCCAAGGAGAGGGAGAGGGCCGGCCATGAGGAAGAAGTGGGGGGTGTTTTGTGAAGAATGAAGAAAGTTCTAGCAAAAAAATCAATTAATGCTTATTTAATGCAAATGCCACCTTTTCTTTCTTTTCTTTTCTTTTAAAATTAAATCCTTTTGTCACCACAAATATCTAGATATTAGAATGAATGGTTTAACAAAATATCTAGTGATTAGATTAGCATAGATTCTCATTAGTAGTAATTAACCCAAGCCAAAAAGTAATTACCACTAATAAAGTGCGCAAATAAAGCATTAAAATAATATTTTAATTAGGGAAAAATTTTATGTGAACCAAAACTTCCAGTTGACCCCCAAAGCGCGCGCACTGGCTTCATTCTAGCTAAACTAGGTGCCGACAAGTTTATACAGATATTTGATCACAATGGGGTTAAAACAGAAAACACCGACTATTTTACCCTAAAAATGGAAAATCACCTAAAAGATTTCTAAAACGTTACAAAATCCGGAATATGAGATATTACGGGTTTACGATGTCTAAGGTGGTTGTGGATTCCAACTGTTATAGTTTTCACTTTCTTTTCTGCGACCGTAAGTGTAATATGTGGTGTATCGTCAGTTTCGTTGCTATACATCAACGACAATTGGGATACACATATTTACTTACGTTGATGACATATGATGTTATGTGTTTCCGTGATATGTTATATTGGATCGTCGTGTTTGAATAGCTGGGGGGTTTTGATATGAGATAAGAGTTTTTCATTTTCATTCATGTAATAACTTGTATGTAATATTCTTTTATTGAGGCACTTCCGGGTTGAGGAAGTTGTCACCGTTGATGTATATTATTTACTTTTCCGCATTAGGATGGACCCAAGGAGGAGAGCACAAGTATCCGTGTTCTAGAGTCCAGTGGGAGACCATCTCGAGGAGTCGAGTTCGGGTCTCCTAACTCTAGAATTGGTAGGGTTGCTTGCCGCTCTCGTAGGGGTCTTGGGATGTAGGATTGGCTATTCATCACGACCGTGGAATCCGTGTTTTATACAGGCTTAAATTAAAACTCGGAAATCCTAGTATATCCAATATTTCATATGTTGTCTTCTGCTGCTGATATTCTGTGATGTGATCACCTTATATTCTGAGATAAATACTATATATAATATATATGATATATTATAGACATTGCTTATGTCTTACACCCGCGCTAGCCCTGCCCTGCTCCGCCGTTAGTTACCTAACCTAACGGTGCACGACGGGACTTCGTGGCGAATGCGGATGGTATAAGTGTACGTTGTATTTATCTGTGATGTTTAGGTAACTTAAATGATGGGAAATTCATTAATGAGATTAATGAAAGAAAATAAACCTAAAGATGTTGTAGAATCTAATTTTCAAAAATAGGTAGCTCCAGTTGTTGCTTTGCATAGCGATGTTCCTTGTAGAACATCCTGCACCTTATTCGATAAGGAAAGAGCCAAGATCCCTTCACCGGGAGTGACCTCTTTAGCAATAACTGGCAGATGCTACAATCTTTGGTTTCTTCTTTTGATTACTTTTCTAGTTCTTGCTTTGCATAGTGGTATTGTGAATATCCTGCACCTCATTCGACGAGGAAAGAGCCGAGATCCCTTCACCGGGAGTGGCCTCTTTAGCGAAACTAGCAAAAGCATCAAAAACACTCCATTTAAAATCATTTGATTCTACAACGAGATCAAGTTCAAAGCGTTAAAGGTTTTCAAAAAAACCATCCGCAACCCTCCGTCATTTTAGGAAGTAGAGTACTTAGTATTCGTGATGTGTTTGTTGACCATAGTTAAGGCACGGTGTACGGTAGCTAAGTTATATCTTCCTACACAGCATATGATGCGATTAGTTAGGACAATCATGTGACTTTGTTGACCATAGTTAAGGGTCATGTGTGTGGGTCTAATTAATCAAGAAATGACGGGTAGAACTTGACTAGTGCTTATGATTTGTTGACCATAGTTAAGGTCATAAGTCACTAGGGGTAAAAACCATTATCGGGAGTTTCAAGTGTTGAAATTTGCAAGGAGATTGCATACCTTCTATGAGATAGTTGGATCCTGATACCCACTGCGAGTAATTGTTACTCCTGGGAGAGTTTTGCACTTTACAATTAGCCGATCAAGTAGGTGTCTAGAAAGGAGTCAACGGGGTTGCGCCCCTGGGAGAACGAGGTTTATTTTAATTAGGTCCGTGCAAAAGAACGGGAAACCTCCCTCAAAGTACCGGCACTGGCCTGGCTGAAAGATTGGCGAACTTCTAGGGTGTAATTAATCCCGGATAGTCTTTCCTTTTAAGGTTTGAAGGAAGATTTGATAAAACCAATGGGAGCCTTCCTGATTAGATAAAATATATAACCAATCTAATCTTGCAAGAGCGCACGCAGAGTGTTTTCTTCTCTCTCTCTCTCCCGGTAGTGACCATATCACGCCTTAATCAAGAAAATAATATGGATGTATTGATCGAACCCGCTTGTTATACTGAGCTGGGGAACGTTGGTCTCGCTCCAACTTATAATTATTATAAGACCGAGCAGGAAATAGGGGAATACCAGGATTCCCATACCGCCCAAACGAAGAAAGTGCATGTTGATGCATCTACTTCGGGTGTATTCGTTACTGAGAACTGTTTCTCAGCATCCTCTACGTCCTCGGTATTTGATACCGGATAAGGATCCCGTATATGTAATCTGTTGCATGGGCTACAGATAGGTGGAGAACTGGGAATGGGTGATATGTCTGTAAGTATAGAGATTGGTGCAATTGTTGCAGCCAAATCAGTTGGCAAATATCACATTGTATTACCAAATACATTGATTCTGAACGAATGTTGTTAGATACCGAACCTGATATGCAACATTATATCAGTCTCTTTATTTACTAAAGAAGGATATAATTTTGTATTGCTGGATAATAATTTGAACATTTCTTATATCAAAGAGTTGATCGATTTAGGCACGTTATCTAATAGCATACGCGTTCTAAATCAAACCACAGTTCTCAACGTATAGAACACACACAAGAGGGAAGGTTCGGAAATGAACAAATCCTTCTTGAGGCGTTGTAGACTAGGTCATATCAATGCGACCCGACTAGCTAAGTTATATTTAGATGCATTTTAAATCAGTTTGAATTTACATCTTGTGAAACTTGCCAGTCATGTCTCAAAGATAAAATAACCATAGCTCCGTTTACTCAAAACAGAGAAAGAGTTAGTGAACTCTTGGGACTGATACATGATGATCTATGTGGTCCCCTATCTACACATGCCAGGACTGGTTCTTTATACTTCATTACATTCACTGATGATCTCTCAAGATTCAGACACATGTTCCTGTTGAAACACAAGTCTGAAGCTTTTGAGAAATTCATAGAATATAAGTCTGAAGTAGAGAACCATAACGGGTATAAGTATTTAAGTCCTATGATGAGATAAGGCAGGAGAATATTTAAGCATGGAGATCCTGGACTATTCTAAATGAGAATGAGATTCTCTCTCAGCATTATTCCTCCGTATACACCACAGCACAACGGTGTATCGGGGCGGAGCAATCGTATCCTATAAGATATGGTGCGCTCTATGATAAGTACTACTGAGTTACCTGTTTCCTTTTGGGAGTTATGCACTTGAGAAGCTGCATACCTATTGAATAAGGATTCAATAGTTCCCGACGAACCTCAGCCTCTCTGCCGATCTGGTAGGGTTCCTCATCCGCCTGAGAGATATTTCGGTTTCTCGATAACAGTGGGAGCGAGGATTGCATCATGATATGATGACCCAACTAGTTTCGAGCAGGCCATCAAGAGTGGGGACTCTGTAAGAATGGCTAGATGCTAAGCGACCTGAGATGGAATCCATATAGACCAACAAAGTATGGACTTTGGTTGTTATATCTGAAGGGTTAAATCTCCATCAGGAGCAAGTATATCTTGAGAAGATTACTTGGTGTACATGGAAAAGTTGATACTTTCAAGCTAGACTTGTTGTAAAAGGTTCTCGTCATTTAACCAAGTTTGTTTTCTTGACGAAACCTTCTCTCCAGTACCTATGCATAAGTCCAACCGGATCCTACTTGCCATTGCTACATACCATGACTACGATATCTGGAGGTTGGGTGTCATGACTGCTTTTCTAAATACTGATTTAGAACAGAGCGTCTATAAGCACACAGCCAGAGGGCTTCGTAGATAGTGGGAGCAGCGGTAACGTGTGCAAGTTTCTTTACAGGTTAAACAAAGCATCGTGGAGTTAGAACATCTATTTTGATGTGGTAGCCAAAGCGTTTGACTTCATCAAAACGGTAGATTAACCTTGTATATACAAAAAGGTAGTAGAGAGTAAGGTGGTCTTCCTCGTATTGTATGTGAATACCATACTCTTGATAGGAAAAGTGTTTCCTATGCTACGATCGATCAATCTCCTCTTATCATATTGATTCTCCATATAGGATCTAGCCAACACCTCCTAAATCATAGTTTCTGGATCTATGAGATAGATCTAATTGGATGTTAGGATTCTCACTAGGTGTAGTGAGATGGTATCAATCGATCCTGGGGAGAATCACTGGATAGCTTTCAAGGTGGTAAGATCGACTGAATGTCAGTCACAGGTATTGTCTTTACCCTCAGTGGAAGGACGGTATGTTGGAAGAGTTCCAAGCTAGATACCGGGGTAAACTAGACGTAAAGGCTGGATACACCGCTATCAAAGATACTACCAAAGAGGCAGTCTGGGTGTATATTTGTTCATGATTTGAACTAGGTTCCTACCATTGTGTGACAATGGAGATGTGGCTTTAGCCTAGGAACCCCGGTCCTGTCAGTGACCCAGACATATTATAAAGCAGTATCGCCTGATCATGGAGATGGTTGATCTCCAAGAGATCAAGGTAAGGAGAGTAGACTCAGAGGTTGACACGGCGGATCCACTCACAAAGTCCTTACCTGCGAGAGACTTTAATAGGACGTTGGATATGAGATACTACAATAGATGGCCATAGTGCAAGTGGGAGATTGTTAGTTGTATGTATGCCCTAGAGGCCATTATTGTACATGAGATGTATATAGTGGATGCTTGGACATATATAGTGAGGACTTTCTTACTCGACATGATAGTACGCTATCTGGTTGCGCTTTATATTAACATGTATACTTACTGTCTCTCTGTTACATGTTGATAAAGCCCTTAGGATGTGTACTTGATTTCCAGGATTATGATGCAGATCATTCTAGTGGGGCTTGGGTAGTCCATGAGTTCATCCTTCAATGTTCATTTGTAGCACCTTAGAATGCGATTAGTGGGTAATTAAGTGATAATGCGGGTTTTTAATGAAAAGTTAACCGATAAATATTTTAATATATTTTATTATTTTTTTAAATTAATATTTTAATATTATTTTGATTCCTGCACATAACGCATGTTAACCATACCTCTTTGTAACATGTCATGTAGTGTACAAGTTTTAAGTTAAGTGTTGGCTTAATTAGTAATTAGGTTTTCTTTTAAATTTGACTATGTGTTGGAAGGGAATGATGAGGTTTTGGCATGGGGGACAAGCATGCTTAGCATTTAATGAGGAGAGAGGGAGAGCCATGCTTACTTCCATACCCTCCTCTCACTCTCTCAATTATTTCCACCTCACTTTCCTTCTCTCATTTTTTTTCCTCCACCATCTCTCTCCCAAACTGAAACCCCTCTTGAACCTCACTAAACAAAGTTAAAACCCACACAAATCCTCACTACCCCTCACCAAAACTGACTACACCCTTCTTTGAGCTTGAGCCAAAGCCTATGGAGACCACTTGGAGCTTGGAAAGTTAGAGTTTTGAGAAAGTTTGGGAAGGTAGTGCTCTCTCTACTATTAATTATGAGTTTAATTTTGTTGTGTTTCTGTTTAGAACCCTAAAGATAAGATTTTAGCGTAATATCGTATTTTAGTGTCGTTTTTGGGTTACTGTAACCTGCTGTGACCCCGAGACTTTTTGGTAAAATCAAACAAAGTAGTAGTGTAGTGATTGTTGCCCTGAGTGTACACCTGTGATACGAGACTTACCTGGGCGGTTTTGGCCGGAGACGTGGGGTCCAGGTCCGGCGAGCTCAGCCAAGGAGGGGGTTGAGGGCTTGTAACTTTTAGGGTAGCTGTCTGCAGTGGGTTAGGAGTGTTTGGTACTGCTAGTTTTTTTAGTAATGACAGTGGGTAAAATCTGGGATTGTTTAGCTAGTTTTTAGTGTTACGTCGACACGCGATACGGTGTCCAACTCAGTTCTACGCTTCGCGTGATTTCTGCACGTAGGGTCCGTTGTTTTAGTGTCACACATACGTTGGTCGCTAAACGAACACTTTAAGTGGTTGTTGGAGTCGGTGCGTCGGTTTAAGCATAGTTGTGCGTATTATTGGTCAATTCCTAAGTTTTGCTTTGCTATGTGTTATGTGTTAATACGGTCGTAGGCGGGGACTTCGGACGCCGTAAAGAAGGGGAAGCAGGTGGTCGGATGCACTTAGCACGAGATCACCGGTGAGTAGATTTAACATCTACGGGGAAATCGCCCATATGGCATTATGCGTCAGGGCTTGATGTGATAGTATAGCCACATGATTATATTTATTTATATATATATATATATATATATATACATTCATTTCGCATGTGTACAATTGTTGCATATCCCCATTCTTGTTACATACGGACACAGTATTCTGGAGACACATCACTGTTGCTAACGGTTCATATTGCACGAGCACTAAACTGTAAGCCATACATACCGTTGGTAATTTCCATGGCACTCACATTTTAGAATTTCCATGGATAATGCATTTGCTTAGCTTGACTTATCATTGATGATTAGACATAATTCTTGTTCTATTGCGCTATGAATTTCATTAGGCATACATACATACTTGCACATATACATATCTTGTTATAGCTACCTATATGCTCATATGTGATGTTGCTTTGCATTTTTCAGAGAAATTGGGAACCGCATGATATATTTTAAAACTGGATTTATTTAAAAGAGCGGTTTTCCCTTGATATGCTCATATTACGGTTTCATGTTGCATATATTATATTACATGGATTTACGCATTGGGATATGGATTTCATGTGATTTCTGGATTTGAGAATCGTGATATTATTTCAAGAAAATATGCATTGTTTTGAAAACCCGGTTTCTCTTGATATGATATTTCAGTGCGTCCACCATGAGTTTTCTTGGTTCTGAGAGCTTGTGTGAGTATACCCGATTCGAGTAGCGGGAGGCACCGTCTGCGGGTACATGGTGGACCCGGTATGGTTCCCCAGGGCGAGAGATGATTTTGTGGTGTAGACGATGAGCCTGGTAGAGGGAGTATGACCTACCGGTGATAGTATAGAGCCCGACGGATATCCGGAGGATACCGTCTGAGAGTTATGATATGAGATATATTGAGGGCCGATCTAGTATGCGGCGCCAGAGAGATGAGTATTTCCGTGTCGATGCTGGACACGAGTATTTCATGATGTTTTCAAGTGCCGATGTTGGGCACTCAGGTTCCATGAGATTTACAGGATATGAGGGCCGATCCGAGCGACGATGCCTGAGTTATTGGGATCTAGGGTGTATTTGGTGGACACCGGGTTTTTCCACGATGATGATTCGTGTTGATGATATGTTTTATCCCATTCTCAGCATTCATTGTTATGCACTGCATCATGTATTTGTTGTACCTGACAGAGTACCTCGCATGATTATTGCATACCCGGATTACCATATTGATGCTATTAGATTGCACGTGTTAGAGTATCGCAGTACGTACATACCTGCGATTACCTGCATATGTTATTTACTATTCACGAGTTGGCAACTCACCTCCGTTGTGCCACAGTGTTTTGCAGGTTGACCCTCAGAGTAGACGCGGCAGGGCTACCTCATTGTATCTTTTTGCTGCGGATACCGCTACAGTTGCCGTGTGAGCCGTTTTGTTTATAGGTGGGTTTTGCGGTTGTCCATTTATATTTCATTGTACACCTTATTGTATCTAGTACTCTCCATCTACCATTTCATGTATTGACTTAGAAACCAGTTGTGAGGACGGTGTTGTATATTATTTTTTGTGACTCTGGGTGTCGAGCACGTGTGAGCCGACTTTATTTATGCAGTTTTATCATTGATGCTATTTTTCACTTATATTGTTCATTTCTTCGCTACGATATCGTATATTATTCTGGTGGTGATTGTTTTCCGCCGTTGGGCGTGATTGCTCCCGTTTGGGGATGTTTTATTTACATCATATGTCGTTTTATTCATATCATGTATTGTACCCGTTTCGGGGCTAGTTTTTACAAAGGAGGTGCTGCCGAAATTTTAAGAAAATAATTTAAACTTAAAGGATTTTAACTTGGGATTCCAAAATATTTTAAAAAAATGTTTTCATCACTTACTGCTTTTGACGGTTTAGATTTCTGGGTTTTCGGCTTATTTAAACTGCATTTCGCCTGTAGACGTTACGTGGTTTAAATGCTGGTCACAGGCCGAATTTTGGATCGTGAAAAAGTTGGTATCAAAGTGTAGGTTTTACCTTTCGGAGTGTAGGATGACCTTGGTATGATGGAGTAGGTGGCTTAAACAGAGTGGCGTAGCATGTGTATGTTCCGTGGCATACTCATGGCACGACACTCCGCCTAAGTGACCTTAGAACTTATTGGTTGAAATTCCTTCATGATTATATACATCCTTGTGATTTGATTTCCATATTCTTATCGAATCTTGTTTTCATTTCCAGCCATTATGCCGCCGAAGACTACGAGAGCGCAGAGAGCGGCCGCGAGGGCCGAGGTCAGAGTTGGCTCGTCTGAGACGATGACTAACCAGGGCGGTACCCCCGTTGTTCCGGAGCAGATTGATCCACCTTCGCTTGATCGTATTACTAGGCTAGAGGCCGGTATGCAGGACTTGAGCCAGATGATGGGATCACTAGTTGAGGCCAGTCGAGCGTAGCGACAGGAGGTCGTCCCATCTGTTGCAGGGACCGAGGTGGTGCCTACTGTTCAGACAGTTGTACCTACAGCTACAGAGGTGATCACCGTATCGTTATCTGAGTTCATGAGGCTGAAGCCTCCAGTCTTCACAGGCGCAGATGCAGCTGAGGACCCGCAGTCATTTATCAATCGGATGGCCACGATATGTCGTTCACTGAGATGCTCCGACGTGAGATGGGTAGAGTTCGCGAGTTTTTGTCTGGAAAGTCTTGCGCAGAAGTGGTGCGAGTCTCTAGAGAAGGGCAGAGCCGCAGGTCTTTCTCTTATGACCTGGGCTGAGTTTGTGATGGTGTTTCTTGCCCGTTTCCTTCCACAGAGCGTTAGGGATGCTCGAGCGCGCAGTTTCGACTCGTTACGCCAGACTCCGGGGATGACGGTGGCAGAGTACGATGTGCAGTTTACCGATCTATCTACGTATGCTTCGTATTTGGTGGCCACTGAGGAGATGTGAATCAAGAGGTTTGTTCGAGGTTTGCTTACCTAGTTGTTCCTTGCTATCAGCGCCCAGCATTATGATACATATGCAGCAGCATTGGATGCAGCCCTATTAGTCGAGGAGCGTCTTTCCGAGACGTCGGTTGTTCTGAAACCAAAGAGGGTTCGTACGGGTATATTGGCACGAAGACAGATATTTAGACGCCGCGACAGACTCCATTTAGATACGGGGAGTAGCAGAGACGAGGGACGAGGCCAGTTATTTAGTTCTTATCCCTAGGAGGGTCGGCAGGCGTCGTATGGGTGCTTTGGGTGTGGCGATCTACATCACCTCGTTAGGGATTATACCGTGATACGCCGGAGGGAGGCAGCGGTCCCACAGGTTATCTTACCACCTTCTCCACCTCAGAAAGTGTTACCTCTTGCACCTGTTGTTGCTCCGCGTCAGACCTATGCACTGAGAGATCGTAGTCGCGGAGGGTTCGTTCAGTGAGGACGGGGTGACCGAGGCAGAGGAAAGCCAGTGGCCGGTAGAGGACAGCCAGTCACAGGTAAAGGGCAGGCACGGGTATTCGCTTTGACTCATCAGGACGCGCAGGTATCCAATGCAGTGGTTCCAGGTACTCTTTTAGTATGTTCTTTTGACGCACACGTGTTGTTTGATCCGGGATCTACGTACTCGTATGTTTCTACACACTTCATGCCGAGATTGAGCAGAGAGTCGTGTTTGCTAGATCAGCCGCTAGTTGTGACCACTCCTGTTGGCGAGTCATTTGTTGCGAGACACGTGTTTCGGTCGTGTGTTGTCCGTATTGGTAAGAGAGAGTTGTTTGTCAACTTGATCCTTCTTGAGATGTTGGACTTCGACGTTCTCCTGGGCATAGACTGGTTAGCTATATGCTACGTGTCTGTGGAGTACCACGAGAAGGCAGTTAGGTTTTGTTTTCCTGGCGAGTCGGTTCTTGTTGTGCAGGGGGACCGTGATGCCGCCCCTCACAGTTTGATTTCGGCCCTTCGCGCTAGTCGTCTTTTGAGTAGGGGATGTCAGGGATTCTTGGCTTTTATTCGTGATACCGGAGCCACAGTAGATTCGTTGGATCGGGTTCTTATCGTATGAGAGTTTCCCGACGTCTTTCTCGATGAGTTGCCTGGATTGCCGCCAGAGCGTGAGATAGAGTTTTTTATTGATCTGATTCCCGGCACGGGGCCCATTTCTATACTGCCTTACCGGATGGCCCCGGCGGAGCTTAGGGAGCTTAAGGATCAGTTGCAGGAGTTGCTAGATAGGGGACTTGTACGTCCGAGTGTTTCTCCTTGGGGAGCTCCTGTTCTGTTCATCAAGAAGAAGGACGGCAGTTTAAGGTTGTGTATTGATTATCGTCAATTAAACCAAGTTACGGTGTGGAATAGGTATCCTTTACCTCGCATTGACGATTTGTTTGATCATCTCCAGGGTGCGGAACATTTTTCTAAGATTGATTTGAGGTCAGGTTATCATCAGCTGCGGGTTCGGAATGATGACGTTCCGAAGACTGCTTTTTGTAAGTCCGTGTTGCCCACCCCGGTGCTTACGGGGAGGCGGAAAACATAATAAAAAACGGATTTTTATCAACTATAGGCAACATGGACTTTGCTTGTGAGGATCTTTGCTAAACGAAAACTAGCTAAAGTAAACTAACAACTAACTAAGTTGTAGAAAGGTTATACCTTGAGCTCGAACTCCTTCTCTCCTTGCTCGTCGGAATGGTAGAAAGGCCTCACCTTGCTTGTCTTCTTCCGTCAAAGAAAGATCCACTTGAAAGCCACCACCTTTAGCTTCAACTCCAAGCTAGGAGTAACTAGAGTGCAAGAAATGCTAAGACTTGAACCCTAGAAGAGAGTAGAGAGGATCAAGTGAAGGTTTTTCTCAAGCTTTTTGTTTCTCAACACATGAGAGGGAGAGAGCTTGAGGGAGAGGATGAGCAAGAGAGAGAAATGATATGAGAGAATGAATTATTTTTGTGAGCCTTTCTCACTAATATGTGTGTATAATTTTAATTGTATAATTAGCTTGAAAATTGTCATGGTAAATCATGAAATGACCATTATCATTTCAATTTTGCAAAGATCAAAGAGCATCTTCCAAAACAAATGATGATGGTCAAAGTGTCAACCATGGTCAACAAGTCAATGAAGTCAATAGGTCAACAACAACAACCATGGACAATAATTAAGCTAATTATCAATTAACAATAATACACACAAAAGCAATAGGGTTAATAAAATGACAATAGTCATTAACCCTAAACAAGGTCCTCTCCCTCAATCTCAAGCAACTGTGCATACGCACCCGCATTCGTGATCCGAGGAACACGAACACAATGAGAAAAACCAATCTCAAATCATATACTAGGATCCGGCTTAAACCAAAGCCCGCTAGTATAAACTGTCCGGACAGCAAACGTGCACAAGTGCGCGAATGTGAACGAACCCTGTCGCAAAACCATGCGACCTCTACTCATTTTGCCTAAAGGCGAATAGCTCTCTGTGTGGGACTCTAAAGACTCGACACTACGCTGGCAGTGAGTTTAACCACAGACCGCAAGCGTCACTAGCTGTACGTAACGGTCCCCAGGTAGATGTCGATAAGAAGACTGACGAGGTGAACCCCATCTGCACTCCTACTGAGCCTGTATGTGACAATCTCCGTACAGTCCGGTCTGTTCGTTTGATAAATCGCATGGCGGGCCTAGGGGGGCGGTAAACGTCAGTCCCCTAATAGCGGTACAAGTCGTGCCGGAGTGAAGCCCAGAACACCCTGAGATAACACTGGAAACCTACCAGTATATCTCGCTTGCCCTGGCCAGGGACTACTCGTGTAATGGCTCTCCTAGACACAGCGCGATGTCAACCCCCAATACCGGGAGAGACGAATCCTGTCTAACCGTCACTGCCTCCAAGTGCTTCGGGACTGCACCCAAAAACTACCTGTTTGCACGACTCCTTTGAGCCGTGGTAGGGTAGTAATCAAAGTGCAGTGGGAACACACTCGAGGCGAAGTGACAGTGTCAAGTCAGCGGACTAAGCTGTACTCATGTCACCTGGGAACTGATAACTGACGATAGGTATATTACCAACCAACAGTTCCCGACGAGTCCTGTCCAGTGTACTCGTAACCTAACGAGCACCCGCATACTATCCCAAGTACGACGTACTAACGGCTGTGGGACAGACCGTCTCCCACACTGGGATGAGAAGCGCATACGCTAGTCTACTCCGGAGTATCGATGCCCTGTCTCGATAGTCCAACGACCAGGGACCTGTATAAGGATGTGCTTATAGATTACCCAGCTCCCACGAGTGCGAGCGCCATCACAACGCTGGTAATCAAGCAAAGATCCTAAGGGCTCTACTAATATGTATACCCGCAATATGCTAAAAGAAACACATGCACATATTAAAGCAGAGACAAACCAAGTAGCATACTACCATTTCGAGCAAGATTGTATATACAACTGTGAATATCCCAAGCTTCCATTAAGTAATATACAAACTAGTATGATACAGTAATGGCCTCTAGGGCATATACACTAACAATCTCCCACTTGCACTAAGGCCATGTACTGGCGTATCGAAGACCTATCATCTCGATCAGCCGCTCGAACTGAGTCTGGGGTAGGGCCTTCGTGAGTGGATCTGCAGTGTTGTTCTCCGTATTAACTCTCTTTACCTCGATCTCCTGGCGATCTATGATCTCCCTGATCAGGTGGTACCGCCTCAAAATGTGCCTGGACTTCTGATGGGACCTGGGTTCCTTCGCTAAAGCTATAGCTCCGTTGTTGTCGCAATACAGCGGTATTGGATCAACAATGGTAGGAACCACCTGAAGCTCCGTGAGGAACTTCTTCATCCAGACAGCTTCCTTTGCGGCATCGCAAGCAGCTATGTACTCCGCTTCCATTGTTGAGTCTGCAACGGTCTCCTGCTTGGAACTCTTCCAGCAAACCGCCCCTCCATTGAGGGTAAAGACATAACCCGACATGGACTTGGAGTCATCCTTGTCACTCTGGAAGCTGGAGTCAGCAAAGGCCTCGAGCTGGAGGTCTTTTCCGCCATACACCAAGAACATCTCCTTAGTCCTTCTCAGGTACTTGAGAATGTTCTTTACCGCTATTCAGTGTTTCTCCCCTGGGTTTGACTGATACCGGCTTACAACGCTCAATGCGTATGCTACATCTGGTCTGGTACACAACATCGCATACATTATAGAGCCTACCGCAGAAGCGTAGGGTATAATAGACATGCGATCCCTTTCCAAATCAGTCTTGGGAGACATCTCTTTGGAGAGGGTGATCCCGTGACAAGCCGGTAGATTACCGCGCTTGGAATCTTCCATACTGAACCTTTTCAGTATGGTGTCAATGTACCTTGACTGTGAAAGTCCCAACATCCTCTTAGATCTATCACGATAGATCTGGATCCCCAGAATGTAGTTGGCATCACCCAGGTCCTTCATGGAGAACCTCTGCGACAAGAATCCTTTGACTGACTGTAGCATAGGAATATCATTTCCTATTAGGAGAATGTCATCCACGTACAAGACGAGGAATACCACAGTTCTCCCTACAATCTTACTGTAAATGCATGGCTCATCTGGGTTCTTGATAAAGTCGAATTCTTTGACAGTATCATCAAAGCAGATGTTCCAACTCCGCGATGCCTGCTTAAGTCCATAAATGGACTTGAGCAACTTGCACACTCTACCGCTGCTCCCACTCTGATTGAATCCCTCCGGCTGATCCATATAGACGCACTCTTCCAAATTTCCATTTAGGAAAGCCGTCTTTACGTCCATCTGCCAGATTTCATAATCGTGGAAGGCAGCAATGGCAAGAAGGATCCGAATGGATTTCAGCATAGCCACTGGAGAAAAGGTCTCGTCATAGTCCAAACCAGGTCTTTGACGAAAACCCTTTGCTACAAGTCTAGCTTTATAGGTCTCAACCTGCCCATCTACACCAATCTTCTTTCTGAAGATCCATTTGCAGCCTACGGGTTTTACCCCTTCTGGTGCAAAGTCCAAAGTCCAAACTTTGTTGGTGTACATGGACTCCATCTCGGCCCGCATTGCATCCAGCCATTTTACCGAGTCGCCGCTCTGGATGGCTTGCTGGAAGCTAGTAGGCTCACCATAATCCATGGTGCAATCCTCTCTATCCCCGTCTATGAGAAAACCGTAGTATCTCTCGGGCGGATGAGATTGCCTACTACTCCTGCGGAGTGGCGCTGGGATGTCCGGTTCTCTTGAAACTTCTGGTTCTTCCAAGCTTTCAGTAATAGCTTGTGGTTCTGGAATTTCTTCCAGTTCTATTGCGCTCCCACTTATCTGATTTTCTAAAAATTCAGTTTCCAAGAAGTGGGCATGCTGAGAAACAAAAACCTTTTGTTCCTCTGCGGAATAGAAAAGATACCCCCTGGAGTTCTTCGGGTATCCCACAAACTTACACAGTACTGAACGTGCCTCGAGCTTGTCCGCATGCTGCTTTTTTACAAAAGCTGGACATCCCCATGTCTTAAGGTACTTGAGACAGGGTTTCTTCCCACTCCACATTTGATATGGGGTGGTAGGCACAGTCTTGGTGGGAGCCTTGTTCAAGAGATATGCAGCTGTTTCTAGTGCATAACTCCAGAAGGATCGCGGCAACTCAGCCTTACTCATCATGGAACGGACCATATCCAATAGGGTTCGATTCCTCCTTTCCGATACACCGTTGTGTTGTGGTGTGTATGGGGGAGTAAGTTGAGAGAGAATTCCATTCTCTTTTAAGAAGCCCAGAAACTCGGCACTTAAGTATTCTCCTCCTCGATCCGATCTTAGGATCTTGATACTTTTGCCTGTTTGTTTTTCAACTTCATTCTTATATTCTTGAAATTTCTCAAAGGCCTCGGATTTGTGCTTCATCAAGAAGACATGCCCATACCTAGAGAAATCATCGGTGAAAGTAATGAAGTATGAATAACCACTTCGCGCATGTGTAGACATTGGACCACACACATCACTGTGTATGAGTCCCAAGAGCTCGCTCGCTCTTTCTCCGTGTCCAGTGAACGGAGTCTTTGTCATCTTTCCCATGAGACAAGATTCACAAGTGGCATAAGACTGATACTCAAACGGATTCAAGTATCCCTCTTTATGTAACTTTGTTAACCGTGTCTCATTAATGTGACCCAGTCTACAATGCCATAAGAAAGCCTGATTTGTTTCCGGAGACTTTCTTTTAAGTGTGTTCTGGACACTGAAGATCTGAGCTTGATTCAGTACGTATATCCCGTTCTGCAATGTACCTGACCCAATCAGAACTTGATTTAGGTGGATGTTAACTACATCGCTTACAAAAGTAAAATCATATCCTTCCTTAGAAATTAAGGATACAGATATGATATTACAAGTCGCACCTGGTACATAAAAACAGTTACGCAGAATCAATATCTGCCCAGTTGTCAGTCCTAGATGATATTCCCCTACGGATTCAGCATACATGCTCATTCCGTTAGCAACCCTGAGAGTCATATCACCTTTCCTGATAACCCTACGGTTTCTCAAAGCCTGTAATGAATTACAGATGTGAGATCCTGATCCGGTATCCAATACCCAGGAAGTAGGGTTAACTGACATACAGTTCTCAATCACAAACACACCCGAAGCCGAAGCCACAACATGCTTCGAATTCTGGCTACTGGCTTTACAAGCCCTGCAATCCTTCTGTCCATGTTCATTCCCGTAACAATAGGAACATCCTTCTTTTACTACATCTGCTCCTGAAACTTCTGCCCTTCCCTTTCTTTCTACTTCCCTAGTTTCCTTTAGGGTAGTAGGCAGAGACTGTTGAACTGAGTCAGCATCTGACCTGTTCTTCAACGTGGTCTTCAGGTCCGAGAGCTCAAAAGAGCTAGTCTCTGTAAGGACGTTGTCCCCTACAGATGACCCGATAGCCAACCTCGCTGGAAGCAATTCGTTCGAGGTCTCATATCTTGCGATACGAGATTGCTCTCCATATAAAACTTTGTTATGGAGGAAGATAGAAGCTAAGTCCATCTTCTCGTGCTGCCTCTGGTATATACCATCAACTGAGGCTAACACGAGGCACTTGGCTTTCGCACAGACTTCTTCCGATGTCCTACGAATATCAATATCCGTGACAGGGGAAACTGGACCTGAGACGGCAGGGGTTGGATCAGTTAAGAGGTGTCCCAGCTTGTCCTGGGTAATGGACATCTGGACAGACCTTTGCCAGTCAAAACAGTTAGATTCAGTCATCTTATTATCTAGATGTAACCTAGGTGTGGTCACAGGGTCGCTGCAATTAAGAGAGAGAGAAGAAAACACTTAGCATGTTGCTCTTGCAAGTTTAGATTGGTTTTTAATTTATCTAAACAGGATGGCTCCCACTGTCTCCCGAATCCCTTCTCAAACCGTAAAGAAAAGATTAGTCAGGATCAATCTCACCGTACAATACTTGCTTAACCGTTCAGCCAGGCCAGTGTCGGTACTTCGAGGGAGGTTTTCCAACGCTTTCGCGAAGTTCCTTAATTAAGTAACCTCTTTTCCCTGTGGGCGTAGCCCCGCTAACACCTTTCTAGGCACCTACTAGGTTTATAGCATTGATCGTTAAGTGAGAGTTTTCCCGAGGAGTAGCATATACTCACAGTAGGATCGGGATCCAAATATCATCGCGTGATAAAACCGAAGGAATCCTACCAGAATCATCACACTCCAAATGGTATGCAACGCTAGCAAGTTTCAGTACTTATGAAACTCCCGATGTGGATTTTTGCCCCATGCTCTTATGACCTTGACGAAGGTCAACAAATCATAAGTCACATGTCAAGTTCTACCCGTCATTATCCAGGTTAATTTGAACCCACCCGTACATACCCTTGACGAAGGTCAACAAGGTAGTACGACTGTCCCAAACCAACGCATCTATCTATGCTACATATGAACACCCAACAGCTACCAATCACTATGCCTTGACGAAGGTCAACAAACATAGCTTGAATACTATTGAATATTCATACGAAACGACGGAGGGCTACGGATGGTTTTGGCGAAACCGTGAACGTAGTGAACTTGATCTAATCGATGGAACGAGATAGCTTTTAAAAGGAGTGGTTCAAGCTCCGCGTTTAAAAGTTTAGTTTTGAAAAGAACCGAGTGGTTTTCAAAGTGTTCCAATCGACTTTTACTTGGTTTATTTTCTTGCATTAGTTCTTTTAATGCGTCCCATCATTTAATCCTACCATTGCAGAAAACAACCAAAATATGACGTACGCTTATGCCATTCGCATTCGCCACGGGGCCCCGTCATCACCCGTTAGGTTACTTAACTAACGACAGAGCGGGGGCTGGGCTAGCGCGGCTGTAAAACATAAGCAACGCCTAAATAGTTATTATATATATAAATATATAGCAATGATAGACATTACAGATCACAGATGAATACATTGGATATACTAGGAATCCGCAATGCGTTCGAGCCTGCAACGCAAAGCGGATTACACGGTCGCGGTGAATAGCCAAAACCCCACCCAAGACCCCTACGGGTGCGGCAAACTACCCGCCAAGCACCCGAAGCGAAGCAACCTCCCTCACCACCGTGAGTAGGCCACTCGGCACTTCGAGATACCCGGTAGTTTGTGCACCCCCTCCATGGGTCTATCCTAGGAGCAAAAACAGTAAAAAGAATTATACAATGACGGCTACAACCCCGACCCGGTTGTGCGGCCATACAAAGAATATTATTACATCAATTTACATGTTACAAATGAATGAAAGAAAAAAAAAACGCTCATCTCACATCCAACCCGGCTATTCACCCGCGACGATCCAATCCATTCATATCCACAAACCAACAACAATCACAGATCATGTATAACCCCGACTAATCGTCTTATAGCGATTAGTCGACGTTCAATACATGCAAGCATTACAGATATAACCGATGTAGTTAAAGTGTAGTGAAGTTCCGAAAAATACGGATTTATAGGCCCCCAAAAGTAAATTTTAGTTCTGGAAAATCTGGGCACATATAATATATCCTAAAAATCCCAAAACCAACAACAACACACACTGCACGAAAAACGATGCGCCGATAACGATAAACCGCGGCGCTTCCGCCGCACATGCCTACCTCGTGCGGCGGAAGGGCGGCGGTTTGAGGGAATTAGGGTAACGTTTTTCTTGGGTGTATACAGAAAACCCTGAGACGATTTTACAAGTATAAATATTTTCATTTTGAACAGAAAAAATTTTAACAGAAACTAGGGTTTTGCAAAAGTTCGGTTTTTGGATTTTCCGGTTTCGAAACTTCGTTACACTTCACTACTTAGCTAGTTTGAGTTTAGTTAGGCTCTGATACCACTGTAAGTCCGTGTTGCCCACCTCGGTGCTTACGGGGAGGCGGAAAACATAATAAAAAATGGATTTTTATCAACTATAGGCAACATGGACTTTGCTTGTGAGGATCTTTGCTAAACGAAAACTAGCTAAAGTAAACTAACAACTAACTAAGTTGTAGAAAGGTTATACCTTGAGCTCGAACTCCTTCTCTCCTTGCTCGTCGGAATGGTAGAAAGGCCTCACCTTGCTTGTCTTCTTCCGTCAAAGAAAGATCCACTTGAAAGCCACCACCTTTAGCTTCAACTCCAAGCTAGGAGTAACTAGAGTGCAAGAAATGCTAAGACTTGAACCCTAGAAGAGAGTAGAGAGGATCAAGTGAAGGTTTTTCTCAAGCTTTTTGTTTCTCAACACATGAGAGGGAGAGAGCTTGAGGGAGAGGATGAGCAAGAGAGAGAAATGATATGAGAGAATGAATTATTTTTGTGAGCCTTTCTCACTAATATGTGTGTATAATTTTAATTGTATAATTAGCTTGAAAATTGTCATGGTAAATCATGAAATGACCATTATCATTTCAATTTTGCAAAGATCAAAGAGTATCTTCCAAAACAAATGATGATGGTCAAAGTGTCAACCATGGTCAACAAGTCAATGAAGTCAATAGGTCAACAACAACAACCATGGACAATAATTAAGCTAATTATCAATTAACAATAATACACACAAAAGCAATAGGGTTAATAAAATGACAATAGTCATTAACCCTAAACAAGGTCCTCTCCCTCAATCTCAAGCAACTGTGCATACGCACCCGCATTCGTGATCCGAGGAACACGAACACAATGAGAAAAACCAATCTCAAATCATATACTAGGATCCGGCTTAAACCAAAGCCCGCTAGTATAAACTGTCCGGACAGCAAACGTGCACAAGTGCGCGAATGTGAACGAACCCTGTCGCAAAACCATGCGACCTCTACTCATTTTGCCTAAAGGCGAATAGCTCTCTGTGTGGGACTCTAAAGACTCGACACTACGCTGGCAGTGGGTTTAACCACAGACCGCAAGCGGCACTAGCTGTACGTAACGGTCCCCAGGTAGATGTCGATAAGAAGACTGACGAGGTGAACCCCATCTGCACTCCTACTGAGCCTGTATGTGACAATCTCCGTACAGTCCGGTCTGTTCGTCTGATACATCGCATGGCGGGCCTAGGGGGGCGGTAAACGTCAGTCCCCTAATAGCGGTACAAGTCGTGCCGGAGTGAAGCCCAGAACACCCTGAGATAACACTGGAAACCTACCAGTATATCTCGCTTGCCCTGGCTAGGGACTACTCGTGTAATGGTTCTCCTAGACACAGCGCGATGTCAACCCCCAATACCGGGAGAGACGAATCCTGTCTAACCGTCACTGCCTCCAAGTGCTTCGGGACTGCACCCAAAAACTACCTGTTTGCACGACTCCTTTGAGCCGTGGTAGGGTAGTAATCAAAGTGCAGTGGGAACACACTCGAGGCGAAGTGACAGTGTCAAGTCAGCGGACTAAGCTGTACTCATGTCACCTGGGAACTGATAACTGACGATAGGTATATTACCAACCAACAGTTCCCGACGAGTCCTGTCCAGTGTACTCGTAACCTAACGAGCACCCGCATACTATCCCAAGTACGACGTACTAACGGCTGTGGGACAGACCGTCTCCCACACTGGGATGAGAAGCGCATACGCTAGTCTACTCCGGAGTATCGATGCCCTGTCTCGATAGTCCAACGACCAGGGACCTGTATAAGGATGTGCTTATAGATTACCCAGCTCCCACGAGTGCGAGCGCCATCACAACGCTGGTAATCAAGCAAAGATCCTAAGGGCTCTACTAATATGTATACCCGCAATATGCTAAAAGAAACACATGCACATATTAAAGCAGAGACAAACCAAGTAGCATACTACCATTTCGAGCAAGATTGTATATACAACTGTGAATATCCCAAGCTTCCATTAAGTAATATACAAACTAGTATGATACAGTAATGGCCTCTAGGGCATATACACTAACACTTTTCGTACACGCTATGGGCATTATGAATTTTTGGTGATATCGTTCGGACTCACCAATACCCCAGCAGCGTTCATGGATTTGATGAACCGGATCTTCAGGTTTCATCTGGATCGGTTCATTATCGTATTCATTGATGACATCTTAGTATATTCCCGGAGCCGAGAGGAGCACGAGCAGCACTTGCGTATTACATTGTAGACCTTGAGGGAGCATCAGCTATTCGCTAAATTCTCTAAGTGCACATTCTGGCTTGACAGTGTTGACTTCTTAGGTCACATGGTGATGAGAGATGGCGTATGTTTTGACCCGAAGAAGATCTAGGTCGTTCAGCGTTGGCCCAGGCCAGTATCAGTTAATGAGGTTCGCAGCTTTCTAGGCCTGGCCGGCTACTATCGATGTTTTGTTCAGGACTTCTCCCGTATCGCTGCACCGTTGACCGGGTTGACCCGAAAGGGGGCTCCTTTTCATTGGACCGAGGCATGCGAGCATATCTTCCAGCAGTTGAAGACTCATCTGACTACTGCACCAGTGTTATCATTGCCTTCGGGATCGGGCGGTTTTATGGTTTATTGTGATGCTTCTCGGGTGGCGGCTAGGCTGTGTATTGATGCAGCACAGCAGGGTTATCGCGTATGCTTCTCGGCAGTTGAAGAAGCACGAGCAGAACTACCCCACCCATGGTTTAGAGATGGCTGCAGTAGTGTTTGCACTCAAGATCTGGAGACATTACCTATACGGCGAGTTATGCCAGATATTCACGGACCACAAGAGTTTGAAGTATATATTTCAGCAGCGAGACCTGAATCTGAGACAGCGCCGTTGGATGGAGCTAGTGAAGGACTACGATTGCGAGATTCTATACCATCCGGGCAAGGTGAACGTAGTGGCAGATGCTTTGAGTCGGAGGCCCGGAGATAGTTTATCTTGTTTGAGTGCAGTTCCGAGTCAGTCGTCGGCAGATTGGCAGATTCTATACGACAGCCGAGTGCAGTTCGAGTTTACTCCGACTGGGGGACAGTTTGTGCATATCCGTGCAAGTCTACAGTTGCTTGACCATATCCGCGAGGTGCAGTCCAGTGATGACCGTCTTTCAGAGATCATGGAGTAGGCTAGACAGGGCAGAGATTCCGAGTTCGTGGTCGATGATCAAGTGGTACTACGATTCGGGGCTCGACTGTGCGTACCATATTCTGAGGGACTGAGGCGTGAGATTCTTGAGGAGGCGCATCGATCAGTCTACAGTGTTCATCCAGGTTCCACAAAGATGTATCACGATTTGAGGGACCTTTACTGGTGGGAAGGGATGAAGAGAGACGTCACAGACTTCGTTTCGAGATGCCTGACTTGTCAGCAAGTCAAGACCGAGCACCAGAGGCCTGCGGGAGAGTTGCGGCATTTGCCCATTCCGGAGTGGAAGTGGGAGCAGATTTCTATGGACTTCATTATGGGTCTACCCAGGACCAATCGAGGGTATGACTCCATTTGGGTGATCGTGGATCGATTGACGAAAGCGGCTCACTTTTTGCCGGTGAAGACCACTTTCAGATTTGCTCGGTATGCCCAGATATATATCGATGAGATTGTATGATTGCATGGCGTCCAAACTTGTATTGTGTCCAACCGAGGCACCCAGTTCACTAGCCGACTATGGCAGAGACTTCAGGAGGCTTGGGCACCCGATTGAGTTTCAGCATAGCATTCCATCCGCTGACCAACGGTCAGTCAGAGCGGACTATTCAGACTCTTGAGGACATGCTTCGAGCTTGTATTCTAGATTTCGGTTGGAGTTAGGATCGTTATTTGCCCTTGTTAGAGTTCTCCTACAATAATAGCTTCCAGGATACGATTCGGATGGCACCTTTCGAGGCTTTATATGGGAGGAGATTTCGATCGCCCGTCTGTTGGACAGAGCTCAGCGAGAGCAGTATTTTGGGGCTGCAGATCGTACAGGAGACGACCGAGAAGATACAGTTGATTCAAGACAGGATGAAAGCGGCCCAGAGCAGGCAAAAATCGTATGCAGGCAGACGCCGTCGCAGACTCGAGTTCACCATTGGCAATCATGTTTTCCTGAGGATCTCTCCGATGAAGGGCGTGATGAGATTTGGGCGGAAAGGGAAACTAAGTCCCAGATATGTGGGTCCCTTCGAGATCCTCGAGCGTGTCGGTGCAGTTGCATATCGTTTGGCTCTCCAACCCAGCTTTCCGGATGTTCACCCCGTATTCCATGTGTCGATGCTTCACAGATACCTTCATGACCCTTCTCACATGATTCAGCACCAGACCGTTCAGCAAGAGTGCAATCTTTCATTCACCGAGCAGCCAGTAGTAATATTGGATCGGCATGTGAAGAAATTTCGATCAAAGGTCTTGCCATCTGTGAAGGTACTTTAGCGCAGCCCGAATGGTGAAGAGATCACTTGGGAGGCCGAGAGCGAGATGCGGAAGAAATTCCCTCATCTCTTTGAAGGTATGCCTAGTAAAAAAAAATTTAAATACGGGGATGAATTTCTATAAGGGGGGAAGATTGTAACACCTTAGAATGCGATTAGTGGGTAATTAAGCGATAATGCAGGTTTTTAATGAAAATTTAACCGATAAATATTTTAATATATTTTATTATTATTTTAAATTAATATTTTAATATTATTTTGATTCTTGCACATAACTTGTGCATGTTAACCATACCTCTTTGTAACATGTCATGTAGTGTACAAGTTTTAGGTTAAGTGTTGGCTTAATTAGTAATTAGGTTTTCTTTTAAATTTGACTTTGTGTTGGGAGGGAATGATGAGGTTTTGGCATAGGGGACAGGCATGCTTAGCATTTAAAGAGGAGAGAGGGAGAGCCATGCTTACTCCCATACTCTCTTCTCACTCTCTCAATTATTTCCACCTCATTTTCCTTCTCTCATTTTTTCCCTCCACCCTCTCCCCCCCAAACTGAAACCCCTATTGCTCCTCACTAAACAAAGTTAAAACCCTCACAAATCCTCACTACCCCTCACCAAAACTCACTACACCCTTCTTTGAACTTGAGCCAACGCCTATGGAGACCACTTGGAGCTTGGAAAGTTAGAGTTTTGAGCAAGTTTAGGAAGGTAATTCTCTCTCTACTATTAATTAGGAGTTTAATTTTTTTGTGTTTCTGTTTAGAACCCTAAAGATAAGATTTTGGCGTAATATCGTATTTTAGTGTCGTTTTTGAGTTACTGTAACCTGCTGTGACCCCGAGACTTTTTGGTAAAATAAAACAAAGTAGTAGTGTAGTGATGGTTGCCCTGAGTGTACACCTGTGATACGAGACTTACCTGGGCAATTTTGGCCGGCGACGTGGGGTCCAGGTCCGGCGAGCTCGACCAAGGAGGGGGCTGAGGGCTTGTAACTTTTAGGGTAGATATCTGCAGTGGGTTAGGGGTGTTTGGTACTGCTAGTTTTTATTAGTAATGACAGTGGGTAAAATCTGGGATTGTTTAGCTAGTTTTTAGTGTTACGTCGATGCGTGATACGAAGTCTCACTCAGTTCTGCGCTTCGCTTGATTTCTGCGCGTGGAGTCCATTGTTTTAGTGTCACACACACGTTGGCCACTAAACGAACACTTTAAGTGGTTGTTGGAGTCGGTGCGTCAGTTTAACGTAGTTGTGCGTATTATTGGTCGATTCCTAAGTTTTGCATTGCTATGTGTTATGTGTTAATAGGGTCGCAGGCAGGGAGTTCGGGCGCCGCGAAAAAGGGGAAGCAGGTGGTCGGATACACTTAGTGTAAGTCCATGTCACGCACCCCACGTGTGTAGGGTTCCTAGGCACTCTCAAGAGGTCTCACAAGGCATCAACCATGCCAATTTCAAAATTTAACGGTGCCGAGAAACCCTAATACGGATCGTTGGCTAGAAGTTTAGGCGACAAAGTAAACTAGTTAACACTTAACTACAAGAATACGGAAATACAACCTTTGTAGATCCGGTTCTCCACCTCCATAGCTCTGCAATGAAGTCTCCTCGCTGTCCAAATGGAAACCCGGGCTCTAGTGTCGGCTTCATCGGAGAAAAAGCGGGCTAGGTCAACGACGACGATGCCGAAGATGATCTACGTCGAGGCATCGCTAGATCAAGCTCCAACTTCACCAAGTCAAGAAAACTTGTGAAGGAAACACCCTATACTACTTGGCAAGCGGTAGAGGATGAAGAAATAGGAAGTGGGTAGACTTTAGAATTGGATTTCTCACTCTTTTTCATCAATCACCATTGATGGATAGCAAGCTTTTTCTTGAAGTGAAGAAGAAGAAGAAGAAGCAAGAATATGATAAGTTAATTCTAAAACGAAAAGAATAATGAATTCTTATCATAATAGAACCATGGTTAGGTGTAGAGAATTAATTAGGGTTAAGTGGAATGGTTAGGATTAAGGATGAGACAAAGTGGTCACAAAGTCAAAGTATTCATGAAGCTTCATGAAAGAACAAAGAATGCCACCATTTTATCATTTCCTTTTCTTTTTCCAAAAGAATAAATAAATGAATAAAATGAATAAACAAATAATAAACCCTAACCATTTCATTAACCAAGGTTTAATTTTTTATACTTAACCAATTTTACATGCACCATCAAACATGATACAAGCATGTGCACAAAATCATATCACATATATAATGCGCACATCCGAGCGAGAAAATCCATTTAAAGTGAACCAATACTAGTTAATGCAAAGTAATATATCAAATATATAATTATACATTAAATCATTAAATCAACACTTGATTCAATGATCCGGTCATATCGCATATAACCGACTAGAATTCAATGTAACGATTTATCGAATCAATCCTTGATTCGATAACTAGGTTATATCGCATACAACTAATCGACACATTCTTCGCGAGAATGAAATACGGTATCACATACACGCATTATTCTCGGTCCCGCACATATCTCATATGCGCTCCTATTTCGTTTCGCTTGAGCCAGGAAACGTCTGTGTAGGACTCTAAAGACTCGTCAATACGCCGGCAGCAGGTGATGATCATATCAAACACCCACAAGCCGCAAGCGGTCTGCTAAACGTAACGGCCATCCGGGTATTGAGCGATCTGAAGATCGACGAGCAAGCCCGCTCACACTCCAGTGAATCCAACCAGTAACACTACCGTACAGTCCGGTCTGATCGTCTGATATGTCGCATATCTCGCCTAGGGGTGGTAAACGTCAGACCCCAATAGCTCGATAAGTCGTGTCGATATGAGGTCTATAACAGTTCGAGAAACTACTGGTAACATTTACCAGTAAATCTCAGCAACCCTGGCCAGGGATTTCCGGTTATAGCCAATCGAACACAGCGCAACATCAACTCCCTATACCGGGAGAGACGAATCCCCTCCTATCGCTCATTGCCTCCATGTGACTCGGGACTGTACCAAAAAACCACCGTTTTGCACGCCCTCTTAGACGTGGTAAGATGAAAATCAAAGCACAGTGGGAACCACACAAGACTCTATGACGATCTTGGGTCAACAGACTACTCTGTACCAGTGTCACCAGAGAACTGCCATCTGACGTAAGGTATAATACCATCTGGGAGTTCTCGGCGAGTCCGTCCAGTGTACCCAGTCTCCACTGAGCACCCGTATATCATCTCTGATGTCAAACACCAATGGATATGGGATCATCCATCGCCCATCTGTATGGGTCGAGAAGGTATACGCTAGTCTACTCTGGTATATCGATGCCCCGTCTCGATACACCCATGACTAGGGACTTTGAAGGATGTACTTATGGACTACCATGTCCCCACTAGTATGATCCGCATCATAGTCCAGATAGTCAAGTACACGTCCTAAGGGCTTTACCAACATGTAACAGAGAGACAAACAGTGTACACGTTAAAGTAAAGAGCAACCAGATAGCATACTATCATGTCGAGCAAGAAAGTCTTCCCTATATATGTCCCAGCATCCACTACAATATACATCCAATGTACAGTAATGGCCTCTAGGGCATACATATAACTAACAATCTCCCACTTGCACTAGGGCCATCTGATAGCAGTGGTTGTAGTATCTCATACTCAACCATCCCATAAAAGTCTCTCTCTAGGAGCAGGCCTTTGTGAGTGGATCCGCTGTGTTGTCCTCTGAGTCTACTCTCCTAACCTCGATCTCCCTGGTGATCAACCATCTCCATGATCAGGTGACACTGCCTTAGAATATGTCTGGATCACTGATGGGACCGGAGTTCCTTGGCATAAGCCACAACTCCATTGTCACACAATGGGAGGAACGTAGTTCATCTCATGAACCAATATACACCCAAACATCCTCCTTGGTAGCATCTTAAGTAGCAATGTATCCTGCCTTTATCTTCTAGTATGCCACGGTATCTAGCTTGGAACTCTTCCAACATACCGTCCCTCCACTGAGGGTAAAGACAATGCCTGTGACTGACATTCAGTCGTCTTTATCACCCTGGAACCCTTCCAGTGATTCTCCCCAAGATCGATTGATACCATCTCACTACAACTAGTGAGTATCCTAATATCCATTTAGATCTATCTCATAGATCCAAAACCCAGGATTTAGTAGGTATCCGTTTAATCCTATATGGAGAATCATAGTGATATGCGGAGATTGATCGAGCGTAGCATAGGAAACTCCTTCCCTATCAAGAGTATGTCATCCACGTACTCTACGAGGATTACCACCATACTCCCTACTACCTTTTTGTATATACAAAGTTTATCTACCATTTTGATGATGTCAACTTCTTTGACTACTTCATCAAAACAGATGTTCCAACTCCGCGATGCCTGCTTTAATCCTATAAAGCATCTTGCACACGTTTCCGCTGCTCCCACTGTCTACGAGGCCCTCTGGCTGTGTACTTATAGACGCTCTCTTCTAAAACATTATTTAAAAAAGCTGTCATGACACCCAACCACCAGATATCGTAGTCATGGTATGTAGCCGTGGCAAGTAGAATCTGGATGGTCTTAAGCATAGATTCTGGAAAAAGGTTTCATCATTATCCACGCCTGGTCAATGACGAAAACCTTTAACAAGTCTAGCTTTGAAAGTCTCAACTTTTCCATCTACACCAAGTAATCTTCTCAAGATATACTTGCTCCTGATGGGGATTTAACCCTTCAGATATAGCAACCAAAGTCCATACTTTGTTGGTGTACATGGATTCCATCTCAGATCACTAAGCATCCAGCCATTCTTACAGAGTCCCACTCCTGATGGCCAGCTTGAAACTAGTTGGATCATCATCTCATGATGCAATCCTCGCTCCCATTGTCATAGAGAAATCGAAATATCTCTCAGGTGGGTGAGGAACCCTACTAGATCGGCGGAGAGGCTGAGGTTCGTTGGTTACTATTGAATCCTTCGATTCTACCAAATCATTTGCTGTAGTTTGTATAGCTGAAACACTTCCAGTTCTACATAACTTACCTTACCTCCAGCTTGTCCGGATTTTTCTTTTAGACATAGACCGGACAACCCCAAATCTTAACTAGCTTAAGAGATGGGCTCTTCCCTTTCCATATCAAATATGAAGTGGTAGGCAACTGATTTGATTTGAACCCTATTCAATAGGTATGCAGCTTCTCAAGTGCATAACCCCTTAAAAGGAAATAGGTAACTCAGAAGTACTCAACATAGAGCACACCTTATCACATAGGGTGTGATTGCTCCGCCCTGATATACCATCGTGCTATGGTGTATACGGAGGAGTAATGCTGAGAGAGAATCTCATTCTCCTTTAGAATAGTCCAGGAATTCCGTGCTCAAGTATTCTCCTCCTTGATCTCATCATAGGACATAATACTTATACCCGTATTCTGGTTCTCTACTTCTAGCTTATATTCTGTGAATATCTCAAAAGGTTCGGACTTGTGTTTCAATAGGAACATATGTCTGAATCTTGAGAGATCATCAGAGAACGTAATGAAGTACAAAGAACCGGTCCTGGCATGTGTAGACAGGGGACCTACATACATCAACATGTATCATCCCAAGAGTTCATTAACTCTTTCTCTGTTTCCAATAAACAGGGCTATGGTCATTTTATCTTTGTGACATGACTGGCAAGTTTCATAAGATGTAAATTCAAACTGATTTAAATATGCATCTATATGTAACTTCAGCTAGTCGGGTCGCATTGATATGACCTAGTCTACAATACCTCAAGAAGGAATCGTTCAATTCTGAACTCTTCCTCTTGTGTGTGATCCGTATACTAAGAACTGTAGTTTGATTTAGAACGTCAATGCTTTTAGATAACGTGCCTGAACCGATCAACTTTTGATATAGGAAATGTTCAAAACATTATCCATCAATACAAAATTTTATCATTTCTTTACTAATAAAGAGACTGATATGATTTTGTATATCAGGTTCGGTATCTAATAACATTCGTTCAGAATCACTGTATTGGTAATACAGGGTGACAGTGACCAACAGACTTGGCTGCAACTCTTGCCCCGTTTTCTGTCTTATAAAACTTATCACCCGTTCTCAGTTCTCTACCTTTCTGTAGCCCTATGTAACTGATTACATATCTCGGATCCTGATCTGGTGTCACATACCCAGGACGTAGAGGATACAGAGAAACAGTTCTTTGTAATGAACACACCCGAAGATGATGCATCAACATGCACTCTCTTCGTTTGGGCGGCACGGGAATTCTGGTAATCCCCAATTTCCTGCTCTGTCATATAACAATTATAAGTTGGAGCGGGACCAACGTTCCCCAGCTCAGTATAACAAGCGGGTTCAGTCAATATTCCGTATTATTATCTTGATTAAGGCATGATATGGTCGCTACCTGGAGAGAGAGAGAAGAAAACACTCAGCGTGCGCTCTTGCAAGAATAGATTGGTTTTTATTTTATCTAATCAGGATGGCTCCCACTGCTTTTTATCAAATCTTCCTTCAAACCCTAAAAGGAAAGACTAGCCGGGATTAATTACACACTACAAGTTCGCCAATCTTTCAGCCAGGCCAGTGTCGGTACTTTGAGGGAGGTCCCCCGTGCTTTCGCACGAACCTAATTAATGTAAACCTCGTTTTCCCAGAGGCGTAACCTCGTTGACACCTTTTTATACACCTACTTGATCGGCTAATTGTAATGTATAAAACTCTCCCAGGAGTAACTCTTACTCACAGCGGGTATCGGGATCCAACTATCTCATAGAAGGTATGCAATCTCATTGCAAATTTCAACATTTGAAATTCCCGATAATATTTTGCCCCTAGCGTCCTATGACCTTGACGGAGGCCAAACAACCCATAGTCCGCTAGTCAAGTTCAACCCGTACATTTCTTGATTGAATTAAACCCACCCGCACGACCCTTGACAGAGGCCAAACAACGCCGTACGAATACCCTAATCCAATCGCATCATATGCTAGCAGATAAGCACTAGTTAGCTACCGTACACTACGCCTTGACGGAGGCCAAACAACCGCAGCACGAATACTAACTAGTATGTATCTGAAATGACCGAGGGCTACGACAGGTTTTTCAGAAAACCTATTGCGTAATGAACTTGATATCGTTATAGAATCAAATGATTTTAAAATGGTGTGCTTTTGAGGCTTTTCTAGTTTTGCTAAAGGAGTCACTCCCGGTGAAGGGATCGTCGGTCCTTTCCTCGTCGAATGAGGTGCGGGATATATCACATATATCACTGTGCAAAACAAAAACTCTTAAAAGCAATCAAAAGACAAACCGAGTGTGTAGCATCTGCCAGTTATTGCTAATGGAGTCACTCCCGTGAAGGGATCTCGGTCCTTTCCTCATCGAATAAGGTGCAGGATATATCACATATACCTCTGTGCAAAGCAAGAACTGTAGCTACCCTTTTTATTTTGAAATTCGATTCTACAACATCATTAGGTTTCTTTTATTTCATTAATCTCATTAATGAAGTCCCATCATTTAAATTACCTAAACATCACAGATAAATACGACATACACTTATGCCATCCGCATTCGCCTCGATGTCCCCTCGTGCACCGTTAGGTTAGGTAACTAACGGCAGAACGGGGCAGGGCTAGCGCGGGTGTAAAACATAAGTAACGTCTATATAATATATCATATATACTATATACTGTATCTATCACAGAACATCACATGATCACATCACAGATATCGCAGCAGAAGAAACATATGAAATATTTGATGTACTAGGACGTCCGTGTTTTCAATACGAGCCAGTATAAAACACGGATTCCACGGTCGCGATGAATAGCCAAACCCACACCCCTAGACCCCTACGAGAGCGACAAGCAACCCTACCAATTCTAGAGTTAGGAGACCCGGACTCGACTCCTCGAGTTGGTCTCCCACTGGACTCTAGAATCCGGTTACTTATGCCCTCCTCCTTGGGTCTATCCTAGTGCGGAAAAGTAAATAATATACAAAAGGTGACAACTTCCGCAACCTGGAAGTGCCCTAATAAAAGAATATTACATACAAGTTTTTACATGAATGAAAATGAAAAACACTCATCTCACATAAAAACCCCCGGCTATTCAAACACGACGATCCAATATAACATATCCAGCAACACATAACATCACATGTCATCAACGTAAGTAAATATGCGCATCCCAATTTTCGTTGACATATAGCAACGAAACCGGCGATATCACATATTACACTTACGGTTACAGAAAAGAAAGTGTAAAACTACAACAGTTGGAATCCGCAACCTGCATAGACATCGCATGCCTAATCAAATGAATTCTTTAGACATCGCATGCCAAACAATTATAAACCCCACATTTTAGTCTCAAAATCGAAAACACTTTTCAATACCAAGTCGGGTAATTCAACAGGATTCCCGACAATTTGATCGAATGCTCGTCGCAAACTTCAGTAGACGGCCGCACCTCCGATACCGTCGACGAAGTGCACCAAGACGGAACACCGCTGCCGCGAGCACCCGAACGGATGCTTTCGGCGACGGGGTTCTCCTACAGTCACTTGGTCGGGGCACTGAAGTGAGGCTGTCTATTAAGTTTACCCGGCGAGTATCCGCGTACGCTACGTGATTGCGACGGACTTTTGATCACATCAAAATTCCGTGGCAACCGATCAAGTGAGACTAAACTGCTATGTTTATAACATTCATTCAGTTATCTCATAACTACTTGTGAATTCCAATTATTGTATCCCATTCCAGATAAATAGAAAATGTTAAACTTTCCGATCGAACATTCAAACACCCAAGTTTTCCCGATACAGATCAACACATGAAACAAGTCTAAAAACATTCAGTTCGTGCCTCAGTACCAACGGTCCAGCCGTAGAAGGGTCAAGCCAACGCCTCACATGTGGCACGCCGTACTGCCCCAAACCCGAAGGTTCAAAGGGCAGTTCAAGACGGTCACATAATCGAGTTAAGGTTTGTTGTCTTCTAGAGGGTCCATCGCGTTACTTGCACTACTTAGAACGTCTTTAAACTACGGAAAAATCCAACACTTGGAAATTTCCCGACAGGGGAAAAATTGGGTATTTATATCCGGTTGAACTTTTTAACATATTCTAATATTTATCCGGAAAGCCACATAGACAAAATCTGATACTCCGATCGAAACACCGAATCCCCAAAACAATCCCAGAAAATTCAACTCTTGAATAAATATTAAAAATTCCCAGAAAATCCAACTCCAGAAAATAGGAATTACTGTGCAAACAAGGGAAGCTGACGTCATCAATGGGCCGCGGAACCGCCGCAGAAGCTAGGCTTCTGCCGCGGTTCCGCCGCAGTTTGGACTGTTCATGAGAAACTTTTTGCGCCGTAATTCTTATATTTCCCTGCTGAATTTTTTAGCAATTTTTAATTTGGAAAAATCCCAGTTTTTGAAAAAAGGACACAGAGCATTTTTTGAGTTGGGGTTTCGGGTCGATCGGACTTCAAACTCCGTCTAGACTTCGCCTAAGGCTCTAGCTAGGCTCTGATACCACTGTAGGGTTCCTAGGCACTCTCAAGAGGTCTCACAAGGCATCAACCATGCCAATTTCAAAATTTAACGGTGCCGAGAAACCCTAATACAGATCGTTGGCTAGAAGTTTAGGCGACAAAGTAAACTAGTTAACACTTAACTACAAGAATACGGAAATACAACCTATGTAGATCCGGTTCTCCACCTCCATAGCTCCGCAATGAAGTCTCCTCGCTGTCCAAATGGAAACCCGGGCTCTAGCGTCGGCTTCATCGGAGAAAAAGCGGGCTAGGTCAACGACGACGATGCCGAAGATGATCTACGTCGAGGCATCGCTAGATCAAGCTCCAACTTCACCAAGTCAAGAAAACTTGTGAAGGAAACACCCTATACTACTTGGCAAGAGGTAGAGGATGAAGAAATAGGAAGTGGGTAGACTTTAGAATTGGATTTCTCACTCTTTTTCATCAATCACCATTGATGGATAGCAAGCTTTTTCTTGAAGTGAAGAAGAAGAAGAAGAAGCAAGAATATGATAAGTTAATTCTAAAATGAAAAGAATAATGAATTCTTATCATAATAGAACCATGGTTAGGTGTAGAGAATTAATTAGGGTTAAGTGGAATGGTTAGGGTTAAGGATGAGACAAAGTGGTCACAAAGTCAAAGTATTCATGAAGCTTCATGAAAGAACAAAGAATGCCACCATTTTATCATTTCCTTTTCTTTTTCCAAAAGAATAAATAAATGAATAAAATGAATAAGCAAATAATAAACCCTAACCATTTCATTAACCAAGGTTTAATTCTTTATACTTAACCAATTTTACATGCACCATCAAACATGATACAAGCATGTGCACAAAATCATATCACATATATAATGCGCACATCCGAGCGAGAAAATCCATTTAAAGTGAACCAATACTAGTTAATGCAAAGTAATATATCAAATATATAATTATACATTAAATCATTAAATCAACACTTGATTCAATGATCCGGTCATATCGCATATAACCGACTAGTATTCAATGTATCGATTTATCGAATCAATCCTTGATTCGATAACTAGGTTATATCGCATACAACTAATCGACACATTCTTCGCGAGAATGAAATACGGTATCACATACACGCATTATTCTCGGTCCCGCACATATCTCATATGCGCTCCTATTTCGTTTTGCTTGAGCCAGGAAACGTCTGTGTAGGACTCAAAAGACTCGTCAATACGCCGGCAGCAGGTGATGATCATATCAAACACCCACAAGCCGCAAGTGTTAGTTATGTATATGCCCTAGAGGCCATTGTTGTACATATGATGTATATTATAATGGATGCTTGGATATATATAGAGATGACTTTCTTGCTCGTCATGATAGTATGCTATTTCGTTTCACTTTATCTTAACATGTTGACTTGTATTGGTTTACTGTTTTACTCTCACATGTTGATAAAGCCCTTAGGATCTGTACTCGACTACTGGGACTATGATGAGATCATACTAGTGGGGCCGCGGTAGTCGATGAGTACATCCTATAACTGTTCCTAGTCGAGGGTATATCGAGACAGGGCATCGATACACCAGAGTAGACTAGCGTATACGCATCTTGACCCATATGATGGGCGATGGATGATCCCATATCCATCGGTGTTAGACATCAGAGATGGTGTACGGGTTCTCAGTGGAGACTGGGTACACTGGACGGACTCGCGGAGAACTCCCAGATGGTGATATACCACACGTCAGATGGCAGTTCTCCGGTGACACTGGTACAGGGTAGTCTGTAGACCCGAGATCGTCATAGAGTCTTCTGTGATACCCACTGTGCTTTGATTTCCACCTTACCACGTCCAAGAGGGCGTGCAAAACGGTGGCTTTTGGGTACAGTCCCGAATCACATGGAGGCAATGAGCGATAGGAGGGGATTCGTCTCTCCCGGTATAGGGAGTTGATGTTGTGCTGTGTTCGATTGGCTATAACTGGAAGTCCCTGGCCAGGGCTGATATGGAGATTTACTGGTAAGTGTTACTAGTAGTTTCTCGACCCGTTATGAGCCACACATCGACACGACTTATCGGTTACTGGGGTCTGACGTATACCACCCCTAGACTTGATATGCGACATATCAGACGAACAGACCGGACTGTACGGGAGTGTTACTGGTTGGATTCACAGGATAACGCACAGGCTAGCTTGTTGATCTTCTGATCACTCAATACCTGGGTGGCTGTTACGTTTAGCTGACCGCTTGCAGCTTGTGGGTATTTGATATGATCATCACCTGCTACCGGCGTATTGACGATTCTTTAGAGTCCTACATAGAGGTTTCTTGGCTCAGGCGAAACGGAGTAGAGGCACATATGTGATATGTGCAGGACCGAGAATGATACGATATGGGATACCGTATTATATTCTCGCGATATTTAGTTATGAACCGGTCATCAGATCAAGTGTTGATTCGATGAATCGGTACATGATATATTAGTCGGTAATATTCGATATAGCCGGATCGTCGGATCAAGTGTTGATTCGATGATTTAATGTATAATAATATATATGATATATTATTACATTATCTAATATTGGCTCGCTTTATTATTTCATTTTCTCACTGGATGATACATTGATATATATGCGATATATGTTAATTGTATTATTTTCTTTTGTTGCAAATATATAATATATATGTGATATATATTATTGTGACATGATATGATTAATTGTTAAACATGTTTAAGGATGATTAATTGAGGTTAGGGTTTGATTAGGGTTAGTAGCTTCATGCACCTTCTAGAAGCAACTTCTTTTGTCTTGGTTAAGATATTTGTTGATGACACATTTTAACCCAACCAAACCCTAACTCTAGTTGTTTCTCTACACATTATTAGCCACTCATCCTTGACCATGGTTAATACTTCAATCATATACTTTTATTTCTATTCATCACAAAAGGATTTATCATTATCTTTTCCATTATCATCTTCTTCTCTCTTGAAAAGCTTGCTAGAAAATCTTTAAGTGATGAATAAATATGAGAAAATGATATAAAAAGAAAGCAAAATTACTACTCTCTCATCCTCATCTCATCTAGCCCATGGGATTAGTGTGTTCATCTCTTTTGAGTGAGAAAGCTTGAGTCGTTGCAACTTCGAGGTAGATCATCGGAGATTTGGAATACTTCGAGCTAGCATGGATCGTTCGAGTTGTGGAGCCTCTCATGAGTCCGGGAGATCGTGGATCGCGGCAAAGGGACTTCTACTCGGAGCTTGTGAAGTGAAGGAGTGGACTACAAAGGTTGTAATCCCTCACACTTAGATAAAAGTTATCTTCTTGCATGTTAAACCCTAATAATCTAGCAAAGATCCCGGCTTTGGGTTGTTCGGCACGTCTAAATTTTTATCCGGGCATGTTTGATGCCTTTTGAACCTTCACACGAGTGCCTAGGAACCCTACAGTGGTATCAGAGCCTAGCTAGAGCATTAGGCGATGTGTTTACGAAGTTAAAACTCCGATCGAACCCGAAACGACAAAATTGGACCCCTCTCTGGAAATTTTTTAAATTTTGGGATTTTTCTGAATTAAAAATATGTAAAAAAATCAGCAGGGAATTCTAAGAATTACCATAAAACCCGAGCCCCTAATTCGACTAAACGGCGGCGGAACCGCGGCGCAAGCATACCTTGCGCGGCGGTTCCGCGGCGGAACAGTCGATTTGTGACACGTGGATTTTATGGTAATGTCCGTAGGTACTTGTTGATGCTTCTGGATATTTTTAACAGTGATTCCAGTATTGTTTAAATCTGTGGTTTATTTTGTAATAGTAGATTCGATCGGAATATTTAAGTTCGTATTTCTTTCCGGATATTTAGAAACTGTTAAACTATTAGAACGGATATCATTAACTAACTGTTTCCCGGTACGGAAAACTTTCAAGTGTTGAAATTTTTTTCGGGTTTAAATCTTTCGGAAAAATTGTACAAGTTAAGCGGTGGACCCTCTAGAAGACAACTAACCTTAACTCGATTATGTGAACGTCTTGAACTGCCTTTTGAACCTTCGGGTTTGGGGCAGTACGGCGTGCCACATGTGAGGCGTTGGCTTGACCCTTCTACGGCTGGATCACCGGTACTGTGACATATTCTGGGATTATTTGAACTCCGCTCAAGAGTTGAGCACTTTGGGAAGTTTTGGGTGTTTGATTATCTGTTCGAAAAGTTTAATACTGTCTATTTATCTGGAATGTGATACAATATGTGGAATTCATAGAGTTAGGCATGAAATGCGAAGTATGTGATATTTCGGATTTACGATGTCTAAAGTGATTGTGGATTCCAAATATTGTAGTTTTACACTTTCTTTTCTGTGACCGTAAGTGTAATATGTGATATCGCCGGTTTCGTTGCTATATGTCAACGACAATTGGGATGCGCATATTTACTTACGTTGATGATATGAGATATTATGTGTTGCTGTGATATGTTATATTGGATCGTCGCGTTCTGAATAGCCGGGGGTTTTATGTGAGATGAGGGTTTTTATTTTCATTCATGTAAAATTCATTTGTAATGTAATATTCTTTTATTTGGGGCACTTCCAGGTTGCGGTTGATGTCACCAGTGTATATTATTTACTTTTCCGCATTAGGTAGACCCAAGGTGGGGAGCACAAGTAACCGGGTTCTAGGGTCCAGTGGGAGGCCATCTCGAGGAGTCGAGACCGGGTCTCCTAACCCTAGAATTGGCAGTGTTACTTGCCGCTCTCGTAGGGGTCTTGGGATGTGGGTTTGGCTATTCGTCGCGACCGTGGAATCCGTGTTTTATACAGGCTCGTATTAAAAACACGGACGTCCTAGTATATCCAATATTTCATATATGTTCTTCTGCTGCAATGTTCTGTGATGAGATCATATTACTGCCTGAGACGAATGCTTATATTATATATATATATGCTGATATATAAATATTACTGCTTTCGTTTTTTCTGTGGTGCTTAGGAAGCATAAGCTGATGGGATTTTTATTAATGAGATTAATAAAAGAAAAGAAACCTAAAGATGTTGTAGAATCAAAAACTTTATAAAAAGGGCAGCTACAGTTTTGCTTTGCACAGCGGTATATATGATATATCCTGCACCTTATTCGACGGGGAAAGAGCCGACGATCCCTTCACCGGGAGTGACCTCTTTAGCGAAACTGGTAGATGCTACAAAACGCGGTTTGTCTTTTGATTGCTTTTAGAGTTTTGCTTTGCACAGCGGTATATATGATATATCCTGCACCTTATTCGATGAGGAAAGGGCCGACGATCCCTTCACCGGGAGTGACCCCTTTAGCGAAACTAAGAAAAGCCTCAAAAACACTCCTTTTCAAAACTTCACTCGATTCTACAACGATATCAAGTTCATTACGCTCGGGGTTTTCTGAAAAACCTGCGTAGCCCTCCGTCATTTCAGATAAAGACTAGTTAGTATTCGTGCTACGTTTGTTGACTATGTTAAGGCGTAGTGTGCGGTAGCTAATTAGTACTTATCTGCTAAAACATGAGATGTGATTGGATTAGGGTAGTTGTGCGACTTTGTTGACTATGTTAAGGGTCGTGCAGGTGGATTTAATTCAATCGGGAAATGACGGGTTGAACTTGGCTAGCAATTATGATTTGTTGACTATGCTAAGGTCATAAATTGCTAGGGGCAAAATATTATCGAGAATTTCAAGTGTTGAAATTTGCAATGAGATTGCATACCTCCTATAAGATAGTTGGATCCCGATACCCACTGCGAGTAAGTGTTACTCCTAGGAGAGTTTTACACAGGACAATTAGTCATTCAAGTAGGTGTCTAGAAAAGTGTTAACGAGGTTACGCCTCTGGGAAAATGAGGTTTACTTTAATTAGGTCCGTGCGAAAGCACGGGGAACCTCCCTCAAAGTACCGACACTGATCTGGCTGAAAGATTGACGAAATTGTAGGGTGTAATTAATCCCGGCTAATCTTACCTTTTAGGGTTTTAAGGTAGATTTGATAAAAACAGTGGGAGACATCCTGATTAGATAAGATAATAACCAATCTAATCTTGCAAGAGCATACGCTAAAGTGTTTTCTTCTCTCTCTCTCCAGGTAGCGACCATGTCATGCCATAATCAAGATAATAATATGGATGTATTGACTGAACCCAATTATTGTACTGAGCTAGGGAATGTTGGACCCGTTCTTTCTTATAAGAGTTATAAGACTGAACAGGAAACAGGAGAATATCTGGATTCTCAAGCCGCCCAAAAGAACATGCATGTTGATGCATCTTCTTCGGGTGTGTTAGTTATTGAGAACTGTTTCTCAGTTCACCCTACGTCCTGGGTATTAGATACCGGATCAGGATCCCACATATGTAAACAGTTACATGGGCTACGTAAAGGTAGAGAACTGGGAATAGGTGATCATTCCGTTCAAGTAGGGAACGGTGCAAGTATTGTAGCCAAAGCAGTTGGCGAATATCACCTTGTATTACCAAGTCGTAATACACTGATTCTAAATGAGTGCTATTATATACCGAACATGATGTGCAACATTATATCAGTCTCCTTATTAAGTAAAGGAGGATATAATTTTGTAGTACAGGATAACGTTATGAACATATTCCTAGATCAAAAGTTGATTGCATCAGGCTCGTTACATAATAGCATATTCATTCTAAATCAGAATACAGTGCTGAATATACAAAACACACACAAGAGGAAAAGTTCAGATATGAACGAATCCTACTTGTGGCATTGTAGACTTGGTCATATCAATGCGACACGACTGGCTAAGTTACATAAAGATGGTTATTTGAATTCGTTCGAATTATCATCTTATGATACTTGCCATTCATGTCTCAAAGGAAAAATGACCAAAGCTCCGTTTAGTGGACACGGAGAAAGAGTTACCGAACTCTTAGGACTGGTACATAGTGATGTATGCGGTCCCATGTCTACGCATGCCAGGAACGGTTCTTCCTACTTCATTACATTCACTGACGATCTCTTTAGATTCGGACATGTGTTCCTGATGAAACACAAGTCTGAAGCTTTTGAGAAATTCAGAGAATATAAGCACGAAGTAGAGAATCAAACGGGCAAAAGTATTAAGATTCTTCGATCTGATCGAGGAGGTGAATACTTAAGCAATGAGTTCTTAGATTATCTAAAAGAGAATGGGATTCTCTCTCAGCTTACTCCTCCTTATACACCACAGCACAACGGTGTATCGGAGCGGAGGAATCGCACCCTATTAGATATGGTGCGCTCTATGATGAGCGAGGCTGAGTTGCCTATTTCCTTCTGGGGTTATGCGCTTGAAACAGCAGCATACCTATTGAATCAAGTTCCGTCTAAATCTGTGCCTACCACACCACATGAGATATGGAGTGGGAAGAAACCATATTTTAAAAGAGTTAAGATATGGGGTTGTCCGGCCTATGTCAAAAGACAAAATCCAGACAAACTCGAGGCACTGTCAGTTCTTTGTAAATTTGTGGGATATCCTAAGAATTCTCAAGGATATATTTTCTATCACGCTGAGGAACAAAAGGTGTTTATTTCTCAATATGCCACCTTTTTAGAAAAGGAATTTCTTGAAAAAGAAATTAGTGGCAAAGAGGTAGAGCTGGAAGAGGTTCCAGAAACACAAATTACAACTGAAGATTTAGTGGAACCAGAGGATTCAGTAGTACCCGACGAACCCCAGCCTCTCCGACGATCTAGTAGGGTTTCTCGTCCACCTGAGAGATACTACGGTTTTCTCATTGATGGTGGAAGCGAAGATTGCATCATGGATGATGATGACCCGACTAGTTTCGAGCAGGCCATCACGAGTGGTGACTCTGTGAAATGGCTGGATGCAATGCGATCTGAGATGGAATCCATGTACACCAATAATGTATGGATTTTGGAAAATGCTCCTGAAGGGGTAAAACCCATTGGGAGCAAGTGGATTTTTAAAAAGAAATTTGGTGTTGATGGAAAAGTTGAGACTTTCAAAGCTAGACTTGTAGCAAAGGGTTTTCGTCAACGACCAGGTGTGGATTATGACGAAACCTTTTCTCCAGTGGCTATGCTTAAGTCCATCCGGATCTTACTTGCCATTGCTGCATACCATGACTACGAAATCTGGCAAATGGATGTTAAGACCGCCTTTCTGAACGGTGATTTAGAAGAGAGCGTGTACATGACTCAGCCAGAGGGCTTCGTAGATAGTGGGAGCAGCGGAAAGGTGTGCAAGCTGCTTAAATCCATTTATGGGTTAAAGCAAGCATCGCGGAGTTGGAACATCTGTTTTGATGTTGTAGTCAAAGAGTTTGACTTCATCAAAAATATAGATGAACCTTGTATCTATAAGAAGGTAGCAGAGGGTAAGGTTGTCTTCCTCGTATTGTACGTGGATGACATACTCTTGATAGGAAATGATATTCCTATGCTGCAATCAGTCAAGCTCTTCTTATCACAGAGATTCTCAATGAAAGATCTAGGTGATGCCTCCTGCATATTGGGAATCATGATCTATAGAGATAGATCTAAAAGGATACTGGGATTGTCCCAATCCAGGTACATTGACACCATACTAAAGAGGTTTAGTATGGAAGAATCCAAGCGTGGGAACCAACCCACGATCTCTGGACTCACTCTCTCCAAAGAGATGTCTCCCAAGACTGATTTGGAGAGAGCTCTCATGCAAGGGATACCCTATGCTTCGGCAGTAGGCTCTATCATGTATGCGATGCTATGTACCAGACCCGATATAGCATACTCACTAAGTGTAGTGAGTCGGTATCAAGCAGATCCTGGAGAGAGTCACTGGACAGCTGTGAAGAACATTCTCAAGTACTTACGAAGGACTAAGGAGATGTTCTTGGTGTATGGTAACGGAGAACTCCAGGTAGAGTCCTTTACCGATTCCAGCTTCCAAAGTGATAAGGACGACTCTAAGTCATATTCGGGTTTTGTCTTTACCCTCAATGGAGGGGCGGTATGTTGGAAGAGTTCCAAACAGGATACCGTTGCAGACTCGACGATGGAGGCTGAATACATCGCTGCCAACGATGCTGCCAAAGAGGCTGTCTGGATAAAGAAGTTCATTAGTGAACTTGGTGTGGTTCCATCCATTGTGTTAGTTATATTTATGCCCTAGAGGCCATTACTGTACATAGGATGTATATTGTAGTGGATGCTGGGACATATATAGGGAGGACTTTCTTGCTCGACATGATAGTATGCTATCTGGTTGAACTTTACCTTAACGTGTATACTGATTGTCTCTCTGTTACATGTTGGTAAAGCCCTTAGGATGTGTACTTGACTACCGGACTATGATGCGGATCATACTAGTGGGGACATGGTAGTCCATAAGTACATCGTTCAAAGTCCCTAGTCGTGGGTGTATCGAGACGGGGCATCGATATACCAGAGTAGACTAGCGTATACCTTCTCGACCCATACAGATGGGCGATGGATGATCCCATATCCATCGGTGTTTGACATCAGAGATGATATACGGGTGCTCAGTAGAGACTGGGTACACTGGACGGACTCGCCGAGAACTCCCAGATGGTATTATACCTCACGTCAGATGGCAGTTCTCTGGTGACACTGGTACAGAGTAGTCCGTTGACCCGAGATCGTCATAGAGTCTTGTGTGGTTCCCACTGTGCTTTGATTTCCATCTTACCACGTCCAAGAGGGCGTGCAAAACGGTGGTTTTTGGGTACAGTCCCGAGTCACATGGAGGCAATGAGCGATAGGAGGGGATTCGTCTCTCCCGGTATAGGGGGTTGATGTTGCGCTGTGTTCGATTGGCTATAATAGGAAGTCCCTGGCCAGGGCTGCTCAGAGAATTGCTGGTAAGTGTTACCAGTAGTTTCTCGACCCGTTATGAGCCTCATATCGACACGACTTATCGAGCTATTGGGGTCTGACGTTTACCACCCCTAGGCGAGATATGCGACATATCAGACGATCAGACCGGACTGTACGGTAGTGTTACTGGTTGGATTCACTGGAGTGTGAGCGGGCTTGCTCGTCGATCTTCAGATCGCTCAATACCCGGGTGGCCGTTACGTTTAGCAGACCGCTTGCGGCTTGTGGATGTTTGATATGATCATCATCCGCTGCCGGCGTATTGACGAGTCTTTAGAGTCCTACACAGAGGTTTCCTGGCTCAAGCGAAACGAAATAGGAGCGCATATGAGATATGTGCGGGACCGAGAATAATACCAGTATGTGATACTGTATTCGATTCTCGCGATGTGACATTGATCGGTTATATGCGATATAGCCGGGTTATCGGATCAAGTGTTGATTCGATAAGATGTTACTAATGGTACCAGTCGGTTATGTGCGTCATGACCGGATCGTTAAATCAAGCGTTGATTTAATGATTTAATGCATAATTATATATTTGATATATTACTTTGCATTAACTAGTATCGGTTCACTTTAAATGGATTTTCTCGCTCGGTTGTGCGCATTGCATATGCGATATGATTTTGTGCACTTGTTTGTATCATATTTGATGATACATGCAAATTAGGGTTTGTGTAAAGAATTAAACCTTTGTTAAAGAAATGGTTAGGGTTTTTATTTGATTATTCATTTATTCATTTGTTTTTATTTTTGGAAAATAAAATTGCATAAAATAGAATGGTGGCTTCTTTTGTTTTCTTTCATGAAGCTTCATGAACTTTTGACTTAGTCACCATTTTGTCTCATGCTTAACCCTAACCAATTCAATTAACTCAAGTTAATTCTCTACACCTAACCATGGTGAGAATTATGATAAGAATGGATTTTTATTTATTCTTTTATTCTTATCATAATACTTATCTTCTTCTTGCTCTTCTTCTTCTTCATTCTTTTTTGAAGAAAACCAAGCTCCATCAATGGTGATTGTTGGAAAAGAGTGAGAAATCCAAAACTAAAGTTAACCCACTTCCTATTTCTTCATCCTCTACCTCTTGCCAAGTAGTAGAGTGTGTTTTCTTCACAAGTTTCTTGACTTGGTGAAGTCGGAGCTTGATTTAGCGATGCCTCGACGTAGATCATCTTCGGCATGGACATCGACGACCTAGCTTGCCCATTCTCCGACGAAGCCGACGCTAAAGCCCGGATTTCATTTGGACAGCGGAGAGGACTTCGTTGCGGAGCTATGGAGGTGGAGCACCGGATCTACAATGATTGTATTTCCGTATTCCCTTAGTTAAGTGTTAACTAGTTATCTTTTCGCCTAGTTTTCTAGCAAACGATCCGTAGTCGGGTTTCTCGGCACCTAGATTTTTTGAAATTGGCATGGTTGATGCCTTGTGAGACCTCATTAGGATGCCTAGGAACCCTACACATTGAGCATCCAATACCTCTGTATTGTGATAACAATGGAGCTGTGGCTTTAGCCAAGGAACCCAGGTCCCATCAAAAGTCCAGACATATTCTGAGGCGGTATCACCTGATCAGGGAGATAGTTGATCGCCGGGAGATCGAGGTCAGGAGAGTAGATACGAAGGAAAACACTGCGGATCCATTCACGAAGGCTATTCCCCAGATACAGTTTGAGAGATTATTCGGGATGCTAGGTATGAGATACCACAGCAGCTGGCCTTAGTGCAAGTGGGAGATTGTTAGTTATGTATATGCCCTAGAGGCCATTGTTGTACATATGATGTATATTATAATGGATGCTTGGATATATATAGAGATGACTTTCTTGCTCGTCATGATAGTATGCTATTTGGTTTCACTTTATCTTAACATGTTGACTTGTATTGGTTTACTGTTTTACTCTCACATGTTGATAAAGCCCTTAGGATCTGTACTCGACTACTGGGACTATGATGAGATCATACTAGTGGGGCCGCGGTAGTCGATGAGTACATCCTATAACTGTTCCTAGTCGAGGGTATATCGAGACAGGGCATCGATACACCAGAGTAGACTAGCGTATACGCATCTTGACCCATATGATGGGCGATGGATGATCCCATATCCATCGGTGTTAGACATCAGAGATGGTGTACGGGTGCTCAGTGGAGACTGGGTACACTGGACGGACTCGCCGAGAACTCCCAGATGGTGATATACCACACGTCAGATGGCAGTTCTCCGGTGACACTGGTACAGGGTAGTCTGTAGACCCGAGATCGTCATAGAGTCTTGTGTGATACCCACTGTGCTTTGATTTCCACCTTACCACGTCCAAGAGGGCGTGCAAAACGGTGGCTTTTGGGTACAGTCCCGAATCACATGGAGGCAATGAGCGATAGGAGGGGATTTGTCTCTCCCGGTATAGGGAGTTGATGTTGTGCTGTGTTCGATTGGCTATAACTGGAAGTCCCTGGCCAGGGTTGATATGGAGATTTACTGGTAAGTGTTACTAGTAGTTTCTCGACCCGTTATGAGCCACACATCGACACGACTTATCGGTTACTGGGGTCTGACGTATACCACCCCTAGACTTGATATGCGACATATCAGACGAACAGACCGGACTGTACGGGAGTGTTACTGGTTGGATTCACAGGAGAACGCACAGGCTAGCTTGTTGATCTTCTGATCGCTCAATACCTGGGTGGCTGTTACGTTTAGCTGACCGCTTGCAGCTTGTGGGTGTTTGATATGATCATCACCTGCTACCGGCGTATTGACGATTCTTTAGAGTCCTACACAAAGGTTTCTTGGCTCAGGCGAAATGGAGTAGAGGCATATATGTGATATGTGCAGGACCGAGAATGATGCGATATGGGATACCGTATTATATTCTCGCGATATTTAGTTATGAACCGGGTCATCAGATCAAGTGTTGATTCGATGAATCGGTACATGATATATTAGTTGGTAATATTCGATATAGCCGGATCGTCGGATCAAGTGTTGATTCGATGATTTAATGTATAATAATATATATGATATATTATTACAATATCTAATATTGGCTCTCTTTATTATTTCATTTTCTCACTGGATGATACATTGATATATATGCGATATATGTTAATTGTATTATTTTCTTTTGTTCCAAATATATAATATATATGTGATATATATTATTGTGACATGATATGATTAATTGTTAAACATGTTTAAGGATGATTAATTGAGGTTAGGGTTTGATTAGGATTAGTAGCTTCATGCACCTTCTAGAAGCAACTTCTTTTGTCTTGGTTAAGATATTTGTTGATGACATATTTTAACCCAACCAAACCCTAACTCTAGTTGTTTCTCTACACATTATTAGCCACTCATCCTTGACCATGGTTAATACTTCAATCATATACTTTTATTTCTATTCATCACAAAAGGATTTATCATTATCTTTTCCATTATCATCTTCTTCTCTCTTGAAAAGCTTGCTAGAAAATCCTTAAGTGATGAATAAATATGAGAAAATGATATAAAAAGAAAGCAAAATTACTACTCTCTCATCCTCATCTCATCTAGCCCATGGGATTAGTGTGTTCATCTCTTTTGAGTGAGAAAGCTTGAGTCGTTGCAACTTCGAGGTAGATCATCGGAGATTTGGAATACTTCGAGCTAGCATGAATCGTTCGAGTCGTGGAGCCTCTCATGAGTCCGGGAGATCGTGGATCGCGGCAAAGGGACTTCTACTCGGAGCTTGTGAAGTGAAGGAGCGGACTACAAAGGTTGTAATCCCTCACACTTAGATAAAAGTTATCTTCTTGCATGTTAAACCCTAATAATCTAGCAAAGATCCCGGCTTTGGGTTATTCGGCACATCTAAATTTTTATCCGGGCATGTTTGATGCCTTTTGAACCTTCACAAGAGTGCCTAGGAACCCTACAGCAAGCGGTCTGCTAAACGCAACGGTCACCCGGGTATTGAGCGATCTGAAGATCGACGAGCAAGCCCGCTCACACTCCAGTGAATCCAACCAGAAACACTACCGTACAGTCCGGTCTGATCGTCTGATATGTCGCATATCTCGCCTAGGGGTGGTAAACGTCAGACCCCAATAGCTCGATAAGTCGTGTCGATATGAGGTCTATAACAGTTCGAGAAACTACTGGTAACACTTACCAGTAAATCTCAGCAACCCTGGCCAGGGATTTCCGGTTATAGCCAATCGAACACAGCGCAACATCAACTCCCTATACCGGGAGAGACGAATCCCCTCCTATCGCTCATTGCCTCCATGTGACTCAGGACTGTACCCAAAAACCACCGTTTTGCATGCCCTCTTGGACGTGGTAAGATGGAAATCAAAGCACAGTGGGAACCACACAAGACTCTATGCCGATCTCGGGTCAACAGATTACTCTGTACCAGTGTCACCAGAGAATTGCCATCTGACGTAAGGTATAATACCATCTGGGAGTTCTCGACGAGTCCTTCCAGTGTACCCAGTCTCCACTGAGCACCCGTATATCATCTCTGATTTCAAACACCAATGGATATGGGATCATCCATCGCCCATCTGTATGGGTCGAGAAGGTATACGCTAGTCTACTCTGGTATATCGATGCCCCGTCTCGATACACCCACGACTAGGGACTTTGAAGGATGTACTTATGGACTACCATGTCCCCACTAGTATGATCCGCATCATAGTCCAGATAGTCAAGTACACATCCTAAGGGCTTTACCAACATGTAACAGAGAGACAAACAGTGTACACGTTAAGGTAAAGAGCAACCAGATAGCATACTATCATGTCGAGCAAGAAAGTCTTCCCTATATATGTCCCAGCATCCACTACAATATACATCCAATGTACAGTAATGGCCTTTAGGGCATACATATAACTAACAACGTGTTTGCAGGGAGGCGAAATATATGAAAAACAATTATCAAAGCTTCGTAACAAGGACTTGAGCACACAGATCGTGTATAAACCATTACTAGCAAACTACGAGAGGTTTAACTACTTCGATTCGAAGTTATACCTCACGTTACTTGTCCTTCGGGTCTTCATTGCTGTGCTCCACACCTCGTAGGCTCTATGGAACATGGGCACCTCAACGTCCTCATCAAGTCAAAGACGATCCACCAGAGAGTCTATAGTCCGAGCTCCTATCTCGAATCTGAGATAACTACGGCTTCTAGTTTGCTAATCTAGAAGTCCTAGAGGGTGTAGAGTATTTATATGGATTACTTAGTCACTTTAAACCCTAGGATTCTCAACTCATGAGAGCTTTTAGGGTTTGAGGAAGAAGAAGAAGACTTGAGGAGAGAAAAGTGTTTTGTGATAATGAAATGAATAATACTCATGCTAGAATAATATAAAGCATAACAATCTCTCTTGATAATATCAAGATAATATCTAGCATGCTTCATTTAATTCTAAGGGTGAATCACCTCATAAATCATTAAGCATTTAATGTAAACTAAACCTCATCTCCTCCACCTCATTTAGTTTAAATCTAAAAAGAAATAAACACAAATGAGTCACCTCCTTCTAGAAGCTTCCCGATAAATTACGAGACTGCCCTTCCCATCCGTATTTCCGAAAAACACAGATAATCTTTGACTGAATAAATCCATGTGTATAATACTAGAATCTGGCTTAAACCAAAGCCCGCTAGTATTATCTGCCCGATCATCGTACGTGCATAAGTGTACCTAAGTGATCGCGGCCCTGCCGTAAAACCATACGGCCTCTACACCTTTTTCCCGGTGCAGGGAAACTCTCTGTGTGGGACTCTAAAGACTCGACACTACAATGGCAGGGTTTAACCATAGGCCGCAAGCGGTACTAGCTGTACATAACGGTTCCCAGGTAGATGTCGATAAGAAGGTCGATGAGGAAACCCATCCGAACTCCTACTGAGCCTGATGTGACAATCTCCGTACAGTCCGGTCTGTTCCTCTAGGACTATCTCATATCGGGCCTAGGAGGCGGTAAAAGTCAGACCCCTAATAGCGGTATAAGTCGTGTCGGAGTGAATCCCATTACACCTTGAGAAACTACTGGAACCTACCAGTAAATCTCGCTTGCCCTGGACAGGGACTTTGCGTAATGGCTCTCCATACACAGCATGATATCATCCCCCAATACCGGGAGAGACGAATCCTGTCTAACCGCCACTGCCTCCAAGTGCTTCGGGACTTCACCCAACTACTACCTGTTTGCACGACTCTTTTGAGCCGTGGTAGCGTAGTAATCTAAGTATAGTGGGAACAAACCCGAGGCGAAGTAGCAGTGTCAAGTCGACGGACTAAGTTGTACCCATGTCACCTCGGAACTGTTATCTGACGATAGGTATAGAACCAACTTGCAGTTCCCAGCGAGTCCTGTCTGGTGTACCCGTAACCTAACGAGCACCTACATACTATCTCCAGTATGACGTACTGATGGCTATGGAACAGACCATCTCCCCAGCTGGGATGAGAAGTGTATACACCAGTCTACTCAGGAGTATCGATGCCCCATCTTGATAATCCTATGACCAGGGACCTGTGTAGGATGTTGCTTATAGACAACCCAGCCCCCACTAGTGTGACTGCCATCACAACGCTCGTAATCAAGCAAAGATCCTAAGGGCTCTACTAATATGTATAAGCGATATGTTAAAAGAAACATATGCATATATTAAAGTAGAAACAAGGAAAGTAGCATACTACCATTTTTAGCAAGACTGTCAATACAACTGTGAATATCCCAAGCTTCCATTAAGTAATATACAAACTAGTATGATAAAGTAATGGCCTCTAGGGCATAAACACTAACAATCTCCCACTTGCACTAGGGCCATGTACTGGAATATCGCAGACCTATCATCTCGAATAGCCTCTCGAACTGTGTCTGAGAAATGGCCTTTGTGAATGGATCAGCAGTGTTATTCTCCGTATCTACTCTCTTCACCTCGATCTCCCGGCGATCTACGATCTCCTTTATCAGGTGATACCGCCTTAAGATGTGTCTGGACTTCTGATGGGACCTGGGTTCCTTCGCTAAAGCTATAGCGCCATTGTTGTGGCAATACAGAAGTATTGGATCAATACTGGTAGGAACCACCTGAAGTTCTTTGAGGAACTTCTTCATCCAGACAGCTTCTTTTGCGGCATCGCAAGCAGCTATGTACTCTGCTTCCATCGTCGAGTCAGCAACGATGTCCTGCTTGGAACTCTTCCAACAGACAGCCCCTCCATTGAGGGTAAAGACATAACCTGACATGGACTTGGAGTCATCCTTGTCACTCTGGAAGCTGGAGTCGGCAAAGGCCTCGATCTGGAGGTCCTTTCCTCCATACACCAAGAACATCTCCTTAGTCCTCCTCAGGTACTTGAGAATGTTCTTTATTGCTATACAGTGCTTCTCCCCTGGGTTTGCCTGAAACCATCTCACAACGCTCAATGCGCATGCTACATCTAGTCTGGTACATAACATTTCATACATTATAGAGCCTACCGCAGAAGCGTAGGGGATAATCAACATGCGAGCCCTTTCCAAATCAGTCTCGGGAGACATCTCTTTGGAGAGGGTGATTCCGTGACAAGCCGGTAGGTTACCGTGCTTAGAATCTTTCATACTGAATCTTTTCAATATGGTGTCTATGTACCTGGACTGCGAAAGTCCCAACATCCTCTTTGATCTATCACGATTGATCTGGATCCACAGAATTTAGGTGGCATCACCCAGGTCCTTCATGGAGAACTTCTTTGACAAGAATCCTCTGACTGACTGTAGCATAGGAATATCATTTCCTATTAGGAGAATGTCATCCACGTACAAGACTAGGAATACTACAGCTCTCCCTACAATCTTACTATATAAGCATGGTTCATCTGGATTCTTGATAAAGTCGAATTCTTTGACAGTATCATCAAAACAGATGTTCCAACTCTGCGATGCCTACTTTAGTCCATAAATGGACTTAAGCAACTTACACACTTTACCGCTGCTCCCACTCTGAATGAATCCCTCTGGCTGATCTATATAGACGCATTCTTCTAAATTACCATTTAGAAAAGCCGTCTTTACGTCCAACTGCCAGATCTCATAATCGTGGAAGGCAGTAATGGCAAGAAGAACCCAAATGGATTTGAGCATAGCCACTAGAGAAAAGGTTTCGTCATAGTCCAAACCAGGTCTTTGACGAAAACCCTTTCCAACAAGTCTAGCCTTATAGGTTTCAACCTGTCCATATACACCAATCTTCTTTCTGAAGATCCATTTGCATCCTACGGGTTTTACCCCATCTAAAGCAATGTCCAAAGTTCATACTTTGTTAGTGTACATAGACCCCATTTCGGTCCGCATTGCATCCAGCCATCTTACTGAGTCGCCGCTCTGAATAGCTTGCTCGAAGCTAGTAGGGTCATCATTGTCAATGATACAATCCTCTTGATCCCCGTCTATGAGAAAACCATAGTATCTCTCAGGTGGATGAGACTGCCTACTACTTCTACGGATAGGCGCTGGAATGTCCCTTTCTTCTGAAACTTCTGGTTCTACCATACTTTCAATAACAACTTATGGTTCTGAAATTTCTTCCAGTTCTATTACGCTCCCACTTTTCTGATTTTCTAAAAATTCAGCTTCCAAGAAGTGGGCATGACGAGAAACCAAAACCTTTTGTTCCTCTGCGTAATAGAAATAATACCCCTTGGAGTTCTTTGGATATCCCATAAACTTACACTGTACTGAGCGTGCCTCGAGCTTGTCCGCATGCTGCTTTTTAACAAAAGCTGGACATCCCTATGTCCTAAAGTATTTAAGACAGGGTTTCTTCCCACTACACATCAGATATGGTGCGGTAGGTACAGTCTTGGTTGGAACCTGGTTCAAAAGATATGCAGCTGATTCTAGTGCATAACCCCAGAAAGATCGCAGTAACTCAGCCTTACTCATCATGGAACGAACCATATCCAACATGGTTCGATTCCGCCTTTCCGATACACCATTGTGTTGTGGTGTGTATGGAGGAGTAAGTTAAGAGAGAATTCTATTCTCTTTTAAGTATCCCAGGAACTCGGCACTTAAGTATTCACCACCTCGATCAGATCAGTGTCTTGATACTTTTGCCTGTTTGGTTTTCCACTTCATTCTTGTATTCCTGGAATTTCTCAAAGGCCTCGGATTTATGCTTCATCAAGAAGATATGTCCATACCTAGAGAAATTATCCGTAAAAGAAATGAAGTGGGAATAACCACCTCTTGCATGTGTAGACAGTGGACCGCACACGTCACTATGTACGAGTCCCAAGAACTCGCTCGCTCTTACTCCGTGTCCAGTAAACGGAGTCTTTGTCATCTTTCCCATGAGACAAGATTCACAAGTAGCATAAGATTGATATTCGAACGGATTCAAATATCCTTCTCTATGTAACTTAGTTAACCGTGTTTCATTGATGTGACCTAGTCTACAATGCCATAAGAAAGCCTGATTTATTTCCGGAGACTTTCTTTTAAGTGTGTTCTGGACATTGAAAACCTGAGCTTGATTCAATACGTATATACCGTTATCTAATGTACCGGACCCAATCAGAACTTGATTTAGGTGGATGTTTACCACATCGCTTACGAATGTAAAATCATATCCCTCTCTAGAAAGTGAGGATACTGATATGATATTACAAGTCAAACTAGGTACATAAAAATAGTTACGTAGAATTAATATCTGCCCACCTTTCAGTCCTAGGCGATATTCCCCCATGGATTCAGCGTCCATGCTCATTCCGTTCGCAACTCTGAGAGACATATCACCTACCCTGATAACTCTATAGTTTCTCAAAGCATGTAACGAATTACAGATATGAGATCCTGATCCAGTATCTAGAACCCAGGAAGTAGAGTTAATTGACAAACAGTTCTCAATTACAAACACACCCGAGGCCGAAGCCACAACATGCATTGAATCCTGGCTACTGGCTTCCAAAGCCCTGCAATCTTTCTGCCAATGCCCCTTCCCATAACAATAGGAACATCCCTCCTTCTTTACACCAAGTCCCGAAACTTTTGCTCTTCCCTTTCCTTCTACTTCACTGACACCGTATATCGGCTTTGTGGAGGTCTTCTTCATTTTACCCTTTTCTTTTTCCTTAGATGCAGATGAAGAAGGTCCCCCATTAAGCAGAGCGGGTGTCTCCCTGGTTTATTTCAGGATGTAAGTAGAGGGTATGTCACGTCCCGAAAGTACGGAATATGACCGGCACTTAAACTACGAAATGTCTCGAGGCGTACGTAATCTAAGTAAGCCGAAAACCCAGAAATCAAAACCAAAGAAGCAGTAGAGTGTAGGAAAAACCAACTTAAAGCAAGTATCTTTAATAGCAAAAGCCGAATTATGCGTTTTTAAAAACATCAAATATTTCCTGAAAATTTCGGCAGAGTCTCCTTTGTAAATACTGGCCCCCCAAACGGGATACAACCTGAATAGTATACGAAATGAATAAAAAGGCATCCCCAAGTGGGAGCTAGCTCTTCATCAATCGACGGTCACAACCACACAAGCAATATAATATACAACGCTAAGGGCGAGGATCAAAACTCAAAAGGAAACACAAAACAGCAAGAAATCCATAGAAATACAACGCGCGACTCTAAGGTCGAAAGAATAAACAACACCGGTCTCTATCTGAAATAAATACAAGTTTGGTTGATGGAACTTCTAGATACAACTGAATAATAATATACAAAATATAATGATGTGTACGATACAAATAAACCTACCTGCTAGCAAGTCACCCGAAAAGAAGCAGTGCCAGCAAAGCCGTAATGAAACCTGTACGGCAAAACCTGCAAGAAACTGTGGCACAACGGGGTGAGTTGCCAACTCGTGAATAGAATACATCTACGAACAGGAATCGCATGTATGACGCAATCCTAGGTCATACGATCATAATATATCCTCAAATATATATAACATGCAGCCTATAACAATGGCTAGGGTAAATATCTAACCCAAATGTAATCCCATGTGCCCGTGTCAGTGCCTCAGGTAGCAATATATCATATGGATGATGTATGAATGGATGAAACAGAATGCATGTACTGAAGAAAACTGCTTTCATAAATTAGTGAGATTTCTGTATCTTTTTTTAAAAACGAGGTATCATAAATGAAATCAGCATAAACAGTGCCTAGCATCGACACAAAACAAATATCCAAATATCTCGATATCTCTGTGTCGCAATCTCTGTACCTCAATATCTCAAATATCTCTGTATGTCTCAATCTCACTATCTAGGGCGCCGTCAGTCCAGACCGGCCGCAACCATCAATCTCAAGACCACGACGGTATCCTCCGGATATCCGACGCGTCGGGTAAAATCAACGGTAGGTGGTGCTCCCCTGCCAGGCTCACATCATCATCACCACGCGCTTCTTGCCCCAGGTTACCTTACCAGGTCCACCACGTACCCGAAATGGTTCATCCGTCTTCTCGAATCGGGTCTCGAAATCCATCAGCAAACTCATGGTGGACGACTCATACATCATGGGAAAACCACGCTTTTCATTTAAAAAGAGAGGGAAGAAGTTAGTATAAGTTTTACGGTTTTCCCCCAAATCCAGAAAATCTCATGCAAATCCGAATCCAAAACCTCAATAGCACGTAAAATAGTGAGTATATGCATGAGAATCCATGAATGTGGCATAACAATGGATAACAGTATGCATGAAGTGACATGTAATAACTACAATGTCTAAACTGGCATATAAGGCAAGTACACTAATATCATGTCAAAACTACTATCTAACAAGCTAAGTCAAGCAATAATATTCTCTAAGTGTACGTGACATGGCAATTACCGATGAAGATGTGTGTGAGCCGGCAAGTAAGTGTACGTGGTACATACGCATCATCGGTAATGTTGCTGGTGTCCTAACAGCATGATATCAATAATGGAATATGAATCACAATAAGTATGCGATACGGAGCAACAACAATAATGAGCGGGAGCTAAATACTGGACACAAAGATAACAAATCTATATTTAATATAAATCTAGTCTAACAACTACACTAAACTAAAGGGCTAAGCTAACTGGCTACTGAAGGTAAGGAAACCGCCTAACCTCTGAGTCGATACATATACCTACATGTATATGTTATTTGGTGATCCTGCCTCAATAATATCACATCCGATACCATATCTATAATCAGACATTCCCAAGTTAAGAGTGCGGATCAAACATCAATATATAGCTCGTACGTAAATCCGTCGTACGGCATCCCCAAATCTGGGTACAGGTCAGTATCGCATTCATCAAATTAATCATTTGGTATCCTCTTTATCAAAGATCATAATCCGGGATACTGATCTGCTAGTGTATATGCCTTAGGGGCCATTATTGTATCATACTAGATTGTATATTACTTAATGGAAGCTTGGGATATTCACAAATTTATATACAGTCTTGCTAAAAATGGTACTATGCTACTTGGTTTGTGTCTACTTTAATATGTGCATATGTTTCTTATAACGTATCACTTATATATATTAGTAGAGCCCATAGGTTCTTTGCTTGATTACCAGCGTTGTGATGGCAGTCACACTAGTGGGAGCTGGGTAGTCTATAAGCAACATCCTATACAAGTCCCTAGTCGTACGATTATCGAGACAGGGCATCGATACTCCAGAGTAGACTAGTGTGTACGCTTCTCATCCCAGTTGGGGAGATGGTCTGTCCCATAGCCATCAGTACATCGTACTGGAGATAGTATACAGGTGCTCGTTAGGTTACGGGTACACCGGACAGGACTCGCAGGGGAACTGTTAGTTGGTATTATACCTGTCGTCAGTTAACAGTTTCTAGGTGACATGAGTACAGCATAGTCCGCAGACTTGACACTGCTACTTCACCTCGAGTGTGTCCCACTGTTCTTAGATTGCTACCCTACCACGGCTCAAAGGAGTCGTGCAAACAGGTAGCAGTTGGGTGCAGTCCCGAGCACTTGGAGGCAGTAGTGGTTAGACAGGATTCGTCTCTCCCGGTATTGGGAGATGATATCGCGCTGTGTCAGAGAGCCATTACGCAAAGTCCCTGGCCAGGGCAAGCGAGATTCACTGGTAGGTTCCAGTAGTTTCTCAGGGTGTAATGGGCTTCGCTCCGACACGACTTATACAGTTATTAGGGGACTGACGCTTACCACCCCCTAGACTTGATATGCGATAGTCTTAGACGAACAGACCGGACTGTACGGAGATTGTCACATCAAGCTCAGTGGGAGTTCGGATGAGTTTCCTCATCGGCCTTCTTATCGACATCTACCTGGGGACCGTTACGTACAGTTAGTGCCGCTTGCGGTCTGTGGTTAAACCCACTGCCAGTGTAGTTTCGAGTCTTTAGAGTCCCACACAGAGAGTTTCCCTGCTCCAGGCAAAACGATATAGAGGTCGTATGGTTTTACGACAAGAGTTCGGACGCGTACGTGTGTTTACGCACGTACGACTTTTCGGACATATTTTACTAGCCGGCTTTGTTTTAAGCCCGATTCTAGTATCGGGTTATAGGATTTATACAATTTAAAGTTTTTCCGTGTTTTCACGGATTGGATGGGCGTTCTCTTAATTTGTCTTGAAGCTTCTAGAAGAGTGGTGACTAAGGGGTTAAGGTGGCATGAGCATTAATTGCTTAATGACTCATTTGTGTGATTCATCCTTTGCATTAAATGATTCATTAATGAGTTAATGAGTCATATGATGAATCACACTAGGTGAATGAATCTAACCATGATGATTAATCATTTATATTCTTTATTTGATAAATTGTTATGGTTGTTAAATTCACATGAGCTCATTATTCATATTCATTCTCATCTTCACCTTCTCTCTCCTCAAGCTCACTCTCTCTTCAAACCCTAACCCTAACCTCTCATGTGTTGAGATCAAGGGTTAGCTAAACTAATACATCCATAACCTCACTCTATATCACCTAGGTAGCTTAGATTAGCATTTTAAACAACCTAGTTATCTCAAGTTTGAGATTAAGCTTGGCGTAGGAGCTTTCGGGTGGATCGTCTTTGATTCGAGGAGGCCGTTGAGGTGCCGATGTTCTAACGGGCCTACGAGGAGTGGAGGACAGTGATGAAGACCCGAAGGACATGTAACGTGAGGTATAACTTCGAATCCGAGTAGTTAAACCTCTAGCTTTTAGTTAGAAATGGTTTAGATAACGATTCATGCGCTCAAGTCTGTGTTACGAAGCTTTGATAATCGTTTTTCATATATTCCGCCTCCCCGCAAGTTCGTGGGATGCGTGACATGGACTTACAGTGGTATCAGAGCCAACTAAACCATTACTAGCTTGTTAGCAACTGATTAGAAGTTCGATCGACGGAAAACACGAAAACAAAAACCCGGATATTCCAAGTTTCTGTTAATTTTAAAAGTGTCTGAAAAATAATTTGACATACCTTAAAATTCACAGCAGGGAATTGTAAGAATACTGGGAAAATACGATGACCAACTCGACTTGACGACCGCGGAACCACGGCCAAAGTGTGCTTTTGGCCACGGATCCACGGCCGAGTCAACTCCGAGTTGACTCGGATTTTCACAGTAATTCATATTTTGGTGTTTTTTGTTTTCCTGTACATTCTGTTTCTACCCAGGTTACTTCAGCGCAGGTTTGCTTTTGGGGTAGACACGGAATATGGTAATCGTTCGATATTCTAATATATTTGCTAATTGGGTTTTTATCTGTAATGTTTAATGTGTTCGTAAACCTCCCCTAACTGCTAGTATGTCGGTTGGCAGGGGGTTGCACATTTCTGAAATGTTTACTGTTTGTGTATATGAACTGTTGTGATGATTAGCCGAGGATTGAGATATGTTTAATATTCATTCATTCAATGTAAATGTAATTTGATGTAATATTCTTTTGCGGGGCACATCCAGGTTGAGGTTGTAGCCACCGTTGTATTATTTCTTTTTACTATTTTTTGCTCCTAGGATAGACCCAAGGTGGGGTACACAAACTACCGGGTACGTTGAAGTGTTTAGTGGCCTACTCACGTTGTTGAGGGAGACCGCTTCACTTCGGGTACTTGGCAGGTAGTTTGCCGTACCCGTAGGGGTCTAGGGTCGGGTAATGGCTATTCATCACAACTGTGTAATCCGTCTTTTATTGCAGGCTCAAAGCAAATGCGTATTGCTAGTAAATCCAATAAAGTTCATCTGTGATTTGGAATGCTTATTATTGCGTCTGACGAATATACAATATCTATATATGATAGCTATTATACGTCACTTATGTTTTACACCCGCGCTAGCCCAGCCCCCGCTCTGTCGTTAGTTAAGTAACCTAACGGGTGATGACGGGACCCAGTGGCGAATGCGGATGGCATAAGAGGACGTGGTATTTTCGTTGTTTTCTACAATGATAAGATTAAAGATGGGACGCATTATTATAATGCAAAGAAAATAAACCAAAGTTAAATCGTTGGAACAAATTTAAAAGAAACCACTCGGTTATTTTAAAAAGAGCAGAATTTTTAATTGCAGAGCTTTAACCACTCCTTTTAAAAAGTATCAGGTTTCTTCGATTATATCAAGTTCACTACGTTCACGGTTTTGCCAAAACCAGTCGTAGCCCTCCGTCATTTCATATGGATAGTCAATAGTATTCAAGCTGTGTTTGTTTGGCCAAAGTCAAGGCACATGTTTGGTAGCTATTGGATATTCATATGTAGCATAGATAGATACGTTGGTTTGGGACAGTCGTACTGCCTTGTTTGGCCAAAGTCAAGGGTATGTACGGGTGGGTTCAAATTAACCTGGATAATGACGGGTAGAACTTGACATGTGACTTATGATTTGTTTGGCCAAAGTCAAGGTCATAAGAGCATGGGGCAAAAATCAATATCGGGAATTTCTAAAGAAACTGAAATTTGCAGAGAGATGCATACCATTTTGGAGTTTGATAAATGTTGGTAGGATTCCTTCAACATTATCATACGATGATATTTTGGATCCCGATCCTACTGTGAGTATATGTTACTTATCAGGAGATTCGTCACTTAACGATCAATGCTATAAACCAAGTAGGTGCCTAAAAAGGTGTCAGCGGGGTTACGTCCCCAGAGAAAAGAGGTTATTTAATTAAGGAACATCGCGAAAGCGTTGGAAAACCTCCCTCGAAGTATCGACACTGGCCTAGCTGAACGGTTAAGCAAGTATTGTATGGTGAGAATTGTCCTGGCAAATTCTTCTTTTATTGTTTGGGGAAGGATTCGAGAAACAGTGGGAGCCATCCAGTTTAGATAAATTAAAAAGCACTCTAAACTTGCAAGTGTAGGGAATTCCTAACACCTCTATAAAGGTTTAGAAGCATCATACATGCTATAACAATAAAATTTTGAGGTGCTAAGCAAACTATACAAAGAATCGAACTAGAATTTATGAAGTAACTATTAATAGTATCAACAAAATAAGTTTATGTTATGCTAAGTGTTGAAACTACAACCTTTTTAGTTCACTTTGGAAGACTCCTAGCCTTTGCAAAGGTTCACTTGATCTACTCCTCATCCACGACGATCCACCCGAAGCACTTTGCCCTAGGCTTGATGCTTCCTACGATCTTTGGAAATCCTTGAAGCACAACACCCTACACAAGATGGCTAAGGTTGTGTAGGATGATGAAGTGGTTGCTATTCTTATTTATTACCTTTTCTTTTCTTTTTCTAACTCTTTTTAACCATTAAAAGAGAGCTAGGGTTTGAGGAAGAAGAAGAAGTCTCACTCTTTTTCTTTTTCTAAGATAATGATAATGTTAAAAAAATGAGAGAGAGAGAGAGATCTTATTATAACTTTAACCATAGTAGAAAAAATATCTAGATATTTCATTTATGGTTAAAAGGCAAAAGGAATGGAAACTATGGTTGAGTTAAAGAATTGTGTAGATGAGTGTGGAAGCAATGACTCATTAACCATTTCTTTTGCCTTTAATCTTTAATGAAAAATCCAAACATTATCTTATCTACAATATGATTCTTATATTGCCTTCCTCTTTGTATCATCAACCATGATACACTTCATGTATGTATGTATGTGTGCACATCATTATGTACATATACATCCATGTATCCATAAGAAGAAAAGGTTTTAAATAAACAATATAAAAGCCAATATTAAATCAACACTTGATTTAATAAATCCATCATATCTCATATGACCCGACTAATATTAAATGCCCGATTAAAATACAGTATCATATACTAGTATTTAATCGAGGCTACGCGCATATCTCATATGTGCACCACTTCGTTTCGCCAGAGCCGAGAAACTTCTATGTGGGACTCTAAGACTCGTCAATACGCCAGCAGTAGATGATGATCATATCAAACACCTACAAGCCGCAAGCGGTCAGCTAAACATAACGGCCACCCGGGTATTGAGCGATCAGAATAAGAACAAGCGAACCTGTCAAAACTCATGTCAATCCATCTGGCAACACTAACCGTACAGTCCGGTCTCTTCGTCAGATATGCTGCATATCGAGTCTAGGGATGGAATCATCGACCCCAATAACTTAATAAGTCATGCCGGTATATGGTCTATAACAGATCGAGAAACTTACTGATAACACTCATCAGTAATATCTCAGCAGCCCTGGCCAGGGACTTCCTGTTATAGCCAATCGAGCACAGCACAGCATCAACCCCCAATACCGGGAGAGACGAAACCCCTCCTATCGCTCACTGCCTCCACATGCCTCGAGACTATACCCAAAATCCACCTGTTTGTACGACTCAGTAGAGCCGCAGTAGGGTGGAGATCAAAGTACAGTGGGAGGACACACAAGACTCTATGACGATCTCGGGTCTACAGACTAACCTGTACCAGTGTCACCTGAGAACTGCTATCCGACGTATGATATAATACCATATAGGAGTTCTCGGTGAGTCCGTTCAGTGTACCCAGTCTCACTGAGCACCCGTATACTATCTTCGGTGTCAACACACCAGACGGATATGGGATCATCCATCGCCCATCATATGGAACAAGAATGGTATACGCTAGTCTAAGCTGGAATATCGGTGCCCTATCTCGATATACCTACGACTAGGAACATTTCAAGGATATGCTTATAAACTACAGATGTCCCACTAGTATGATCCGCATCATAATTCCAGTAGTCAAGCCAATATCCTTAGGGCTTTATCAACATATATCAAATGAATATAAACATGATCAAGTGAACATATGATAAAGTAAAAACCAGATAGCATACTATCATTTTGAGCAAGACTGTCCCCCGAATATATATATTTACATACACATCAGTACATACACTATCTCATAATGGCCTCTAGGGCATACATATATCCAACAATCTCCCACTTGCACTAAGGCCAGTTATTGGCATATCTCATACCTAACATCTCAAAAAGTCGCTCATGCTGCGGCTGAGGGAGGGCCTTGGTGAATGGATCCGCAGCGTTGTTCTTTGTGTCTACTCTCTTAATCTCGATCTCGCGGCGATCAACTATCTCCCGGATCACATGATATCGCCTCAGGATGTGTCTGGACTTTTGATGGGACCTGGGCTCTTTGGCCAACGCCATAGCCCCATTATTGTCACAATACAGAGGTATTGGATCAATAATGGTTGGAACTACTCCTAGCTCCGTGATGAATTTTCTCATCCAGACGGCTTCCTTGGCAGCATCATTTGCAGCAATATATTCAGCTTCCATCGTTGAGTCTGCAACGGTATCTTGTTTGGAACTCTTCCAACTCACCGTCCCTCCATTGAGGGTAAATGCAAACCCTGAGATAGACTTGCTGTCATCCTTGTCACTCTGGAAGCTCGAATCGGTAAAGGCCTCCATTTGGAGATCCCCATTACCATACACCAAGAACAATTCTTTAGTCCTTCGCAAGTACTTAAGAATGTTCTTTACAGCAATCCAGTGATTCTCCCCTGGGTTAGATTGATACATGCTTACTACACTAAGTGCATAAGCAACATCAGGGCGTGTACATAACATCGCATACATTATCGATCCTACTGCCGAGGCATAGGGAATAATGCTCATGCGAGCTCTCTCTATATCAGACTTTGGGCAATCGTCTTTTGAGAGAGTGACTCCATGGCAAGCGGGTAAGGCACCCCGCTCGGAGTCTTCCATACTAAATCTCTTTAGGATGGTGTTTATGTACTTGGTTTGGGACAATCCCAATAACCGTTTGGATCTATCCCTATAGATCCGTATACCCAATATGTATGTGGCATCTCCCAGGTCCTTCATGGAGAACCTTTGTGATAAGAATGATTTGACCGACTGTAGCATAGGAATGTCATTTCCTATCAGAAGTATGTCATCTTCGTACAATACGAGGATTGCGACATTTCTTCCTACAGTCTTCTTATAAACACAAGGTTCATCTGGATTTTTGATGAAATCAAACTCTTTGATAACATCATCAAAACAGATGTTCCAACTCCGTGATGCCTGCTTTAATCCATAAATGGATTTAAGTAGCTTACATGCCTTACCGCTGCTCCCACTATCAATGAATCCCTCTGGTTGATCCATATAAACGCATTCCTCTAAATCACCATTTAGGAATGCAGTTTTAACGTCCATCTGCCAGATTTCATAGTCGTAGTGAGCAGCAATAGCAAGTAGGATCCGAATGGATTTAAGCATGGCTACCGGAGAGAAAGTCTCGTCATAGTCCAAACCTGGTCTTTGACGAAAACCTTTCGCTACCAACCTTGCCTTATAGGTCTCTACCTGTCCATCTACACCGATCTTTCTTTTAAAGATCCATTTGCATCCCACAGGTTTTATCCCGGAGGGTACATCTTCTAAAGTCCATACTTTGTTGGTGTACATGGACTCCATTTCGGATCTCATGGCATCTAGCCAATTCACAGAGTCACCACTCGTGATAGCCTGATGAAAACTGGAAGGATCATCATCATCCATGATGCAATCTTCTCTATCACCATCAACGAGGAAACCGTAGTATCTCTCCGGTGGGCGAGAAATCCTGCCAGATCTACGGAGTGGCTGAGGTTCATTAGATTCTGTTATGACTTCAGGTTCAGCCAAGTTGTCATTTGTAACTTGTGTTTCTAGAACTTCTTCTAGATTTACCACATTGCCATTTGTATTGTTTGAAAAAATCTCATCTTCTAAAAAGGTGGCATATTGAGAAACAAACACTTTTTGTTCCTCTTTGTGGTAAAATAGATACCCAAACGAATGTTTAGGATATCCTACAAATATACATTTGACTGATCGTGTCTCGAGTTTGTCTGGATTCTGCTTTTTAACAAAAGCCGGACAACCCCAAATCTTAACTCTTTTAAGAGATGGTTTCTTCCCATGCCATATCTCATATGGAGTGGTAGACACGGTCTTGGTTGGAACTTTGTTTAACAGAAAAGCTGCTGTTTCCAATGCATGCCCCCAAAACGAGAGAGGTAACTCAGCATCACTCATCATGGATCGTACCATATCTAATAGGGTACGGTTCCTTCGTTCTGACACACCGTTGTGCTGTGGTGTGTATGGTGGAGTGCGCTGAGAGAGAATCCCATTCTCTTTTAGGAAGTCTAAGAACTCAGTACTTAAGTACTCTCCACCTCGATCCGATCGAAGTATCTTGATACTCTTTCCTGTTTGGTTTTCTACTTCATGTTTATATTCCTTGAATTTCTCGAAAGCTTCAGATTTATGTTTTATCAAATATACATGACCAAATCTTGAGAAATCATCAGTAAAAGTTATGAAGTATGAAAAACCGCCTTTTGCATGTGTAGACATTGGTCCGCATACATCACTATGTATGAGGCCTAGGAGCTCAGTAGCTCTTTCTCCGTGTCCTGTAAACGGGGTTTTGGTCATTTTACCTTTGATACAAGACTGGCAAGTTGCATAAGATTTATACTCAAATGAATTTAAATATCCATCTTTATGAAGCTTGTTTAGTCTTGTTTCATTAATATGACCAAGTCTACAATGCCAAAGAAAAGCTTCATTTATCTCTGAAAATTTTCTTTTATTTTTGTGTTGTACGTTGAAAACTGTGTGTTGATTAAGGACGTATATCCCGTTATTTAATGTACCACAACCAATCAACTCTTGATTCAGTCTAATGTTCATAACATTGTGTTGTACAGCAAAATGATACCCTTCATTGTCTAACAAGGAAACAGATATAATATTACAAAGCATACTCGGTACAAAATAACACGGGTTCAAAACCAATATACAACCCGAAGGCAAACCTAGGTGATACTCTCCTACTGAAACTGCATTTACATTGGAACCATTTCCAACTTGGAGAGTATGATCACCTGTCTTCAGAACTCTGCTATTTCTCAACGCCTGCACAGAATTGCAAATATGAGTACCCGAACCGGTATCCAATACCCAGGAAGCAGAATTAATAGAAAAACAGTTTTCAATTACGAACACACCTGAAGCTGAAGCATCATCATGCTTCTTCTTGAGTGCTAGGTACTCAATACAGTTCCTCTTTCAGTGTCCCGTCTTCTCGCAATGGAAACATTCACCTTTCTCTGATGCCCCAACCTTGGACTTGCCTTTTCCCTTCACCTTTTTGACTCCACCCTTAGGTTTGGTGGGTTTCTTCTTCATCTTTCCCTTGGCCTTAGCTTTTGGGTAAGATGAGGAGGATTGCCCAACAGACATAACGGGAGTCTTCACTGACTTCAGTGTGCTCTCTGCACTCCTTAACATATTAAGGAGTTCAGGCAGTTCCTTCTCCATGTTGTGCATGTTGAAGTTAACGATGAACTGAGCAAAGGTGGAGGGGAGAGACTGTAGAATAATATCTGTATACTGTTCATTGTCCATTGTCCACTCAAGGTCCTCAAGCTCTTCTATGAGAGCTATCATTTTCAGAACATGGTCTCCTACTGATGTGCCAGCGGTCATGCGCATCTGAAACAGTTTCTTAGACGCTTCGTATCGTAATTCGCGGGATTGCTCTCCATTCAACTCTTTTGTATGGAGGAATATGGCTTGTACGTCCATATTCTCGTGCTGCTTCTGATGTGTGTTATCCATCGATGCAAGCGCGAGGCATTTTGCCGTGGCACAGTCAGCGTCCCATGTCTTGTGGATTGCTATATCCGCAACTGAAGGTTTAGGACCTAGGGGGGACAAGGCTGGGGCTGTAAGGACATATGATACTTTATCATAAGTCAAGGCTATGTTTAAATTCCTCAGCCAGTCTTTATAGTTGGTCCCATTCAGCTTGTTTTTATCTAATAGAAGCTTAAGTCCTGTCATGGGTATCTGCCATTAAGAGAGAGAAAAGAATACACTTAGCGAATGCTCTTGCAAAGATCAGATTGGTTATTATCTTGTCTAATCGATGTCTCCCACTGTTTTTATCAAATTTTCTTTAAAACCTTTTAAAAAGAAAACTAGCCGGGATTAATTACATTCTACAACTTCGCCAACCTCTCAGCCAGGCCAGTGCCGGTACTTGAGGGAGGTTCCCCGTGCTTTCGCACGGACCTAATTAAAGTAAACCTCGTCTTCCCAGAGGCGTAGCCCCGTTTAGCACCTTTCTAGACACCTACCGAGTCAGCTAATTGTAAAGTGCAAAATTCTCCCGGGAGCAACATTTGCTCGCAGTGGGATCGGGATCCTATTATCATATAGTAGGTATACAATCTCATTGTAATTTTCAACTCTTGAAATTCCCGATATGATTTTTACCCCTAGTACTTATGACCTTAACTAAAGTCAACATATCATAAATACTAGTCAAGTTCTTCCCGTTATTTCGTGATTAACTAGACCCACTCATATGACCCTTAACTAAAGTCAACATAATCATATGAATGTCCTAACTAATCTGCATCATATGCAGGGTAGGAAGACATCACTTAGCTACCGTTCACTGCGCCTTAACTAAAGTCAAAATACGCAGCACGAATACTAAGTACTCTGTTTCCTAAAATGACGGAGGGTGGCGGATAGTTTTTAAGAAAACTTTTGACGCTTTGAACTTGATATCATTGTAGAATCTAATGGGTTTTTAAAAAGAGTGGCTTAAGCTCCGCATTTAGAAACTTGCTTTTTGAAAAAAGCCGAGTGTGTTTCAAATCTTGATTCTACAATATCCTTTTAGGTTCATTTATCTTTTACATTAATCTCATTAATGTAGTCCCATCATTTAAATCCTAAGCCATTACAGAGAGAAACGAAAATATAACGTACACTTATGCCACTCGCATTCGTCACAGTGTCCTGATATGCACCGTTAGGTTACTTAACTAACGGCATACCGGGACGGGGCTAGTGCGGGTGTAAAACATAAGTAACGTTTAAAATATATCATATATAAAATTTCATTCATCTCAGACATACATTAAAAGATCACATCAGATAATGAAAACAGCAGAAGCACATAAAGGATATCTAGGAGGTCCGTATTTTATATTTAGCCAGCAATAAAAATACGGATTCCACGGTCGCAATAAATAGCCAAAGCCCACACCCTTAGACCCCTACGAGAGCGGCAAGCGACCCTGCCAATTCTGGAGTTTAGGAGACCCGGTCTCGACTCCTCGAGATGGCCTCCCACTGAACCCAAGAACCCGGTCACTTGTGCCCTCCTCCTTGGGTCTGTCCTAATGCGGAAAAGTAAATAATATACAACACTGGTGACAACAACCTCTCCCCGGAAGTGCCCCAAATAAAAGAATATTACATACAAATTAATATTACATGAATTGAAAGAATACTCTCATCTCACATAAAAAGAAAACCCCCGGCTATTCATTGCGACAATCCTGCATTTCAAATCTCATCCACACAGAGAAACAAAATGAAAAATACAACAATTGGAATCTTTAACCGCCTTTAGACAACACAAATCCGGAATATCACATATACAAGATTTCATGCCTAAACAGTGTAAAGCTCGCATTTGGGTCTCTTTCAAGAAAACACCTTTTCAAAACAAACCGGATAATTCAACAAGATTTCCGTTTATCCCGAGACCAAACTGCTAGATTTACACGCAACAAACAAATTTGTAGATTTCAATTATTGTAACACATACTATTAAACTAAGCGACGTTGGAACATCCGATCAAACAAATTAAACATCCACAAACTGCTCTGAAAGCTCAACACCTGGGCCAATTATAAAAATACCAGTAACAACAGAGAGTACATACGGGCCAGCACAAGAAAATACGGCCCATGAATCAACTATACTGCCGCGGATCCGCCGCGCCTAAAGCTTCTTGGACCGCGGATCCGCGCTTGTATAGTCGATTTATGTGATCGTTTTTCTGGTGAGCCCTTATATTTCCCTGCTTAATTTTTTACATATTTTTAATTTGATAAATTCCATGTTTTTTTAAAAAATTTCCAGAGAGCACCCCCCGGGTGTCGATTTTCGTCCGTTCGATGTTTTCAACGTCGTTTAGGTTACCACAAAGTTCTTGCCTGGCTCTGATACCATGTAGGGAATTCCTAACACCTCTATAAAGGTTTAGAAGCATCATACATGCTATAACAATAAAATTTTGAGGTGCTAAGTGTTAGTGTATATGCCCTAGAGGCCATTACTGTATCATACTAGTATGTATATTACTTGATGGAAGCTTGGGATATTCACAGTTGTACAGACAATCTTGCTCAATATAGTAGTATGCTACTTGGTTTGTCTCTACTTTAATGTGTACATGTGTGTTTATTTATTATATCACCTATACGCATTAGTAGAGCCCTTAGGATCTTTGCTTGATTACCGGCGTTGTGATGGCGATCACACTCGTGGGGGCTGGGTAATCTACAAGCACATCCTTATACACGTCCCTAGTCGTGGGAGTATCGAGATAGGGCATCGACACTCCGGAGTAGACTAGCGTATGCGCTTCTCATCCCAACACGGGAGACGGTCTGTCCCACAGCCGTCGGTACGTCGTACTTGAGATAGTATGCGGGTGCTCGTTAGGTTACGAGTACACTGGACAGGACTCGTCGGGAACTGATGGTTGGTATTATACCTATCGTCAGTTATCAGTTCCCAGGTGACATGAGTACAGCTTAGTCCGCTGACTTGACACTGTCACTTCGCCTTGAGTGTGTTCCCACTGTTCTTTGATTACTACCCTACCACGGCTCTACTGAGTCGTGCAAACAGGTAGTAGTTGGGAGCAGTCCCGAAGCACTTGGAGGCAGTGACGGTTAGACAGGATTCGTCTCTCCCGGTATTGGGGGTTGACATCGCGCTGTGTCTAGGAGAGCCATTACACGAGTAGTCCCTGGCCAGGGCAAGCGAGATATACTGGTAGGTTCCAGTGTTATCTCAGGGTGTTCTGGGCTTCACTCCGACACGACTTGTACCGCTATTAGGGGTCTGACGCTTGCCGCCCCCCCTAGGCCCGACATGCGATGTATCAGACGAACAGACCGGACTGTACGGAGATTGTCACATGCAGACTCAGTAGGAGTTCGGATGGGTTTACCTCATCGGCCTTCTTATCGACATCTACCTGGGGACCGTTACGTACAGCTAGTGCCGCTTGCGGTCTATGGTTAAACCCACTGCCAGCGTAGTGTCGAGTCTTTAGAGTCCCACACAGAGAGTTTCCCTGCACTGAGCGAAACGTGTAGAGGCCGTATGGTTTTACGGCAGGGCTGCGATCAATTACGTACACTTGTGTGCGTATGATGTTCGGGCAGGCAGTACTAGTGGGCTTTGGTTTAAGCCAGATCCTAGTATTGCATGGATGGATTTGTTTTGTCTTCTGTGCATCCGCATTCTACGGAATACGGATGCAGGTGTGTATGCACAGTTTTCTGGAGCGATGAAGGAGGAGATGCCTCATTAGGGTTTTGGCAGTTGGTTCGGCCAAAACCGCTATGTGGCAGGCTCATTAGGGTTTTGACAGTTGATTCGGTCAAAACCATTTTGAGGCCGACTCATTAGGGTTTTGACAGTTCGTTTGGTCAAAACCATTATGAGCCGGGGACATTATTTACTAATCCTTTCATTGATAATTTTGTTATGGCTAATTACATTGACCATTTGACCATCTTGACTTTGTTGACCATTTGACCATCTTGACTTTGTTGACCATTTGACCAAAGTTGACTTGGATCTTCTTAGAAGATCTAAAGTATTCTTTGGTTTTCTTTTTCTTTTGTTATGATAATGGTCATGTCATTTGTAGCCATCACCTTTATCTTGATGTGATTAGTAATCATAATGTTTTGTGCATTATTGCAACCATGGTTTGTTTTTCTCTTGGTTAAGCTTTTCATTTGCTTATTCTCATTCTCTCTCTTGAAATGAGAAGCTCTATGGTTGCTAGAAAATCTCCTTCTTCTTCCTCCTCTTGATTTCTCCTTTGATCTCATGTGTTGAGAGAAAAATGATTCTACTTGACAAACACATCCATACATCTTCTCTACACTACCTAGGGCTTCTAGATTGGCAATCTCCTTGCCCTAGTTACCTCGGCTTGAGGTGGAGCTCGGTGTACATCTCTCGGGTGGATCGTCTTCGACTCAAGGAGGCCGCGGAGGTGACCGAAGTCCGGATCAACCATTGAGCAAGCAATGAGAAGAACAACAAGAAGAGAAGAACATCAAAGAAGAACAACAACAAGAAGAGAAGGAGTTCAAGTTGAGGTATAACCACTTTGCCGAGTAGTTAACTCTTCTTTGCAAGTATGCTAGTTTAGTTTAGCAAAGATCCGGCTTTTACGGTCCATGTTACAAAGTTTAGAAAAATTTTGATTTACCGTTTCCGCTACCCCGAAAGTACCGGGAGAGGTAACGTGGACCTAACACTAAGCAAACTATACAAAGAATCGAACTAGAATTTATGAAGTAACTATTAATAGTATCAACAAAATAAGTTTATGTTATGCTAAGTGTTGAAACTACAACCTTTGTAGTTCACTTTGGAAGACTCCTAGCCTTTGCAAAGGTTCACTTGATCTACTCCTCGTCCACGACGATCCACCCGAAGCACTTTGCCCTAGGCTTGATGCTTCCTACGATCTTTGGAAATCCTTGAAGCACAACACCCTACACAAGATGGCTAAGGTTGTGTAGGATGATGAAGTGGTTGCTATTCTTATTTATTACCTTTTCTTTTCTTTTTCTAACTCTTTTTAACCATTAAAAGAGAGCTAGGGTTTGAGGAAGAAGAAGAAGTCTCACTCTTTTTCTTTTTCTAAGATAATGATAATGTTAAAAAAATGAGAGAGAGAGAGAGAGAGATCTTATCATAACTTTAACCATAGTAGAAAAAATATCTAGATATTTCATTTAAGGTTAAAAGGCAAAAGGAATGGAAACTATGGTTGAGTTAAAGAATTGTGTAGATGAGTGTGGAAGCAATGACTCATTAACCATTTCTTTTGCCTTTAATCTTTAATGAAAAATCCAAACATTATCTTATCTACAATATGATTCTTATATTGCCTTCCTCTTTGTATCATCAACCATGATACACTTCATGTATGTATGTATGTGTGCACATCATTATGTACATATACATCCATGTATCCATAAGAAGAAAAGGTTTTAAATAAATAATATAAAAGCCAATATTAAATCAACACTTGATTTAATAAATCCATCATATCTCATATGACCCGACTAATATTAAATGCCCGATTAAAATACAGTATCATATACTAGTATTTAATCGAGGCTACGCGCATATCTCATATGTGCACCACTTCGTTTCGCCAGAGCCGAGAAACTTCTATGTGGGACTCTAAGACTCGTCAATACGCCAGCAGTAGATGATGATCATATCAAACACCTACAAGCCGCAAGCGGTCAGCTAAACGTAACGGCCACCCGGGTATTGAGCGATCAGAATAAGAACAAGCGAACCTGTCAAAACTCCTGTCAATCCATCTGGCAACACTAACCGTACAGTCCGGTCTCTTTGTCAGATATGCTGCATATCGAGTCTAGGGATGGAATCGTCGACCCCAATAACTCAATAAGTCATGCCGGTATATGGTCTATAACAGATCGAGAAACTTACTGATAACACTCATCAGTAATATCTCAGCAGCCCTGGCCAGGGACTTCCTGTTATAGCCAATCGAGCACAGCACAGCATCAACCCCCAATACCGGGAGAGACGAAACCCCTCCTATCGCTCACTGCCTCCACATGCCTCGAGACTATACCCAAAATCCACCTGTTTGTACGACTCAGTAGAGCCGCAGTAGGGTGGAGATCAAAGTACAGTGGGAGGACACACAAGACTCTATGACGATCTCGGGTCTACAGACTAACCTGTACCAGTGTCACCTGAGAACTGCTATCCGACGTATGATATAATACCATATAGGAGTTCTCGGTGAGTCCGTTCAGTGTACCCAGTCTCACTGAGCACCCGTATACTATCTTCGGTGTCAACACACCAGACGGATATGGGATCATCCATCGCCCATCATATGGAACAAGAATGGTATACGCTAGTCTAAGCTGGAATATCGGTGCCCTGTCTCGATATACCTACGACTAGGAACATTTCAAGGATATGCTTGTAAACTACAGATGTCCCACTAGTATGATCCGCATCATAATTCCAGTAGTCAAGCCAATATCCTTAGGGCTTTATCAACATGCATCAAATGAATATAAACATGATCAAGTGAACATATGATAAAGTAAAAACCAGATAGCATACTATCATTTTGAGCAAGACTGTCCCCCGAATATATATATTTACATACACATCAGTACATACACTATCTCATAATGGCCTCTAGGGCATACATATATCCAACAGCAAGAGCATCAGGCTAATAGTGTTTTCTTCTCTCTCTTTTAATTGCAGCGACCTTGTGACCACACATAGGTTACATCTAGATAACAATTTGACTGAATCTGACTTATTTGACTGGCAAAGGTCTGTCCAGATGTCCATTTCCTATGACAAACTAGACCACCCTATTACTACTCAAGATCCCGCCGCCCCAGGTCCAGTTTCCACCGTCATGGATATGGATATTCGACAGACAAGGGAAAAGGATAAAGCGAAAGCCAAGTGCCTCGTGTTAGCTTCAGTTGATGGTGTATACCAGAAGCAGCACGAGAAGATGGACTCAGTTTCCATCTTACTCCATAACAAAGATTTATATGGAGAGCAAACTCATATCGCAAGATATGAGACCTCGACCGATTTAATTCAAGCGAGGATGGCTGTCGGGTCATCTGTAATGGACAATGTCCTTACAATGACTAGCTATATTCATAAGCTCCAGGACCTGGAGACCACGTTGCGAAACGAGTCAGGTACTAACTTGATTCTACAGTCTCTACCTTCTACCCTAAAGGAAACCAGGGAAGCAGAAGGAAAGAGAAGGGCAAAAGTTTCGGGACTTAATGTAGTAAAAGTGGGTAGTTCCTATTGTTATGGGATTGGGCATAGGCAGAATGATTGCAGGGCTTTGGAAGCCAGTAGCCAAGATACGAAGCATGTTGTGGCTTCAACCTCAAGTGCATTTGTAATTGAGAACTGTTTGTCAATAAACTCTATTTCCTGGGTATTAGATACCGGAGCAGGATCTCATAGCTGTAATTCATTACATGCTTTGAGAAACCATAAAGTTATAAAGCTAGGCGATTGGTCTCTCAAAGTTGCAAACGGAATGACAGTGAACGCTGATTCCGTGGGAGAATATCGTCTAGGTTTGACAAGTGGGCATATATTGATTTTACGTAACTGTTTATATATACCTAGTATGACTTGTAATATCATATCAGTGCCCTCACTTTAGAGAAAAGGGATATGATTTTACATTCGTAAGCGATGTAGTTAACATCCACCTAAATCAAGTTCTGATTGGGTCAGGTACATTAGATAACGGTATATACGTATTAAGTCAAGCTCAGGTTTTCAATGTCCAGAATACACTTAAAAGAAAGTATCCAGAATTAAATCAGGCTTTCTTATGGCATTGTAGACTAGGTCACATCAATGAGAGAAGGTTGACTAAGTTACATAGAGAAGGATATTTGAATCCGTTCGAATATCAATCTTATGCTACTTGTGAATCTTGTCTCATGGGAAAGATAAAAAAGACTCCGTTTTCTGGACACGGAATAAGAGCAAGCGAGCTCTTGGGACTCATACACAGTGACATGTGCGGTCCAATGTCTACACATGCGCGAGGTGGTTATTCCTACTTCATTACTTTTACGGATGATTTCTATAGGTATGGATATATCTTCTTAATGAAGCATAAATCTGAGGCCTTTGAGAAATTCCAAGAATACAAGAATAAAGTAGAAAAACAAACCAACAAAAGTATCAAGACACCGAGATCTGATCGAGGTGGTGAATACTTAAGTGTCGAGTTTCTAAGTTACTTAAAAGAGAATGGAATTCTCTCTCAGCTTACTCCTCCATACACACCACAACACAACGGTGTATCTGAAAGAAGGAATCGAACCCTATTGGATATGGTTCGTTCCATGATAAGTAAGGCTGAGTTACCACGATCATTCAGGGGATATGCACTAGAATCAGCTGCATACCTTTTGAACCGAGTTCCAACTAAGACTGTGCCTACTTCACCATATCAGATGTGGTGTGGGAAGAAACCCTATCTTAAGCACATTAAGATATGGGGATGTCCAGCTTTTGTAAAGAAGCAGCTTGCGGACAAGCTCGAGGCACGATCAGTACAGTGTAAGTTTGTGGGATATCCAAAGAACTCCAAGGGATATTATTTCTATTACGCAGAGGAACAAAAGATCTTTGTTTCTCATAATGCTCGCTTCTTGGAAACTGAGTTTTTAGAAAATCAGATAAGTGGGAGCGCAATAGAACTGGAAGAAATTCCAGAACCATAAACTATTACTGAAACCTCAGTAGAACAAGAAGGTTCAGGAGAACCAAACATCCCAGCGCCTATCCGCAGAAGTAGTAGACAGTCTCATCCACCTGAGAGATACTACGGTTTTCTTATAGACGGGGATCGAGAAGATTGCGTCATTAATAATGATGACCCTACTAGCTTCCAAAAAGCCATTCAGAGCGACGACTCGGTAAAATGGCGGGATGCAATGCGGACTGAAATGGAGTCTATGTACACTAACAAAGTATGGACTTTGGACATTGCTCCAGATTGGGTAAAACCCGTAGGATGCAAATAGATCTTCAGAAAGAAGATTGGTGTAGATGGATAAAGCTAGACTTGTTGCAAAGGGTTTCCGTCAAAGACCTGGTTTGGATTATGATGAAAGCTTTTCTCCAGTGGCTATGCTAAAATCCATTCAGGTCCTTCTTGCTATTGCTGCCTTCCACGATTATGAGATCTGACAGATGGACGTAAAGACAGCTTTTCTAAATGGAAATTTGGAAGAGAGCGTCTATATGGATCAGCCAGAAGGATTCATTCAGAGTGGGAGCAGCGGTAAAGTATGCAAGCTGCTTAAGTCCATTTATGGACTAAAGCAGGCATCACGGAGTTGGAACATCTGTTTTGATGATACTGTCAAGGAATTTGACTTTATCAAAAATCTAGATGAACCATGCATATACAGTAAGATTGTAGGGAGAGCTGTAGTATTCCTCGTCTTGTACGCGGATGACATCCTCCTAATAGGAAATGACATTCCTATGTTACAGTCAGTCAAAAGTTTTTTGTCACAGAAATTCTCCATGAAAGACCTAGGTGATGCCACCTACATTCTGGGGATCCAGATCTATCGTGATAGATCAAAGAGGATGTTGGGACTTTCGCAGTCCAGGTACATAGACACAATATTGAAAAGATTCAGTATGGAAGATTCTAAGCGCGGTAACCTACCGGCTTGTCACGGAATCACCCTTTCCAAAGATATATCTCCCAAGACTGATTTGGAAAGGGATCGCATGTCGATTATACCCTACGCTTCTGCGGTGGGCTCTATAATGTATGCGATGTTATGTACCAGACCAGATGTAGCATACGCATTGAGCGTAGTAAGCCGGTATCAAGCAAACCCAGGGGAGAACACTGGATAGTAGTAAAGAACATTCTCAAGTACCTGAGGAGGACTAAGGAGATGTTCTTGGTGTATGGCGGAAAAGACCTCCAGATGGAGGCCTTTGCCGACTCCGGCTTCCAGAGTGACAAAGATGACTCTAAATCCATGTCGGGTTATGTCTTTACCCTCAATGGAGGGGCGGTCTGTTGGAAGAGTTCCAAGCAAGAGACCGTTGCTGACTCAACAATGGGAGCGGAGTACATAGCTGCTTGCGATGCCGCAAAAGAAGCTGTCTGGATGAAGAAGTTCCCCACAGAACTTCAGGTGGTTCCTTCCAGTGTTGGTCCAATACCTCTGTATTGTGACAACAACGGCGCTATAGCTTTAGCGAAGGAACCCAGGTCCCATCAGAAGTCCAGATACATCTTAAGGCGGTATCACCTGATCAGGGAGATCGAGGTGAAGAGAGTAGAGACGAAGAATAACATTTCTGATCCATTCACAAAGGCTATTCCTCAGACGCAGTTTGAGAGGCTATTCGAGATGATAGGTCTGCGATATGCCAGCTCATTGCCCTAGTGCAAGTGGGAGATTGTTAGTGTATATGCCCTAGGGGCCATTATTGTATCATACTAGATTGTATATTACTTAATGAAAGCTTGGGATATTCACAGTTGTATATACAGTCTTGCTAAAAATGGTAGTATGCTACTTGGTTTATGTCTACTTTAATATGTGCATATATTTCTTATAATGTATCACTTATACATATTAGTAGAGCCTATAGGTTCTTTGCTTGATTACCAGCGTTGTGATGGCAGTCACACTAGTGGGAGCTGAGTAGTCTATAAGCAACATCCTATACAGGTCCCTAGTCATAGGATTATCGAGACAGGGCATCGATACTCCAGAGTAGACTAGTGTGTACGCTTCTCATCCCAGTTGGGGAGATGGTCTGTCCCATAGCCATCAGTACGTCGTACTGGAGATAGTATACAGGTGCTCGTTAGGTTACGGGTATACCGGACAGGACTCGCAGGGGAACTGTTGGTTGGTATTATACCCATCGTCAGTTAACAGTTCCCAGGTGACATGAGTACAGCATAGTCTGCAGACTTGACACTGCTACTTCGCCTCGAGTGTGTCCCACTGTTCTTAGATTGCTACCCTACCACGGCTCAAAGGAGTCGTGCAAACAGGTAGCAGTTGGGTGCAGCCCCGAGCACTTCGAGGAAGTAGTGGTTAGACAGGATTCGTCTCTCCCGGTATTGGGAGATGATATCGCGCTGTGTCAGAGAGCCATTACGCAAAGTCCCTGGCCAGGGCAAGCGAGATTTACTGGTAGGTTCCAGTAGTTTCTCAGGGTGTAATGGGCTTCGCTCCGACACGACTTATACAGTTATTAGGGGACTGACGTTTACCGCCCCCTAGCCCGATATGCGATAGTCCTTGACGAACAGACCGAACTATACGGAGATTGTTACATCAGGCTTAGTAGGAGTTCGGATGGGTTTCCTCATTGACCTTCTTATCGACATTTACCTGGGGACCGTTACGTACAGCTAGTACCGCTTGCGGCCTGTGGTTAAACCCACTGCCAGCGTAGTGTCGAGTCTTTAGAGTCCCACACAGAGAGTTTCCCTGCTCCAGGCAAAACAATATAGAGGTCGTATGGTTTTACGACAAGAGTTCGGACGCGTACGTGTGTTTACACACGAACGACTTTTCGGACATTTTTTACTAGCCGGCTTTGTTTTAAGCCAGATTCTACTATCGGGTTATAGGATTTATACAGTCTAAAGTTTTTCCGTGTTTTCACGGATTGGAGGGGCGTTCTCGTAATTTGTCAGGAAGCTTCTAGAAGAGTGGTGACTAAGGTGTTAAGGTGGCATGAGCATTAATTGCTTAATGACTCATTTGTGTGATTCATCCTTTGCATTAAATGATTCATAAATGAGTTAATGAGTCATATGATGAATCACACTAGGTGAATGAATCTAACCATGATGATTAATCATTTATATTCATCATTTGATAAATTGTTATGGTTGTTAAATTCACATGAGCTCATTATTCATATTCATTCTCATCTTCACCTTCTCTCTCCTCAAGCTCACTCTATCTTCAAACCCTAACCCTAACCTCTCATGTGTTGAGATCAAGGGTTAGCTAGACTAATACATCCATAACCTCACTCTATATCCCCTAGGTAGCTTAGATTAGCACTTTAAGCAACCTAGTTATCTCAAGTTTGAGATTAAGCTTGGCATAGGAGCTTTCGGGTGGATCGTCTTTGATTCGAGGAGGCCGTTGAGGTGTCGATATTCCAAGGAGCCTACGAGGAGTGGAGGACAGCGATGAAGACCCGAAGGACATGTAACGTGAGGTAAACTTCGAATCCGAGTTGTTAAACCTCTAGCTTTTAGTTAGCAATGGTTTAGATAACGATTCATGCGCTCAAGTCCGTGTTACGAAGCTTTGATAATCGTTTTTCATATATTCCGCCTCCCCGCAAGTTCGTGGGGTGCGTGACATAGACTTACATGATCTACGTCTAGTACAATACTAATATCATCAATCTAATCATGATCTGACTGCTGATCTACAGCCTCATACAAACCGATATCATCATCATATATCGTCATAAAGAGGTATACATCGCCTAATGCGACCTATTATGAATATCTTAACATATCTTATCTCATATCACGATCACATGTCAACCATTCAATGTATAACACTATTCACATGTATCGTCGTCCCAAGATCCGCTATAACATCTGGACGTATCTCAAGTACGAATCCTGCCATATCACCGTTCTCGCAGTCTCAATCAAATCTTATCGACTCATCTCAAATCCCAAATACTATCCTCAAATCCAGTATGTGAACACATAGTCCCATACCCATGTGAACACATAACAATATAACCCCATAAAAGCACATATGAATTCGTATGCAAGTATGGGTGTGTGTGTGTAAATGTGGTGCAACCTCTACTCTAGGGTCTCGCAACACAAAACTAATCCGATCACACCCAAAATCCATCTATGTCATCAATACTCTCAAACAATATATATAATCAATATATGTGTATACGTATTCATATACATCACCACGAACTGCGGGGGTGCTATACGCCATCCACCCGACTTCTCCCCGTAGATATAAATCTACTCACCTGGTCCTCGCTCGCCGGTGCCGACGTCGCCACGCGCTTGCTTGTCGTCTCGAAGTCCACATGGTGGTACCTATATGTCACAACGTATCGTATCGCATAAAAACCCAATTCGAAATCGAAACGGCATACGAAAACCAAATCGGCACGCGTATCACGCATAGGTCAAAACCTATCGCCTACGCATGCAAAAATAGCCAAACGAACTCTCGATGTCGATGTACAAACGTCAATCCATCGAGAAAAACCCAACGTACCAATAACGCATTCATAACGCACTAAAATTTGTATGAAAATATGGTGCAATTCGTAAAAACCTTAAAATTGCTCAAATCGATTTATTTTCAAGAACCCTAGTAAGCCTAAATTTTCCGTTTTAGCACCAATCTAAAAGTTTTAATAATTTTAGTGGCTATAACATTCGTTAAACATCTTAATTAAGTCACATTAAAAATTACTAGATTTTATCACACTATTTTGTATTAATTTAATAAAACTAGTTTGCAAAGTTAACCAGTTTTAACAATTTTAAACTAACAATTTGCAACCTAGCTACTAACTTTGTTGTAACATGTCATGAGAGCCTAAATACATCACATAACTATACACCGATTACGCAAAACCCTAACTTGCATTCAATCCCTTTCTTGAAAGTTAAATCTTTAACATCAAAACCAAAATTAACTCCTAATTAGGTAGATGGAAGTAATTCAACAACAATTTAAACATGGGTTGGGATTTATACCTCACGACCATGAGATCAAACATGCACCCAAGCCTCCTAAAGATACCTCCTTTCTCCTCAATCCAAACCACTTTGGGTCAAAGAATATTGGGTAAAGGATAAATGGTGAAATTGTGAGACTTTGGATTGATTTTTGAAGCAAAATGGAGGGATTTTGAAGAGAAAAGAAGTGGAGACATGAAGAGGGGCTGCTGCAGAATGGGGCTCGGCCAAATGGGGAGGGGAAGAGAGTGTGAGGTGATTGAAGAGAGAATGGGGTCAAGAAGTCCACCACAATTACCTAACACCATACCTTAATAATTTATTACTTTCATTAATCTTTTTTTCTTCTAAAAAGAAATGAGAATGGTGGGGGGGGGGCTGTACTCTGCCAGAATTTGGCAGGAAATGTGGGTGAGTGTGTGAGAAAAAGATAATTAACCTTGCCCCATACTCACATTAACACCTAACTCTTTAATTATATCATATTTGTTTATTTTATTAAGCCTTTTTCTTCGATATTTTCTAAAACCGATTAACAACTTCATTTCATTTCAAAAACAACATGCTAAAATTTTGTTTAATTTGTTATGATGCATAAAATTTGTTTCAACCCATTCCAATTTGTAATTTTCCCTAATTAAATGTATTAGTGACGGCTTAAAATAATATTAAAATAATTAATTTCGGAAAAAATTTCAGAAATTTAGAAATTTTACCAGGGGCTCAATAAACACCAAATACTAGCAATTACATAGTTAGAATATGTATATTTAATTTTATATTAAAGATATTTACATTTTGACTTTTTACGGAAAACCCCCTTATTTTACTGATCTTCCGAAATTTCACCGAAACGATTTTCAAAACGTTACAGGGTAGGGAATGCGGAAATAAGTCAGCATTATGACCCGTTTCCTAACGTGGTCTCCAGGTCCGTGAGCTCATCAATATAGCTAGTCATCGTAAGGACGCCGTGCCCTATAGATGACCCGACAGCCAACCTCACTTGAAACAATTTGTTCGAGGTCTCATATCTTGCGATATGAGATTGCTCTCCATATAAATCTTTGTTATGGAGGAAGATGGAAACTAAGTCCATCTTCTCGTGATACTTCTGGTATACACCATTCTCTGAAGACAACACGAGGCACTTGGCATTCGCACTGTCCTTTTCCCTTGTCTGACGGATATCCATATCCATGACGGTGGAAAATGGACCTGGGATGGCGGGACATGAGTAGTAATAGGGTGGTACTGCTTGTCATACGCAATGGACATCTGGACAGACCTTTGCCAGTCATAAAAGTCAAATTCAGTCAACTTGTTATCTAGATGTAACCTAGTCATGGTCACTGGGTCGCTGCAGTTGAGAGAGAGAAGAAAACACTTTAGCATGATGCTCTTGCAAGTTTAGATTGGTTTTTAGTTTATCTAAAATGGATGGCCCCCACTGTTTCTCGAATCCTTCCTCAAACTATAAAAGAGGAATTAGTCAGGACTGATCTCACAATACAATACTTGCTTAACCGTTCAGCCAGACTAGTGTCGGTACTTCGAGGGAGGTTTTACGACGCTTTCGCGAAGTTCCTTAATTAAATAACCTCTTTTCTCTGGAGGAGTATCCCCGCTGACACTATTCTAGCCACTTACTTGGTTTATAGCATTGATCGTTAAGTGACGAATCTCCTGATGAGTAGCATATACTCACAGTAGGATCGGGATCCAAATATCATCGTGTGATAATGCTGAAGGAATCCTACCAACATAATCAAACTCCAAATGGTTTGCAATACCAGAAAGTTTCAGTTTCTTTAGAAACTCCCGATATGGATTTTTGCCCCATGCTCTTATGACCTTGATTAAGGGCCAACAAATCATTAGTCACATGTCAAGTTCTACCCGTCATTATCCAGGTTGATTTGAACCCACCCTTATATACTCTTGACTAAGGGCCAACAAAGTAATAAGACTGTCCTAAACTAACGCATCTATCTATGCTACATGTAAACACCCCAGCAGCTACCAATCACTATGTCTTGACTAAGGGCCAAACAAACATAGCTTGAATACTACTGACCATTCATATAAAATGACGGAGGGCTACGACTGGTTTTGGCGAAACCGTGAACGTAGTGAACTTGATATAATCGAAGGAACCTGATAGCTTTTTAAAAGGAGTGGTTAAAGCTCCGCAATTAAAAATTCTGCTCTTTTAAAATAACCATGTGGTTTCTTTTAAATTTGTTCCAACGATTCAGCTTTGGTTTGTTTTCTTTGCATTAATATAATGCGTCCCATCATTTATCCTATCATTGCAGAAAACAACGAAAATACAACGTCCGCTTATGCTATCCGCATTGGCCACTAGGTCCCGTCATTCACCCGTTAGGTTACTTAACTAACGACAGAGTGGGGGCTGGGCTAGCGCGGATGCAAAACATAAGCAGCGCCTAATAGATGTCATATATAGATATTGTACATTCGTTAGACGCAATAATAGGCATTCAAGATCACAGATGAACGTGTTGGATATACTAGGAATCTGCGTTTCGTTTGAGCCTGCAACAAAAGACGGATTATACGGTCATGATGAATAGCCAAACCCCACCCTAGACCCCTACGGGGGCGGCAAACTACCCGCCTAGTATCAGAAGTGAAACAGTCTCCCTCAACAACATGAGTAGGCCATTTAACACTTCAAAGTACCCGGTAGTTTGTGCACCCCATCTTGGGTCTATCCTAGGAGCAAAAAACAGTAAATGAAATAATACAACGGTGGCTACAACTTCAACCCGGATGTGCCCCGCAAAAGAATATTACAACATATTATAATTTACGTCGAATGAAAGATAAAAACTCTCATCTCACATCCCCGGCTATTCATCCACGACGATCCAAGGAAGTTCATATCCACAAACAATATCCATTACAGAAATGTGCAACCCCCAACTAACCGACATACTAGCAATTAGCAGAGGTTTACGAACACATTAAACATCATAGATAAAACCTGATTAGCAAAAAACTTAGAATTTCGATCGAACACCTTTTTCCGTGTCTACCCCAAATGCAAGCCAGCACTGAAAAGACCTGGGCAGAAAAAAAATATATAGGAAAACAGAACACTCAAAAATAAGACAAACTGTGTAAATACGAGTCAATTCGGAGTCGACTCGGCCGCGGATCTGCGGCGTATTACACCAATCTATCGTGCTTCCGCAGTCGTCTCACTGAGTTAGCAACTCGTGTTTCTCCAGTATTCTTAGAATTCCTTGCAGTGAATTTTCATGCCTCTGAAATAATTTTTTCGACAGGTTTAAAATCGACAGAAACTTGAGGGGTCCGGGGTTAAGTTATCGTGTTTTTCCGACGATCGAAGTTCTAATTAGTTGCAAACAAGCTAGTAAAGGTTTAGTAAGCTCTGATACCACTGTAAGTCCATGTCACGCACCCCACGTGTTCGCTGGGAGGCGAAATATATGAAAAACAATTATCAAAGCTTCGTAACACGGACTTAAGCACACGGATCGTGTCTATATAGGGTTACTAGGCACAGTCACAAGGTTCTATAAGGCATCAACCATACCAAAATCAAATTTTTCATGTGCCGAACAACCCTAACCAAGATCTTAGACTAGAAATTAGGCGAAACAAAGCAAGTAAACAACTTTACTTCTAAGAGTTATGGATTACAACCTTTGTAATCCGTTCCTTCACTTCTAAAGCTCCGTGTTGAGGTCTCTTCCCTGCGATCATCGAGTAGCCGGACTCAAGTGAGGCTCCATGAAGAGAAAGATGCAAGCTTGCTTCCGATCTTCAATAACTAAGATGATCTACCTTGAAGAATCTCAAACCTAAGCTCTTACTTTGCTAATCAAGTATTAACAAAGCAAACACCCTAATCTAAGCGATTAGAATAGATGAGGATGATGAAGTAGGAATTTAGCTCTCATTTGTTTTCAATTTCTCACTCATTTTCATCACATTAGAAAAAGCTAGAAAGCTTTTCTCAAAGGAAGAAGAAGAAGAAATCACTTTGTGATGAATAATGAAATCATTAGTTATGGTTACAAATCAACCCTTAGTTAAGAAACAAAAGACTTAACCGTTGTAGAGAATAAACCATGGTAAAGGGTTTGGTTTGGGTTGGGTTAAGAAAATATCTTCAAAATTTCTTTGCTTAACATAAAGCTTCTAGAAGCTTTATGAAAGTGCTAACCCAAATCAAACCCTAATCATGTTTAATCTCCACAAAACATGTTGCATTAGTAATCATAACTTGTTACAATATTATATATCATATATACAATATTTATTGTAACAAAATAAAATAATACAATTTACATATATCACATATATATCAATGTATTACTCGAGTGAGAAAAAGAATCTTTAAGTGAGCTTATATTAGTTAATGTAATTTAATATATCAAATATATAATTATACATTAAATTATCGAATCAACACTTGATCCGATAATCCAGCTATTTCACAAATAACCGACTGATATAATCTTTATCAGTTCATCGAATCAACACTTGATCCGATGACCCGGCTATATCACATATACCCGGCCGATATCACATATCGCGAGAATCTAATACAGTATCACATACACGTATTGTTCTCGGTCCCGCACATATCATATATGTTCTCAGTCCCGCACATATCACAAACACCAATGGATATGGGATCATCTATCGCCCATCAAATGGGTCAAGAAGCGCATACGCTAGTCTACTCTGGAGTATCGATGCCCTGTCTCGGTACTCCCACGACTAGAAACATTTGAAGAATATACTTGGCGACTACACTGTCCCCACTAGTATGAACTGCATCATAGTCCTGGTAGTCAAGTACTTATCCTAAGGGCTTTATCAACATGTGACATAGAGACAATCGGAGTACATGTTAAGATAAAGAGTAACCAGATAGCATACTATCCTGTCAAGCAAGAAAGTCCTCCCTATATATGTCCAAGCATCCACTACAATATACAACGTATGTACAGTAATGGCCTCTAGGGCATACATATAACTAACAGTCTAAACCATTACTAGCAAACTACGAGAGGTTTAACTACTCGGATCGAAGTTATACCTCACGTTACGTGTCCTTCGGGTCTTCATCGCTGTCCTCCACACCTCGTAGGCTCTATGGAACATGGGCACCTCAACGGCCTCCTCGAGTCAAAGAAAATCCACCCGAGAGTCTATAGTCCGATCTCCTATCTCGAATCTGAGATAACTACGGCTTCTAGTTTGCTAATCTAAAAGTCCTAGAGGGTGTAGAGTATTTAGATGGATTACTTAGTCACTTTAAACCCTAGGATTCTTAACTCATGAGAGCTTTTAGGGTTTGAGGAAGAAGATGAAGACTTGAGGAGAGAGAAGTGTTTTATGATAATGAAATGAATAATACTCATGCTAGAATAATATGAAGCATAATAATATCTCTCTTGATAATATCAAGATAATATCAAGCATGCTTCATTTAATTCTAAGGGTGAATCATCTCATGAGTCATTAAGCATTTAATGTAAACTACACCGCATCTCCTCCACCTCATTTAGTTTAAATCTAAAAAGAAATAAACACAAATGAGTCACCTCCTTCTAGAAGCTTCCTGACAAATTACGAGACTGCCCTTCCCATCCGTATTTCCGAAAACACGGATAATGTTTGACTGAATAAATCCATATATATAATACTAGAATCTGGCTTAAACCAAAGCCCGCTAGTATTATCTACCCGATCATAGTACGTGCACAAGTGTACGTAAGCGATCGCGGCCCTGCCGTAAAACCATACGGCCTCTACACCTTTTTCCCGGTGCAGGGAAACTCTCTGTGTGGGACTCTAAAGACTCGACACTACGCTGGCAGTGGGTTTAACCACAGGCCGCAAGCGGTACTAGCTGTACGTAACGGTCCCCAGGTAGATGTCGATAAGAAGGTCAATGAGGAAACCCATCCGAACTCCTACTGAGCCTGATGTAACAATCTCCATATAGTTCGGTCTGTTCGTCAAGGACTATCGCATATCGGGCTAGGGGGCGGTAAACTTCAGACCCCTAATAGCGGTATAAGTCGTTTCGGAGTGAAGCCCTTTACACCTTGAGAAACTACTGGAACCTACCAGTAAATCTCGCTTGCCCTTGCCAGGGACTTTGCGTAATGTCTCTCCATACATAGCGCGATATCAACCCCCAATACTAGGAGAGACGAATCCTGTCTAACCACCAATGCCTCCAAGTGCTTCAGGACTGCACCCAATTACAACCTGTTTGCATGAATCCTTTGAGCCGTGGTAGGGTAGTAATCTAAGTACAGTGGGAACACACCCGAGGCGAAGTAGCAGTGTCAAGTCGACGGACTAAGCTGTACTTATGTAACCTGGGAACTGCTATCTGACGATGGGTACAGAACCAACTTGCAATTCCCGGCGAGTCCTGTCCGGTGTACTTGTAACCTAACGAGCACCTATATACGATCTCCAGTACGACGTACTGATGGCTGTGGGACAGACCATCTCCCCAGCTGGGATGAAAAGCGTATACACCAGTCTACTCCGAAGTATCGATGTCCCGTCTCGATAATCCTACGACCAGAGACCTGTATAGGATGTTGCTTATAGACTACCCAGCCCCTATTAGTGTGACTTCCATCACAACGCTGGTAATTAAGCAAAGATCCTAAGGGCTCTACTAATATGTATAAGTGATATGTTAAAAGAATCATATGCACATATTAAAGTAGAAACAAACCAAGTAGCATACTACCATTTTTAGCAAGGCTGTCAATACAACTGTGAATATCCCAAGCTTCCATTAAATAATATACAAACTAGTATGATACAGTAATGGCCTCTAGGGCATAAACACTAACACTTAGCTCGAGATCACCGGTGAGTAGATTTAACATCTACGGGGAAATCGCCCTTATGGCGTTATGCGTCAGGGCTTAATGTGATAGTATAGCCGCATGATTATATACACACACACACACACATTGATTTCGCATGTGTACCATTGTTGCATACCCCCATTCTTGTTACATACGGACATAGTATTCTTGAGACACAGCACTGTTGCTAACGGTTCACGTTGCACGAGTACTAAACTGTATGCCACACACACATCGTTGGTAATTGCCATGACACTCACATTTTAGAATTTCCATGGATAATGTATTTGCTTAGCTTGACTTATCATTGATGATTAGACATAATTCTTGTTCTATTGTGCCTATGAATTTCATTAGGCATAGATACATACATACTTGCATACATACATATCTTGTTATAGCTACCTATATGCTCATATGTGATGTTGCTTTGGATTTTTCAGAGAAATTGGGAATCACATGATATATTTTAAAACTGGATTTATTTAAAAGAGCGGTTTTCCCTTGATATGCTCATATTACGGTTTCATGTTGCATACATTATATAACATGGATTTATGCATTGGGATATGGATTTCATTTGATTTCTGTATTTGAGAACCGTGGTATTATTTCAAGAAAGTATACATTGTTTAGAAAACCCGGTTTCTCTTGATATGATATTTCAGTGCGTCCACCATGAGTTTTCTCGGTTCTGAGAGCTTGTGTGAGTATACCCGATTCGAGTAGCGGGAGGCACCGTCTGTGGGTACATGGTGGACCCGGTATGGTTCCCATAGGTGAGAGATGATTTCATGGTGTAGACGATGAGCCTGGCAGAAGGAGTATGACCATCCGGTGATAGTATAGAGCCCGACGGATATCCGGAGGATACCGTCTGAGAGTTATGACATGAGATATATTAAGGGCCGATCTGGTATGCGGCGCCTGAGAGATGAGTATTTCCGTGTTGATGCTGGACACGAGTATTTAATGATGTTTTCGAGTGCCGATGTTGGGCACTCAGGTTCCATGAGATTTACAGGATATGAGGGCCGATCCGAGTGACGGTGCCTAAGTTATTGGGATCAGGGGTGTATTCGGTGGTCACCGGGTTTTTCACGATGATGATTCGTGTTGATGATATGTTTTATCCCATGCTCAGCATTCATTGTTATGCACTGCATCATGTATTTGTTGTACCTGACAGAGTACCTCGCATGGTTATTGCATACCCAGATTACCATATTGATGCTATTAGATTGCACATGTTAGAGTATCGCAGTACGTACATACCTGCGATTACCTGTGTATGTTATTTACTATTCACGAGTTTGCAACTCACCCCCGTTGTGCCACAGTGTTTTGCAGGTTGACCCTCAGAGTAGTCGCGGCAGGGCTACCTCATTGTATCTTTTTGCTGCGGATACCGCTACAGTTGGCGTGTGAGCTGTTTTGTTTATAGATGGGTTTTGCGGTTATCCATTTATATTTCATTATACACCTTATTGTATCTAGTACTCTCCATCTACCATTTCATGTATTGACTTAGAAACCAGTTGTGAGGACGGTGTTGTATATTATTTTTTGTGACTCTGGGTGTCGAGCTTGTGTGAACCGACTTTATTTATGCAGTTTTATCTTTGATACTGTTTTTCACTTATATTGTTCATTTCTTCGCTACGACGTCGTATATTATTCTGGTGGTGGTTGCTTTCCGCCGTTGGGCGTGATTGCTCCCGTTTGGGGATGTTTTATTTACATCATATGTCGTTTTATTTAAATCATGTATTATACCCGTTTCGAGGCTAGTTTTTACAAAGGAGGTGCTGCGAAATTTTAAGAAAATAATTTAAACTTAAAGGATTTTTACTTGGGATTTCCAAATTTTTTTAACAAATGTTTTCATCACTTACTGCTTTTGACGGTTTAGATTTCTGGGTTTTCGGCTTATTTAAATTGCGTTACGCCTGTAGACGTTATGTGGTTTAAGTGCCGGTCACGGGCCGAATTTTGGGTCGTGACATCCTAGTCGTAGGAATATCGAGACGGGGCATCGATATTCCAGAGTAGACTAGCGTATATCTTCTCAACCCATGTGATGGGTGATGGATGATCCCATATCCATTGGTGTTTTACATCAGAGATGGTATACGGGTGCTCAGTGGAGACTGGATACACTGAACGGACTCGCCGAGAACTCCTAGATGGTATTATACCTCACGTTAGATAGCAGTTCTCTGGTGACACCGGTACAGATTAGTCTGTTGACCCAAGATCGTCATAGAGTCTTGTGTGGCTCCCACTGTGCTTTGATTTCCACCCTACCACGGCTCTACTGAGTCCTGCAAACAGGTGGTTTTTGAGTACAGTCCTGAGTAACCTGGAGGCAATGAGCGATAGGAGGGGATTTGTCTCTCCCCGTATTGGGGGTTGATGTTGCGCTATGCTCGATTGGCCATAACTGAAATCCCTGGCCAGGGTAGATGTGATTTACTGGCAAGTGTTGTCAGTAGTTTCACGCCCGTTATGGACCTTATATCGGCATGACTTATCAAGCTATTGGAGTCTGACGTTTACCACCCCTAGGCAAGATATGCGACATATCAGACGAAGAGACCGGACTGTACGGTAGTGTTACTAATTGGATTCGCAGAAGTATGAGAAGGCTTGCTTGTTGATCTTCTGATCGCTCAATACCCGGGTGGCCGTTACGTTTAGCACGCCTCTTGTGGCTTATGGGTGTTTGATATGATCATTACCTACTGCCAGCGTATTGACGAGTCTTTCGAGTCCTACACAGAGGTTTCCTGGCTCAGGCGAAACGGAGTAGGAGCACATATGAGATATGTGCGGGACCGAGATTAATACGCGTATGTGATACCGTATTCTATTCTCGTGATTTGTATCATCGATCGGTTATATGCGATATAGCCGGATTATTGAATCAAGTGTTGATTCGATAAATTGATACACATGATATTAGTCGATTATATGTGATATAGCCGGATTATTAAATCAAGTGTTGATTTAATAATATAATGTATAATTATATATTTGATATATTAATTTACATTGACTAGTATTGGCTCACTTAAGATTGCTTTTCTCACTTGATTGTATATTGAGTATATATGTGATATATACTTGTGTACAAGTTTGTATCATGCTTGATGAAACATGCAAACATGGGTGTGTTTGTGACTTACACCATAATTAAGATAATAGAAAGGATTTTATTTATTTTAGTAATTCAAAATTAGTGGTATTTTGTCATGGCTTGTAAGCTTGTGGAAGCTTGTAGATCATTTGACTTAGTCCACTAACTTTATATTATTCAAGATATTTATTAACCAAACCATTATCTTAAACCATGGTTATGTCTCTACATTGGTTAATATGTGATATTAACTCACCCATAATTGCATAAATCACCACTTGATTTATTCTTGAGTTCCTTCTTCTTCTTCTTCATCTCAACCCAAAAGCTTTCTAGGTTTTTGATAAATGGTGGAAATGAGTGAGAAAATAAAATCTAAAGTGAGCTCACTTCATACTTCATCATCCTACACACTTGCTTGGGTAGTATAGGGTGTTCTCTTCATAATGTTCTTGACCTAGTGAAGAGATAGCTTGGGTTTTGAATCTCCTCGACGTAGATCATCTTCGGCCTCGAAGACTTCGAGCAAGCTTGTTCAATTCTCCAAGGGAACCCATACTAGAGTTTGGGAGATCAACACTCGCAACGAAGGGACTTCTACACGGAGCTTTAGAAGTGAAGGACCGGTATACAAAGGTTGTATTCTTTGTTCACTTAGTTGTAATGCTTGATTACATGTTTTATTGTCTATTCACTCTAGCTTGATCCTAGCTTAGGATTGATTAGCACCTTAGAATTTTTAAATTTGGCATGTTTGTTGCTGTGAAAACCCAGTAGGGTGCTAAGGAATCCCAACTATGGATACACGTTGTTTAATATTCATATACATATAGGCATATGATTCAGATGATTGGATTTTACATGTTGTTATTGGAACTTGTCACGACCCGAAATAGCTCGTGACTGGCACTTGAATCATATGAAGTCTATAGGACCCCATCTAATCCAAGTAAGCCAAAAGCCCAGAAATCTAAAACCATTTTAAGGAGTAAATAAAGAAAACTAGTTTTAAGGAGTGAAGAAAACGTGTTTTGAAATCAAGGTTTTTAAATAACTAAGCCGAATTTGCATTTTTAAAATGTGTAGTCTTTTCTGAAAATTTCGGCAGAGTTTCCTTTGTAAAAACTGTCCCCGAACGGGTTACAACAAGGATAATATATAAGCAATGATAAAAGGCATCCCCAAGCGGGAGCTAGCTCTTCGTCAATTGACGGTCACAACCACTCAAGCAATATAATATACAACACCGAAATGCGAGGATCAAAACTCAGAAAAAAACTCAAAATCAACATGAAAACCATAATACTGCTACGCGCGACTCTAAGGTCGAAATAATACATAACTGATTTCTAAGTCTGAAACAATATACATGTTTTGGTTGATGGAATTTCTAGATACAATGATTAATACATGTACAATGGTGGTTCTGATGCAAAAGAACCCACCTACCAAAGCAAGTCACCCGTAATGGAAGCAATGTGCCAGAAAAGCCGCAATGAAACCTGTACGGCAAAACCTGCAAGAACTGTGGCACAACGGGGGTAAGTTGCCAACTCGTGAATAGAAAATATCTACAAGCAGAAATCGTATGTATGACTCATCCTAGGTCAATACGATCAGATATATATAACCTCAATATGAATAAGTCTGAAGCATGCTAAAGTGGCAGTATAACCTCTATACATGAGTGTAGTGCCAAGTGCTCGTACCAGTGCCTCAGGTAATAACATATCATAAATATGAGGTATGATCAATGTAATCAAATCTGTATATATGTGGATCCCGTCCACTCGCCACCTAATGACAATAACCATCATGCATGTAAATATCACAAAGTATATACATGGAAATATGAGGATATAAACCATCTGTGTCCCTCGCAACACGTCAAAATCATGGAACCGGAGTGTCCAGCATCGACACTCGAAAACATCATGAAAGCTGTGCCCAGCATCGGCACATAAATCCTCATATATCGGGCTCCGTTAGTCCGGATCAGCCCACGGGCTCCGTCTGTGGAATCGGCCTTCAGCCCCAGCAGTACGCCCATATCCATCTATCGACTCTGGTCAGTATCCTTCGGATAACCGCCAGGTCCAACCAATCACCAGTAGGTAGTGGTCCCTCTGCCAAGCTCACCGTCTAGCTACACAGCAGATCTGTTCTCGCCCCGGGGTTCCATACCGGGTCCACCATGTACCCGCAATCGGCCTCGTCCGCTCCCCGAATCGGGTTTCACATGGCGTTCTCAGCACCGAGAAAACACATGGTGGACGCACTGAAATATCATATCAAGGGCAACCGGGTTTTTAAAATAATTACATATTCTCTTTTGAAATACTCAGGGTTCCCAAATCCAGAAATATCATGGAAACAACATATCTCAATGCGTATAATCAGAAAGCATGATGTATGTGACATGTAAAAGAACTGTAAACATATCAGTATGTCATGCAACATGGAATAGTAATATACACATATGTAGGGAAGACCTCTTCTTTAAAATGAATCAGCTTTAAAAGGTATTTTGCGGTTCCCAAATCTCTCATCAAGCCAGAACCATCAATATAAGTGCAAATACGTATGTATGCACGTATGGGTGCACAGTGTATAGGTACACAAGTATGCCATGCAAGAGTCATATCCTGAATGCAACAGTACTACAGTGTAGTGACATGGCAATTATCGATGATGAAGTGTGTGAGCCGGCGAGCAGTGTACGTGGAACATATGCATCATCGATAATGGTGCTGGTGTCCTAGCAGCATGATAGCAATATATCAATAAACACAAGCAATACAATGCTAATAGCATGAATATGCGGAATCGAATAATCAACGCAACAGTGAAGAATCTACCTCAATAAATATATCATGCAGCTTTGCCATTTGAAATAAGACAAATCGGGGTTTTTGGTAAAATAAGGGCTACGGTGTTTTAAGAAAAGATGCGTCGTTTGGGAAATATCCGTAGAATCCCTTTTGCCTATCTTTAAAATATCCCCGATTCGTTAGTTTTGAAATAGGTATGACTCGGGTCTAGTCTAATATCTACTAAGTAATCTACAGACCTGACTAACAAGCTAAACAGGAGGGTTATGGAAACCATCTACATCTGAGTCGATATATATATAAATATAATTATAATAGTCGATGATCCCGCCTCAATAGTATCACATACGATACAATATACATCATATAATATCCTCAAGTCATGACCGCGGATCTATCATCAATATATAGCTCGTACGTAAATCCGTTGTACGGCAATCCCAAATCTGGGTACGGGTCAATATCACGGTCAGCTCATCAATTATCTGGTATCTTTATCATCAGCTCTCATGATCTGGGGTACTGATCTAAGTCTAGTACAATCGATACCATCTAAACAAATATAAGTGCGTGTGTAAAACACACGTCCAAAGGCCCGCTAAAATCTCGTATCGTATCCCAAATACGAATCACATCATATCACCGATCTCACGGCACCGTGCCCAAACTCATCGACTCATCTCCAGTATCATACACTATCCTTATCATCACGATATAAGTATAGCAATAAGCATGTGTGTGTGGGGGTGTAAACCTATGCTAGGGTTCGCAACTAGGAAAATAGACTAGTTCACTTCTAACCCTAAATATCCATAGTACACCTAACACATCTATGATCTCCATGTCACTCAATAAGCTATCATATATATAGTATATATAGTATACTAGACATCAAAATGCGGGGGTGCTATACGCCATCCACCCGACTTCCCCCGTAGATATAATCTACTCACATGGTCTTCGCTCACCGAAATCGATGACGCCGCGCTTCTTCGCCTCAGAATCCTTGCGAGGGTACCTGCAATAATAAACAGTCGCAATACGTAATAAAATTGAGGCAGAAAACCGATACGGCGCACGGTGTGCTCATAGGTTAGAACCTATGGCCTAAATGTGCAAATCAATCAAACAACCCCTGTTGTCGATGTACAAAAACTCAACAACCCAATACAAATCCAAGTATCAAGAAAGTGCATTTTAAAATACGGAAAACATAGCCTAAAACACACCAAAATGCTCCCAGATTTTCCCCAGGTGACAATTAGCCAAAACTGCATATAGGATGGATCTATTTTAGTGCAAAAGGAGCCATGGACCAAACCTGGGACCCTATTTCCCTGCTCTGGCCGCAAATTGCGGCCAGAATGAATATATCTGCGGCCTGGGGTTGGAGTTAGGGGCTCGGGTCTCTGTGGTAGCTTCCTAGGTGCCTGAACGACTCTCAGTAATCCCAAAATCATTTCCAGTGTCCCCGGGTTGCTTCAGATTCCAAAATACCCTCTAAAATCACACTTTTATCCGATGTCGAGGTTTCTAAATCCGTGTTTTGGGGTTTCAAGTCTCAGGTTTGGGTCTTAATTTAAGCACTAGGGTGTTTGTTCAGCCTCTAATGAGCTCAATTTCACATTACAACTCTTAAATTCCCATAACCCTAACTAGGTTTTTCTTAAATCCACAAAATCACACGATATCAATTCTAATCTAGCATGGGGGTATAATTAATGCAAAAACTAAGCTAATGGTCCAGAAAAATACCTCATTTGGCAACTCAAGAATTTTCTTGAGTTGCCCCTAGTGGCCAAAATCCTTGCTTTCTTGGTCCGATGTGTTTGTCTCGAGCTCGTGCACCTTTTTAGTGAAATGAAGATAGGGTTTTGAGTTTGTTTTTATGGTGATTTGAGGAGGTGAAGAGGGAGGGAATGAGGAGCTAGGGCAGCAGCAGCAACCATGAAGAGGGAGAGAGGAAATGGTGGAGGAAAAAGGAGAAGGAGCCAAGTCAAAGAAGTCCTTACCTACTCTTTCTCTCTCTCACCATACATATATATTATATTCAAATTTCAAATCCCCTTTTTCCTTTTCTTTTCTTTTCTTAAAATCCTTCTCACTCAAATAGTAACCCAAAGTGATATGGTAGAAATGCACAAGTGTAAAGGAAAAAAGATATGTGCATGTTTTGCACAAAAATGCCAAAAATCCGATTAGCGATTTTTAATCGCAATTAGCACTAAATTAGTGTCAAACTAATCATAAAAACTTAAAAATGGCATAATTCCATAAAATACCCTATTTTAGAATTTTCCATAATTTTTCCAAATTTTTTCCCATTTATTTGTATTTAATTATACCGAATATTAAATTATTCATTAAAATAATATTAAATTATAAAAATTCCTAAAAATAATATTTTTTTTTGAAATGTTACAGCACTACTCTATTGCTGATACATATGTATACATGGTCACCCTAAATACCATAGTATTACCTTCATGATACAGTAGGACCTTGGGATCGCTGTTTATTCGATTTCTACCTGCTGATATTTTCTACTCACGAGTTGGCAACTCACCCCCGTTGTGCCACAGTTTTCTTGCAGGTTCGACCGCTTGGATCAGTAGTGGTATCGCTGGTACACAGCTTTCTTCAGGGTGTTTTGCTTTGGTAGGTGGGACACAATGTTAGTGATATATGCCCTAGAGGCCATTATTGTATAGTACTAGTTTGTATATTACGTTTTGAAAGCTTGGGATATACACGAATTTTATGACAGTCTTGCTCAATATGGTAGTATGCTATTTGGTTTGTTTCTATCTTAATATGTGCATATGTTTCTTTTAGCGTATTGCTAATACATATTGGTAGAGCCCTTAGGATCTTTGCTTAATTACCAGCGTTGTGATGGCAATCACACTAGTAGGGTCTGGGTAGTCTATAAGCACATCCTTATACAGGTCCCTAGAGGAAGGATTATCGAGACAATGCATCGATACTCCAGAGTAGACTAGTGTATACGCTTCTTATCCCAGCAGGGAAGATGGTCTGTCCCACAACCATTAGTACGTCGTACTGGAGATAGGATGCAGGTGCTCATTGGGTTATAATTTACACTGGACGGACTCGTGGGGAACTGTTAGATAGTACTATACCTATCGTCGGGTAGCAGTTCCCAGGTGACATGAGTACAGCGTAGTCAGTTGACTTGACACTGCTACTTCGCCTCGAGTATGTTCCCACTGTTCTTAGATTACTACCCTACCACGACTCTGACTAGTCGTGCAAACAGGTAGTAGTTGGGTGCAGTCTCGAAGCACTTGGAGGCAGTGGCGGTTAGATAAGATTCTTCTCTCCCGGTATTAAGGGTTGATGTCGCGCTATGTTTGGAAAGCCATTGCACAAAGTCCCTGGTCAGGGCAAGCGAGACTTACTGGTAGGTACTCCAGTAGTTTCTCAGGGTGTTTTTAGGCTCTACTCTGGCACGACTTATTGCGCTATTAGGGGTCTGACGGCTACCGCCCCTATTCCCGATATGCGATACTCTTAGACGAACAGACAGGACTGTACGGAAATTGTCACAGATAGGCTTAGTAGGAGTTCGGATGAGTTTGCTCATCGACCTTCTTATCGACAGATACCTGGATAGCTGTTACGTGCAGCTAGTACTGCTGACATACTTGTAGTTAAACCCACTGCCAGCGTACTGTCGAGTCTTTAGAGTCCCACATAGAGGGTTTCCCTGCTTCGGGCAAAACGATGCAGAGGTCGTATGGTTTTACGACAAGGTTCGAACATATACGTGTACTTGTGCATGGATCATGTTCGGGCGGATAATTCTAGTGGTCTTTTGTAACATTTTGGAAAATTATAAATATTTTTAATTATGGAGATAATGAGTTTACAAAAGTGATATCATATACAAATTTTGGTATCGGAATTATATCCGTAAAAATATAATTAATTTTGTAAATATGAAGAAAACGTGTGATATCATAAAAATGATATTATAATTATTTTAAACATGACATAAGATTTTATAATAAGATAATGATATTCAAGTTTTATAATAAGTATTTCATTTCTTTTAAAAATATGGATTTAGATTTTTACATGAAGGATTTTAAGTAAAGAAAAAGGTTTTTATTATTAGGAATTCTTTTATGGTTGGTTATATGTTTAGTTAGTTTAAACCCTCACCTCTAGCACACCCTCACCATACTCTCCTCCCTCCACCTCCTCCTTCTCACTTTACACCATCACCTCACAACACTACACCTCACCCCTCATGGTTAACACCTCCTCTTTTCTCTACACACATCCTCACCCTATTCTTTTCTTCTAACACTTTATGCAAAATCTCAACTGAAACTATAGGTTCTTCATGCTTTCTACACTAAATATTTCTAAGTGTTCATTGCCACAAAGAGAAAAGCCATGAATTCCTTCACTAATTTTGCTCACACCATCAACCTAGAAGCTACTACAAACCCTAAGAGCCTCCAACATACAATCCTTGAGTTGGATTTCTTTGTGCACCCTCTTCATAGGTATATCTCACTTTCTTTGTAAAAGTTTATTCGGTTTTACATTTGTTTACTATGTGCAGTATCATAAACTAGGATATTTGTGATATTTGTGGTACAAATATTGAATCTGGAACTATTAGGATAAACCAATAGAAAAACTAACAATACCATAGTTTCATGAGACCACTAGGAGACTATACCAAGAGCTTGAGCCCAAACTTCCCTACTTGACCCGGCGACATTTGTATTTTGACCGGCGTCGCCGGATTTCTTAGGAGGTTTTGTGTTGGATTCTGTGTTGTAGGTGTATTTGGTTATTTTATGGCATACGGTATTGTTTGAGTTGTTCCAATATTCGTACAGAAAAATCTGGGAATGTTTTAGTAAAGGTTTTGTTAAAGTTTCCAATATGTCGATATGGTTTTTCATATTTCTGTGCCATCACTGAATTGTTGACGTTCGTACGTTAACAACAAGGATATTTCGTCATTTTTTTGAGGTAAATGAGCTGTAGGTTCTAACCTACGGGCGCTTAGCTCGTTGCTTGGGTTTTTGATATGATATTTATATCGATGTAATTTAATTACGATTATAGGTATGATCGCGAAGGTTTCCGAGACGGAGTTGACGGACATTGCAATCGTGGATTCAACGAGCTCGATAAGTTGGTGAGTGGATTTACATCTTTGGGGGAAATCGGGTGGATGGCGTATAGCACCCCCACAACCATACAACTAGGATAGTTATGCTATCTAGTTAGTTCTTAGTGTTAATTCAAGTTAATGGTATTAGTGTTATGTTGCATCTAGTATGTTATTCATGTGCATATAGTTTTATTCATGGTTTGATGGATTTGTACAAGGGATCATGCCGTACTTGAGATAATTTGGATATTATGATAATATGGATATTGTACGAGGAATCATACCGTACTTGTGATGATGAGATTAGCATGCCGAATAACGGCCAAGTTTCCTTTAGACTCGTAGAGTCATGTTTTATTTCATTTTAGAACGTAATACTTGAGTGAGCTGTACTCTTTTAAAAACTAACGATTCGTTTCCCTTTTTAATGATAAATGACAAGGATGCGATGCCAATTTCCAAAACAAATATCTATTTTCACTTAAGGCAGCTTCCTTATTTCAAAACCAACGTTTCGTTCCATTTTCAAAGATAATGGTATAGCTCATATCAAGTAGTTACAATTAATAGTTATGCTTAGATTTACTTTACATGTTCGCGATATATTTATCAATGTATACGTTTCCGCGATACGAACACAATGATAGAACACTGCACAACTACCAATGAGTAATACGTTGCATAAGCACATAAGCATATGTTACACTACACCTCATTGGTATTGCCATATCACCGTAGGACTGTTATACTACGTGATGTGTATGTAGATGTCGATACACGTATGCTATATACACTTTTAGAACTCTTGCACAAATACTAATGGTTGCCATACTGCACGAGCACAGACGCATATGCTACACCACATATCATTAGTATTGCCATGACCAAGTAGAATTGATACGTTTGTTTCCTGCATGTCTATATTTATATACAGTACCATCATTACCTGCTGAATTATTGTGAACATCAGTAACATGGATATTCGTATTTGATTATTATGAGTTTTCAGGATGTTTAATTTTGATGATATATATCAGTGGTATGGGACGCTGTTATATATGCATATATATAATATATCATCAGAAGGATCTATGAGATTATTCTTATTCTTTACTTGTTATCTTTGGATATGATGAGTTGATGTCCACCATGAGTCTTTTTTTTGTTTTGTTTTACTCCGAACCGAGTGGGGGAGGCTATAAGGCTACGGATTACTATGTTATCCAGACTGAGTGGGTGGGATATACAGTCGGATACATGGTGGACCCGGTCGAGACCGAGGGATAGGATAGCCGCATTAGAGACGGGGAGTCTAGAGAGGATACTCGATACAGGAGTTAGATTTGAGCACGGCAGTTATCCATGGGATACTGACCGGGGCTAGATTTGGGCATGGCGGATATCCATGGGATACTGGCCAGGGCTAGAGATATCGGGTGGCGATCATCTGTTGACATGATGTCGACGATATCTGCATTTGCGTGTTGGTGATGGACACGAGAGATTTGAGGATTTGCATGTCGGTGATGGACATGAGAGATTTCTGATTTCGGGTGTCGATGCCAGACATCCAGATGTTAATATGTTACTATCATATGAGTTATACAGTTTTGTTATGAGTTATTGTAGCCGACCAGGACTGATCTGGGGGACAGTACCTACATACTTTTTACGAGTATTTTCATATAAAAAGGAATTCAAAATCGATCTATAGCCTCATTATTTGACGTGTCTGATATGACATTGGGATCTTTTAAAATTGTAAACCTCTTAACTCTTCACTGAAAACAGCAAGACGTATATCTTAAATAAGATACCTATTATATTTCATAATATCACGTCTGCTTTTATGCCGTGACATATGTATTCCGCGGCTATTTCAATGAAGAGGTTTTACATATATATTTTCGGCTACTTTTAGGCTTATACCTAGTTACAGGTCATTTGCATTGATATATTCTATTTTGGGATCATGTGATGGATAGAGTTACATTTATGATACATATGCAGATCATATATTATATTAGTACAGGATATGATAGTACTATACTTATGAGCTAAGTATCGTTGTGCATTTCAATTTCTATCTTGTGATGTGCTTTTATTAAGTGAGTTGGCAACTCACCCCCGTTGTGCCACAGTTTCTTGCAGGTTTTACTGCTTGAATTATCAGCGGCTTTGAGCACACATTCCTTTCGGTGATTGCTTTGGTAGATGGGCTACTGTTGTATCATACTCACACTTGTATATTCATATTTTCTTGTATCTAGTAAAACTCCATCGACTTGGAATTTGTATATTATGGACCTAAAAGCGAGACTTAGAATTGTGTGTTTGTGGGCGTCGCACTCATTGGAGTCGAACTTTTTATATTGTTGATTTTGTTTCGCTTTTCTTTCTTCGCCATTGTACGTCGTATATTGTTTGCTTGGTTGCTTCGTCGTTTGGGCGTGGAAGCTAGCTCCCGTTGGGATGCTATTTTTTTATTTGTTATGTTTGTATCGGGTTTTATTCAAAATTTACAAAGGAGGAGCTATCGAATTTTAAAACGTCATAGATGCTTTTTAAATATACTTAGTTTGACTTAAATGTTTATTTTAAACTGATCCCATCTGATGACTAATTTAAACCTCACCTCCAATATTTTCAAAAAGGTTTAGATTCCGGGTTTCGGCTTACTTGGACCACATCGACGTCTTTAGATGTCACGTAATTTAAGTGCCGGTCACGTGCTACATTTGGGTCATGACAGCTTTGGTTTAAGTCGGATCATAGTATTAGATTATTGGATTCGTTTTGTCTCATTGTATTCGTGTTTCTCGGAATACGGATACGGGTATGTATATATGGTGAGGGGTATTCTTGTAATTTGTTCAAGAATGTTTATAGAAGACGACACCTCATTACTTGTATTACCATTTAAGTTAAATGGTTAATGAGGTGGAGGTATGAGGTGTTATTTTGTGATAAATGAAGCATGGCTACTTGGTGACTCATGGATGACTATTGAGGCAAGGGTGGACTTAGATATTTTGTGAGATATTTTGGCATGCTTCATAGTCATCACAAGTAGCCATATTCATTTCATTATTATCTAAAACACTCTCTCTCTCCCCTCAAGCCCTCTCTTCTTCTTCCTTAAACCCTAACTGTCTCATGTGTTGAGAAACCTAAGGTTATTGAGACTAATCTATTCATAATCAACTCTACATCCTCTAGGCTGCTTAGATTAGCACACTTGGTACCCTAGTTACCTTATATTAGAGGTAGGAGCTCTTAGTAGACACTCTCGGGTGGATCTTCTTTGACTCGAGGAGACCGACGAGGAGGCGTGATCCGTACAATCTTCAAGGCGCACAAGAAGAGAAGGAGTGCAGGGTTGTCTACCACGGCACCAAGGTTTCGGGAGGCATCTTTCATGCCATATTAAAAATTTGCCGTTCTAGCTAACCCTAACCCTAGAATCGTATACTACAAATCCGACGGAATGAAATGCAAAAGGCTTTACATAAGAAGTGAACTAGGATTACAACCTTTGTAGACCAGTCCTTCACTTCAACAGCTTCGTGTAGTAGTCCCTTCGCTGCGATCATGAACTTGCGGACTCTAGAGAGGCTGCTATGAAGAAATGAACATGCTTGCAACGAAGTCTTCAAGGCCGAAGATGACCTACGTCGAGCAGACACTAACCCAAGCTACCCCTTCACTAATTGTAGAATTAGTGAAGCAAACACCTTATACTAAATGGCAAGTAGTAGAGGATGATGAAGTAGGAATTTTGCTCACTTTAGAAATCATTTTCTCACATTTTTTCTCTCATCTCCATTGAAGCTAGAAAGCTTTTAGAAAGAAGAAGAAGAAGAAAATCTCTCATGATAATTATCCAAAGGATAATGGCAACCCTAGGTGAGTTAGTATCATATACTAGCCTTTGTAGAGAGTTAACCATGGCTAGGTTTAATAATTGGGTTAATAAATATCTTATGCAAAACAAAACAAGTGGACTTAGTCAATGGCAATCCAAGCTTTTCCAAGCTTCTTGCCATGACAAAATCAATTTGTTTTGAATTACTTAATCCATTGAAAACCCTAGGATTAAACCAAGAATGGTGTAAGTCATACACACACCCAAGTTGCATGTATCATCAAACATGACACAAAAATATGTACACAAATATATATCACATATATACATATGCACAAATCAAGTGAGAAAAGAAATCTTAAGTGAATTAATATTAGTTAATGTAATTTATTATATCAAATATACAATTATACATTTAATCATTAAATCAACACTTGATTTAATAATCCGGTTATATCATGTATAACCGACTAATATCAAATGTAACAACTTATCGAATCAACACTTGATTCGATAACCCGGCTATATCACATATAACCGATCTATGTCACATATCGCGAGAATAGAATACAGTATCACATATCGTATTAATCACAGTTCTGCACATATCACATATGTGCTCCTACTCTGTTTCGCTTGAGCCAGGAAACCTCTGTGTAGGACTCTAAAGACTAGTCAATACGCCGGCAGTAGGTGATGATCATATCAAACACCCACAAGCCGCAAGCGGTCTGCTAAACGTAACGGCCACCCAGGTATTGAGCGATCAAAAGATCAACAAGCAAGCTAGCTCACACTCCTGCGAATCCAATCAGTAACACTACCATACAGTCCGGTCTTTTCGTCTGATATGTCGCATATCTCGTCTAGGGGTGGTAAACGTCAGACCCCAGTAACTCAATAAGTCATGTCGATATGAGGCTCATAATGGGTCGAGAAACTACTGATAACACTTACCAGTATATCTCTGAAGCAGCCCTGGTCAGGGACTTCCTGTTATAGCCAATCGAGCACAGCGCAACATCAACTCCCAACACCGGGAGAGACGAAACCCCTCCTATCGCTCATTGCCTCCATGTGATTCGGGACTGTACCCAAAAGCCACCGTTTTGCACGTTTTCTTGAACGTGGTAAGGTGGAAATCAAAGCACGGTTGGAATCACACAAGACTCTTATAACGCCTTGAAAGTCGTTTAGGTATTTTCCCGATAATCGGTAAGTAATTGGTATTTTTCCATAAATTGTAATTATAATTATTTTTCAGTATAGGCCTAATTATACCTAATTTAGATAGGTAATTGCTAGTATTTATTAGCTAATGAGTCACTTATAATTTTCTGGTCGTTTAAATATTTTTCCCTAATTTATTATTTTTAATATTATTTTAAGCTGTTAAATATACATTAAATTAGTGATAAATACAAATTTGAATAGGCTAATTACATAATTAAGAACCAAGATAACTAAAATCAAGTTAGTAATATAAATTTTTAGCATGTTATTCCAAGCTCTAGTTGATTATAGTCAAAGGAAAATTAAAATTAAATAAAATAAGCTTAAGGTTGCAATTAAGTAACTTGAGGGGGTCTTTTTGCATGGAATTTTCGTTGCAAATCACTCACTCAATGCTCACCCCTCCATTGGTCGAGCCCACCTCTGGAAACTGCAGCCCACTGCCCCCTCAATTTTGTCTTCAACTCATTTTAATGAAACAATGTGATATGGATTTAAATATATTAATTAGGTATGGGTATTATTGTGATATGGGAATGCTTTGACTTTGAAAATATCCACAACACCCACACCACTCCTTCCCATTCCCCTTGCTGCCGAAACTGCAGTTTTCCCCCATTTTCCCCATCTCTTTTTGGTTCTAATTTCATCTCAAATCCATCAAAAAAATCCACAATTTATTCAAAAATTCAAAACAAATCCTTATTCTATCTTTTCTTAAGCCAATTCTAGTTTAAATCCTGGAGCAAGGAGACCCTTTTTGAGGAGGCAAATCATGCTAGATCTCTAGATATTTGAGGTATAATCTTTACCGAATTAATACTTGTGGTTAATTTCCTTAAGCTAAATTGATTTAGTGTTAATTTTAGTGCTAATTTCTAATTTAGGTTTTTAAATAGGATGGTTTGAGTTAGAACTAGGGTTTTAAAGCACCATTACAAGGTTAATTAAGTTTATTTTTTCATTTAGTTTTTATACAAACCTAATCTAAGAGGTTACTTGCTTAAGTGGGCTTCAAATTATGCTAATTTAGTTTATTTCGAGTGTGAAATTTGATTGGAATTGCTAGTTTATGAAATTCAAGAAAGGGTTTGTTTTTGGAATTGGGGTTTGTAGCATGGCAAATAGGTTAAATTTAAATGTAGTGCCTATCTAGTGGTTTAACTTAGATGATTAATTATGAATGTGGCCATTAAGTCGTTAATCTTCGATGTTTGCACCAAATTTGCAATTTTATTGCTTACTAGGTTTTCGATAAAATTTGGAGGTGAATTAATTTTGTTATGTTGGTTATATTATTAGCATCTCCTACGGTAATTAGGGTGTGTGAATGCGAGTTGGGTTGATCGAGTCTTAGTTTTGACGGTCGTTCCGAACGACGATTTTAGTTAAAGTTATAGTGGTTGTCGCGTGTGTTCCGCGCACCAAGTGCACAATGTGCCTGACTTGTGGACGTAGATCCTTTCATTTTGTGACTTGGCGTCGTTTCAGGATATGTAATCTTATGTTTTGTGTTGTGCAAATTCCAGGATCGGTCGCGGAGACTTCAGACGCGTCACGAAAAGGGAAAGCAGTGATTGGACCAGACTAGCTGAGGATTTCCGGTGAGTAGATGTATACATCTATGGGGGAAATCGTTTGGATGGTGCGAGGCGCCCGATAGCTTAGAATTTCTAGCAATACCAGCTTGTTGCATGTAGTTCTTAGTTATCTATTTTACTGCATTGCATGACCTTTTATATCCATATATATGTTAATTCAACGTATAGAAACTATTGAACTATTAAAATGAGTTATGCGACACAAGTAATATTTGGCTTGCTTAGTTCATTATATATAATTGTGCAACTTCATCTGATAGGACACTTGCACCATTACCAGGGTTTTATGCAGCACGAGCACTATTCATGCGGACACACACGCCTTGGTAATTGCTATGCCACAAACACTAGATAACTTGTTTAAATCGGAATTTAAAATAATTTCACCATATAAGACGTATAAACCAGTACTAATATATTAAATTCCGCAAGATGAACATGTAGAATTGCTAGTCATATGCATGTACCTCATTACATCATTTGATCATACATAGTCTTTTAGTCATATATCGCAGTTCGCATTGTTGATACCATAGTCATTCATCATCATTGACATGTGTACTTATGGTACCTTCTTTCTTGAGGATTTCAGCATTTGAGATTTATGAGATTTTGGAGAAACCGCAAGGATTTAATAAAACTGATATCATTTTAAAAATTGTAAGTTGCGGATTTCTCGTGATATGATACTTGTGTCGTCCACCATGAGTTTTCTGTTAGTTTTCGAGACCCGTTTCGAGGAGTAGGATAAACCGTCTCGGGTACATGGTAGGCCCGGTAAGGTACCCCAGGGCAAGAAGTTCGAGTTGTAGACAATGAGCCTGGCAGGGGCAGACTACCTACCGGTGATTATTGGCGCGGCGGATATCCAGAGGATACCGACCGTGGTCGAGAGATATTGAGATATTGATACTTTGAGATGGACCAGCCGGACGGCTGGGGCCCGAGATATTTGGATACCGATACTTTAGGACACTGAGATATTCATTTAAGGTGTCGATGCTTGACACGGATTTCTGTTAATTTCATTGATATTTCTTCAGATATTTCACAGGAGTTTTTCTAAGATGAAATTAATGACTTTCTCATATCAAACATACTGGATCACGTGTTAAATTGCATTCATGTCGCATACATGCTAGTATATCATACCATATCAATATTGTAGAATTGTGACACTTTGCATACATGCTTACGATAGTCTTTATAGATGTTACATATTACTCACGAGTTGGTAACTCACCCCCGTTGTGCCACAGCCTTTTTACTGGTCCGATCCGTTAGCACTATACCGGCGGACGCACTTCCTCCTTTTGCTTGGATTTGAAGCTTTTGCTCGTAGGTGGGTTGTGTCATTATTTTGTTTCCACCTTATATATTCATTGTATCTAGTGTACTCCATCTACTGTATCATCTACCAGTACTGATGTATATTGACTTAAAGTCGAGACAGTGAGATTTGCGGGCATGTATGTTGTTTCTTTGGGTCGAGCTCACTTGAGCCGACGTGTTGCTTATTACTTGTGCCTTTTATGCTTATTTTGCACATTGATGATTTATATTGCGTGGGATTTGAGTCCGCCTTGGGGCGAAGAGCTAGCTCCCGCTTGGGGATGCCTTATTTCATGTTATTCATGTATTCCTGTTTTGTACCCGTTTGGGGGCCAATATTTAAAAAGGAGACTCTGCCGAAATTTTCGGAAAAATGGATGTTGCTTTTAAAAAGCTTGATGTGACTTATTTGATTAAAATCGCTTTCAATAAATTAGTTTTCCTTCACTCTACTGCTTATTGGGTTTAAATTTCTGGGTTTTAGCTTACTTAGATTACGTACGCCTCGAGACATCGTAATTTAAGAGTCAGTCATGCTCCGTACTTTTCGGGTCATGACAACACTATGACGATCTCGGGTCTACAGACTAACCTGTACCGGTGTCACCAGAGAACTGCCATCTGACGTGAGGTATAATACCATCTGGAAGTTTTCCGCGAGTCCGACCAGTGTACCCAGTCTCCACTGAGCACCCGTTTACAATCTTTGATCTCAAACACCAATGGTTATGGGAACATCCATCGCCCATCTACATGGGTCGAGAAGCTATACGCTAGTCTACTCTGGTATATCGATGCCCTGTCTCGATAAACCTTCGACTTGGAACATTTGAAGGATGTACTTGACGACTACCATGTCCCCACTAGTATGATCTGCATCATAATCCTAGTAGTCAAGTACTCATCTTAAGGGCTTTATCAACATGTAACATAGAGACAATCATTATACATGTTAAGATAAAGAGCAACCATATAGCATACTATCATGTCGAGCAAGAAAGTCCTCCCTATATATGTCCAAGCATCCACTACAATATACATCGTATGTACAGTAATGGCCTCTAGGGCATACATATAACTAACAATCTCCCACTTGCACTAGGGCCATATGTTGTAGTATCCAATACCAAACAATCAGCAGTAGTTGAAGTATCTCATACTCAACCATCCCATAACAGTCTCTCCTGGGAAAAGGCCTTTGTGAGTGGATCCGTCGTGTTGTCCTATGAGTCTACTCTCCTAACCTCGATCTCCCTGGAGATCATCCATCTCCATGATCAGGTGATACTGCCTAATAATATATCTGGATTACTAATGGGACGAGGGTTCCTCGGCCAAAGCCACAACTCCATTGTCACACAATGGTAGGAACGAAGTTCATCTCATGAACTAATGTACATCCAGACTACCTATTTAGTAGCATCCTTGGTAGCGATGTATCCAGTCTTTATCATCTAGTTTGCCACGGTATCTATCTTGGAACTCTTCCAACATATCGTCTCTCTATTGAGGGTAAAAACAATGCCTGTGACTGACATTCAGTCATCCTTACCACCCTAGAAGCTATCCAGTGATTCTCCCCAAGATCGATTGATACCAACTCATTACACCTAGTGAGAATCCTAACATCCACTTAGATCTATCTCATAGATCCAAAACCCAGGATTTAGGAGGTATCACCTTGATCCTATATGGAGAATCCTTGTGATAAGAGGAGATTGACCGAGTGTAGCATAGGAAACTCCTTTTCTATCAAGAGTATGTCTTCCATATACATTACGAGGAAGACCACCTTACTCTCTGCAACCTTTTTGTATATACAAGGTTCATCTACCATTTTTATGAAGTCAAACCCTTTGACTACCATATCAAAACAGATGTTCCAATTCCGCGATGCCTGCTTTAACCCATAAAGCAACTTGCACACGTTTCCGCTGCTCCCACTGTCTACGAAGCCTTCTGGCTGTGTACTTATAGACGATCTCTTCTAAATCACTATTTAGAATAGCAGTCATGACACACAACCGCCAGATATCGTAGTTAAGGTATGTAGCAGTGGTAAGTAGGATCCGGATGGACTTAAGCATAGGCACTAGAAAAGGTTTCATCATTACCCACACCTGGTCGATGACGAGAACCTTTTACAACAAGCCTTAGCTTTGAAAGTCTCAACTTTTCCATGTACACCAAGTAATCTTTGTAGGGTTACCAGGCACACGCACAAGGGTCTATAAGGCATCAACCATGCCCAATTTAAAATTTAGCCATGCCGAACAACCCTAAACCAAGATCTTAGACTAGAGATTAGGCGAAACAAAGCATGTTAAACACTTTAACATCTAAGAGTTTGGGATTACAACCTTTGTAGTCCGGTCCTTCACTTCATAAGCTCTGTGTTGTAGTCCCTTCGCTACGATCATCAAGTTCCGGACTCTCGAGAGGCTCCACGAAGAGAAAGATGCAAGCTTGCTTCCGATCTTCGATTAGTAAGATGATCTACCTTGAAGTTTCTATAACACACGCTCTCACTCACTAAATGAAGTGAACACCCTAATCTAAATGGCTAGAATAGATTAGGATGATGAAATAGGATTTTAGCTCTTATTTTTTTTTCTATTTCTCACTCATTTTCATAACCTTTGAAAAAGCTAGAAAGCTTTTCCATAAAGAACTCAAGGAAAAAGATGAAGAATAATTATGAATCCGTTTTTTGATGAATAATGAAAGTCAAGTATGAGGTTAGAAATGCAACCATGGTCAATGTAACCTTTGTAGAGATTTAACTAAGGCTAGGATTTAGGTTCGGTTAAAGTATGAGTCACTTAAAATATCAACCATAATATCTAAGCACAAAACAAAAGAAAACCTTCTAGAAGGTTCATGAAACAACTAACCCAATTCAAACCCTAACCGTGTTTAATCTCCACTAATCATGTTGCATTAATAAGCATATCATGTTACAATATTATATATCACATATATAATATTTATTGTACCAAAATAAAATAATACAATTAACATATATCGCATATATATCAATGTATTATCCGAGTGAGAAAAAGAATCTTTTAGTAAGCTTATATTAGTTAATGTAATTTAATATATCACATATATAATTATACATTAAATCATCGAATCAACACTTGATCCGACAATCCGGCTATATCGCATATAACCGACTAATATATCATTTACCGATTCATCGAATCAACACTTGATCCGATGACCCAGCTGATATCATATATCGTGGGAATCTAATACGGTATCACATACACGTATTGTTCTCGGTCACGCACATATCACATATGTGCTCCTACTCCATTTTGCCTGAGCCAAGAAACTTCTGTGTAGGACTCTAAAGAATCGTTAATACGCCGGCAGTAGGTGATGATCATATCAAACACGCACAAGCTGCAAGCGGTCTGCTAAACGTAACAGGCACCCAGGTATTGAGCGCTCAGAAGATCAACAAACAAGCCTGTACATTCTCCTGTGAATCCAGTCAGTAACACTCCCGTACAGTCCGGTCTCGTCATCTGATATGTCGCATATCTCGCCTAGGGGTGGTAAACGTCAGACCCCAGTAGCTTGATAATTCATGTCGATATGAGGTCTATAACAGTTCGAGAAACTAATGATAAAACTTACAAGTAAATCTCAGCAACCCTGCCCAGGGATTTCCAGTTATAGCCAATCGAACATAGCGCAACATCAACTCCCTATACCGGGAGAGACGAATCCCCTCCTATCGCTCATTGCCTCCATGTGATTCGGGACTGTACCCAAAAGCCGCCTTTTTGCGCGCCCTCTTGGACGTGGTATGATGGAAATCAAAGCACAGTGGGAATCACACAAGACTCTATGACGATCTCGGGTCAACAGACTACTCTGTACCAGTGTCACCAGAGAACTGCCATCTGACGTGAAATATAATACCATCTGGGAGTTCTCGGCGAGTCCGTCCAGTGTACCCAGTCTCCACCGAGCACCCGTACACCATCCTTGATGTCAAACACTGATGGATATGGGATCATTCATCGCCCATCATATGGGTCAAGATGCATATACGCTAGTCTACTCTGGTGTATTGATGCCCTGTCTCGATACACCCTCGACTAGGAACAGTTATAGGATGTACTCGTCGACTACCGTGGCCCCACTAGTATGATCTCATCATATTCCTAGTAGTCGAGTACACATCCTAAGGGATTTATCGACATGTATATATAGAGACAATCAGAATATATGTTAAGATAAAGTACAACCAGATAGCATACTATCATGTCGAGCAAGAAAGTCCTCCCTATATATGTCCAAGCATCCATTACAATATACATCGTATGTACAGTGATGGCCTCTAGGGCATACATATAACTAACAATCTCCCACTAGCACTAGGGCCATCTGTCATGGTATCACATGTTGGAGATAGTGCCCTCAGAGTCAATTATTGGATCACAGGCACGTGATTGCAATGATTGAGGGAGGACCTATCCCGGTAGAACAGTCTTACTCGAGATGATAGTATGCTATCTGGTTTACCTTTATCATCGTGTACTACTTTAGGTGACCTGACAGGTCGCTATTGCACGTTGATAGAGCCCCTAGGATTCTTGCTTGACTGCCAGCAGTATGAGGGCGATCATATAAGTGAAAGCTGGAGTCTATAAGCACATCCTTAAAAGGTCCCTAGTCGTAGGAGTTTCGAGACAGGGCATCGATTCTCCAGAGTAGACTAGTGTATACAGTCGAGACCCCGACGAGGGGCGGTGGCCGGTCTCGCAAGCCACTGGTGTCAGTTGGTTCACCTAAGATGTATACAGGTGCTCATTGGGTTATGAGTACACCGGACAGGACTCGCCGGGAACATGCTAGTTGGTCTTATACCTGACGTCAGATAGCAGTTCCCAGGTGACATGTGTACAGGTTAGTTCATCGACCTGGGGATCGTCATTTGTCTCGTGTGAGTTCCCACCGTGCTTTGATTACTACCCTACCACGGCTCAAAGGAGTCGTGCAAACAGGTTTTAGTTGGGTACAGTCCCGAGCCACATGGAGGCAGTGAGCGGATCTTCAGGGGTTCGTCTCTCCCGGTATTGGGGGTGAGGTCGCGCTGTGTCTAGGAGAGCCATTACACGAAGTCCTTGGCCAAGGCAGGAGATTTACTGGTAGGTATTCCAGTAGTATCTCAGGGTGTTCTGGGCTACACTCCGACACGACTTGTACCGCTTTTGGGGGTCTGACTTTTACCAAACCCCTAGGCCCGACATGCGATGCTCATAGACGAACGGACCGGACTGTACGGATATTGTCACTGACAGGCTCAGTAGGGTGTCAGGATGAGTTCGCTCATCGACGTCCCTTTTTAGTCAATAGCTGGTGGCCCGTCACGTATTGGCTTATACCTCTGACGTGCTAGTGGTTAAATCCACAGCCATAGTATTGACGAGTCTTTAGAGTCCACCACACTTTCAGTTACTCAAGCTTTCGGGCGAAACGCTGTAGAGGCCGTATGGAGATATGGCATGATTCGATCAGATACGTGCGGTATTGCACAGATCGTGATCGGACAGTTTTTACTAGCCGGCTTTGGCTTAAGCCGGATCTTAGTATTTGATAGTGTAATTTTGTCTCATTGCATTTGTATCCGGTCGGAATACAGATGCGGGTGTGTATGCACAGTATCGGGGTTTTCCTGTAATTTATTACGGGACCAGTTTTCTGAAGTTACCAGTTTGCATTCCGTTCCGGCCGGTTTTCCTTTGTTCTTTCCCGGCCGGACTTTTCCGATGAAGGGGGTAATTTGCAGTTTTGCAAATTACATTTGAGGAGGGGGTTTCTTGCATATGTGGGTTTATGATTTGACCATTATCATTTTCTTTACCATCACTTGCATTAAATGTGATAAGGTGTAAGCATGGGTTTAAAGTTTGAGGTATGGTTGTTGAGTTGGAAATTGGTGTGATCTTATCTTAATTAATTCCTTTCATTTTTTCCCACTTGGTTCTTGGAATTTGGGGCCGGCCACTGTGTAGGTTTGGAGTGGGGTTTGATTTATGTGAGTGTGGATTAATTTATTAAGTGAGGAATGAGCCAAAAATGAGTGTGCTGGAGGTTATTTTGAGGGTGTGGATTAATTTCCTTTTTGAAATGAATGAGTTTAAAAAGGGAGCTCATTCTTTTTCACAGTGAGAGAGTTCATGCTTCATTCTTATTATTTTTCCAGTGGGCACAATTCATTTTGTGGCCGAGCTCAAATGATGTATGGAGGCTCCATTTTTCCTTAAGCATCCATGGAAAATTCTTGTCCATAAATTCCTCCAATATGGCAACCTCACAAAACCCCAAAGAGACATGGCTACTACACTATTCCACAGCATATCTTGGACACGTCGACTTGCCAGCTTCGTGCCCGAGTTGCCTCGGTATTGAGGTGGGAGCCCGTAAAAGATGCAGACGATGTGGTGCCCTTCCGGCAAGGATATGGCGACCGGAGGATCCGCGGGAGATCGGGACGACGACGAGAAGATCGGAGGACTCGGATCACTCGGTATATGTCTAACCCGTCTTGTAGTTAGCTAGATCTAGTTTAATGGCCCGATCCGGGTGTTTAGTGCGCGGTGGTGCCGGTTTGCAAAGTTCGCAAAATTAAAGTTTATCACCGTTTCCGCATTTGGCCGTCGGATTGACGGCCGGGACGCCGCCGTGCACTGACAGTGGTATCAGAGCCTCGCCATTAACTTCGTCTAGCTTCGTTTGATGTGTTTTGCATTTCCGATCGATCAAATGTTCCAAAACTCGTATTTTGTTAACATCAGTTTTCTGTTGAAAATTTTTTAAGCCCAAAAATTTTTCAGGTTGCAAAAATGTGATGTACATGAAAACCTAAGACTACTGCAGAAATCCGAGTCATTGATCTTTCATCGAGAGCGCGGAACCGCGGCCAATACCCACTTTGGGCCGCGGTTCCGCCGCAACATGAAAGGATCAATGGGCCAGATTTTTCCAGTGGGCTTATGGGTTAATTTTAGGGGTTTTTGAATATTAAAATTGGGCCCAGATTTTCTGTGAGTGCTACAGTATTGCTTGGGGGCCCACTTGTTAATTTTTGATCGATCGGATATTTTAAACACATTTTTTCACAGTATTTACATTTTATCTGCGACCGTGAATGTCACTCGATCGGTAAATCCGGTCTAACTGCTATAGCCCGGTTAGACGGATTTGCGAACGTGACTTTCACGTTGATGTTCTGTGTTTTGATGTGATGTTGCGGATCGGTCGTGGGGGATAGCCTGGATGCAATGCTAGTACAGTGTTGTTGTATTATGTACATTTAATATTGCGGGGCGAGCGTCCGACATGTGGACTGCCGTCACTGCCTGTTTGTATTATTCTTTTGGGGCACGACCTGGTTGCGGTCGATGTACCCGTTGTATGTATATTTTATTTTCTGTACTAGGATTGCCCCGCGGTGGGGTGCACGGATAGCCGGGTTCTGGAGGGCAACAAGCCCGCATCTCATGGCATTGGGACGGAGGGGGCTTCAGTCTGGAATTGGCGGGCTATTCGCCGCACTCGTAGGGGGTATAGGATTTCATTGCACAGGCTATCCACACGACCAGGGGAACGTCGGGTTTCAGTAGTAGCTCTGTGAAACCCGAGGATCCCAGATATCTGTATTGTTCTGTGATGCTGTACATTTCTGTGATGTTGCATTTTATTCACGCCTTGAGCGAAATACTATATATTGGTATATATATTAGTAGATGTTGTATATGTTTTTCATCCGCGCTAGTCCAGTCCCCGCTCTGCCGTTAGTTAGCTAACCTAACGGGTGATGATGGGACCCAGTGGCGAATGCAGATGGCATATACGTACGTCAGTATATTTTCGTTCTTTGTGGTGTGATCAATTGATGGGACTGCGTTGATTTGGATCAATGCAAGATAAACAAACCTATTCTGATGTTGTTGGAACACTTTTCAAAAAGGGTTGTTATTGCAAGGACGTTCACTTTTGTTTTGCATCGTGGTATTCATTTAGAATATCCTGCTCCTCAGTCGACGAGGCAAGGGCCGAGATCCCTTCACCGGGAGTGACCCCTTGGACAGAAGTTTGCGTCAGGGCATTAACTTCACTATAGCCGATTACTTTTGCTTTGCATCGTGGTATTCATTTGGAATATCCTGCACCCCATTCTACGGGGAAAGAGCCGAGATCCCTTCACCGGGAGTGACCTCTTTAGTAAAGGTTTTCGTCACTATATTTTCTAAAAAGCTATCCGTTCCTTCAACGATATCAAGTTCATTACGTTAAAGGTTTTCGCCAGAAACCATTCATAGCCCTCCGTCGTTTCATATGGGTAGTCAATAGTATTCAAGCTGTGTTTGTTGGCCAAAGTCAAGGCACAGTGTTTGGTAGCTGTTGGGTATTCATATGCAGCATAGATAGATGCGTTGGTTTGGAACAGTCGTACTGCCTTGTTGGCCAAAGTCAAGGGTATGTACGGGTGGATTCAAATTAACCTGGAGAATGACGGGTAGAACTTGACATGTGACTTATGATTTGTTGGCCAAAGTCAAGGTCAAAAGAGCATGGGGTAAAAATCACATCGGGAGTTTCAAAAGAACTGAAACTTGCCAGATATGCGCATACCTTCTGGAGTGTGATACCGTGAGCGGATTCCGACACGTTATCATGCGATGAGAGTTGGATCCCGATTCCTACTGATGAATTGGTTTACTCCTCGGGTGACCCCGACTAATTCTTCTTTCAGGTTTGGAGGAGAATTTGAGGTACAGTGGGAGGTTTCCAGAATAGATAAATTGGTAACCATTATGATCTTGGTTAGAGTGCACGCTGAGTGTTTCTTTTCTCTCTCTCTGGCAGCGACCATTGACCTGACCCTAAGACTATGACTCAGTGACCAAGTTGACCGAACCTTCTTAACACTGGCTTTTGGATTATCAGAGTTGCGGACCTCATTGCCACTCCTACTTTTACCCTTTTCTCCAGGACACCCCGTATTACTGCGAACGTCCACTTCAATTGGACAAAACCATCGTATGGTTAGATACGAACTCGAAGGAATTCGAGGATGGTTTCCAGTTCTGGAGAAAAACGGATAAGATTTATTCAGTTGTCTTTTCCTTTTTGCCTTCTCTCAAGTTACGAGTACTCCTTAGTTTAGGAGATAGTACACCTATTACGCAAATTGGATAGTCTTCTTCCAAACTTTAGGCTGGTGCCGAACAGTGGGGAATGAAGAAAACCAATTAGCATAACGATGGTGTGCAGAAGGTATTAAGATTAAGACAAAGCAAGGGATTAGTAAGAGGGCAAAGTAAATTGCGACTGATATTCACGACCAAACCAAGTATTTCTTCGCCAATCCTAAATCACCTTTGTATTTCTCCAGGACACTCCGTATCACTACGAAGATCCACAGTTTATTGGATACTCCATCGTATGGTTATATACGAACTCGAAAGGAACTTGTTCCAGTTCGGGGATGGATTCTGGTCCAGGAGAAATAGGAATAAGATTTATTCGGTTGTCTTTTATCTTCACCTTCTCTCGCATTGCGAGTGTTCCTAGGATTAGGAAAGTACACCCATTATGCTTATTGGATAGTCTTCTTCCAAACCATAGGCTGGTGCCGAACGGTAGGGAAGGAAGAAAACCAATTGGCCTAAAGGGGTGTGCAGAAGGTAATGACTAAAGACATATAAAGGGATTTGGAGAGGTGGCAAAGAATTATACGGTTATAGTTGTGAATCTGGATAATGGAAGAGGCATTACTAGGAATACCAGAATACCCCATCGAAACATTTTAATGTTTCAGTTCAACTGTGTACTGTTAAGAGAAAACTGATTTCCCGATTACACACTTGCTCCAGGGTATGTATTTACCAGGTATGATTCTCACATCTGTATGGTTTTACAGATGATGAGTGGGAGTAAGTTATTGGGAATTGGGTGATCATCCTTATTATATCGAGATTCGTTGTAATCGGTGATATTTGAGGAGATCACCTGGGCTGTTTGCCGGTCGGCAAATTTTTGGTTTTGAATATCCTCTGTTATGCACCAATTTCAAATTGATATATCTGTACGTCTATTTTCATAGAGTGAGATATACCTTTTGATATTATGTCGATGGCATTTACCTATATCAGTGGATGGTTAGGTAAGGAGTATTAAACAGCGGTGTAATTCTTCTTGACCATAAGTACAGTTTTCAACCTACGACACACAGTGAAACAGTTGTTAGACTCGGCGGACTTATACAGAGTATTGTATGTTGTCCAGTGTCCATTAGGACAGAGGGGTTGGTCCTCATACTATATTCTGTTTACTTTTAACTTCTCTAGTTCTTAGACATGTGTTTCGTAGAAACACAGGGTCTAAGTTTTGAGGAGTTATAGGTATTTGAATAGAGTAGAGAACCAGGTGTAGCAAGTATCGGGATTCTTCAAGGTGATCGAAGATGTAGATACTTGTGTATGGTATTCGGTTGATAGTAATGATAAAGAGAAATTGCTTCTCTTTCAGGTTACTCATAATCGGAAGCATTCCTAAGTTGAGTAACGCTGATCGGCCTCTCTCCATTTAGTTGACATGCACTGGAGACAGCTGCATGATTTGAATCTGGTTCAATTAAATCAGTGCCTCTGGTTCTATATTGGATATAGTACAGTTCATATCTTAACATTGTTAAGATACGGGGAGTTGTCCGGCTTATGATTAAAACCAGACTCTGGATAACTCAAGGCACGTTTCTGTAATGGCTGTTTGTGGGTTGACCCAGGCTATGACGAGGGTTGACTTTCTACCATAAGAAAGATCAATAGTGATATTGTTCTTGACTCGCCACAGTTTTGATAAAAATGGATTTTTTCAAAAACTGTAGTGGGAGTATGGTAGAACTGGAAGTGATTCCAGAACCGCAAACGATTACTGAAGATTTGATAAGGAACCTAAAGATTCAATCTGATTTGACATTCCATTGGCCACTCCGCAGATGCGGTGGGTAACTTCAGGCACCCGAGAGGTACTCTGGTAGCCTCAAGGACGGTGACAGGGAAGTTCTTGTTTACCCACACTTGCCATTATTGTTATTCCAGGCTGCGAGACCCGGCAGGAGAATGAGTGTAGCGTCGTTCTAAACTAACTTTAGAAGTGCACGTCTATATGACTCTGCCAGAGGGTTGTCGTAGTTAGTGGGAGCAGCGGAAGCATTGGTGGACATCAGGCTTATGTCTACTTATAGACTAAAGCAGATATAGCGAAGTTAGATCATCTGTTTCTGATGTGACAGTCATAGGTTTGACGTCATCAGAATAGGGGATGGATCTGTTGAGAAGGTAATAGGAAGTGATATTCCTATACTACGATCGGTTATATTTTGGTCGTCACACAGTGGTTTCTCCACATGGGACTTGGACATTGTATCAGACATACTGGTTACTAGATCTATGGTTTTAGATCTAGATTTGGGTGGTTTCCCAATCTGGGTACTTAGACAGCATTCTAAGAGTATTTAGAATGGACGACTCCTGGCATGGTAGTGTACCTGCAGGTAATGGAGTCACCCTCTCTAAAGGTGTCTTATAGACTAAATTAGAGAGGGATGTGCATGATTGGCAGATCACTTGCTTAGGCAATTGAGTCAATCATGAGATGTCAAGTACCACACCAGATGTTATTCTTGCACTAGGTGCAATAAGTTGATATTGATCCAATCCTGGGGAAACAGTCGGAAGCAGTTTTAGAACATAAGTGGATGTTCTAGGGATATGATAACGACAGCCTCATTCAGGAGACAGTTATCATTCCAGGCTTCTAAGGTGACATGGACGACAAGGAGGTTGTCAGAGATATAGTTTTCCTTCTGACGAGGGGCAGTATTCTGGACAGGTGGTCCAAGGAAATACTGAGGGTGGCATGGCGCAGGATACTGATTAAGTTCAGTTGACGATACAGTCTAAGAAGTTTGGATTTGGAGTTCATTTATGAGCTCGGTCCCATCAGACATCCAGACACTCTAAGACAGGTATTGCTCATTTCGGGAGATGGTTTTCTCCGCGAACTTGAGATATAGAGAGAGACATAGAAAGAAACATCATGGCGGATCCACTCACTGAGGCTATTCCTTGAACGCAATAGTTTCGCAAACAAGCTTTGTGGGACTGACCAGTAGAGGAGTTGGGTGTTCGGTATCACACGGGCTGTGAGTATGCGACATCGCAATAATTAGCCTTGAGTGCAAGTGGGAGATTGTTGGAGATAGTGCCCTCAGAGTCAATTATTGGATCACAGGCACGTGATTGCAATGATTGAGGGAGGACCTATCCCGGTAGAACAGTCTTACTCGAGATGATAGTATGCTATCTGGTTTACCTTTATCATCGTGTACTACTTTAGGTGACCTGACAGGTCGCTATTGCACGTTGATAGAGCCCCTAGGATTCTTGCTTGACTGCCAGCAGTATGAGGGCGATCATATAAGTGAAAGCTGGAGTCTATAAGCACATCCTTAAAAGGTCCCTAGTCGTAGGAGTTTCGAGACAGGGCATCGATTCTCCAGAGTAGACTAGTGTATACAGTCGAGACCCCGACGAGGGGCGGTGGCCGGTCTCGCAAGCCACTGGTGTCAGTTGGTTCACCTAAGATGTATACAGGTGCTCATTGGGTTATGAGTACACCGGACAGGACTCGCCGGGAACATGCTAGTTGGTCTTATACCTGACGTCAGATAGCAGTTCCCAGGTGACATGTGTACAGGTTAGTTCATCGACCTGGGGATCGTCATTTGTCTCGTGTGAGTTCCCACCGTGCTTTGATTACTACCCTACCACGGCTCAAAGGAGTCGTGCAAACAGGTTTTAGTTGGGTACAGTCCCGAGCCACATGGAGGCAGTGAGCGGATCTTCAGGGGTTCGTCTCTCCCGGTATTGGGGGTGAGGTCGCGCTGTGTCTAGGAGAGCCATTACACGAAGTCCTTGGCCAAGGCAGGAGATTTACTGGTAGGTATTCCAGTAGTATCTCAGGGTGTTCTGGGCTACACTCCGACACGACTTGTACCGCTTTTGGGGGTCTGACTTTTACCAACCCCCTAGGCCCGACATGCGATGCTCATAGACGAACGGACCGGACTGTACGGATATTGTCACTGACAGGCTCAGTAGGGTGTCAGGATGAGTTCGCTCATCGACGTCCCTTTTTAGTCAATAGATGGTGGCCCGTCACGTATTGGCTTATACCTCTGACGTGCTAGTGGTTAAATCCACAGCCATAGTATTGACGAGTCTTTAGAGTCCACCACACTTTCAGTTACTCAAGCTTTCGGACGAAACGCTATAGAGGCCGTATGGAGATATGGCATGATTCAATCAGATACGTGCGGTATTGCACAGATCGTGATCGGACAGTTTTTACTAGCCGGCTTTGGCTTAAGCCGGATCTTAGTATTTGATAGTGTAATTTTGTCTCATTGCATTTGTATCCGGTCGGAATACAGATGCGGGTGTGTATGCACAGTATCGGGGTTTTCCTGTAATTTATTACGGGACCAGTTTTCTGGAGTTGCCAGTTTGCATTCCGTTCCGGCCGGTTTTCCTTTGTTCTTTCCCGGCCGGACTTTTCCGATGAAGGGGGTAATTTGCAGTTTTGCAAATTACATTTGAGGAGGGGGTTTCTTGCATATGTGGGTTTATGATTTGACCATTATCATTTTCTTTACCATCACTTGCATTAAATGTGATAAGGTGTAAGCATGGGTTTAAAGTTTGAGGTATGGTTGTTGAGTTGGAAATTGGTGTGATCTTATCTTAATTAATTCCTTTCATTTTTTCCCACTTGGTTCTTGGAATTTGGGGCCGGCCACTGTGTAGGTTTGGAGTGGGGTTTGATTTATGTGAGTGTGGATTAATTTATTAAGTGAGGAATGAGCCAAAAATGAGTGTGCTGGAGGTTATTTTGAGGGTGTGGATTAATTTCCTTTTTGAAATGAATGAGTTTAAAAAGGGAGCTCATTCTTTTTCACAGTGAGAGAGTGCTTGCTTCATTCTTATTATTTTTCCAGTGGGCACAATTCATTTTGTGGCCGAGCTCAAATGATGTATGGAGGCTCCATTTTTCCTTAAGCATCCATGGAAAATTCTTGTCCATAAATTCCTCCAATATGGCAACCTCACAAAACCCCAAAGAGACATGGCTACTACACTATTCCACAGCATATCTTGGACACGTCGACTTGCCAGCTTCGTGCCCGAGTTGCCTCGGTATTGAGGTGGGAGCCCGTAAAAGATGTAGACGATGTGGTGCCCTTCCGGCAAGGATATGGCGACCGGAGGATCCGCGGGAGATCGGGACGACGACGAGAAGACCGGAGGACTCGGATCACTCGGTATATCTCTAACCCGTCTTGTAGTTAGCTAGATCTAGTTTAATGGCCCGATCCGGGTGTTTAGTGCGCGGTGGTGCCGGTTTGCAAAGTTCGCAAAATTAAAGTTTATCACCGTTTCCGCATTTGGCCGTCGGATTGACGGCCGGGACGCCGCCGTGCACTTACATCACATACCCAACAATTAGCTGTGGTTGAAGTATCTTATACTCAACCATCCCATAAAAGTCTCTACTGGGAAAAATGCCTTTATGAGTGGATCCGCGCTGTTGTCCTCTGTGTCTACTTTCCTAACCTCGATCTCCCTGGAGATCATCATCTCTATGATCAGGTGATACTGCCTAAGAATTATATCTGGATTTCTGATGGGACGGGGGTTCCTGGGCATTAGCCACAACTCCATTGTCACACAATGGCAGGAACGAAGTTCATCTCATGAACTTATATATCCAGACTGCCTCTTTGTTAGCATCCTTGGTAACGATGTATCTTGCCTTTAATCGTCTAGTAAGTCACGGTATCTAGCTTGGAACTCTTCCAACATACCGTCCCTCCACTGAGGGTATAGGCAATGCCTGCGACTGACATTCAGTCGTCCTTATCACCCTGGAACCTTTCCAGTGATTCTCCCCAGGATCGATTGATACCATCTCACTACAACTAGTGAGAATCCTAACATCCAATTAGATCTATCTCATAGATCCATAACATAGGATTTAGGAGGTATCACCTTGATCTTATATGGAGAATCTTTGTGCTAAAAGAAGATTAACCGAGCGTAGCATAAGAAACTCCTTCCTTATCAAGAGTATGTCATCCACGTACTCTACGAGGATCACCACCATACTCTCTACTACCTTTTTGTATATACAAGATTCATCTACCATTTTGATGAAGTCAAACTCTTTGACTACCACATCAAAACAGACGTTCCAACTCCGCGATGCCTGCTTTATCACATAAAACATCTTGCACACGTTTCCGCTGTTCCCACTATCTACAAAGCCCTCAGGATGTGTACTTATAGACGCTCTCTTCTAAATCAACATTTAGAAAAGCAGTCATGACACCCAACCGCCAGATATCGTAGTCATGATATGTAGCCGTGGCAAGTAGGATCTGGATATACTTGCTCCTGATGGGGATTTAACCCTTCAGATAAAGCAACCAAAGTCCATACTTTGTTGGTGTATAAGGATTCCATCTCAGATCGCTAAGCATCCAGCCATTCTTACAGAGTCCCACTCCTGATGGCCAGCTCGAAACTAGTTGGGTCATCATCCCATGATGCAATCCTCGCTCCCACCGTCATAGAAAAACCGAAGTATCTCTTAGGTGGGTGAGAAATCCTACTAGATCGGCGGAGAGGCTGAGGTTCGTTGGAAACTATTGAATCCTATGGTTCTACCAAATCATCAGTTGCAGTTTGTATAGCTGGAACTCTTTCCAGTTCTACCTCATGACCACTAATTTCTTCACAAGAAATTCCTTTTCATAAAGGTGGCTTGCTGAGAAACAAAACATCTTTTATTCCTCGATAAGGTAGAAAATATTCCCTTGCGAAAGCTTGGGATATCCAACAAATTTCCACAGAACTGACTTTGCCTCAAGCTTGTCCGGATTATGCTTTTAGACAAAGGCTGGACAACCCCAAATCTTAACATACTTAAGATATGGGCTCTTCCCATTCCATATCACATATGAAGTGGCAGGCAACTGATTTGATTTTAATCCTATTCATTAGGTATGCAGCTTCTCAAGTGCATAACTCCCAAAGGAAAATAGGAAACTCAGTAGTACTCATCATAGAGCGCACCATATCTAATAGAGTGTGATTGCTCCGCCCCGATATACCATCATGTTGTGGTGTATACGGAGGAGTAATGCTGAGAGAGAATCTCATTCTCCTTTAGAATATTCCAGGAATTCCGTGTTCAAGTATTCTTCTCCTTGATCTCATCAAAGGACATAATACTTTTACCCGTTTTTGGTTCTCTACTTCTAACTTATATTCATTGAATTTCTCAAAAGTTCCAGAGTTGTGTTTCAACAGGAATATATGTCCGGATCTTGAGATAATCAGTGAATGTAATGAAGTACAAAGAACCGGTCTTGGTATGTGTAGACAGGGGACCTTCATACATCAACATGTATCAATCCCAAGAGTTTACTAGCTCTTTCTCTGTTTCCAATAAACAGAGCTATGGTCATCTTATCTTTGTGACATGACCGGCATGTTTCACAAGATGTAAATTCAAACTAATTTAAATATGCATCTTTATGTAACTTCAGCCAGTCGGGTCGCATTGATATGACCTAGTCTACAATGCCTTAAGAAGGATTCGTTCATTTTTGAACTCTTCCACTTGTGTGTGTTCTGTCCGTTAAGAACTGTGGTTTGATTTAGAACGTCTATGCTTTTAGATAACGTGCCTGAACCGATCAACATTTGATATAGGAAATGTTCAAAACATTATCCAACAATACAAAATTATATCCTTCTTTACTAATAAAGAGACTGATATGATGTTGTATATCAGGTTCGGTATCTAATAACATTTATTCAGAATCAATGTATTCTGGTAATACAGGGTGATAACTACCAACAGACTTGGCTGCAATACTTGCACCGTTTCTATCTCATGAAACTTATCACCCGTTCTCAATTCTCTACCTGTCTGTAGCCCATGTAACATATTACATATGCGGGATCCTGATCCGGTATCTCATACCCAGGACGTAAAGGATACTGAGAAACAGTTCTCTGAAATGAACACACCCGAAGAAGGTGCATCAACATGTACTTTCTTCGTTTGGGCGGCACGGGAATTCAGGTAATCCCCTATTTCCTGCTCTGTCTTATAACAATTATAAGTTGGAGCGGGACCAACGTTTCTTAGCGCAGTATAACAAGCGGGTTCGGTCAATACATCCATATTATTATCTTGATTAGGCATGACATAGTCGTAACCAGGAGAGAGAGAGAAGAAAACACTCAGCGTGCGCTTTTACAAGATTAGATTGGTTATCAATTTATCTAATCAGGATGTCTCCCACTGTTTTAGTCAAATCTTCCTTCAAACCCTAAAAGGAAAAACTAGCCGGGATTAATTACACCCTATAAGTTCGCCAATCTTTCAGCCAGGCCAGTGCCGGTACTTTGAGGGAGGTTCCCCGTGCTTTCGTACGGACCTAATTAAAATAAACCTCGTTTTCCCAGGGACGTAACCCCGTTAACACCTTTCTAGACACCTATTTGATCGGCTAATTATAATGTGTAAAACTTTCCCAGGAGTAACTCTTACTCGCAGCGGGTATCGGGATCCAACTGTTAGTTATATGTATGCCCTAGAGGCCATTACTATACATAGGATGTATATTGTAGTGGATGCTTGGACATATATAGGGAGGACTTTCTTGCTCGACATGATAGTATGCTATCTGGTTGCTCTTTACCTTAACGTGTACACCGATTGTCTCTCTGTTACATGTTGGTAAAGCCCTTAGGATGTGTACTTGACTACTTGGACTATGATGCGGATCATACTAGTGGGGACATGGTAGTCAATAAGTACATCCTGTAAGGTCCCTAGTCGTCGGTGTATCGAGACGGGGCATCGATATACCAGAGTAGACTAGCGTATACCTTCTCGACCCATACAGATGGGCGATGGATGATCCCATATCCATTGGTGTTTGACATCAGAGATGATATACGGGTGCTCAGTGGAGACTGGGTACACTGGACGGACTCGCCGAGAACTCCCAGATGGTATTATACCTTACGTCAGATGGCAGTTCTCTGGTGACACTGGTACAGGTTAGTCTGTAGACCCGAGATCATCATAGAGTCTTGTGTGATTCCCACTGTGCTTTGATTTCCACCTTACCATGTCCAAGAAGGCGTGCAAAACGGTGGTTTTTGGGTACAGTCCCGATTCACATGGAGGCAATGAGCGATAGGAGGGGATTCGTCTCTCCCGGTATAGGGAGTTGATGTTGCGCTGTGTTCGATTGGCTATAACCGGAAATCCCTGGCCAGGGTTGCTGAGATTTACTGGTATGTGTTACCAATAGTTTCTCAAACTGTTATAGACCTCATATCGACATGACTTATCGAGCTATTGGGGTCTGACGTTTACCACCCCTAGGCGAGATATGCGACATATCAGACGATCAGACCGGACTGTACGGTAAGTGTTACTGGTTGGATTCACAGGAGTGTGAGCGGGCTTGCTCGTTGATCTTCTGATCGCTCAATACCCGGGTGGCCGTTACGTTTAGCACACCGCTTGCGGCTTGTGGGTGTTTGATATGATCATCACCTGCTGCCGGCGTATTGACGAGTCTTTAGAGTCCTACACAGAGGTTTCATGGCTCAAGCAAAACGAAATAGGAGCGCATATGAGATATGTGCGGGACCGAGAATGATGCGTGTATGTGATACCGTATTCTATTCACGCGATGAATGTATCGATTGGTTGTATGCGATATAACCTAGTTATCGAATCGAGGATTGATTCGATAAGTCGATACATTGGATATTAGTCGGTCATATGCGATATGACCGGATCGTTAAATCAAGTGTTGATTTAATAATTTAATGTATAATTATATATTTGATATACTACTTTGCATTAACTAGTATTGGTTCACTTAAGATAGATTTTCTCACTTGATGTGCACATTGTATATATGATATATGTTTGTGCACTAGTTTGTATCATGTTTGATGATACATGCAAACTTGGGTGTGTGTTTACTTTAAACTATGATTAGGTTAATGGTTAGGGTTTGATTTAATTATTTATTTACTTTATTCATTTTGGCAAAGAATAAAATGGAGGCATGCTTTGTTTTATCCATGAAGCTTTGAAAGTCTTTGCCATTTTGTCTTTTGCCTTAACCTAACCATTAAACCTAAACCCTAGTTTATTCTCTACACAAGTTAACTCACCCATGGTTGCAAAATGAGAAGATTCCCTTGAATTATTTTAATTGATAATTCTTTTTCTTTCTTCTTCTTCATCTTCTTCAAGAGGTGAAGAAAGCTTACTTGAAAATTACAAGTGATGAATCCAAGTGAGAAATCCAAATCCAAAGTGAACCCACTTCCTATTTCTTCATCCTCTACCACTTGCCATGTAGTATAGGGTGTTTTCTTCATAAGTTTCATGACTTGGTGAAGTTGGAGCTCGAGTTAGAGTCGCCTCGACGTAGATCATCTTCGGCATCGAAGTCATCGACCGAGCCCGATCATTTCTTCGATGAAACCACCGCGAGAGTCTAGGATTCTGATGGTTGCAGTGGAGGGACGTCATCACGGAGCTAAAGGAGTGGTGGACCGGATCTACAAAGGTTGTATTTCCATTCACTTAGTAGTTAAGTTGTTAACTTGCTTGCTTTTCGCCTATCCTCTAGTTAACGATCGCATTAGGGTTTCTCGGTACATAGAAAAATTTGATTTTGGCATGGTTGATGCCTTGTGGAACCTCTTTAGTGTGCCTAGTAACCCTACAGTGGTATCAGAGCCTAGCTCGAGCCTTAGGCGATGCGTAGACGATGTTAGAAACCCGATCGAACCCGAAACCCTAATCCAAAAACCTTCTCTGTACATTTTTTCAAAACTGGGATTTTTATGAATTAAAAATATGCAGAAAAATCAGCAGGGATTTCTAAGAGTTACTGTACAGCACGTGGGCATAAATCGATTAAAGCGCCGTGGAATCGCGGCAATAGCATCGCTCATGCGGCGGTTCCGCGGCCATGTAGTTGCTTCATTAATTTCTGTTTGCATAGTAATATTCTTCTATCATTCCTGATTCTTCTGGATATTTTTAATTTATATTCCACTGTTGTGTTATCTGGGGTGTATTGGGGATTCGATGTTTCGATCGGAAACTTTAACTGCGTCTATGTGTTTTCTCCGGATATTTTAGAACATGTTAAAAAGTTCGACCGAATATAAATACCCACTTTTTCCCCTGCCGGGAAATTTCCAATTGTTGGATTTTTTTCGTAGTTTAATGACGTTCTAAGTAGTGCAAGTAACGCGATGGTCCCTCTAGAAGACAACAAACCTTAACTCGATTATGTGACCGTCTTGAACTGCCCTTTGAACCTTAGGGTTTAGGGCAGTACGGCGTGCCACATGTGAGGCGTTGGCTTGACCCTTCTACGGCTGGACCGTTGATACTGTGGCATGAAATGAATGTTTTTAAAATTATTTCATGTGTTGAGCTGTTTCGGAAAAACTTGGGTGTTTGATGGTTCGATCGGAAAGTTTAACATTTTCTATTTATCTGGAATGTGGTACAATATTTGGAATCCACAAGTAGTTATGAGATAACTGATTTGAATGTTATAAACATAGCACTTTAGTCTCACTTGATTGGTTGCCACGGAATTTTGATGTGATCAAAAGTCCATCGCAATCACGTAGCATACGCGGATACTAGCCGGTAAACTTAATAGACAGCTACACCCCATAGCCCCGACCAAGTGACTGTAGGAGAACCCCGTCGCCAAAAGCATCCGTTCGGGTGCTCGCGGCAGCGGTGTTCTGCCTTGGTGCACTTCGTCGACGGCATCGGGGGTGCGGCCGTCTAGTAAAGTTTGCGACGAGCATTCGATCAGGATTTCAGGAATCTTGTTGAATTTCCTGACTTGATATTTGAAAAGAGTTTTCGATAATGGAACTAAAATGCGGGGTTTATAATTGTTAGGCATGTGATGTCTAAGGAATTCAGATGGTTAGGCATGCGATGTCTAAGAAGGTTGCGGATTCCAACTGTTGTAGTTTTACACTTTCTTTTCTGTGACCGTAAGTGTAATATGTGATATCGTCGGTTTTGTTGCTATATATCAACGACAATTGGGATACGCATGTTTACTTACGTTGATGACATGTGATGTTATGTGTTGCTGGATATGTTATATTGGATCGTCGTGTTTGAATAGCCGGGGGGTTTTATGTGAGATGAGTGTTTTTCATTTTCATTCATGTAAAAACTTGTATGTAATATTCTTTTATTGGGGCACTTCCAGGTTGCGGAAGATGTCATCTTTTGTATATTATTTACTTTTCCGCACTAGGATAGACCCAAGGAGGAGGACACAAGTAACCGGGTTCTGGAGTCCAGTGGGAGACCAACTCGAGGAGTCGAGTCCGGGTCTCCTAACTCTAGAATTGGTAGGGTTGCTTGCCGCTCTCGTAGGGGTCTAGGGGTGTGGGTTTGGCTATTCATCGCGACCGTGGAATCTGTGTTTTATACTGGCTCGTATTGAAAACACGGACGTCCTAGTATATCCAATATTTCATATTTTTCTTCTGCTGCGATATCTGTGATGTGATCATTTGATGTTCTGTGATAAATACTGTATATATTATATATGATATATTATATAGACGTTACTTATGTTTTACACCCGCACTAGCCCTGCTCCGCTCTGCCGTTAGTTACCTAACCTAACAGTGTATGAGGGGACATCGAGGCGAATGCGGATGGCATAAGTGTACGTCGTATTTATCTGTGATGTTTAGGTACTTTATTGATTGGACTTCATTAATATGATTAATGAAAGTAAAAGAAACCTAAAGATATTGTGGAATCGAATTTCAAAAATAAAATAGGTAGCTATAGTTCTTGCTTTTCACAGAGGTATATATGATATATCCTGCACCTTATTCGATGAGGAAAGGGCGACGATCCCTTCACTGGGAGTGACTCCTTTAGCAATAACTGGTAGATGCTACACACTCGGTTTATCTTTTCATAGCTTCTATAGTTTCTGCTTTGCACAGCGATATATATGAGATATCCCGCACCTCATTCGACGAGGAAAGGGCCGACGATCCCTTCACCGGGAGTGACCCCTTTAGCAAAACTAGAAAAGCCTAAAAAACACTCCATTTCAAAATCATTTTATTCTACAACGATATCAAGTTCATTACGCAATAGGTTTTCAGAAAAACCTGTCGTAGCCCTCCGTCATTTCAGATAAGTAGTAGTTAGTATTCGTGCTGTGTTTAATAGCCTTTGTCAAGGCGTAGTGTGCGGTAGCTGACTTGTACTTATCTGCTTATGCATATGATGCAGATTGGATTAGGGTAGTCGTGCGACCTTGTTGGCCTTTGTCAAGGGCCGTGCGGGTGGGTTTATTTCAACCAAGAAATGACGGGTTGAACTTGACTAGCAGCCTATGATTTGTTGGCCTTTGTCAAGGTCATAGGAGGCTTGGGGCAAAATATTATCGGGAATTTCAAGTGTTGAAATTTGCAATGAGATTGCATACCTTCTATGAGATAGTTGGATCCCGATACCCGCTGTGAGTAAGAGTTACTCCTGGGAGAGTTTTACACATTACAATTAGCCGATCAAGTAGGTGTCTAGAAAGGTGTTAACGAGGTTACGCCTCTGGGATAACGAGGTTTACATTAATTAGGTTCGTGCGAAAGCACGGGGGACCTCCCTCAAAGTACCGACACTGGCCTGGCTGAAAGATTGGCGAACTTGTAGTGTGTAATTAATCCCGGCTAGTCTTTCCTTTTAGGGTTTGAAGGAAGATTTGATAAAAACAGTGGGAGCCATCCTGATTAGATAAAATAAAACCAATCTGATCTTGCAAGAGCATACGCTGGGTGTTTTCTTCTCTCCCTCTCCAGGTAGCGACCATATCACGCCTTAATCAAGATAATAATATGGAAATTTGACCGAACCCGCTTGTTATACTGAGCTGGAGAACGTTGGTCCCGCTCCAACTTATAATTGTTATAAGACAGAGTAGGAAATTGGGGATTACCAGAATTCCCGTGCCGCCCAAACGAAGAAAGTGCATACTGATACATCATCTTCGGGTGTCTTCATTACAAAGAACTGTTTCTCTGTATCCTCTACGTCCTGGGTATTTGATACCGGATCAGGATCCCAGATATGTAATATGTTACATAGGGCTACAGAAAGATAGAGAGCTGAGATCGGGTGATAACTTTCATGAGACAGAAAACGGTGCAAGTGTTGCAGCCAAGTCTGTTGGTCACTATCACCCTGTATTCCAAATACATTGATTCTGAACGAATGTCATTAGATACCGAACCTGATATACAAAATCATATCACTCTGTTTATTAGTAAAGAAATGATAAAATTTTGTATTGTTGGATAATGTTTTAAACATTTCCTATATCAAAAGTTGATCGGTTCAGGCACGTTATCTAAAAACATTGATGTTCTAAATTAAACTACAGTTCTTAGTATACGGAACACACACAAGAGGAAGAGTTCAGAAATGAACAAATCCTTCTTAAGGTATTGTAGACTAGGTCATATCAATGCGACCCGACTAGCTGAAGTTACATATAGATGCATATTTAAATTAGTTTGAATTTACATCTTGTGAAACTTTCCAGTCATGTCATAGAGATAAGATGACCACAGCTCTATTTATTGGAAACAGAGAAAGAGCTAGTAAACTCTTGGGATTGATACATGTTTATGTATGTAAGGTCCCCCGTCTACACATGCCAGGACCGGTTCTTTGTACTTCATTACATTGTCTGATGATCTCTCAAGATTCGGTCATATGTTCCTGTTGAAACACAAGTCCGAACCTTTTGAGATATTCACAGAATATAAGTTAGAAGTAGGCAATACGGGTATAAGTATTATGTCCTTTGATGAGATCAAGGAGGAGAATACTTGTGCATAGAATTCCTGGACTATTCTAAAGGAGAATGCGATTCTCTCTCAGCATTACTCCTCCGTATAAACCATAGCACGATGGTATATTGGGGCGGAGCAATTGCACCCTATTCGATATGGTGCGCTCTATGATGAGTACTACTGAGTTATCTGTTTCCTTTTGGGGGTTTTGCACTTGAGAAGCTGCATACCTATTGAAATTAGGTTCGAATCAGATCACAGCCTACCACTCCATATGAGATATGGTATGGGAAGAGCCTATGTCTTAAGCTAGTTAAGATTTGGGGTTGACCGGCCTATGTCTAAAAGCAAAATCCGGACAAGCTCGAGGCAAGGTCTGTAACGTAGAACTGGAAAGGTTCCAGCTATACAAACTACAACAGATGATTTGATAAAACCAAAGGATTCAATAGTTACTAACGAACCTCAGCCTCTCCGCCGATCTAGTAGGGTTCCTCACCCACCTGAGAGATACTTCGGTTTCTCTATGACAGTGGGAGCGAGGATTGCATCATGAGATGATGACCCAACTAGTTTCGAGCTGGCCATCAGGAGTAAGACTCTATAAGAATGGCTGGATGCTTAGTGATCTGAGATGGAATCCTTATACACCAACAAAGTATGGACTTTGGTTGTTTTATCTGAAAGGTTAAATCCCCATCAGGAGCAAGTATATCTTAAGAAGATTACTTGGTGTAGATGGAAAAGTTGAGACTTTCAAAGCTAGACTTGTTAAAAGTTTTCGTCATCGACCAGGCGTGGATAATGATGAAACCTTTTCCAGTGGCTATGCTTAAGTCCATCCGGATCCTACTTGCCACGGCTACATACCATGACTACGATATCTGGCGGTTGGGTGTCATGACTGCTTTTCTAAAAGGATGTTTCAGAAAAGAGAGTCTGTAAGTACACAGTCAGAGGGCTTCGTAGACAGTGGGAGCAGCGGAAACGTGTGCAAGATGTTTTATGTGATAAAGCAGGCATCGCGGAGTTGGGACATCTGTTTTGATGTATTAGTCAAAGAGTTTGACATCATCAAAATGGTAGATGAACCTTGTATAAACAAAAAGGTAGTAGGGAGTATGGTGACGATCCTCGTAGAATACGTGGATGACATACTCTTGATAGGGAAGGAGTTTCCTATGCTACGCTCGATCAATCTCCGCTTATCACAATGATTCTCCATATAGGATCAAAGTGATACCTACTAAATCCTGGGTTTTGGATCTATGAGATAGATCTAAATGGATGTTAGGATACTCACTAGATGTAGTGAGATGGTATCAATCGATCCTGGGGAGAATCACTGGAAGTGTTCCAGGGTGATAAGGACGACTGAATGTCTGTCACAGGCATTGTCTTTACCCTCTATGGAGGGACGGTATGTTGGAAGAGTTCCAAGCTAGATACCGTGACATACTAGACGATTAAAGGCAAGATACATCGCTACTTAAGATGCTACCAAAGAGGCTGTCTGGGTGTATATTAGTTCATGAGATGAACATAGTTCCTCCCATTGTGTGACAATGGAGTTGTGGCTTATGCCTAGGAACGCCCGTCCCATCAGTGATCCAGACATATTCTGAGGCAGTGTCAGCTGATCATGGAGATAGTTGATCTCCAGGGTGATCGAGGTAAGGGGAGTAGACTCAGAGGACAACACGGCGGATCCACTCACAAAGGCCTTTTTCCAGAGAGAGACTTTTATGGGATGGTTGAGTATGAGATACTACAACCACTGCTATCAGATGGCCCTAGTGCAAGTGGGAGATTGTTAGTTATATGTATGCCCTAGAGGCCATTACTATACGTAGGATGTATATTGTAGTGGATGCTTGGACATATATACGGAGGACTTTCTTGCTCGACTGTTAGTTATATGTATGCCCTAGAGGCCATTACTATACATATGATGTATATTGTAGTGGATGCTTGGACATATATAAGGAGGACTTTCTTGCTCGACATGATAGTATGCTATCTGGTTGCTCTTTACCTTAACGTGTACACTGATTGTCTCTCTGTTACATGTTGGTAAAGCCCTTAGGATGTGTACTTGACTACCTGGACTATGATGCGGATCATACTAGTGGGGACATGGTAGTCCATAAGTACATCCTTCAAGGTCCCTAGTCGTGGGTGTATCAAGACAGGGCATCGATATACCAGAGTAGACTAGCGTATACCTTCTCGACCCATACAGATGGGCGATGGATGATCCCATATCCATTGGTGTTTGACATCAGATATGATATACGGGTGCTCAGTGGAGACTGGGTACACTGGACGGACTCGCCGAGAACTCCCAGATGGTATTATACCTTACGTCAGATGGCAGTTCTCTGGTGACACTGGTACAGAGTAGTCTGTTGACCCGAGATCGTCATAGAGTCTTGTGTGGTTCCCACTGTGCTTTGATTTCCACCTTACCACGTCCAAGAGGGCGTGCAAAACGGTGGTTTTTGGGTACAGTCCCGAATCACATGGAGGCAATGAGCGATAGGAGGGGATTCGTCTCTCCCGGTATAGGGAGTTGATGTTGCGCTGTGTTCGATTGGCTATAATCGGAAATCACTGGCCAGGGTTGCTGAGATTTACTGGCAAGTGTTACCTGTAGTTTCTCGAACTGTTATAGACCTTATATCGACACGACTTATCGAGCTATTCGGGTCTGACGTTTACCACCCCTAGGCAAGATATGCGACATATCAGACGAACAGACCGGACTGTATGGTAAGTGTTACTGGTTGGATTCACACGAGTGTGAGTGGGCTTGCTCGTCGATCTTCTGATCGCTCAATACCCGGGTGGCCGTTACGTTTAGCAGACCGCTTGCGGCTTGTGGGTGCTTGATATGATCATCACCTGCTGCCGGCGTATTGACGAGTCTTCAGAGTCCTACACAGAGGTTTCCTGGCTCATACGAAACGAAATAGGAGCGTATATGAGATATGTGCGGGACCGAGAATAATACCAGTATGTGATACTGTATTTGATTCTCGCGATTTGTGACATTGATCGGTTATATGCGATATAGCCGGGTTATCGAATCAAGTGTTGATTCGATAAGTTGTTACTATTGATATTAGTCGGTTATATGTGATATGACCGGATCGTTAAATCAAGTATTGATTTAATGATTTAATGTATAATTTTATATTAGATATATTACTTTACATTGACTAATATTGTTCACTTAAAATGGATTTTCTCACTTGAAGTGCACATTGTATATGTGATATATTTTTTTGTGCACTTGATTGTATCATGTTTGATGATACATACATGTTTGGGTGTATGTTTAGTTTAAACCTTGGTTAAGTAAATGGTTAGGGTTTTAATTTATTTATTCATTTATTTATTTATTTATTTTGGCAAAAAGAGAATTGGTGGCTTGCTTTGTTTTACATTGAGGCTTCATGAAGCTTTGAAAAAGTCTACCATTTTTGTTTCATGCCTAACCTAACCATTCACCTAACCTTAGTTTACTCTCTACACATAACCATGGTTGCAATATGATAAGTATCATATTATTTTCTATTTTGGAAATACTTATCATATTATCATCTTCTTCTTCTTCTTCTTCAAGAAGAAAGAAGCTTGCTAGCTTCAATGGTGAAATGAGAAAAAGAGTGAGAAATCCAATTCTAAAGTGAACCCACTTCCTATTTCTTCATCCTCTACCACTTGCCAAGTAGTATAGGGTGTTTTCTTCACAAGTTTCATGGCTTGGTGAAGTTGGAGCTTGATCTTGTGTTGCCTCAACGTAGATCATCTTCGGCATCGAAGTCGTCGACCTAGCCCGCCCATTTCTCCGATGAAACCGACGCTAGAGCCCGAGATCCGATGATCGCAGCGAGGGGACATCATCACGGAGCAATGGAGGTGGAGGACCGGATCTACAAAGGTTGTATTTCTGTTCATTCCTTGTTAAGTTGTTAACTAGTTATCGTTTTCGCCTTAAACTCTAGTTAACGATCCGTATTAAGGTTTCTCGGCACTTGTAAAATTTGAATTTGGCATGGTTGATGCCTTGTGAGACCTCCTTAGTGTGCCTAGGAACCCTACAGTGGTATCAAAGCCTAGCTAGAGCCTTAGGCGATGCGTATACGATATTAGAAACCTGATCGAACCCCGAAACCCAAATTCTAAGCCTTCTCTGTACATTTTTTAAAACTATGCATTTTTCCAAATTAAAAATAGGCAGAAAAATCAGCAGGGATTTATAAGAAATACTGTACAAAATGAGCGGCTAACTCCATCAAACCGCCGCGGAACCGCGGCACGAGCATGGCTCGTTCGGGGTTCCGCGGCCGTACGGAAGCATCTTTCATTGCAATTTGTACAGTAATTCCTATATTGTTGTGCTGTATTTTCTGAGAATTTTTAACTTTTACTCAAGAGTTGAGTTTTCTGGGTTGTATTGGGAGTTCGTAGGTTCGATCGGATTGTCTATTTTTGTCTATGTGTTTTTCCAGATAATTTTATAATATATTAAAAAGTTCAACCGGATGTAAATACCCACTTTTTCCCCTGCCGGGAAATTTCCAACTGTTGGATTTTTCCGTGGTTTAAAGACGTTCTAAGTAGTGCAAGTAACGCGATGGACCCTCTAGAAGACAACAAACCTTAACTCAATTATGTGACCGTCTTGAACTGCCCTTTGAACCTTCGGGTTTGGGGCAGTACGGCGTGCCACATGTGATGCGTTGGCTTGACCCTTCTACGGCTGGACCGTTGGTACTGAGGCAAGAACTGGATGTTTTTAAACTTATTTCATCTGTTGAGCTGTTTCGGGAAAACTTGGGTGTTTGAATGTTCAATCGGAAAGTTTAACATTTTCTATTTATCTGGATTGGGATACAACACTTGGAATTCACAAGTAGTTATGAGATAACTAATATGAATGTTATAAATGTAAGTCGATGTACAACACCCCACAACTTGCGGGGAGGCGGAAATATGAAAAACGATCTTGTTCTTTGCTTAAACATCGACTAACCGCATGAATCGAAGCTAAACGATAACTAACATCAAACATAGAAGTTAACAACTACTATGTAAAGGGATTATACCTAAAGAACCGTGTCCTTCGTCTTTATGAACTCCACCTCCTCCTCGGCCTTCTCAAAGTAGTAGACGATCCACCCGAGAGCTTTACTCCAAGCTTAGCCTCTAAACTTGAGGCAACTAACTTTCTTTAAGTGCTAATCAAAGAAGCTAGGTGATATAGAGTGAGGGTTATGGTTTAATTAGTCTAACTAATCCTTGTACTCAACACATGAGAGGGGAGGATTAGGGTTTGAAGAGGGAGAGCTTGAGGAGAGAGAAGATGAACATAATAATAATGAGAAGAGAAAATGAGTTATCATAATATATATCAAGCATTTTGTAATATCAAGAAAAGAAAAGAAAATGATTTACAACCATGCTTGATAAATATCTTGTGGTGATTCATCTCCATGAGTCATTAAGCAATTATGAAGCATTAATGACATGGATGAATCATCCATATGACTCACTAATCTCATTCAATGTATATGCCACCTAAACCTCCTTAGTCACCACCTTCTAGAAGCTTCTCGCGCAATTACGAGAACGCCCTTCCTTTCCGCAAAAATACGGAAAAACTTTAGACTGTATAAATCCAATAACCGGATACCAGTAACTGGCTTAAACCAAAGCCGACTGGTAAAAACTGTCCGAAAGTCGTACGTGTGTAAACACACGTATGCGTCCGAACTCTTGTCGTAAAACCATACGACCTCTATATCGTTTCGCCTGGAGTAGGGAAACTCTCTGTGTGGGACACTAGAGACTCGATTACTACGCTGGCAGTGGGTTTAACCACAGACCGCAAGCGGCACTAGCTGTACGTAACGGTCCCCAGGTAGATGTCGATAAGAAGGCCGATGAGGAAACCCATCCGAACTCCTACTGAGTCTGATGTGACAATCTCCGTACAGTCCGTTCCGTTCATCTAAGACTATCGCATATCAGGCCTAGGGGGCGACAAGCGTCAGTCCCCTAATAGCGGTATAAGTCGTGTCGGAGCGAAGCCCATTACACCCTGAGAAACTACTGGAACCTACCAGCAAATCTCGCTTGCCCTGGCCAGGGACTTTGCGTAATGGCTCTCTGACACAGCGTGATATCAACCCCCAATACCGGGAGAGACGAATCCTGTCTAACCGCCACTGCCTCCAAGTGCTCGGGACTGCACCCAACTGTTACCTGTTTGCACGACTCCTTTGAGTCATGGTAGGGTAGCAATCTAAGAACAGTGGGACACACTCGAGGCGAAGTAGCAGTGTCAAGTCTGCGGACTATGCTGTACTCATGTCACCTGGGAACTGTTCACTGACGACTGGTATAAAACCATCCAACAGTTCCCTGTGGGTCCTGTCCGGTGTACCTGTAACCCAACGAGCACCTGCATACTATCTCCAGTACGACGTACTGACGGCTGTGGGACAGACCATCTCCCCAACTGGGATGAGAAGCGTACACACTAGTCTACTCCGGAGTATCGATGCCCTGTCTCGATAATCCAACGACTAGGGACCTGAATAAGGATGTGCTTGTAGACTACCCTGCCCCCACTAGTGTGACTGCCATCACAACGCTGGTAGTCAAGCAAGATCCTAAGAGCTCTATCAATACGTATACTCACATATTAAGATAGAAAAACCAAGTAGCATACTACCATGTTTAGCAAGACTGTTATATACATGTGAATATCCCAAGCTTCCATTAAGTAATATACAAACTAGTATGATACAATAATGGCCCCTAGGGCATATACACTAATAATCTCCCACTTGCACTAGGGCCATGTACTGGCATATCGAAGACCGATGATCTCGAGTAGCCTCTCGAACTGAATCTGAGGTAGGGCCTTCGTGAATGGATCAGCAATGTTCTCTTTAGAAGCAACTCTCCGAACCTCGATCTCCTGACGATCAATGATCTCCCTGATCAGGTGATACCGCCTTAAGATGTGTCTGGACTTCTGATGGGACCTTGGTTCCTTTGCTAAAGCTATAGCTCCGTTGTTGTCGCAATACAGAGGTATTGGATCAACTATGGTAGGAACCACCTGAAGTTCTGTTAGGAACTTCTTCATCCAGACTGCTTCTTTTGCGGCATCGCAAGCAGCTATATACTCCGCTTCCATCGTTGAGTCAGCAACGGTGTCCTGCTTGGAGCTCTTCCAGCACACCGCCCCTCCATTGAGGGTAAAGACATAACCCGACATGGACTTGGAATCGTCCTTATCACTCTGGAAGCTGGAATCAGCAAAGGCCTCCAACCTGAGGTCTTTTCCGCCGTAAACCAAGAACATCTCCTTAGTCCTTCTCAGGTACTTGAGAATGTTCTTTACTGCTATCCAGTGCTTCTCCCCTGGGTCTGACTGATACCGGCTTACCACGCTCAGTGCGTAAGCTACATCTGGTCTGGTGCACAACATCGCATACATTATAGAGCCTACCGCAGAAGCGTAGGATATAATAGACATGCGTTCCCTTTCTAAATCAGTCTTGGGAGACATCTCTTTGGAGAGGGTGATTCCGTGACAAGCCGGTAGATTACCCCGCTTAGAATCTTCCATACTGAATCTTTTCAGTACAGTGTCGATATACCTGGACTGCGAAAGTCCCAACATCCTCTTGGATCTATCACGATAGATCCGGATCCCCAGAATGTAAGAGGCATTACCCAGGTCTTTCATGGAGAACCTGTGTGACAAAAATCCTTTGACAGATTGTAGCATAGGAATGTCATTTCCTATCAATAGAATGTCATCCACGTACAAGACGAGGAATACGACACTTCTGGCTACAACTTTACTATATATGCACGGTTCATCTGGATTTTTGATAAAGTCATATTCTTTGACTGTCTCATCAAAACAGATGTTCCAACTCCGCGATGCCTGCTTTAGTCCATAAATGGACTTAAGCAGCTTGCATACTTTCCCGCTGCTCCCACTCTGATTGAATCCCTCTGGCTGATCCATATAGACGCACTCTTCTAAATTTCCATTTAGAAAAGCCGTCTTTACGTCCATCTTCCAGATTTCATAATCATGGAAGGCAGCAATAGCAAGAAGGACCCGAATGGATTTGAGCATAGCCACTGGAGAAAAAGTTTCGTCATAGTCCAAACCAGGTCTTTGACGAAAACCCTTTGCAACAAGTCTAGCCTTATAGGTTTCCACCTGTCCATCTACACCAATCTTTTTCTTGAAGATCCATTTGCATCCTATGGGTTTTACCCCATCTGGAGCAAAGTCCAAAGTCCATACTTTGTTGGTGTACATGGACTCCATTTCGGTCCGCATTGCATCTAGCCATCGTACCGAGTCGCCGCTCTGGATGGCCTGCTGGAAGTCAGTAGGTTCATCATCATCTATGTTGCAATCCTCTCTATCCCCATCTATGAGAAAACCGTAGTATCTCTCAGGCGGATGAGACGGCCTACTACTCCTGTGGAGGGGTGCGGGAATGTCCTGTTCTTCTTGAACTACCGGTTCTACCAAACTTTCAGTATTAGTTTGTGGTTCTGGAATTTCTTCCAGTTCTATTTCGCTCCCACTTGATTCCTTTTCTAAAAACTGATGTTCTAGAAAATGGGCATTACGAGAAACAAATACCTTTTGTTCCTCTGCGTAATAGAATAGATATCCCCTGGAGTTCTTTGGATATCCCACAAACTTACACTTTACTGATCGTGCCTCGAGCTTGTCCACATGCCGCTTTTTAACAAAAGCTGGACATCCCCAAATCTTTATATACTGTAGATGGGGTTTCTTCCCGCTCTACATCTGATATGGAGTGGTAGGCACAGTCTTGGTAGGAACCATGTTCAAAAGATATGCTGCTGATTCTAGCGCATAACCCCAGAAAGATCGTGGTAACTCAGCATTACTCATCATGGATCGTACCATATCCAATAGGGTTCGATTCCGTCTCTCCGATACACCGTTATGCTGTGGAGTGTATGGAGGAGTAAGCTGAGAGAGAATTCCTTTCTCTTTTAGGTAACCTAGGAACTCGGCACTCAAGTATTCACCACCTCGATCAGATCTAAGTTTCTTGATACTTTTGCCGGTTTGGTTTTCTACTTCATTCTTATACTCTTAGAATTTCTCAAAAGCCTCGGATTTATGTTTCATCAGATAAATGAATCCGTATCTTGAGTAATCATCCGTGAAAGTAATGAAATAGGAAAAACCACCTCTTGCATGTGTAGACAATGGACCACATACATCGCTGTGTATGAGTCCTAAGAGCTCGCTCGCTCTTACTCCATGTCCAGTAAATGGAGTCTTTGTCATCTTTCTTTTGAGACAAGATTGACAAGTGTCATAAGTTTGATATTCGAACGAGTCCAAATATCCTTCTCTATGCAACCTAGTCAACCTTCTCTCATTGATGTGACCCAGTCTACAATGCCATAAGAAAGCTTTATTTAAATCTGGAGACTTTCTTTTAAGTGTGCTCTGGACATTGAAAATTTGGAGTTGGTTTAAAACATATATACCGTTATTTAGTGTACCGGACCCAATCAAACCATGATTAAGGTGGATGTTAACAACATCTCTTACAAACGTGAAATCATAACCTTTATTTGATAACAAGGAAACTGATATGATATTACACGTTAAGCTTGGTACAAAAAAACAGTTATGTAAAACCAAAATGTGTCCACTCGTCAATCCTAGGTGATAATCCCCGACGGACGCAGCTCCCACGCTAGCTCCGTTAGCAAACTTTAGGGTCATATCACCTTCCTTCAGCACTCTACGGTTTCTCAGTGCCTGCAATGAATTGCAAATATGAGATCCTGATCCGGTATCCAATACCCAGGAAGTAGAGTTGATCGACAGACAATTCTCAATTACAAACACACCTGAAGTCGAAGCCACAGCTTGCTTCGGTTCTTGGTTCTTGGCGTTCCATGCCTTGCAATCCTTCTTCCAGTGCCCTTTCCTGTGACAATGGAAGCACTCATCCTGGCCAACTACCGGTACCACAAACTTTTTCTTTCCCTTCCCTCCCACCTTACTAACACCCCCTCTAGGTTTGGTGGCGGCCTTCTTCTTCCTTCCTTTGGCCCTTGCCTTGGACCCGAAAGAAGATGTACCGCTAACAAACATAGCGGGTGTTTCCCTTGTCTTCTGCAAGGTGCCCTCTGTACTCCTTAACATGTTCAGGAGTTCCGGAAGTTCAACTTCTTTTCTTTGAATGTTGAAGTTCAGGATAAACTGGGCGTAGGTGTGAGGAAGGGACTGGAGAATAAGGTCTGTATAGAGCTCATTATCCAAAGTCGTCCCAAGGTCTGCGAGCTCTTCAATATAGCCGATCATCTTTAGGACATGTTCTCCTACCGATGACCCGACAGCCAACCTCGCTCGAAACAAGTTCTTAGAGGTCTCGTATCTTGCTATACGAGATTGCTCTCCATAAAGTTCCTTTGTATGGAGAAATATGCCATCAAGGTCCATATCCTCGTGCCTCCTCTGATGTTCATTGTTCATCGAGGCAAGCATGATGCACTTGGCTTTCGCGCAATCTAAATCCCAGGTTTTGCGGATTTCCTTATCCGCATTGCTAGATTTAGGACCAGGGACAGCAGGTGCCGTAGCGGTGAGGACGTACCCCAATTTGTTATAGGTCAAAGCCATTTTGACATTCCGCAGCCAATCTTTATAGTTTGGCCCTGTCAGTATATTTTTCTCTAAAAGTAACTTAAGTCCAGTCATTTTCAGGGTCGCTGCAATTAGGAGAGAGAGAAGAAAACTCTTTAGCATGATGCTCTTGCAAGTTTAGAGTGGTTTTTAGTTTATCTAAACTGGATGGCTCCCACTGTTTCTCGAATCCTTCCTCAAACCATAAAAGAAGAATTAGCCAGGACTATTCTCACTTTACAATTCTTGCTTAACCATTCAGCCAGGCTAGTGTCGATACTTCGAGGGAGGTTTTCCAATGCTTTCGTGAAGTTCCTTAATTAAATAACCTCTTTTCTCTGGGGGCGTAACCCCGCTGACACCTTTCTTGACACCTACTTGGTTTATAGCATTGATCGTTAAGTGATGAATATCCTGATAAGTAGCATATACTCACAGTAGGATCGGGATCCAAATATCATTGTATGATAATGTTGAAGGAATCCTACCAATATTCATCAAACTCCAAATGGTATGCAACTCTTTGCAAATTTCAGTTTCTTTAGAAATTCCTGATATATTTTTCTGCCCCATGCTCTTATGACCTTGGCGTTAGGTCAAAATGTCATAAGTCACATGTCAAGTTCTACCCATCATTATCTTGTCAATTTGAACCCATCCGTATATATCCTTGACGTTCGGCCAAAATGATAATACGACTGTCCCAAACTAACTCATCTATCTATGCAACAAATGAATACTCAGTAGCTACCAAACACTATGCCTTGGCGTTAGGTCAAAATACATAGCTTGAATACTACTGAATACCCAGATGAAATGACGGAGGGCTACGAATGGTTTTGGCGAAACCGTGAACGTAGTGAACTTGATATAACCGAAGGAACCTGATAGCTTTTAAAAGGAGTGGTTAAAGCTCCGCATTTAAAAATATCTGTTTTTAAAATTAACCGAGTGGTTTCTTTTAAATTGTTCCAACGATTAAACTTTTTGCTTTATTTTCTTTGCATTATAAATAATGTGTCCCATCATTTAACCTATCATTGCAGAAAACAACGAAAATACAACGTCCTCTTATGCCATCCGCATTCGCCACGGGGTCCCGTCATCACCCGCTAAGTTACTTAACTAACGACAGAGCGGGGGCTGGGCTAGCGCGGGTGTAAAACATAAGTGACGTCTAAATAGCTATCATATATAGATATTGTACATTCGTCAGACGCAATAATAGGCATTCCAGATCACAGATGAACTTTATTGGATTTGCAAGCAATCCGTGTTTGTTTTGAGCCTGCAACAAAAGACGGATTACACAGTTGTAATGAATAGCCATTACCCCACCCAAGACCCCAACGGGTACGGCAAACTACCCACCCGGCAGTTTGTGCACCCCACCTTGGGTCTGTCCTAGGAGCAAAAACAGTAAAATGAAATAATACAACGGTGGCTACAACCGCAACCTGGATGTGCCCTGCAAAATAATATTACAACAAATTACATTTACATCAAATGAATTAAATAATAACCCATCACATAACCCCGGCTATACATCACAACAGTCCAACACAGTTCATATCCACAAACAGTAAAAACCATTACAGAAATGTGCAACCCCCTGCCAACCGACATACTAGCAGTTAGGGGAGGTTTACGAACACATTATACAAACACAGATATAATCCAACAAGCAAATACTGTATAATTTCGACCGATTAAACACTTTTAATTTTGCTCCAATACTTCTCTGTAAATCTGAAACCTGAGAAAAAATAAAATATTCCAGAAAATACCAAATATCACAGAGAAGCAACACAGGAAAATTGGGTTCCTGAATCGCCAACTCGGCGGCGGAATCGTGGGGGATCGGTGGGATCCACCGCGGTCCCGCGGCGCTTTAGGCAATTCAGGGGCCCAATTTTCTTGGGTGTTCTTCTACTGTCTTTTAAAGCTTTCTGAACATCCCTGAAAAATTTTTGGACTTCATTTAAAAATCGACAGAAACTTGTGATTTCGGGCTTTTCCGGTTTCGTTTTTTCCGTTCGAAATTCATACAAATTTGCAAGTAAGTTATTTATTGTTTAGCGAGGCTTTGATACCACTGTAAGTCGATGTACAACACCCCACAACTTGCGGGGAGGCGGAAATATGAAAAACGATCTTGTTCTTTGCTTAAACATCGACTAACCGCATGAATCGAAGCTAAACGATAACTAACATCAAACATAGAAGTTAACAACTACTATGTAAAGGGATTATACCTAAAGAACCGTGTCCTTCGTCTTTACGAACTCCACCTCCTCCTCGGCCTTCTCAAAGTAGTAGACGATCCACCCGAGAGCTTTACTCCAAGCTTAGCCTCTAAACTTGAGGCAACTAACTTTCTTTAAGTGCTAATCAAAGAAGCTAGGTGATATAGAGTGAGGGTTATGGTTTAATTAGTCTAACTAATCCTTGTACTCAACACATGAGAGGGGAGGATTAGGGTTTGAAGAGGGAGAGCTTGAGGAGAGAGAAGATGAACATAATAATAATGAGAAGAGAAAATGAGTTATCATAATATATATCAAGCATTTTGTAATATCAAGAAAAGAAAAGAAAATGATTTACAACCATGCTTAATAAATATCTTGAGGTGATTCATCTCCATGAGTCATTAAGCAATTATGAAGCATTAATGACATGGATGAATCATCCATATGACTCACTAATCTCATTCAATGTATATGCCACCTAAACCTCCTTAGTCACCACCTTCTAGAAGCTTCTCGCGCAATTACGAGAACGCCCCTCCTTTCCGCAAAAATACGGAAAAACTTTAGACTGTATAAATCCAATAACCGGATACCAGTAACTGGCTTAAACCAAAGCCGACTGGTAAAAACTGTCCGAAAGTCGTACGTGTGTAAACACACGTATGCGTCCGATCCCTTGTCGTAAAACCATACGACCTCTATATCGTTTCGCCTGGAGTAGGGAAACTCTCTGTATGGGACTCTAGAGACTCGACTACTACGCTGGCAGTGGGTTTAACCACAGACCGCAAGCGGCACTAGCTGTACGTAATGGTCCCCAGGTAGATGTCGATAAGAAGGCCGATGAGGAAACCCATCCGAACTCCTACTGAGTCTGATGTGACAATCTCCGTACAGTCCGGTCCGTTCATCTAAGACTATCGCATATCGGGCCTAGGGGGGCGGCAAGCGTCAGTCCCCTAATAGCGGTATAAGTCGTGTCGGAGCGAAGCCCATTACACCCTGAGAAACTACTAGAACCTACCAGCAAATCTCGCTTGCCCTGGCCAGGGACTTTGCGTAATGGCTCTCTGACACAGCGCGATATCAACCCCCAATACCGGGAGAGACGAATCCTGTCTAACCGCCACTGCCTCCAAGTGCTCGGGACTGCACCCAACTGCTACCTGTTTGTACGACTCCATTGAGTCGTTGTAGGGTAGCAATCTAAGAACAGTGGGACACACTCGAGGCGAAGTAGCAGTGTCAAGTCTGCGGACTATGCGGTACTCATGTCACCTAGGAACTGTTCACTGACGACTGGTATAAAACCATCCAACAGTTCCCTGTGAGTCCTGTCCGGTGTACCCGTAACCCAACGAGCACCTGCATACTATCTCCAGTATGACGTACTGACGGCTGTGGGACAGACCATCTCCCCAACTGGGATGAGAAGCGTACACACTAGTCTACTCCGGAGTATCGATGCCCTGTCTCGATAATCCAACGACTAGGGACCTGAATAAGGATGTGCTTGTAGACTACCCTGCCCCCACTAGTGTGACTGCCATCACAACGCTGGTAGTCAAGCAAGATCCTAAGAGCTCTATCAATACGTATACTCACATATTGAGATAGAAAAACCAAGTAGCATACTACCATGTTTAGCAAGACTGTTATATACATGTGAATATCCCAAGCTTCCATTAAGTAATATACAAACTAGTATGATACAATAATGGCCCCTAGGGCATATACACTAACAATAAACATAGCACTTTAGTCTCAATTGATCGGTTGCCATGGAATTTTGATGCGATCAAAAGTCCGTCGCAATCACGTAGCGTACGCGGATACTCGCCGGATAAACTTAATAGACAGCTACACCCATTAACCCCGACCAAGTGACTGTAGGAGAACCCCGTCACCGAAAGCATCCGTTCGGGTGCTTGCGGTAGGGGTGTTCCGCCTTGGTGCACTTCGTCGACGGTATCGGGGGTGCGGCCGTCTACTAAAGTTTGCGACGAGCATTCGATCAGGATGTCGGGAATCTTGTTGAATTGCCCGACTTGATATTGAAAACAGTTTTCGATAATGAGACTAAAATGCGGGGTTTATAATTGTTAGGCATGTGATGTCTAAGGAATTCATTTGATTAGGCATGCGATGTCTAAAGTGTTTGCGGATTCCAACTGTTGTAGTTTTACACTTTCTTTTCTGCGACCGTAAGTGTAATATGTGATATCGCCGGTTTCGTTGCTATATGTCAACGACAATTGGGATGGGCATATTTACTTACGTTGATGACATGTGATGTTATGTGTTGCTGGTGTAGGGTTCCTAGGCACCCTAGTGAGGTCTCACAAGTGATCATCCATGACAATTTCTAAAAATTACGGTGCCGAGAAACCCTAGAACGGATCGTTGGCTAGAAGTATAGGCGAAGCAAGGAAGTAAACGGAAATATAGATAAAGGGAAGGGGCTACAACCTTTGTAGATCCGGTCCTCCACCTCCTAGGTTCCGTGATGAAGTCCTCTCCGCTGTCTAAATCGAACTATGGCTCTAGCGTCGGCTTCATCGGAGAAAAAGCGGGCTAGGTCATCGACGACTATGCCGAAGATGATCTACGTCGAGGCATCGCTAGATCAAGCTCCAACTTCACCAAGTCAAGAAAACTTGTGAAGGAAACACCCTATACTACTTGGCAAGAGGTAGAGGATGAAGAAATAGGAAGTGGGTAGACTTTAGATTTGGATTTCTCACTCATTTTCATCAATCACCATTGATGAAGTGAAGCTTTCTTCATTGAAGAAGATGAAGAAGAAGAAGAAAGAATGATAAGTCTCTTTTTGAAAAATGAAAAAGAATTAATTCTTATCATCTTCTAACCTTAGTTAAGTGTAGAGAATGAATTAGAGTTAGTTTAAATGGTTAGGGTTAAGTATAAGGCAAGAATGGAGACTAAGTCAAAACTTCAAGAATGTTCAACTAAAAACAAAACAAGTAACCATTCATTTATCCTTTTCATTTTCCAAAATGAATAAATGAATAAGATAAATGAATAAGTAATTAAGTAAACAAAACCCTAATCATTAACTTAACCATAGTTTAATTCTTTACACTTAACCAAATAAGCATGTATCATCAAACATTATACAATCATGTGCACAAAAGTATATCACATATACAACTTGCACAATTCAAGTGAGAAAATCCTTTTAAAGTGAACCAATACTAGTTAATGCAAAGTAATATATCAAATATATATAATTATGCATTAAATCATTAAATCAACACTTGATTCAATGATCCGGTCATGTCGCATATAACCGACTAGTATTCAATGTATCGGCTTCTCGAATCAATCTTTGATTCGATAACCAGGTTATATCGCATATAACCAATCGATACATTCGTCGCGAGAATGGAATACGGTATCACATACACGAATTATTCTCGGTCCCGCACATATCTCATATGCGCTCCTATTTCGTTTCGCTTGAGCTAGGAAACCTCTGTGTAGGACTCTAAAGACTCGTCAATACGCCGGCAGCGGATGATGATCATATCAAACATCCACAAGCCGCAAGTGGTCTGCTAAACGTAACGGCCACCCGGGTATTGAGCGATCAGAAGATCGATGAGCAAGCCCGCTCACACTCCTGTGAATCCAACCAGTAACACTTACCGTATAGTCCGGTCTGTTCATCTGATATGTCGCATATCTCGCCTAGGGGTGGTAAAACGTCAGACCCCAATAGCTCGATAAGTAATGCCGACGTAAGGTCCATAACTTTCGTGAAACTACTGATAACTCTTACCAGTATATCACAGCAACCCTGGCCAGGGATTTCCTGTTATGGCCAGTCGTGCATTACGCAACATCAACCCCCAATACCGGGAGAGACGAATCCCCTCCTATCGCTCATTGCCTCCATGTGAATCGGGACTGTACCCAAAAACCACCTGTTTGCACAACTCAGTAGAGCCGTGGTAGGGTGGAAATCAAAGCACAGTGGGAGACACACAAGACTCTATGACTATCTCGGGTCAACAGACTATGTTGTACCAGTGTCACCAGAGAACTGCCATCTGACGTGAGGTATAATACCATCTGGGAGTTCTCGGCAAGTCCGTTCAGTGTACCCAGTCCACACTGAGCACCCGTATACCATCTCTGAGGTCAAACACCAATGGATATGGGATGATCCATCGCCCATCACATGGGTCGAGAAGATATACGCTAGTCTACTCTGGAATATCGATGCCCCGTCTCGATATTCCCACGACTAGGAACAATGAAGGATGTACTCATTGACTACCCAGGCCCCACTAGTATGATCTGCATCATAGTCCTGGAAGTCGAGTACTCATCCTAAGGGCTTTATCAACATGTAACAGAGAGACAGAAAGTATACACGTTAAGATAAAGAGTAACCAGATAGCGTACTATCATGTCGAGCAAGAAAGTCCTACCTATATATGTCCCAGCATCCACTACAATATACATCCAATGTACAGTAATGGCCTCTAGGGCATACATATAACTAACAATCTCCCACTTGCACTAGGGCCATCTGTAGCAGTGGTTGCAGTATCACATACTCAACCATCCCATAAAGTCTCTCTTTGGGAAAAGGCCTTCGTGAGTGGATCCGCCGTGTTCTCCTCTGAGTCTACTCTCCTAACCTTGATCACCCTGGAGATCAACTATCTCCATGATCAGGTGATGCTGCCTCAGAATATGTCTGGGTCACTGATGGGACCAGGGTTCCAGGGCCAAAGCCACAGTTCCATTGTCACACAATGGTAGGAACCTAGTTCATCCTATGAACCAATATACACCCAAACTGCCTCTTTGGCAGTATCTTTAATAGCGATGTTACCAGTCTTTATCGTCTAGTTTGCCACGGTATCTAGCTTGGAAATATTCCAACATACCGTCCCTTTACTGAGGGTAAAGACAATGCCTGTGACTGACATTCAGTCGTCTTTATCACCCTGGAACTCTTCCAGTGATTCTCCCCAGGATCGATTGATACCATCTCACTACAACTAGTGAGTATCCTAACATCCAATTAGATCTATCTCATAGATCCAAAGCTTAGGTATCACTTTGATCCTATATGGAAAATCATTGTGATAAGCAGAGATTGATCGAGTGTAGCATAGGAAACTCCTTCCCTAACAGGAGTATGTCATCCACGTACTCTACGAGGATCATCACCATACTCCCTACTACCTTTTTGTTTATACAAGGTTCATCTACCATTTTGATGATGTCAACTTCTTTGACTAATCCATCAAAACAGATGTTCCAACTCCGCGATGCCTGCTTTATCCTATAAAGCATCTTGCACACATTTCCGCTGCTCCCACTATCTGCGAGGCCCTCTGGCTGTGTTCTTATAGACGTTCTATTCTAAATCAATATTTAGAAAAGTAGTCATGGCACCCAACCACCAGATATCGTAGTCGTGGTATGTAGCCGTGGCAAGTAGGATCTGGATGGATTTAAACATAGTCCCTGGAAAAGGTTTCATCATTATCTGTGCCTGGTTGATGACGAAAACCTTTAACAAGTCTAGCTTTGAAAGTCTTAACTTTTCCATGTACACCAAGCAATCTTCTCAAGATATACTTGCTCCTGATGGGGATTTAACCCTTCAGTTATAGCAACCAAAGTCCATACTTTGTTGGTGTATAAGGATTCCATCTCAGATCACTAAGCATCCAGCCATTCTTACAGAGTCCCTACTCTCGATGGCCTGCTCGAAACTGATTGGGTCATCATCTCATGATGCAATCCTCGCTCCCACTGTCATCGAGAAACCGAGGTATCTCTCAGGTGGGTGAGGAACCCTACTAGATCGGCGGAGAGGCTGAGGTTCGTCGAAAACTATTGAATCCTTTGGTTCTGTCAAATCATTAGCAGTTTTGTACAGCTGGAACCTTTCCAGTTCTACAGAACTGATCTTGCCTCGATCTTGTCCGGACTTAGCTTTTGACATAGGCCGGACAATCCCAAATCTTAACTTACTTAAGATATGGGCTCTTCCCTTTCCATATCACATATGAAGTGGTAGGCAGTGATTTGATTCGAACCTAATTCAATAGGTATGCAGCTTCTCAAGCGCATAACACCCAAAAAGGAAATAGGTAACTCAGTAATACTCATCACAGAGCACACCATATCTAATATTGTGCGATTGCTCCGCCCTGATGCACCGTTGTGCTGTGGTGTATTCAGAGGAGTAATACGGAGAGAGAATCTCATTCTCCTTTAGAATGGTCCAGGAATGCCATGCACAAGTATTCTCCTCCCTGATCTTATCATAGGACATAATACTTATACCCGTATTTTGGTTCTCTACTTCCAACTTATATTCTGTGAATACCTCAAAAGCTTCGGACTTATGTTTCAACAGGAACATACGACTGAATCTTGAGAGATTATCAGAGAATATAATGAAGTATGAAGAACCAGTCGTGGCATGTGTAGACAGGAGACCTTACATACATCATCATGTATCAGTCCCAAGAGTTTACTAACTCTTCCTCTGTTTCCAATGAACAGAGCTATGGTCATCTTATCTTTGTGACATGACTGGCAAGTTTCACAAGATGTAAATTCAAACTGATTTAAATATGCATCTAAAATATAACTTCAGCCAGTCGGGTCGCATTGATATGACCTAGTCTACAATGCCTCAAGAATGATTCGTTCATTTCTGAACTTTTCCTCTTGTGTGTGTTCTGTATACTAAGAACTGTAGTTTGATTCAGAACATCAATGCTTTTATATAACGTGCCTAAACCGATCAACTTTTGATATAGGAAATGTTCAAAACATTATCCAACAAAACAAAATTATATCATTTCTTTACTAATAAAGAGACTGATATGATTTTGTATATCAGGTTCGGTATCTAATAACATTCGTTCAGAATCAATGTATAGGTAATACAGGGTGACAGTGACCGACAGACTTGGCTGCAACTCTTGCCCCGTTTTCTGCCTCATGAAACTTATCACCCGTTCTCAGTTCTCTACCTTTCTGTAGCCCTATGTAACAGATTACATATCTGGGATCCTGATCCGGTATCACATACCCAGGACGTAGAGGATACTGAGAAACAGTTCTGTATAATGAAGACACCCGAAGATGATGCATCATATGCACTTTCTTCGTTTGGGTGGCACGGGAAATCTGGTATTCCCCAATTTCCTGCTCTGTCTTATAACAATTATAAGTTGTAGCGGGACCAACGTTCCCCAGCTCAGTAAAACAAGCGGGTTCGGTCAATAATCCGTATTATTATCTTGATTAAGGCGTGATATGGTCGCTACCTGGAGAGAGAGAAAAGAAAACACTCTGCGTGCGCTCTTGCAAGAATAGATTGGTTATTTATTTTATCTAATCAGGATGGCTCCTACTGTTTTTATCAAATCTTCCTTCAAACCTTAAAAGGAAAGACTAGCCGGGATTAATTACACTCTACAAGTTCACCGATCTTTCAGCCAGGCCAGTGTCGGTACTTTGAGGGAGGTTCCCCGTGCTTTCGCACGGACCTAATTACTGTAAACCTCGTTTTCCCAGAGGCGTAACCCCGTTGACACCTTTCTAGACACCTACTTGATCGGCTAATTGTAAAGTGCAAAACTCTCCCAGGAGTAACAATTACTCGCAGTGGGTATCGGGATCCAACTATCATATAGAAGGTATGCAATCTCATTGCAAATTTCAACACTTGAAACTCCCGATAAAGGTTTTTACCCCTAGCACCTATGACCTTAACTATGGTCAACAAATCATAAGTACTAGTCAAGTTCTACCCGTCATTTCGTGATTAATTAGACCCACCCACATGACCCTTAACTAAGGTCAACAAAGTCACGCGACTGTCCTAACTAATCGCATCATATGCAGTGTAGGAAGACATCACTTAGCTACCGTACACTGTGCCTTGACTATGGTCAACAAACACAGCACGAATACTAAGTACTCTACTTCCTAAAATGACGGAGGGTTGCGGCTGGTTTTTGTGAAAACCTTTAACGCTTTGAACTTGATCTCGTTGCGGAATCAAATGGTTTTTAAATGGAATGTTTTTGAAGCTTTTCTAGTTTTGCTAAAGGGGTCACTCCCGGTGAAGGGATCGTCGGCCCTTTCTTCGTCGAATGAGGTGCGGGATATATCATATATTTCACGGTGCAAAGCGTAAACTATAGAAGCGATCAAAGACAAACCGATGGTTGTAGCATCTGCCAGTTATTGCTAAAGGAGTCACTCCCGGTGAAGGGATCTCGGTCCTTTCCTCATCGAATAAGGTGCAGGATGTTCTATAATGAACACCGCGATGCAAAGTAAGAACTGTAGCTACCTGTTTTTATTTTAAAATTCGATTCCACAACATCAATTAGGTTTATTTTCTTTCATTAATCACATTAATGAATATCCCATCATATAAGTCCACCTAATCATCACAGATAAATATAACGTACGCTTATGCCATCCGCATTCGCCTCGATGTCCCGTCTGCACCGTTAGGTTAGGTAACTAACGGCAGAACGGGGCAGGGCTAGCACGGGTGTAAAACATAAGCAACGTCTATATAATATATCATATATACTATATACTACATCTATCTGAACAGAGCACAGAGCATCGCATGATCACATCACAGATAACGCAGCAGAAAGAATCATATGAAATATTGGATATACTAGGACGTCCGTGCTTTCAATACGAGCCAGTATAAAACACGGATTCCACAGTCGTGATGAATAGCCAATCCCACACCCCTAGACCCCTACGAGAGCGGCAAGCAACCCTACCAATTCTATGGTTAGGAGACCCGGACTCGACTCCTTGAGATGGTCTCCCTCTGGACCCCAGAACCCGGTTACTTGTGCTCCCCTCCTTCGGTCTATCCTAATGCGGAAAAGTAAATAATATACATCAACGGTGACAACTTCCGCAACCTGGAAGTGCCCTAATAAAAGAATATTACATACAAGTTTTTACATGAATGAAAATGAAAAACACTCATCTTACATAAAAACCCCCGGCTATTCAAACACGACGATCCAATATAACATATCCAGCAACACATAACATCACATGTCATCAACGTAAGTAAATATGCGCATCCCAATTGTCGTTGACATATAGCAACGAAACCGGCGATATCACATATTACACTTACGGTCACAGAAAAGAAAGTGTAAAACTACAACAGTTGGAATCCGCAATCTCTCTAGACATCGCATGCCTAATCAAATGAATTCCTTAGACATCGCATGCCTAACAATTATAAACCCCGCATTTTAGTCTCATTATCGAAAACACTTTTCAATATCAAGTCGGGAAATTCAACAGGATTCCCGACATTCTGATCGAATGCTCGTCGCAAACTTCAGTAGCCGGCCGCACCCCCCGACGCCGTCGACAAAGTGCACCAAGGAGGAACACCGCTGCCGCGAGCACCCGAACGGATGCTTTCAGCGACGGGGTTCTCCTACAGTCACTTGGTCGGGGCTATGGGGTGAGGCTGTCTATTAAGTTTACCCGGCGAGCATCCGCGTACGCTACGTGATTGCGACGGACATTTGATCTCATCAAAATTCCGTGGCAACCGATCAAGTGAGACTAAACTGCTATGTTTATAACATTCATTCAGTTATCTCATAACTACTTGTGAATTCCAATTATTGTATCACATTTCGGATAAATAGAAAATGTTAAACTTTCCGATCGAACAATCGAACACCCAAGTTTTCCCGATACAGCTCAACACATGAAATAAGTTTAACAGCATTCAGTTCGTGCCTCAGTACCAACGGTCCAGCCGTAGAAGGGTCAAGCCAACGCCTCACATTTGGCACGCCGTACTGCCCCAAACCCGAAGGTTCAAAGGGCAGTTCAAGACGGTCACATAATCGAGTTAAGGTTTGTTGTCTTCTAGAGGGTCCATCGCGTTACTTGCACTACTTAGAACATCGTTAAACTACGGAAAAATCCAACAATTGGAAATTTCCCGACAGGGGAAAAAGTGGGTATTTATATCCGGTCGAACTTTTTAACATATTCTAAAATACCCGGAAAAATGCACTGACAAAATTAGACAATCCTATCGAAACACTGAGTCCCTAATACAACCCAAAAATGCAACTCTGGAAAAAAAAATATTATGAAATTCCCAGGAAAACCAGCACAGACAACTAAGAATTACTGTGCAAAATTAGATGCACAAAACGACAAAATGGCCGCGGAATCGCCGCATGAGCATGCTCATGCCGCGGATCCGCGGCGCCTTTATGGAATCAGGTCCTCGAATTTTACAGTAATCCTTAGATCTTCCTGCTGATTTTTCTGAATATTTTTAATTTACAAAAATCCACATTTTACAGAATTGTCCAGAGAGCATTTTCAAGTCGGGGTTTTGGGTCGATCGGACTTCTAACTCCGTCGGGACTTCGCCTAAGGCTCTAGCGAGGCTCTGATACCAATGTAGGGTTCCTAGGCACCCTAGTGAGGTCTCACAAGTGATCATCCATGACAATTTCTAAAAATTACGGTGCCGAGAAACCCTAGAACGGATCGTTGGCTAGAAGTATAGGCGAAGCAAGGAAGTAAACGGAAATATAGCTAAAGGGAAGGGGCTACAACCTTTGTAGATCCGGTCCTCCACCTCCTAGGATCCGTGATGAAGTCCTCTCCGCTGTCCAAATCGAACCATGTCTCTAGCGTCGGCTTCATCGGAGAAAAAGCGGGCTAGGTCATCGACGACTATGCCGAAGATGATCTACGTCGAGGCATCGCTAGATCAAGCTCCAACTTCACCAAGTCAAGAAAACTTGTGAAGGAAACACCCTATACTACTTGGCAAGAGGTAGAGGATGAAGAAATAGAAAGTGGGTAGACTTTAGATTTGGATTTCTCACTCATTTTCATCAATCACTATTGATGAAGTGAAGCTTTCTTCATTGAAGAAGATGAAGAAGAAGAAGAAAGAATGATAAGTCTCTTTTTGAAAAATGAAAAAGAATTAATTCTTATCATCTTCTAACCTTAGTTAAGTGTAGAGAATGAATTAGGGTTAGTTTAAATGGTTAGGGTTAAGTATAAGACAAGAATGGAGACTAAGTCAAAACTTCAAGAATGTTCAACTAAAAACAAAACAAGTAACCATTCATTTATCCTTTTCATTTTCCAAAATGAATAAATGAATAAGATAAATGAATAAGTAATTAAGTAAACAAAACCCTAATCATTAACTTAACCATAGTTTAATTCTTTACACTTAACCAAATAAGCATGTATCATCAAACATGATACAATCATGTGCACAAAAGTATATCACATATACAACTTGCACAATTCAAGTGAGAAAATCCTTTTAAAGTGAACCAATACTAGTTAATGCAAAGTAATATATCAAATATATATAATTATGCATTAAATCATTAAATCAACACTTGATTCAATGATCCGGTCATGTCGCATATAACCGACTAGTATTCAATGTATCGGCTTCTCGAATCAATCTTTGATTCGATAACCAGGTTATATCGCATATAACCAATCGATACATTCGTCGCGAGAATGGAATACGGTATCACATACACGAATTATTCTCGGTCCCGCACATATCTAATATGCGCTCCTATTTCGTTTCGCTTGAGCTAGGAAACCTCTGTGTAGGACTCTAAAGACTCGTCAATACGCCGGCAGCGGATGATGATCATATCAAACATCCACAAGCCGCAAGCGGTCTGCTAAACGTAACGGCCACCCAGGTATTGAGCGATCAGAAGATCGACGAGCAAGCCCGCTCACACTCCTGTGAATCCAACCAGTAACACTTACCGTATAATCCGGTCTGTTCGTCTGATATGTCGTATATCTCGCCTAGGGGTGGTAAAACGTCAGACCCCAATAGCTCGATAAGTCATGCCGACGTAAGGTCCATAACTTTCATGAAACTACTGATAACTCTTACCAGTATATCACAGCAACCCTGGCCAGGGATTTCCTGTTATGGCCAGTCGTGCATTACGCAACATCAACCCCCAATACCGGGAGAGACGAATCCCCTCCTATCGCTCATTGCCTCCATGTGAATCGGGAATGTACCCAAAAACCACCTGTTTGCACAACTCAGTAGAGCCGTGGTAGGATGGAAATCAAAGCACAGTGGGAGACACACAAGACTCTATGACGATCTCGGGTCAACAGACTAAGCTGTGTTAGTGTATATGCCCTAGAGGCCATTACTGTATCATACTAGTTTGTATATTACTTAATGGATGCTTGGGATATTCACCTTGTATATACAATCTTGCTCAAAATAGTAGTATGCTACTTGGTTTGTTTCTACTTCAATGTGTACTTGTGTTTATTTCAGTATATCACTTATACGCATTAGTGGAGCCCTTAGGATCTTTGCTTGATTACCAGCGTTGTGATGGCAGTCACACTAGTGGGGGCTGGGTAATCTATAAGCACATCCTTATACAGGTCCCTAGTCGCAGGACTATCGAGACAGGGCATCGATACTCCGGAGTAGACTAGCGTATGCGCTTCTCATCCCAGTGTGGGAGATGGTCTGTCCCACAGCCATCAGTACGTCGTACTGGAGATAGTATACGGGTGCTCGTTGGGTTACGAGTACACTGGACAGGACTCGTCGGGAACTGACAGGTTGGTATTATACCTATCGTCAGTCATCAGTTCCCAGGTGACATGAGTACAGCTTAGTCCGCTGACTTGACACTGGCACTTCGCCTCAAGTGTGTTCCCACTGCACTTTGATCACTACCCTACCACGGCTCAAAGGAGTCGTGCAAACAGGTGGCGGTTGGGTGCAGTCCCGAAGCACTTGGAGGCAGTGACGGTTAGACAGGATTCGTTTCTCCCGGTATTGGGGGTTGACATCGCGCTGTGTCTAGGAGAGCCATTACACGAGTAGTCCCTGGCCAGGGCAAACGAGATATACTGGTAGGTTTCCAGTGTTATCTCAGGGTGTTTTGGGCTTCGCTCCGGCACAACTTGTACCGCTATTGGGGGACTGACGTTTACCGCCCCCTAGGCCCGCCATGCGATGTATCAGACGAACAGACCGGACTGTACGGAGACTGTCACATTCAGACTCAGTAGGAGTACAGATGGGGTTTCACCTCGTCAGCCTTCTTGTCGACATCTACCTGGGGACCGTTACGCACAGCTAGTGCCGCTTGCGGTCTGTGGTTAAACCCACTGCCAGCGTAGTGTCGAGTCTTTAGAGTCCCACACAGAGGGTATTCGCCTCTGGGCAAAACAGAGTAGAGGTCGCATGGTTTTGCGACAGGGTTCGTTCTCATCCGCGCACTTGTGCACGTTTGGAGTCCGGACGGATATTACCAGTGGGCTCTGTTTTGAGCCGGATGCTGGTATAGTATTTGGGGTTGCTTTTATCTCTTAGTATTCATGTTCCTCGGAACAAGAATGCAGGTGTGTATGCACAGTTATTTGAGGAGGAGGAAGATGACTTTCATTAGGGTTTCGGAACGGGTGCGTATGCACAGTTGACAGTCGTCTTTTTCCAAACCCTAATGGATTTGTATTATATCATTTAATAATATATAATAAAATGAAATTGTGTCATGGTTAGTTTTTGTTGACTTGTTGACCATGGTTGACTTGTTGACCATGGTTGAACATTTGACTACCATCATTACAAATGCAAGATGCTTTTTCATTCTTGCTTTTTCATTTAATGTTTGTAATGATATTAGTCATTCCTAAACTTTCCATCAAACCTTTTTCATTTTGATTATTATTATTATTTGATTATTCTTTTTTCTTTTGTTATGGTTGCAAAAGGAAAAGAGAGGCTCATTCTATCATTCTCACTCTCTCTCTTCACTTCATCTTCTTCTTCCTCTAGTCAAGAGAAACCTTCTCATGAGTTGAGAATCCTTCTCTTGAAAAACAAAAGCAACCCTTAGACACTCTCTACTCACTCTAGGATCAAGGGTCTAGCAAGCCGGCGATTCTAGTTCACTCCAAGTACGAGAAAGAGCCCAAAGGTCGAGCCTTCGAGGTGGATCCATCTTCGACGGAAGAAGGCGACAAAGTAGAACCATCAACCTCTACAAAGTTTGAAGACGAAGGAGTTCAAGTCTAGGTATAACCATCTTCATCCGAGTAGCTAACTCCCTTTAGCTAAGTTTGCTAGTTTTAGTTTAGGTAACGATCCCGACCTAGCTTAGTCCATGTTGCCTCTTGCGATAAAAATTCGTTTTTTTATACCGTTTCCGCCTCCCCGTAAGCACCGGGGGTCGCAATATGGACTAACAGTGGTATCAGAGCCTAACTAAACTTAAACTAGCTTAGTAGTGAAGTGTAACGAAGTTCGGAACCGAAAAAAAAAAATCACAAAACCGGATAATCACAAAAACTGAGTTTCTGTTGAAATTTTTTCTGCTCAAAATGAAAAACTTTACACTTGTAAATTCGGCTCAGGGTTTTGTGTGAACACCCAAGAAAAACGATACAGTGATTCGCCTAAAGTGCCGCGCTTCCGCCGCGTGATCCTTCTTAGCCGCCGCGGAACCGCCGCGACTTGGTGTCTTCTCTGCATCGTTTTTCGTGCAGTGTGTTTGTGTGTTGGTTTTGGGATTTTTAAAATATATTATATGTGCCCAGATTTTCCAGAAAAGAAATTTCCTTTTGGGGTCCTATAATTCCGTATTTTTTCCGAACTTCACTGCACTTTGACTATGAAGGTTATATCTGTGATGCTTGCATGTATTGAACGTCGGCTAATCGCTATAAGTCGATTAGTCGGGGTTATACATGATCTGTAATGTGCTGGAATGTGTATATGAATGTGTTGGACTGTCGCGGGTGAATAGCCGGGGTGGATGTGAGATGAGCTTTTGTTTTTCTTTCATTCATTGTAAATGTAAATTGATGTAATAATTATTATTTGTTTGACCGCACAACCGGGTCGGGGTTGTAGCCGTCATTGTATAATTCTTTTTACTGTCTTTGCTCCTAGGATAGACCCATGGAGGGGTGCACAAACTACCGAGTACTTGGCGGGTAGTTTGCCGCACCCGTAGGGGTCTTGGGTGGGGTATTTGGCTATTCACCGCGACCGTGTTATCCGCTTTTCGTTTCAGGCTCGAAAGGATTGCGGATTGCTAGTATATCCAATGCATTCATCTGTGATCTGTAATGTCTATCATTGCTTATTATTTAGGCGTTGCTTATGTTTTACAGACGCGCTAGCCCAGCCCCCGCTCTGTCGTTAGTTAAGTAACCTAACGGGTAATGACGGGGCCCAGTGGCGAATGCGAATGGCATAAGCGTACGTCATATTTTGGTTGTTTTCTGCAATGGTAGGGTTAAATGATGGGACGCATTAAAAGTACTAATGCAAGAATATCACGCATTAAAAGAACTAATGCAAGATAATAAACCAAGTTTAAAGTCGTTGGAACACTTTCGAAAAACCACTCGGTTCTTTTCAAAAATAACTTTTAAATGCGGAGCTTGAGCCACTCCTTCTAAAAGCTATCTCGTTCCATCGACTATATCAAGTTCACTACGTTCACGGTTTCGCCAAAACCATTCGTAGCCCTCCATCATTTCAGTTAAATGTACGGTAGTATTCAAGCTATGTATTTTGACCTCACGCCAAGGCATAGTGATTGGTAGCTGCCGGATATTTATCTGTTGCATAGATAGAATGCGTTGGTTTGAGACAGTCGTACTGCCATTTTGGCCTACGTCAAGGGTATGTACGGGTGGATTCAAATTAACCTGGATAATGATGGGACGAACTTGACATGTGACTTATGACATTTTGACCTCACGCCAAGGTCATAAGAGCATGGGGCAAAAATCCACATCAGGAGTTTCATAAGTACTGAAACTTGCTAGATTTGCATACCATTTGGAGTGTGGTGATTCTGGTAGGATTCCTTCAGTTTCATCACGCGATGATAATTGGATCCCGATCCTACTGTGAGTATATGCTACTCCTCGGGAAATTTCTCACTAAACGATCAATGCTATAAACCTAGTAGGTGCCTAGAAAGGTGTTAGCGGGGTTACGCCCCCAGGGAAAAGAGGTTATTTAATTAAGGAACTTCGCGAAAGCGTTGGAAAACCTCCCTCGAAGTACCGACACCGGCCTGGCTGAACGGTTAAGCAAGTATTGTGCGGTGGGATTGATCCTGACTAATTCTTCCTTTATGGTTTGAGGAGGGATTCGAGAAACAGTGGGAGCCATCCTGTTTAGACAAACTAAAAACCACTCTAAACTTGCAAGAGCATCATGCTGAGTGTTTCTTCTTCTCTCTCCTAATTGCAGCGACCAATCAACATGACTGGACTTAAGTTACTCCTAGATAAAAACAAGCTGACAGGGCCAAACTACAAAGATTGGCTCAGGAATGTCAAGATAGCAATCACTTATGACAAGCTGGGGTATCTTCTTACCACCAAAGCTCCCCCTGTCCCTGGTCCAACTTCCAGTGTCGCGGATAAGGAAATCCGCAAGACTTGGGAGATTGATAGCGCGAAGGCCAAATGCCTCCTGCTTGCCTCGATGGATAACGAACATCAGAGGAGGCATGAGAATATGGACATGGAGTCCATATTGCTCCATACAAAAGAACTGTATGGAGAGCAATCACGTATCGCAAGATACGAAGCGTCGAAAAGGTTATTTTCGACAAGAATGGCCGTCGGATCATCAGTAGCCGAGCATGTACTAAAGATGATCGGCTACATTGAGGAGCTCGCTGACCTAGGGATTACATTGGAGAGTGAGCTATATACGGATATAGTTCTCCAGTCCCTTCCTTCCACTTACGCCCAGTTTATAATGAACTTCAACCTACAAGAAAAGGAGGTTGAACTTTCAGAGCTCCTCAACCTGCTGAGGAGCGCAGAGGGCACCCTACAGAAAGGTAGGGAAACATCCACTTTGTTTGTAGGAGGATCATCTTCTTCTAGGTCCAAGGCGAAAGCCAAGGGAAAGAAGAAGAAGGCCCCCGCCAAACCAAGGGGCGGTGTTGGTAAAGTGGATACGAAGGGAAAAGGTAAAGCAACAAAGATAGCGGGGAAGCTTGTGGATAAGGAAGAATGCTTCTTTTGTCATAAGAAAGGACACTGGAAGAATGATTGCAGGGCCTGGAAGGCCAGAACACAGGAATTGAAGCAGGTTGCAGCTTCAGCTTCAGGTGTGTATGTTATTGAAAACTGTCTTTCAATAAACTCTACTTCCTGGGTATTGGATACCGGATCAGGATCTCATATCTGTAATTCTTTGCAGGCGTTGAGAAACCGTAGGGATTTGAAGGCAGGTGACATGACCCTCAGAGTTGCGAACGGAGCTAGCTTGGATGCTAAAGCCGTGGGGGACTATCACCTGGGAATGTCAGATGGACATGTTTTGGTTTTGCGTAATTGCCTTTTTGTACCCAACGCAACTTGTAATATCATTTCTGTATCTTTAGTTTCTAAAGAAGGTTATGAATTTGCGTTTGTAAGTAATGTTGTAAACATTCACCTTAATCAAGTATTGATTGGGTCAGGTACTCTGAGTAATGGTATATACGTGTTAAACCAACCACAGATTTTTAATGTCCAGAATACACACAAAAGAAAGTCTCCAGAAATAAATCAGACTTTCTTATGGCATTGTAGATTGGGTCACATCAATGAGAGAAGGTTGACGAAGTTACATACAGAAGGGTATTTGAATGCGTTCGAATATCAGTCGTATGCCACTTGTCAATCCTGTCTCAAGGGAAAGATGACAAAGACTCCGTTTACTGGACATGGAGTAAGAGCGAGCGAGCTCTTGGGACTCGTACACAGTGACGTGTGCGGTCCAATGTCTACACATGCCCGAAGCGGACATTCTTACTTCATTACTTTTACGGATGACTTCTCAAGGTACGGTTATGTCTTCTTAATGAAACATAAGTCCGAGGCCTTTGGAAAATTCCAGGAGTATAAGAATGAAGTAGAGAAATAGACCGGCAAAAGTATTAAGATTCTAAGATCGGATCGAGGTGGAGAATACTAAAGTGCCGAGTTCCTGGACTATTTAAAAGAGAACGGAATTCTCTCTCAGCTTACTCCTCCTTACACCCCGCAACATAACGGTGTATCGGAGAGACGGAACCGCACCCTATTGGATATGGTGCGGTCCATGATGAGTAACGCTGAGTTGCCGCGATCATTCTGGGGGTATGCGCTAGAATCAGCTGCGTACCTTTTGAACCGAGTTCCCACTAAGACTGTGCCTACTACTCCATATGAGATGTGGAGTGGGAAGAAACCCTATCTTCAATATCTGAAGATCTGGGGATGTCCGGCTTTTGTCAAAAAGCAGCATGCGGACAAGCTCGAGGCACGCTCAGTACTGTGCAAGTTTGTGGGATACCCAAAGAACACCAGGGGGTATCTTTTCTACTACGCAGAGGAACAAAAAGTCCTTGTTTCTCGTAATGCCCACTTTCTAGAACACCAGTTCTTGGAAAAGGAGATTAGTGGGAGCGCAGTAGAACTGGAAGAAATTCCAGAACCACAGACTATTACTGAAAGGTTAGTGGAACCAGAGGGTTCAACAGAACAGGACATTCCTACGCCGCTCCGCAGGAGTAGTAGGCAGTCTCATCCGCCCGAGAGATACTACGGTTTTCTCATAGACGGGGATCGAGAGGATTGCATCATAGATTATGATGAGCCTGCTAGCTTCCAGCAAGCCGTTCAGAGCGTTGACTCGGTAAAATGGCTGAATGCAATGCGGACCGAAATGGAGTCCATGTACACCAACAAGGTATGGACGTTGGACATTGCTCCAGACGGGGTAAAACCCGTAGGATGCAAGTGGATCTTCAAAAGGAAGATTGGTGTAGATGGACAGGTTGAGACCTATAAAGCTAGGCTGGTAGCAAAGGGTTTTCGTCAAAGACCTGGCTTGGACTACGACGAAACCTTTTCTCCAGTAGCCATGCTGAAATCCATTCGGATCCTTCTTGCCATTGCTGCCTTCCACGATTATGAGATCTGGCAAATGGACGTAAAGACAGCTTTTCTAAATGGAAATTTAGAGGAGTGTGTCTATATGGACCAGCCAGAGGGTTTCAATCAGAGTGGGAGCAGCGGAAAGGTGTGCAAGTTGCTTAAGTCCATCTATGGACTAAAGCAGGCATCGCGGAGTTGGAACATCTGTTTTGATGAGACGGTCAAGGAATTTGGCTTTATCAAAAATCCAGATGAACCATGCATCTATAGTAGATTTGTAGCGAGAACTGTAGTATTCCTCGTTTTATACGTGGATGACATTCTCTTAATAGGAAATGATATTCCTATGCTACAATCTGTCAAGGGGTTCTTGTCACAAAGGTTCTCCATGAAAGACCTGGGTGATGCCTCATACATCCTGGGGATCCGGATCCATCGTGATAGATCCAAGAGGATATTGGGACTTTCTCAGTCCAGGTACATCGACACCATAGTAAAAAGATTCGCTATGGAAGATTCCAAGCGCGGTAACCTACCGGCTTGTCACGGGATCACCCTCTCTAAAGAGATGTCTCCCAAGACTGATTTGGAGAGGGATCGCATGTCTATTATACCCTACGCTTCTGCGGTAGGCTCTATAATGTATGCGATGTTGTGTACCAGACCGGATGTAGCTTATGCACTGAGCGTGGTAAGCCGGTATCAGTCTAACCCTGGGGAGAAACACTGGATAGCAGTAAAGAACATTCTCAAGTACCTGAGAAGGACTAAGGAGATGTTCTTGGTGTATGGCGGAAAAGACCTCCAGATCGAGGCCTTTGCTGACTCCAGCTTCCAGAGTGACAAGGATGATTCCAAGTCCATGTCGGGTTTTGTCTTCACCCTCAATGGAGGGGCGGTGTGTTGGAAGAGTTCCAAACAGGAAACCGTTGCAGACTCGACGATGGAAGCGGAATACATCGCTGCATCTGATACCGCAAAAGAAGCTGTCTGGATGAGGAAGTTCTTGAAAGAACTTCAGGTGGTTCCGTCCATTGTTGATCCAATACCTCTGTATTGCGACAACAACGGGGCTATAGCTTTAGCGAAGGAACCCAGGTCCCATCAGAGATCCAGGCACATCTTGAGGCGGTATCACCTGATCAGGGAGATCGTGGATCGCAAGGAGATCGAGGTTCGGAGAGTCGCTTCAGAAGACAACACTGCAGATCCATTCACCAAGGCCTTGCCCCAGACTCAGTTCGAGCGGCTGATCGAGATGATAGGTCTTCGATACGCCAGTACATGGCCTTAGTGCAAGTGGGAGATTGTTAGTGTATATGCCCTAGAGGCCATTACTGTATCATACTAGTTTGTATATTACTTAATGGATGCTTGGGATATTCACCTTGTATATACAATCTTGCTCAAAATAGTAGTATGCTACTTGGTTTGTTTCTACTTCAATGTGTACTTGTGTTTATTTCAGTATATCACTTATACGCATTAGTGGAGCCCTTAGGATCTTTGCTTGATTACCAGCGTTGTGATGGCAGTCACACTAGTGGGGGCTGGGTAATCTATAAGCACATCCTTATACAGGTCCCTAGTCGCAGGACTATCGAGACAGGGCATCGATACTCCGGAGTAGACTAGCGTATGCGCTTCTCATCCCAGTGTGGGAGATGGTCTGTCCCACAGCCATCAGTACGTCGTACTGGAGATAGTATACGGGTGCTCGTTGGGTTACGAGTACACTGGACAGGACTCGTCGGGAACTGACAGGTTGGTATTATACCTATCGTCAGTCATCAGTTCCCAGGTGACATGAGTACAGCTTAGTCCGCTGACTTGACACTGGCACTTCGCCTCAAGTGTGTTCCCACTGCACTTTGATCACTACCCTACCACGGCTCAAAGGAGTCGTGCAAACAGGTGGCGGTTGGGTGCAGTCCCGAAGCACTTGGAGGCAGTGACGGTTAGACAGGATTCGTTTCTCCCGGTATTGGGGGTTGACATCGCGCTGTGTCTAGGAGAGCCATTACACGAGTAGTCCCTGGCCAGGGCAAACGAGATATACTGGTAGGTTTCCAGTGTTATCTCAGGGTGTTTTGGGCTTCGCTCCGGCACAACTTGTACCGCTATTGGGGGACTGACGTTTACCGCCCCCTAGGCCCGCCATGCGATGTATCAGACGAACAGACCGGACTGTACGGAGACTGTCACATTCAGACTCAGTAGGAGTACAGATGGGGTTTCACCTCGTCAGCCTTCTTGTCGACATCTACCTGGGGACCGTTACGCACAGCTAGTGCCGCTTGCGGTCTGTGGTTAAACCCACTGCCAGCGTAGTGTCGAGTCTTTAGAGTCCCACACAGAGGGTATTCGCCTCTGGGCAAAACAGAGTAGAGGTCGCATGGTTTTGCGACAGGGTTCGTTCTCATCCGCGCACTTGTGCACGTTTGGAGTCCGGACGGATATTACCAGTGGGCTCTGTTTTGAGCCAGATGCTGGTATATTATTTGGGGTTGCTTTTATCTCTTAGTATTCATGTTCCTCGGAACAAGAATGCAGGTGTGTATGCACAGTTATTTGAGGAGGAGGAAGATGACTTTCATTAGGGTTTCGGAACGGGTGCGTATGCACAGTTGACAGTCGTCTTTTTCCAAACCCTAATGGATTTGTATTATATCATTTAATAATATATAATAAAATGAAATTGTGTCATGGTTAGTTTTTGTTGACTTGTTGACCATGGTTGACTTGTTGACCATGGTTGAACATTTGACTACCATCATTACAAATGCAAGATGCTTTTTCATTCTTGCTTTTTCATTTAATGTTTGTAATGATATTAGTCATTCCTAAACTTTCCATCAAACCTTTTTCATTTTGATTATTATTATTATTTGATTATTCTTTTTTCTTTTGTTATGGTTGCAAAAGGAAAAGAGAGGCTCATTCTATCATTCTCACTCTCTCTCTTCACTTCATCTTCTTCTTCCTCTAGTCAAGAGAAACCTTCTCATGAGTTGAGAATCCTTCTCTTGAAAAACAAAAGCAACCCTTAGACACTCTCTACTCACTCTAGGATCAAGGGTCTAGCAAGCCGGCGATTCTAGTTCACTCCAAGTACGAGAAAGAGCCCAAAGGTCGAGCCTTCGAGGTGGATCCATCTTCGACGGAAGAAGGCGACAAAGTAGAACCATCAACCTCTACAATGTTTGAAGACGAAGGAGTTCAAGTCTAGGTATAACCATCTTCATCCGAGTAGCTAACTCCCTTTAGCTAAGTTTGCTAGTTTTAGTTTAGGTAACGATCCCGACCTAGCTTAGTCCATGTTGCCTCTTGCGATAAAAATTCGTTTTTTTATACCGTTTCCGCCTCCCCGTAAGCACCGGGGGTCGCAATATGGACTAACAAGCTGTACCAGTGTCACCAGAGAACTGCCATCTGACGTGAGGTATAATACCATCTGGGAGTTCTCAGCGAGTCCGTTCAGTGTACCCAGTCCATACTGAGCACCCGTATACCATCTCTGAGGTCAAACACCAATGGATATGGGATCATCCATCGCCCATCACATGGGTCGAGAAGATATACGCTAGTCTACTCTGGAATATCGATGCCCCGTCTCGATATTCCCACGACTAGGAACAATGAAGGATGTACTCATTGACTACCCAGGCCCCACTAGTATGATCTGAATCATAGTCCTGGAAGTCGAGTACTCATCCTAAGGGCTTTATCAACATGTAACAGAGAGACAGAAAGTATACACGTTAAGATAAAGAGTAACCAGATAGCGTACTATCATGTCGAGCAAGAAAGTCCTACCTATATATGTCCCAGCATCCACTACAATATACATCCAATGTACAGTAATGGCCTCTAGGGCATACATATAACTAACAGCTGGATATGATATATTGGATCGTCGTGTTTGAATAGCAGGGTTTTTTTTATGTGAGATGAGTGTTTTTCTTTTTCATTCATATAAAAACTTGTATGTAATATTCTTTTTTTGGGGCACTTCCGGGTTGCGGAAGATGTCACCTTTTGTATATTATTTACTTTTCCGCACTAGGATAGACCCAAGGTGGAGGGCACAAGTAAACGGGTTCTAGAGTCCAGTGGGAGACCAACTCGAGGAGTCGAGTCCGGGTCTCCTAACTTGTCACGATCCGAAAGTACGGAATGTGACCGGCACTTAGATTACGAAGCGTCTAGAGGCGCCACGTGACCTAAGTAAGCCGAAGCCCAGAAATCTAAACCATAAAAGAAGAAAAAGAAGAAAAGAAAAAGAAAACAAGTATAAAAACATCAGCAAATTTTACCAAAAATTTCGGCAGAGACTCCTCTGTAAAAACTGGCCCCCAAACGGGTACAACAAGTATAATATAAATAAACAATGAAAAGCATCCCCAAACGGGTGCTATCTCAACGCCAACAGGCGGAAACAACCACAACAAACACAATAATATACATCGCCAAAGGGCGAGGCTCAAAACTCAAAAGAAAACAAAACCACCAGATCAGAATAATACATGCGCGACTCTAAGGTCGAAATAAAAGACTGGTCCAATAAACTTATCAAGTAATACAAGTATGGTTGATGGAGCTTACTAGATACAAATGAAAGAATAAAAGTACAATGGTGGTTCGGATACAAGTGAACCAACCTACTGTGCAAATCACCCTGAAAGAATAGATGTGCCAGCAAGCTGCCAGGGAAACCTGTACATCGAACCTGTAATAAAATTTGGCACAACGGGGGTGAGTTGCCAACTCGTGAGTAGAAGACATCTACGAAAAGAAATCGAATGCACGACGCTATCCTAGGTCATAATAATACACTACTATATCCCAAACATCTAGTAATAGCAGGGTAATACTACGTGTAAGTGCAGATACTCCGTGTTCGTGTCAGTGCCTCATATAATACTATGTTATATGAAATGAAATGCATGCACCATGAATGTAAAGTAACAAATCCTGAAATCCAGATATATATGTATAAGAACTCTTTAGCTGTTATCATAGTAAAGTGTGTATAAGCATCTGAAATCTCAACAATGAAATCCATGGAAATCCGTGTCAAGCATCGACACAACACATGTAATCTCAAGTCTCAATATGTCGGGCTCCGTCAGTCCGGATCGGCCCATATCATCAAATCTCACGACAACGGTCGGTATCCTCCGGATATCCGCCGCGCTAGACATCACCGGTAGGTAGTCTTCCCCTGCCAGGCTCATCGTCTACAACTCGATCTTCTTGCCCCGGGGTACCATACCGGGCCCACCATGTACCCGAGACGGTTCATCCACTCCTCGAATCGGGTCTCGAAATCCAACAGAAAACATGAAATACTCATGGTGGACGACACATACATCACGAGAAAACCGCATCTTATTTTAAAAAGAGAAGAGGAGAGAGAGAGAGAGAAGTTTTTATATATTATTGCGGTTTTCCCCAAAAAATCCAGAAATCTCATAGAAATCCAAATCTCAAAATCATGAGTAAGTATATGATAAGTGTCGGCATATGCCCATACTACTGTGCGATAACATGAAAATATGAATGCATGAATGTCTAAGTAATAAATATCATGTCTTATACTAACATCAAAGAGTAATCACAATATTATATCGGTTTAGTTGTTAACTGATTCTATCAATAAAAGATAATATGATCTAAAGTGTACGTGACATAGCAATTACCGATGATGATGTGTGTGAGCCGGCAAATAAGTGTGCGTGGAATATGCGCATCATCGGTAATGGTGCGGGTGTCCTAACAGGTAAGGTTTATACTGATTATAGCAACATATGTAAGAACATGCACCATGATAATTACAGTATGAATGTAAATACAGATGTGCATTATCCACTCCTCTGCGAGATACGAGTACAACTACCACTATGTGAGTCGAACCTAAACCAGTGTCCATCTAACATCCTAAGGAACTAAACCTAATAGACTAGTCAGTAAGAAACTAGAGTCTACCTAAGGTCTGAATCAATATCTCTAATAGTCGGCGATCCCGCCTCAATAGCGTCACGTACGTAGTACGGCTTCCTCGAATCAAGAGTGCGGATCAATCATCAAATCTAAGTCTCGTACGGTAAAATCCATCGTACGGCATCCCAATATCGGGGTACGGTCAAGTATCTCCTAGGTGTCTCCTCATTCGTATAATGTCATCATCAACACATCTCATGATCAAGGTGCTAAACTGTGATCGCATACATCAATCATATATCATTGCCATCATGATAAGCATCATTAGTTTATCCTCAGAAATATCATGTCATATGTATCATATTGTGATTAAGTCATACTTATATGATATCGGCATCAGGTCACACCAATATAATGTCGTAATCAAGTTATACATATATCATATCGTGATCAGTCACAAGTTACAGTCCGGGTACTATTCTAGCGTCCCATGTACATCAATATCACCACCACACTTTATAATTTATATATTCATGTTCATTATCTCATTCTCTAATGATCCGCTAACACTTTAATACGACTGTATAGCCAAGAATTACGGCATCAAGCCCAGTTACATTGTTTCATCATACCTCGGATATCATATCACATCAATGAATCACATATACGTGTTGTATATATATATGTATATACCTATACCTAGTTCTATATATATACACATACACGTATACCCCATGTCGAGTTTCAGTGTGTGCGTGGGTGTGTTTCTATCTGAAACCTACGAATCTCCTCCAAGGTACTCATCCTCTGATATGGTTTTCCTAAATCAGTCTAGTCCAGCCTAGGGTCAATTCTAGGGTCCTACTAGGGTCACATCTCGTTTCCTAATGTCAATAAGTACTATTCCTATTCTACGTTGCGGGGGTGCTAAAAGCCATCCACCCGACTTCCCCCCGTAGATATGCATCTACTCACCTGGTCCATGTCTGCCGAAGACGGTGTCGCCATCATCCTCTTCATCGCCCGCAGTCCATGTGAGGGGTATCTAAACGCAAACATATAAATAGTATCGTAAACTGAATCACATACAAAAGCCAAAACGACGGGAACAAGCATAGGTTAAAACCTATGTCCCGTCCACGCAAAAGAACCAAATATCGCTCGATATCGGCGTTCAGACTCCGATGGATCGAGATAAACATCAACAAATAACTCGTAGTTTTAAAACTCATTACTTATATTATGAAACATGATTAAATCCATCGAAACCCTAAAATCCATCAAATCGCCCGATTTCGTAAAACCGGAAAATGCCAATTTACCGTTTTTCTTCAAAACTTGACATTTAAATGAAACCAATGGTCATAAAACTCATTAAATAGCATAACTAGACTATACAAACCATTACTATATTTTTATTACACAAATTTGTATTAATTTGAAATTTCTAGTTTGCAACCTTTAGTAATTTTTAACATCTTTCAAGCAAAATACCACAATTCCACAACAAAACTTGATTTTACATGGATTAATGTTTTAAACTACAATTCAAGATGATAATGATATAATGAAACCATAAATTATATTTTTAATCTCATTTATTTAGGAATTTCCAAAATCTAGTTTACAAAAATAGCATTTTATTAGTATTTTTCCAATCATTAAAAGAAACTAGTGATCAAACTAAGTTTTTCTTTCCATTAACATGCTAATATTCTCACTAAAACTACAACCTAATGATATCAACCTTAATTAGAATTTTATATTACCCACAAACACATTTTATAAAACCTAGTTAGCTAAATAGCTTAATTAAATCAATTTTGGATAAACAAATTATTATACAACAACCATGCAAGATTTTTCCACTCTAAAAATGTTAAACTAGCTATTATAACCTTATTTAATTAATAAAAATCATAACTTGATTTTTCAAACCCTAACTTGAATTTTAAAAGTAGTAAATAGAATTAATATATTAAATCTAATTATGCTTAAATGAACATCTAATAACAATAAATCAAAAGAAGGAAATTTATACCTCCAAAATATGAAACCCAAACATGAAATAAGCCTCCAAAATGCATGCTTTCCATCTCCAAAATCCATGCTAAATAGGTCAAAGGAAAATGGTAGAGGTTGAATGTTGATTTTTGAGATTTATTTTTGGAATTTTTGATGAATTTTGATGATTTTTATTGCAAAAATGATGGGGGGAAAATTTTGGGGCTACCCATGGAGGGGAGGCCGGCCATGGAGAGGGAGGAGGGTGGAGAGAGAGAAAAATGTGTGGTATTGTGTAGAAAGTTCATAAATAATGCATTTTTTCACTTAAACCCTTTATTATCTAACTTTTTCAATTTAACCCTTTTCCTAGAAATTTCTAGAACCATGGAGAGATTTTGGAAAAGATTTTGCATATTACACACTTGATTCTAATATACCATGGCTCATTTTTACAAATTAAAACCATTCAAATTTGAAATTTACACTAATTTAGTGTAAAAAATAAAACTTATGTTAATATTTAAAATATTTAATTTAGGAAAAATATTTAATTGAACTAAAAATTTATAAGTGGCTAAATAAACACCATTTACTAGTAATAACATAATTAAAATAGATATTTTTAAATTTATAGTGAAAAATAATTACGGTTTAGTTTTACGAAAAATACATTTTACTTTACCGAAAATCCTAAAATTCACTTAATTTTTTTTTATTTATTTAATTCTTTTTAAAATGTTACAGTCTTCCCCCCTTTAAGAAATTCGGTCCCCGAATTTAAATTAAAAGTCCCTCTCAAATACTAAAACATCGAGCAAAACGATCAAGTCGTCGGGGCTCCGAAATCGTCAATATATAACTAAAATCAACGTCGTCAAGCTTAACGCAATCATCGGAGTTATGGTGAAGACAAAATATCAAAACCCAATACGAAAACCAGCATAATATACATCAAAACTATAAATTAAATATAGTGCGCATCATAGTAAAATCGTCCAAATATCTGGATAAGGAAATATGCAACACCCCTTTTTGAAAATCGCCGTGTGATGCACGTGTCACGGCATAAGTAGCGGACGTTTATTTAAAAAAAATAACTATATATATATATATATATATATATCTTTTATTTAACATACACGTCCCGCCTGGTTACTAAATCAAATAATAATGACTATGAAAACATACTGCTCAAACTGAAATCAATCCCAATCACATCATTAAAATATCATGTGCGTCCGGTGCGCACTGAAATCGAAATCACGGTACAAAAATGCATGAAAACTAGGTCGAAACATATGTTAAAATCATGTGTAACCATATGCACGAAATCAAATCAAAATCACAATAGGTATTAAAACCAAATCAAGTGCACTGGGTATGTACTAAACAACATCAATACAACCGATATATGAAACACACTAGAATGTAATGAAGGTACACACATGAAATACCAATAGTAGAACAAGGTCCTCAAAATACCAAAATCCAATCAACGAAAAGATGAAATTCAAATCACCAAGTCACATCGTAATCACTATCGTCAATATGCGCCTCTTTCCTCTGATGTCGATTGCTTCAAACTTATCTCTTCATAAATGTGCTGACTGTGCTACCGACGGCAATACTCATATCTAGAGTCTCCCACGTAGTTGATCCCTTCACTTGATATCCGGACTACATTAAACCTTTCGATCGATCCATCAAAATCCCATAATTTCCCGAGAGCTCAACACTCAAGTACAGTTTAAAATATCCGGTACATACCCCAGCATCGATGATCCAGCCGTAGAAGGGCAAACCCAAGCCTCACTAATGGCACCGCGAAACTGCCGTAAACCCTAAGGTTCAAGGGCGTTCTCGTGGTCATTATGTCGAGTTAGGGTTTCATTCTTCTAGAGGGTCCATCGAAATACCTGCATGTTCTTCCGAATACTTTAAACTTGGGAAAATGGTTTTCTGATAATCGTTCGAACCCTTTAACTTCATCCGGACGGCATGTGAATATCCTTCGTTCGCACGCTAAGCAATGCTTCAATCCTCAAGAATAACCAATACTCTAATGGTTATCGTATTCGAGCCACAGCTATTTCTGCCAGTGTGCCCGTGGTTAACAGAAACCACCCTCCAACATTGACGAAGATAGATCAAAACAACGAATGGAATACGGTGCAAACAATTGTACATCCTAAGGCTCCTTAAGCAGAGTAGCGTATCGTAAGTATGCCGCGGACCATACCCACGGTACGTTACTCTACCTAAATCGCCTACTCCATCAACCAAGGGTCACCTAGACTTATACAAGGTTAAACCTAGCACTCTGATACCAACTTTGTCACGACCCGAAAGTACGGAACGTGACCGGCACTTAGATTACGAAGCGTCTAGAGGCGCCACGTGACCTAAGTAAGCCGAAGCCCAGAAATCTAAACCATAAAAGAAGAAAAAGAAGAAAAGAAAAAGAAAACAAGTATAAAAACATCAGCAAATTTTACCAAAAATTTCGGCAGAGTCTCCTCTGTAAAAACTGGCCCCCAAACGGGAACAACAAGTATAATATAAATAAACAATGAAAAGCATCCCCAAACGGGTGCTAGCTCAACGCCAACAGGCGGAAACAACCACAACAAACACAATAATATACAACGCCAAAGGGCGAGGCTCAAAACTCAAAAGAAAACAAAACCACCAGATCAGGATAATACATGCGCGACTCTAAGGTCGAAATAAAAGACTGGTCCAATAAACTTATCAAGTAATACAAGTATGGTTGATGGAGCTTACTAGATACAAATGAAAGAATAAAAGTACAATGGTGGTTCGGATACAAGTGAACCAACCTACCGTGCAAATCACCCTGAAAGAATAGATGTGCCAGCAAGCTGCCAGGGAAACCTGTACATCGAACCTGTAATAAAATTTGGCACAACGGGGGTGAGTTGCCAACTCGTGAGTAGAAGACATCTATGAAAAGAAATCGAAAGCACGACGTTATCCTAGGTCATAATAATACACTACTATATCCCAAACATCTAGTAATAGCAGGGTAATACTACGTGTAAGTGCAGATGCTCCGTGTTCATGTCAGTGCCTCATATAATACTATGTCATATGAAATGAAATGCATGCACCATGAATGTAAAGTAACAAATCCTAAAATCCAGATATATATGTATAATAACTCTTTAGCTGTTATCAGAGTAAAGTGTGTATAAGCATATGAAATCTCAACAATGAAATCCATGGAAATCCGTGTCAAGCATCGACACAACACATGTAATCTCAAGTCTCAATATGTCGGGCTCCGTCAGTCCGGATCGGCCCATATCATCAAATCTCACGACAACGGTCGGTATCCTCTGGATATCCGCCGCGCCAGACATCACCGGTAGGTAGTCTTCCCCTGCCAGGCTCATCGTCTACAACTCCATCTTCTTGCCCCGGGATACCATACCGGGCCCACCATATACCCGAGACGGTTCATCCACTCCTCGAATCGGGTCTCGAAATCCAACAGAAAACATGAAATACTCATGGTGGACGACACATACATCACGAGAAAACCGCATCTTATTTAAAAAGAGAAGAGGAGAGAGAGAGAAGTTTTTATATATTTTTGCGGTTTTCCCCAAAAAATCCAGAAATCTCATAGAAATCCAAATCTCAAAATCATAAGTATATGATAAGTGTCGGCATATGCCCATACTACTGTGCGATAACATGAAAATATGAATGCATGAATGTCTAAGTAATAAATATCATGTCTTATACTAACATCAAAGAGTAATCACAAAATTATATCGGTTTAGTTGTTAACTGATTCTATCAATAAAAGATAATATGATCTAAAGTGTACGTGACATAGCAATTACCGATGATGATGTGTGTGAGCCGGCAAATAAGTGTGCGTGGAATATGCGCATCATCGGTAATGGTGCGGGTGTCATAACAGGTAAGGTTTATACTAATTATAGCAACATATGTAAGAACATGCACCATGATAATTACAGTATGAATGCAAATACAGATGTGCATTATCCACTCCTCTGCGAGATACGAGTACAACTACCACTATGTGAGTCGAACCTAAACCAGTGTCCATCTAACATCCTAAGGAACTAAACCTAATAGACTAGTCAGTAAGAAACTAGAGTCTACCTAAGGTCTGAATCAATATCTCTAATAGTCGGCGATCCCGCCTCAATAGCGTCACGTACGTAGTACGGCTTCCTCGAATCAAGAGTGCGGATCAATCATCAAATCTAAGCCTCGTACGGTAAAATCCATCGTACGGCATCCCAATATCGGGGTACGGTCAAGTATCTCATAGGTGTCTCCTCATTCGTATAATGTCATCATCAACACATCTCATGATCAAGGTGCTAAACTGTGATCGCATACATCAATCATATATCATTGCCATCATGATAAGCATCATTAGTTTATCCTCAGAAATATCATGTCATATGTATCATATTGTGATTAAGTCATACTTATATGATATCGGCATCAGGTCACACCAATATAATGTCGTAATCAAGTTATACATATATCATATCGTGATCAGTCACAAGTTACAGTCCGGGTACTATTCTAGCGTCCCATGTACATCAATATCACCACCACTCTTTATAATTTATATATTCATTTTCATTATCTCATTCTCTAATGATCCGCTAACACTTTAATACGACTGTATATCCAAGAATTACGGCATCAAGCCTAGTTACATTGTTTCATCATACCTCGGATATCATATCACATCACATCAATGAATCACATATACGTGTTGTATATATATATGTATATACCTATACCTAGTTCTATATATATACACATACACGTATACCCCATGTCGAGTTTCAGTGTGTGCGTGGGTGTGTTTCTATCTGAAACCTACGAATCTCCTCCAAGGTACTCATCCTCTGATATGGTTTTCCTAAATCAGTCTAGTCCAGCCTAGGGTCAATACTAGGGTCCTACTAGGGTCACATCTCGTTTCCTAATGTCAATAAGTACTATTCATATTCTACGTTGCGGGGGTGCTAAACGCCATCCACCCGACTTCCCCCCATAGATATGCATCTACTCACCTGGTCCATATCTGCCGAAGACGGTGTCGCCATCATCCTCTTCATCGCCCGCCGTCCACGTGAGGGGTACCTAAACGCAAACATATAAATAGTATCGTAAACTGAATCACATACAAAAGCCAAAACGACGCAAAGAACAAGCATAGGTTAAAACCTATGTCCCGTCTACGCAAAAGAACCAAATATCGCTCGATATCGGCGTACAGACTCTGATGGATCGAGATAAACATCAACAAATAACTCGTAGTTTTAAAACTCATTACTTATATTATAAAACATGATTAAATCCATCGAAACCCTAAAATCCATCAAATCGCCCGATTTCGTAAAACCCGAAAATGCCAATTTACCGTTTTTCTTCAAAACTTGACATTTAAATGAAACCAATGGTCATAAAACTCATTAAATAGCATAACTAGACTATACAAACCATTACTATATTTTTATTACACAAATTTGTATTAATTTGAAATTTCTAGTTTGCAACCTTTAGTAATTTTTAACATCTTTCAAGCAAAATATCACAATTCCACAACAAAACTTGATTTTACATGGATTAATGTTTTAAACTACAATTAATCATGATAATGATATAATGAAACCATAAATTATATTTTTAATCTCATTTATTTAGGAATTTCCAAAATCTAGTTTACAAAAATAGCATTTTATTAGTATTTTTCCAATCATCAAAAGAAACTAGTGATCAAACTAAGTTTTTCTTTCCATTAACATGCTAATATTCTCACTAAAACTACAATCTAATGATAGCAATCTTAATTAGAATTTTATATTATCCACAAACACATTTTATAAAAACCTAGTTAGCTAAATAGCTTAATTAAATCAATTTTGGATAAACAAATTATTATACAACAACCATGCAAGATTTTTCCACTCTAAAAATGTTAAACTAGCTATTATAACATTATTTAATTAATAAAAATCACAACTTGATTTTTCAAACCCTAACTTGAATTTTAAAAGTAGTAAATAGAATTAATATATTAAATCTAATTATGCTTAAATGAACATCTAATAACAATAAATCAAAAGAAGGAAATTTATACCTCCAAAATAAAAAACCCAAACATGAAATAAGCCTCCAAAATGCATGCTTTCCATCTCCAAAATCCATGCTAAATAGGTCAAAGGAAAATGGTAGAGGTTGAATGTTGATTTTTGAGATTTATTTTTGGAATTTTTGATGAATTTTGATGATTTTTAATGCAAAAATGATGGGGGGAAAATTTTGGGGCTACCCATGGAGGGGAGGTCGGCCATGGAGAGGGAGGAGGGTGGAGAGAGAGAAAAATGTGTGGTATTGTGTAGAAAGTTCATAAATAATGCATTTTTTTCACTTAAACCCTTTATTATCTAACTTTTTCAATTTAACCCTTTTCTTAGAAATTTCTAGAACCATGGAGAGATTTTGGAAAAGATTTTGCATATTACACACTTGATTCTAATATACCATGGCTCATTTTTACAAATTAAAACCATTCAAATTTGTAATTTACACTAATTTAGTGTAAAAAATAAAACTTATGTTAATATTTAAAATATTTAATTTAGGAAAAATATTTAATTGAACTAAAAATTTATAAGTGACTAAATAAACACTATTTACTAGTAATAACATAATTAAAATAGATATTTTTAAATTTATAGTGAAAAATAATTACGGTTTAGTTTTACGAAAAATACATTTTACTTTACCGAAAATCCTAAAATTCACTTAGATTTTTTTTTATTTATTTAATTCTTTTTAAAATGTTTCATAACTCTAGAATTGGTAGGGTTGCTTGCCGCTCTCGTAGGGGTCTAGGGGTGTGGGTTTGGCTATTTATCGCGACCGTGGAATCCGTGTTTTATACTGGCTCGTATTGAAAACACGGACGTCCTAGTATATCCAATGTTTCATATGATATTTTCTGCTGCGTTATCTGTGATGTGATCATGTGATATGTTCAGATAAAAATTGTATATAGTATATATGATATATTATATAGACGTTGCTTATGTTTTACACCCGCGCTAGCCCTGCCTCGCTCTGGCGTTAGTTACCTAACCTAACGGTGTAGACGGGACATCGAGGCGAATGCGAATGGCATAAGCGTACGTTATATTTATCTGTGATGTTTAGGTGGACTTAAATGATGGGACTTCATTAATGAGATTAATGAAATAAAAGAAACCTAATGATGTTGTGGAATCGAATTTCAAAAATAAAACAAGTAGCTACAGTTCTTGCTTTGCATAGCGGTATATATGATATATCCTGCACCTTATTCGATGAGGAAAGGGCCGACGATCCCTTCACCGGGAGTGACCCCTTTAGCAATAACTGGGAGATGCTACACCCCTCGGTTTGTCTTTTGATTGCTTCTATAGTTTCTGCTTTGCACAGTGATATATATGATATATCCCGCACCTCATTCGACGAGGAAAGGGCCGACGATCCCTTCACCGGGAGTGACCCCTTTAGCAAAACTAGAAAAGCCTAAAAAACACTCCATTTTTAAAATCATTTGATTCTACAACGATATAAAGTTCATTACGCAAAAGGTTTTCTAAAAAACCTGTCGTAGCCCTCTGTCATTTCAGATAGGTAATAGTTAGTATTCGTGCTGCGTTTGTTGACTCAGTCAAGGCGTAGTATGCGGTAGCTGATTAGTGCTTATCTGCAAAGCATATGATGCGATTGGATTAGGGTAGTCGTGCGGCCTTGTTGACTCAGTCAAGGGTTGTGCGGGTGGGTTTAATTCAATCGAGAAATGACGGGTTGAACTTTACTTGCGGTCTATGGTTTGTTGACTCAGTCAAGGTCATAGATCGCATGGGGCAAAATATTATCGGGAATTTCAAGTGTTGAAATTTGCAATGAGATTGCATACCTTCTATGAGATAGTTGGATCCCGTTACCCGCTGCGAGTAAGAGTTACTCCTGGAAGAGTTTTATATATTACAATTAGCCGATCAAGTAGGTGTCTAGAAAGGTGTTAACGAGGTTACGCCTCTGGGAAAACGAGGTTTACATTAATTAGGTTCGTGCGAAAGCATGGGGGACCTCCCTCAAAGTACCGACACTGGCCTGGCTGAAAGATTGGCGAACTTGTAGTGTGTAATTAATCCCGGCTAGTCTTTCCTTTTAGGGTTTGAAGGAAGATTTGATAAAAACAGTGGGAGCCATCCTGATTAGATAAAATAATATCCAATCTATTCTTGCAAGAGCGCACGCTGAGTGTTTTCTTCTCTCTCTCTCCAGGTAGCGACCATGTCACGCCATAATCAAGATAATAATACGGAATATTGACCGAACCCGCTTGTTATACTGAGCTGGGGAACGTTGGTCCCGCTCCAACTTATAATTGTTATAAGACAGAGCAGGAAATTAGGGATTACCAGAATTCCCGTGCCGCCCAAACGAAGAAAGTGCATACTGATGCATCATCTTCGGGTGTGTTCATTATACAGAACTGTTTCTCAGTATTCTTTACGCCCTGGATATGAGATACCGGATCAAGATCCCGCATATGTAATTTGTTACATGGGCTACAGATAGGTAAAGAACTAAGAACGGGTGATAAGTTTCATGAGACAGAAAACGGGGCAAGTGTTGCAGCCAAGTCTGTTGGTCACTGTCACCCTGTATTACTAATACATTGATTCTGAACGAATGTTATTAGATACCGAACCTGATATACAAAATCATATCACTCTCTTTATTAGTAAAGAAATGAAAAAATTTTGTATTGTTGGATAATGTTTTGAACATTTCCTATATCAAAAGTTGATCGGTTCAGGCACGTTATCTAAAAGCATTGATGTTCTAAATCAAACTACAGTTTTTAGTATACAGAACACACACAAGAGGAAGAGTTCAGAAATAAACGAATCCTTCTTGAGGTATTGTAGACTAGGTCATATCAATGCGACCCGACTAGCTGAAGTTACATATAGATGCATATTTAAATTAGTTTGAATTTTCATCTTGTGAAACTTTCCAGTCATGTCACAGAGATAAGATGACCACTGCTCTGTTTATTGGAAACAGAGAAAGAGTTAGTAAACTCTTGGGATGATACAAGTTGATGTATGAAGGTCCCCTGTCTACACATGCCAAGACCGGTTCTTTGTACTTCATTACATTCTCTGATGATCTCTCAAGATTCAGTCATATGTTCCTGCTGAAACACAAGTCCGAACCTTTTGAGATATTCACAGAATATAAGTTAGAAGTAGAGAACCAATACGGGTATAAGTATTATGTCCTTTGATGAGATCAACGAGGAGAATACTTGTGCATAGAATTCCTGGACTATTCTAAAGGAGAATGAGATTCTCTCTCAGCATTACTCCTCCGTATACACCATAGCACGATGGTATATCGGGGCGGAGCAATAACACCCTATATGATATGGTGTGCTTTATGATGAATACAACTGAGTTACCTATTTCCTTTTGGGAGTTATGCACTTATGAAGTTGCATACCTATTGAATAGGGTTCAAATCAAATCTGTTGCCTACCACTTCATATGTGATATGGAAAGGGAAGAGCCCATATCTTAAGTTGGTTAAGATTTAGGGTTGTCCGGGCAATGTCTAAAAGCAAAATCCGGACAAGCTCGAGGCAAGGTCTGTTATGTAGAACTTGAAATGTTCCAGCTATACAAACTGCAGCTGATGATTTGAAAGAACCAAATGATTCAATAGTTACCAACGAACCTCAGCCTCTCCGCCGATCTAGTAGGGTTCCTCACCCACCTGAGAGATACTTCTGTTTCTCTATGACAGTGGGAGCGAGGATTGCATCATGAGATGATGACTGAACTAGTTTTGAGCTGGCCATCAGGAGTGGGACTCTGTAAGAATGGCTGGATGCTTAGCGATCAGAGATGGAATCCTTATACACCAACAAAGTATGGACTTTGGCTGCTATATCTGAAGGGTTAAATCCCCATCAGGAGCAAGTATATCTTGAGAAGATTACTTGGTGTACTTGGAAAAGTTGAGACTTTCAAAGCTAGACTTGTTAATGGTTTGCATCATTGACCAGGTATGGATTTTGTTGAAACCTTTTCAATGTAGCTATGCTTAAGTCCATCCAGATCCTACTTGCCATGGCTACATACCATGACTACGATATCTGGTGGTTGGGTGTCATGACTGCTTTTCTAAAATGATGTTTCAGAAAAGAGAGTCTGTAAGTACACAGTCAGAGGGCTTCGTAGACAGTGGGAGCAGCAGAAACGTGTGCAAGATGTTTTATGAAATAAAGCAGGCATCGCGGAGTTGGAACATCTGTTTTGATGTATTAGTCAAAGAGTTTGACATCATCAAAATGGTAGATGAACCTTGTATAAATAAAAAGGTAGTAGGGAGTATGGTGACGATCCTCGTAGAGTACGTGGTTGACATACTCTTGATAGGGAAGGAGTTTCCTATGCTACGCTCGATCAATCTCCGCTTATCACAATGATTCTCCACATAGGATCAAAGTGATACCTACTAAATCCTGGGTTTTGGATCTATACGATAGATCTAAATGGATGTTAGGATTCTCACTAGATGTAGTGAGATGGTATCAATCGATCCTGGGGAGAATCACTGGAAGTGTTCCAGGGTGATAAGGACGATTGAATGTCAGTCACAGGTATTGTCTTTACCCTCTATGGAGGGACGGTATGTTGGAAGAGTTCCGAGCTAGATACCGTGACATACTAGACGATTAAAGGCAAGATACATCGCTACTTAAGATGCTACCAAAGAGGCAGTCTGGATGTATATTTGTTAATGAGATAAACTTAGTTCCTCCCATTGTGTGACAATGGAGTTGTGGCTTAGGCCAAGGAATGCCTGTCCCATCAGTGATCCAGACATATTCTAAGGCAGTATCACCTGATCATGGAGATGGTTAATCTCCAGGGTGATCGAGGTTTAGAGAGTAGACTCAGAGGACAACACGGCGGATCCACTCACAAAGGCCTTTTCCCAGAGAGAGACTTTTATGAGATGGTAGAGTATGAGATACTACAACCACTGCTATCAGATGGCCCTAGTGCAAGTGGGAGATTGTTAGTTATATGTATGCCCCTAGAAGCCATTACTATACATAGGATGTATATTGTAGTGGATGCTTGGACATATATAGGGAGGACTTTCTTACTCGACATGATAGTATGCTATCTGGTTGCTCTTTACCTTAACGTGTACACTGATTGTCTCTCTGTTACATGTTGGTAAAGCCCTTAGGATGTGTACTTGACTACCTGGACTATGATGCGGATCATACTAGTGGGGACATGGTAGTCTATAAGTACATCCTTCAAGGTCCCTAGTCGTGGGTGTATCGAGACAGGGCATCGATATACCAGAGTAGACTAGCGTATACCTTCTCGACCCATATAGATGGGCGATGGATGATCCCATATCCATTGGTGTTTGACATCAGAGATGATATACGGGTGCTCAGTGGAGACTGGGTACACTGGACGGACTCGCCGAGAACTCCCAGATGGTATTATACCATACGTCAGATGGCAGTTCTCTGGTGACACTGGTACAGAGTAGTCTGTTGACCCGAGATCGTCATAGAGTCTTGTGTGGTTCCCACTGTGCTTTGATTTCCACCTTACCACGTCCAAGAGGGCATGCAAAACGGTGGTTTTTAGGTACAGTCCCGAATTACATGGAGGCAATGAGCGATAGGAGGGGATTCGTCTCTCCCGGTATAGGGAGTTGATGTTGCGCTGTGTTCGATTGGCTATAACCGGAAATCCCTGGCCAGGGTTGCTGAGATTTACCGGTAAGTGTTACCTGTAGTTTCTCGAACTGTTATAGGCCTCATATCGACACGACTTATCGAGCTATTGGGGTCTGACGTTTACCACCCCTAGGCAAGATATGCGACATATCAGACGAACAGACCGGACTGTACGGTAAGTGTTACTGGTTGGATTCACAGGAGTGTGAGCGGGCTTGCTCGTCGATCTTCTGATCGCTCAATACCCGGGTGGCCGTTACGTTTAGCAGACCGCTTGCGGCTTGTGGGTGCTTGATATGATAATCACCTGCTGCCGGCGTATTGACGAGTCTTCAGAGTCCTACACAGAGGTTTCCTGGCTCAAGCGAAACGAAATAGGAGCGCATATGAGATATGTGCGGGATCGAGAATAATACCAGTATGTGATACTGTATTTGATTCTCGTGATTTGTGACATTGATCGGTTATATGCGATATAGCCGGGTTATCGGATCAAGTGTTGATTCGATAAGTTGTTACTATTGATATTAGTCGGTTATATGTGATATGACCGGATCGTTAAATCAAGTATTGATTTAATGATTTAATGTATAATTTTATATTAGATATATTACTTTACATTGACTAATATTGTTCACTTAAAATGGATTTTCTCACTTGAAGTGCACATTGTATATGTGATATATTTTTTTGTGCACTTGATTGTATCATGTTTGATGATACATGCATGTTTGGGTGTATGTTTAGTTTAAACCTTGGTTAAGTAAATGGTTAGGGTTTTAATTTATTTATTCATTTATTTATTTATTTCTTTTGGCAAAAAGAGAAATGGTGGCTTGCTTTGTTTTACATTGAAGCTTCATGAAGCTTTGAAAAAGTCTACCATTTTTGTTTCATGTCTAACCTAACCATTCACCTAACCTTAGTTTACTCTCTACACACAGCCATGGTTGCAATATGATAAGTATCATATTATTTTCTATTTTGGAAATACTTATCATATTATCATCATCTTCTTCTTCTTCTTCAAGAAGAAAGAAGCTTGCTAGGTTCAATGGTGAAATGAGAAAAAGAGTGAGAAATCCAATTCTAAAGTGAACCCACTTCCTATTTCTTCATCCTCTACCACTTGCCAAGTAGTATAGGGTGTTTTCTTCACAAGTTTCATGGCTTGGTGAAGTTGGAGCTTGATCTTGTGTTGCCTCGACATAGATCATCTTCGGCATCGAAGTCGACGACCTAGCCCGCCCATTTCTCCGATGAAGCCGACGCTAGAGCCCGGGATCCGATGATTGCAGCGAGGGGACATCATCACGGAGCTATGGATGTGGAGGACCGGATCTACAAAGGTTGTATTTCCATTCACTCTTAGTTAAGTTGTTAACTAGTTATCGTTTTCGCCTTAAACTCTAGTCAACGATCCGTATTATGGTTTCTCGGCACTTGTAAAATTTGAATTTGGCATGGTTGATGCCTTGTGAGACCTCCTTAGTGTGCCTAGGAACCCTACATCGACATGATAGTATGCTATCTGGTTGCTCTTTACCTTAACGTGTACACTGATTGTCTCTCTGTTACATGTTGGTAAAGCCCTTAAGATGTGTACTTGACTACCTGGACTATGATGCGGATCATACTAGTGGGGACATGGTAGTCCATAAGTACATCCTTCAAGGTCCCTAGTCGTAGGTGTATCGAGATGGGGCATCGAAATACCAGAGTAGACTAGCGTATACCTTCTCGACCCATACAGATGGGCGATGGATGATCCCATATCCATTGGTGTTTGACATCAGAGATGATATACGGGTGCTCAGTGGAGACTGGGTACACTGGACGGACTCGCCAAGAACTCCCAGAGGGTATTATACCTTACGTCAGATGGCAGTTCTCTGGTGACACTGGTACAGGTTAGTCTGTAGACCCGAGATCGTCATAGAGTCTTGTGTGCTTCCCACTGTGCTTTGATTTCCACCTTACCACGTCCAAGAGGGCATGAAAAACCGTGGTTTTTGGGTACAGTCCCAATTCACATGGAGGCAATGAGCGATAGGAGCGGATTCGTCTCTCCCGGTATAGGGAGTTGATGTTGCGCTGTGTTCGATTGGCTATAACCGGAAATCCCTGGCCAGGGTTGCTGAGATTTACTGGTAAGTGTTACGAGTAGTTTATCGAACTGTTATAGACTTCATATCGACACGACTTATCGAGCTATTGGGGTCTGACGTTTACCACCCCTAGGCGAGATATGCGACATATCAGACGATCAGACCGGACTGTACGGTAAGTGTTACTGGTTAGATTCACAGGAGTGTGAGCGGGCTTGCTCGTTGATCTTCTGATCGCTCAATACCCAGGTGGCCATTACGTTTAGCACACCGCTTGCGGCTTGTGGGTGTTTGATATGATCATCACCTGCTGCCGGCGTATTGACGAGTCTTTAGAGTCTTACACAGAGGTTTCCTGGCTCAAGCAAAACAAAATAGGAGCGCATATGAGATATGTGCGGGACCGAGAATGATGCGTGTATGTGATACCGTATTCTATTATCGCGATGAATGTATCGATTGGTTGTATGCGATATAACCTAGTTATCGAATCGAGGATTGATTCGTTAAGTCGATACATTGGATATTAGTCGGTCATATGCGATATGACTGGATCGTTAAATCAAGTGTTGATTTAATGATTTAATGTATAATTATATATTTGATATATTACTTTGCATTAACTAGTATTGGTTCACTTAAGATAGATTTTCTCTCTGGATGTGCACATTGTATATATGATATATGTTTGTGCACTAGTTTGTATCATGTTTGATGATACATGCAAACTTGGGTGTGTGTTTATTTTAAACTATGATTAGGTTAATGGTTAGGGTTTGATTTAATTATTTATTTACTTTATTCATTTTGGCAAAGAATAAAATGGAGGCATGCTTTGTTTTATCTATGAAGCTTCATGAAGCTTTGAAAGTCTTTGCCATTTTGTATTTTGCCTTAACCTAACCATTAAACCTAAACCGTAGTTTATTCTCTACACAAGTTAATTCACCCATGGTTGCAAAATGATAAGATTCACTTGAAATATTTTAATTGATAATTCTTTTTCTTTCTTCTTCTTCATCTTCTTCAAGAGGTGAAGAAAGCTTACTTGAAAATTACAAATGATGAATCCAAGTGAGAAATCCAAATCCAAAGTGAACCCAATTCCTATTTCTTCATCTTCTACCACTTGCCATGTAGTATAGGGTGTTTTCTTCACAAGTTTCATGACTTGGTGAAGTTGGAGCTCGAGTTAGTGTCGCCTCGACGTAGATCATCTTCGGCATCGAAGTTATCGACCGAGCCTGATCATTTCTTCGATGAAACCACCGCGAGAGTCCAGGATTCCGATGGTTGCAGCGGAGGGACGTCATCATGGCTCTTTCCTAATCGAATAAGGTGTTGGATATTCTACATAGAATACCGCTATGCAAAGCAACAACTAGAGCTACCTGTTTTGTTAAATTCGATTCCACAACATCTTTAGCTTTATTTTCTTTCATTAATCTCATTAATGAAGTCACATAATTTAAGTTACCAAAGCATCACAGATAAATATAACGTACGCTTATGCCATCCGCATTCGCCTCGATGTCCCGTCATGCACCGTTAGGTTAGGTAACTAACGGCAGAGCGGGACAGGGCTAGTGCGGGTGTAAAACATAAGCAACGTCTCTATAATATATCACATATACTATATGCAGTATCTATCTCATCATATACAGTGATCACATCACAGAATATCGCAGCAGAAATCAACATATGAAATATTGGATATACTAGGATTTCCGGGTTTTAAATTAAGCCAGTATAAAACACGGATTCCAGGGTCATAATGAATAGCCAATCCTATATCCCTAGACCCCTACGAGAGCGTCAAGCAACCCTACCAATTCTAAAGTTAGGAGACCCGGTCTCGACTCCTCGAGATGGTCTCCCACTGGACCCTAGAACCCGGTTACTTGTGCTCCCCGCTTTGGGTCTATCCTAATGCGGAAAAGTAAATAATATACAATGGTGACATCAACCTCAACTCGGAAGTGCCCCAATAAAAGAATATTACATACAACAAATTTTTCATGAATGAAAATGAAAAACTCTCATCTCACATAAAACCCCCGGCTATTCAAAACACGACGATCCAATATAACATATCACAGCAACACATAACATCACATGTCATCAACGTAAGTAAATATGCATATCCCAATTGTCGTTGACGTATAGTGTAGGGTTACCTAAGATGGAAGCAAGGTTTCAGGGAGGCATCGTCAATGCCAAATTCAAAAATTTGCCAAATTCAAGAATCGTTAACTAGAAATCGACGGAAATATAAATGCAAACACTTTGCAAGTCTAGTGAGCAAGGAATACAACCTTTGTAGACCGGTCATTCACTTCAATAGCTCCGTGTAGTAGTCCCTTTTGCTTTGATCGTAAACTCCGGACTCTAGAGAGGCTCCCATGAAGAAATGAACATGGTTGCTTCGAAGTCTTCGAGGCCGAAAATGATCTACGTCGAGGAGACACTAACCCAAGATATCTCTTCACTAACTATGGAATTAGTGAAGCAAACACCCTTTACTAAATGGTAAGTAGTAGAGGATGAGGAAGTAGGAAGTGGGCTCACTTTAGATTTGATTTTCTCACACTTTTTCTATCAACTCCATTGAAGCTAGAAAGCTTTTGTGAGGAAAAAGAAGTAGAAAGCTCTCTTGATCATAATCCAAAAGATAATGGCAACCATGGTGAGTTAATATCATATATTAACCTTTGTAGAGAGTTAACCATGTCTAGGTTTAATTGGTTGGGTTCACAAATATCTTAGCCAAAACAAAAGAGTGGACTTGGTCAATGAAAACTACAATCTTCTACAAGCTTTCATCCATGACAAATTACCACCTTTTATAATTAGCAAAATAAATAAAACCCTAGCAATTAAACCAAGCATGGTGTAAGTCATACACACACCTTTGTTGCATGTATCATCAAGCATGACCCATAACATGTACACACAAATATATCACATATATTCAATGTGCACAAAATAAGAAAAAGAAATCATAAGTGAGCTTAATATTAGTTAATGTAATGTAATATATCAAATATATAATTATACATTAAATTATTAAATCAACTCTTGATTTAATAATCCGGCTATATCACATATAACCGACTAATATCAAAAGTAACAACTTATCGAATCAACACTTGATCCGATAACCCGACTATATCGCATATAACCGACCAATGTCACAAATGAGAATAGAATACGGTATCTCATATCGTACCAATCTCGGTCCCGCACATATCACATGTATGCTCCTAATCCATTTTGCTTGAGCCAGGAAACCCCTGTGTAGGACTCTAAAGACTCGTCAATACGCCGGCAGTAGGTGATGATCATATCAAACACCCATAAGCCACAAGCGGTCTGCTAAACGTAACAGCCACCCGCGTATTGAGCGATCATAAGATCAACAAGCAAGCCTGCTCACACTCCTGCGAATCCAATCAGTAACACTACCGTACAGTCCGGTCTTTTCGTCTGATATGTCGCATATCTCGTCTAGGGGCGGTAAACGTGAGACCCCAGTAACTCGATAAGTCGTGTCGATATGAGGCTCATAACGGGTCGAGAAACTACTGATAACACTTACCAGTATATCTCTGAAGCAGCCTTGGCCAAGGACTTCCTGTTATAGTCAATCGAGCACAGCGCAACATCAACTCCCAATACCGGGAGAGATGAAACCCCTCCTATCGCTCATTTCCTCCATGTGACTCGGGAATGTACTCAAAAGCCACCATTTTGCACGTTCTTTTAAACGTGGTAAGGTGGAAATCATAGTACAGTAGGAATCACACAAGACACTATGACGATCTCGGGTCTACGGACTAACCTGTACCAGTGTCACCAGAGAACTGCCATCTGAAGTTAGGTATAATACCATCTGGGAGTTCTCGGTGAGTTCGTTCAGTGTACACAGTCTCCACTGAGCACCCGTATACTGTCTCTGATGTCAAACACCAATGGATATGGGATCATCCATCGCCCATCTACATGGGTCGAGAAGCTATACGCTAGTCTACTCTGGTATATCGATGCCCTGTCTCGATACACCTACGACTGGGAACATTTGAAGGATGTATTTAGCGACTACACTGTTCCCAGTAGTATGATCTGCATCATAGTCCTGGTAGTCAAGTACTCATCCTAAGGGCTTTATCAACAAGTAATATAGAGACAATCATAGTACATGTTAAGATAAAGAGCAACCAGATAACATGCTATCATGTCGAGCAAGAAAGTCCTCACAATATATGTCCAAGCATCCACTACAATATACATCGTATGTATAGTAATGGCCTCTAGGGCATACATATAACTAACAATCTTCCACTTGCACTAGGACCATCTGTTGTAGTATTTCATACCCAACTATCAATAGTGGTTGAAGTATCACATACTCAACCTTCCCATAAAAGTCTCTCCTATGAATAGGCCTTTATGAGTGGATCCGCCCAATTCTCCTCTGTGTCTAATCTTCTAACCTCGATCTCCCTGGAGATCAACCATCTCCATGATCAGGTGATACTGCCTAAAAATATGTCTGGATCTCTGATGGGATGGGGGTTCCTATGCCTAAGCCACAACTCCATTGTCACACAATGGTAAGAACGAAGTTCATCTCATGAACTATATACATCCAGACTACCTCTTTGGTAGGATCCTTGGAAGCAATGTATCCAGCCTTTATCGTCTAGTATGCCACGATATCTAGCTTGGAACTCTTCCAACATACCATCCCTCCACTGAGGGTAAAGACAATGCCTGTGACAGACATTCAGTCGTCCTTACCACCCTGGAAACTACCCAGTGATTCTCCCCAGGATCGATTGATACCATCTCACAACACCTAGTGAGAATCTTAACATCAATTTAGATCTATCTCATAGATCCAAAACCCCAGGATTTAGGAGGTATCACCTTGATCCTATATGGAGAATCCTTGTGATAAGAGGAGATTGTCCGAGCGTAGCATAGGAAACTCCTTTCTTATCAAAAGTATATCATCCACGTACAATACGAGGATCATCACCATACTCCCTACTATCTTTTTGTATATACAAGGTTCATCTACCATTTTGATGAAGTCAAACTCTTTGACTACTCTATCAAAACAGATGTTCCAACTCTGTGATTCCTGCCTTAACCCATAAAGCAACTTGCACACGTTTTCACTACTCCCACTGTCTACGAAGCCCTCTGGCTGTGTACTTATAGACGCTCCCTTCTAAATCATTATTTAGAAAAGCAGTCATGACACCCAACCGCCAGATATCGTAGTCATTGTATTTAGCAATTGCAAGTAGGATCCGGATGGACTTAAGCATAGCAACTAAAAAAGGTTTCATCATTATCCACACCCGGTCTATAACGAGAACCTTTTGCATCAAGTCTCAACTTTTCCATGTACACCAAGTAATCTTCTCAAGATATACTTGCTCCTGATAGGGATTTAACTCTTCAGATTTCGCAACCAAAGTCCAAACTTTATTGGTGTATATGGATTCCATCTCAGATCGCTTAGCATCCATCCATTCTCATAGAGTGCCCACTCTTGATGGCCTGCTCGAAACTAGTTGGTTCATCATCTGATGATGCAATCCTCGCTTCCACTGTCATAGAGAAAACCGAATTATCTCTCAGGTGGTTGAGGAACCCTACCAGATCGACGGAGAGGCTGAGGTTCGTCGGAAGCTATTGAATCCTCCGGGTTTACCAAATCATCAGCTGCAGTTTGTATAGCTGGAACTCCTTCCAGTTCTACCTCATGACCATAAATTTCTTCATAAGAAATTCCCTTTCCCAATGGTGGCATGCTGAGAAACAAAAACACCTTTTGCTCCTCAGTATGGTAGAAGATATTCCCTTGTGAATGCTTGGGATATCCAACAAACATCCACAGAACTGACCTTGCCTCGAGCTTGTTCAGACTTTGCTTTTAGACATAGACCGGACAACCCCAAATCTTAACATCCTTAAGAGATGGGCTCTTCCCATACCATATCGCATATGGAGTGGTAGGCACCTGATTTGGTTGGAACCCTATTAAATAGGTATGCAGCTTCACAAGTGCATAACACCCAAAAGGAAATAGGCAACTCAGTAGTTCTCTTCATAGAGCACACCATATCATATAGGGTGCAATTGCTCCACCCCGATATACCAACGTGCTGTGGTGTATACGGAGGAGTAATGCTGAGAGAGAATCTCATTCTCCTATAGAATAGTCCAGAATCTCCATGCTCAAGTATTCTCCTCCTTCATCACATCAAAGGACATAATACTTATACCCATTGTGGTTCTCTACTTCTGACTTATATTCTTTGAATTTCTCAAAAACTTCAGACTTGTGTTTCAACAGGAACATATGTCCGAATCTCGAGAGATCATTGGTGAATGTGATGAAGTACAAAGAACCGGTCCCGGCATGTGTAGACATGGGACCTACATACATCATCATGTATCAATCCCAAAAGTTCACTAACTCTTTCTCTGTTTTCAATAAACAGAGATATGGTCATCTTATCTTTGTGACATGACTGGCAAGTTTCACAAGATGTAAATTCAAACAGATTTAAATATGCATCTAAATGTAACTTAGCTAGTCGGGTCGCATTGATATGACCTAGTCTACAATGCCTCAAGAAGGATTTGTTCATATCTGAACTCTTCCGCTTGTGTGTGCTCTGTACGTTAAGAACTGTGGTTTGATTTAGAACGTATATGCTTTTAGATAACGTGCCTGAACCGATCAACTTTTGATATGGGAAATGTTCAAAACATTATCCAACAATACAAAATTTATCCTTCTTTACTTAATAAAGAGACTGATATGATATTGTATATCAGGTTCGGTATCTAATAACATTCGTTCAGAATCAATGTATTTGGTAATACAGGGTGATAACTGCCAACATACTTGGCTGCAACAATTGCATCATTTATAACTCTTAAAACTTATCACCTGTTCTCAGTTTTCTACCTCTCTGTAGCCCATGTAACATATTGCATATGCGGGATCCTGATCCAGTATCACATACCCAGGACGTAAAGGATACTGAGAAACAGTTCTCTTTAATGAACACACCCGAAGATGATGCATCAGTATGCACTTTCTTCGTTTGGGCAGCATGAGAATCCTGGTAATCCCCTATTGTAAGTGCACGGTAGCGCCCCGGCCGTCTGTCCGAGGCCAAAATGCGGAAACAAATTTTTTTTCTTAACTTGAAACTAGCGCTATCGTATACTTTTTCCCGGATCGAACCATTAACCTACAACTAGCTATCTAGAGAGAGGGTTGGAAAGCTATACCGATTGATCTGTGTCCTTCGGTCTTTGGGCACCATCCCAAGCTCCTCTCGGCATCACCGATCTCCGGTCTCCTCGTCGGAAGGGCACCACATCGAGAAGTCCTTTTACGGGCTCCCGCCTCTGAACCGAGGCAATTCGGATACGAAGTTTGCTAGCCGACATGTCCAAAATTGCTGTAGACTATACGTAGATCACTTTGTCTCAAGGGTTAATTGAAGTTGCCATTTTTGGTGGAGATGAAAATGAACTTTTGGAAATGGAGCTAATGAATTTTTGTGCAAGAGAAATGAGATCAATCACCTTCTCAAAAATTTGGACACCCCCTTCATGTAATGGCCGGCCATCCCAAGAAGAGGAGGGGTGTGTCCAAAAAGCAAGAAGGAAAAAATAGGTGATAATGAGGAAGAAATGTCACACCAATATCCATCACAATTAATGCATCAAAAAAGGCACAAATATATAAGCCAAGCTCTCTAGAAAACTCAAGAGGCTTCATCAAGAATTCTGCAGCCTACGCACCACAAAAAAAAGCCCCTGCATTTTATAAAACCTCACTTTTGCAGAAAACCCCTCAAAGGGAAAAAATCAGCTATGATGGAAAGAAGAGAAAAATGGCCGAAACGGGATGCAAACTGGCAACTTTAAAAAGCGATCCCGTAATAAATTATAGGATAACCCCGCGACTGTATATACATACCCGCATTTGTATTCCGACCGAATACAAATGCAATGAGACAAAATCTACACAGTAGAATACTAGGATTCGGCTTAAACCAAAGCTCGCAAGTATTATCCGTCCGAACCATGACACGTGCACAAGTGCACGCGTACGTTCGAACCCTGCCATAAATCCATACGGCCTCTACAACGTTTCACCCGAAACTTGAGAAACTGTCTGTGGGGGACTCTAAAGACTCGTCAATACATTGGCTGTGGATTTAACCACTAGCACGTCAGAGGTACTAGCCGTACGTAACGGGCTACCAGGTATTGACCAAAAGGGAGGTCGATGAGCGAACTCATCCTGACACCCTACTGAGCCTGTCAGTGACAATATCCGTACAGTCCGGTCCGTTTGTCTATGAGCATCGCATGTCGGGCCTAGGGGTTTAGTAAAAGTCAGACCCCCAAAAACGGTACAAGTCGTGTCGGAGTGTAGCCCAGAACACCCTGAGATACTACTGGAATACCTACCAGTAAATCTCCTGCCTTGGCCAAGGACTTCGTGTAATGGCTCTCCTAGACACAGCGCGATCTCACCCCCAATACCGGGAGAAACGAAACCCCTGCCGATCCGCTCACTGCCTCCATGTGGCATGGGACTGTACCCAACTAAAACCTGTTTGCATGACTCTTTCGAGCCATGGTAGGGTAGTAATCAAAGTACAGTGGGGACTCACACGAAACAAATGACGATCTCAGGTCGATGAACTAACCTGTACACATGTCACCAGGAAACTGTTATCTGACGTCAGGTATAATACCAACTAGCTTGTTCCCGGCGAGTCCTGTCCGGTGTACTCATAACCCAATGAGCACCTGTATACATCTTAGGTGAACCAACTGACACCAATGGCTTGTGAGACCGGCCACCGCCCCTCGTCGGGGTCTCGACTGTATACACTAGTCTACTAATGGAGTATCGATGCCCAGTATCGAAACTCCCACGACTAGGGACCTTTTAAGGATGTGCTTATAGACTCCAGCTCCCACGTATATGATCGCCATCATACTGCTGGCCGTCAAGCAAGAATCCTATGGGCTCTATCAACGTGTAATAGTGACCTGTAAGGTCACCTAAAGCAGTACACGATGATAATGATAAACCAGATAGCATACTATCATCTTGAGTAAGACTGTCCTACCGGTATAGGTCCTCCCTCAATCATTGCAATCACGTGCCTGTGATCCAATAACTGACTCTGAGGGAACTATATCCAATAATCTCCCACTTGCACTCAAGGCTAATTATTGCGATGTCGCATACTCACAGCGCGTGTGATACCGAACACCCAACTCCTCTACTAATCAGTCTCACAAAAGCCCGTTTGCGAAACTATTGCGTTCGAGGAATAGCCTTAGTGAGTGGATCTGCCCTGATGTTTCTTTCTATGTCTCTCTTTATCTCAAGTTCGCGGAGAAAGCCATCTCTCGAAATGAGCAATACCTGTCTTAGAATATGTCTGGATATCTGATGGGACCTAGTTCATAAATGAACTCCAAATCCAAACTTCTTAGTCTGTATCATCAACTGAACTTAATCAGTATCCTGCGTCACACCTCCCTCAGTATCCACTTGGACCATCTGTCTAAAAAACTACCCCTCGTCAGAGGGAAAACTATAACTCTGACAGCCACTCTGTCATCCAAGTCACCTTGGAAGCCTGGAATGATAACTGTCTCCTAAAGGAGGTTGCCGTTATCATTTCCCTAGAACATCCACTTGTGTTTTAAAACTGCTTCCGAACGTTTCTCCAGGATAGGATCAATATCTACTTATTGCATCTAGTGTAAAAACAACGTCTGGTGTGCTACTTGACATCTCATGATTGACTCAATTTCCTAAGCAAGTGATCTGCCAATCATGCATATCCCTCTCCCCTTTAGTCTGTAAGACACCTTTAAACAGGGAGACTCCATCACCTGCAGGTACACTACCGTGCCAGGAGTCGTCCATTCTAAAACACCTTTAGAATGTTGTCTAAGTACCCAGATTGGGAAACTACCTAAATCTAGATCTAAAACCATAGATCTAGTAACCAGAATATCTGATATAATATCCATATCCTATGTGGAGAAACCATTGTGTGACAACCAATGTATAACCGATCGTAGTATAGGAATTTCACTTCCTACTCTGTGTATGTCATCCAAATACCAGGACATCACACCCTACAACCTTCTTAACAGATCCATCCCCTATTCTGATGAGGTCAAACCTATGACTATCACATCAGAAATAGATGATCTTTCTCCGCTATATCTTCTTTAGTCCATAAATAGACATAAGCTACTTGACCACAATTGCTTCCGCTGCTCCTACTGACTACGACAACCCTCTGGCAGAGTCATATACACGTAGACTTCTAAAGCTGGTTTAGAATGATGCTATACTCATCCTCCTGCCGGGTTTCATAGCCTGGAACAACAGTAGTGTCAAGTTTGGGTAAACAAGAACCTCCCTGTCACTGTCCTTGAGGCTACAGAGGTACCTCTCGGGTGCCTGAGGTTACCCACCATATCTGCGGAGTGGCCAAGGGAATATCAAACCAGATTGAATCTTTAGGTCCTTATCAAATTTTCAGTAATCGTTTGCGGTTCTGGAATCACTTCCAGTTATACCATACTCCCACTTCTGTTTTCTGGAAAAAAAATCCATTTTACTAAAACTGTGGCCAGTCAAGAACAATATCGCTATTGTTCTTCCAGATGGTAGAAAGCCAACCCTCGTCATAGCCCGGGTCAACTCATAAACAGACATTACAGAAACGTGCCTTGAGTTATCCAGAGTCTGGTTTTAAGCATAAGCCGGAAAACTCTCCTTACCTTAACATCGTTAAGATATGAACCGTTCTATATCCAATATAGAAACAGAGGCACTGATTTAATTGGAACCAGATTCAAATCATGCAGATGTCTCCAGTGCATGTCAACTAAATGGAGAGAGGTCGATCAGTATTACTCACCTTAAGAATACATCCAGATATGAGTAACCTGAAGAGAAGCAAGTTCTCATAATCATTATTATCAACTGAATACCATACACAAGTATCCACATCTTCGATCACCTTGAAGAATCCTGATACATGCAACGCCTAGTTCTCTACTTTATTCTTATACCTATAACTTCTCAAAACTTAGACCTTGCATTTCTACGAAACGCATGCCTAAGAACTAGAGAAGTCATAAGTAAACAGAATATAGTACGAGTACCAACCCCTCTGTCCTCATGGACATTGGACAACATACAATACTCTGTATAAGTCCCCTGAGTCTAATAACTCATTCCCTGTGTGTCGTAGGTTGAAAACTGTACTTATGGTTAAGAAGAATTACACCGCTGTTTAATGCTCCTTACCTAACCATTCACTGATATAGGTAAATGTTATAGACATAATTTCAAAATGTTATATCTCACTTTATAAAAATAAACGTACAGATATATCAATTCGAAATTGGTGCATGACAACGGATATTCAAAACCAAATATTTGCCGTCCGGCAAACAACCCAGGCGATTTCCTCAAATATCACCAATTACAACGAATCCCGATATAATGAGGATGATCATCCAATTCCCAATAACTTGCTCCCACTCATCATCTGTAAAACCATACAGATGTGAGAATCAAACCTAGTAAATACATACCCTGGAGCAAGAGCTAATTAGGAAATTAGTTTTCTTTCAACAGTACACAGTGAAACTGAAACATGTAAATGTTTCGAAGGGGTATCCGGGTATTCTAAGTAATGCCTCTTCCATTATCAGATTCACAACTGTAACCGTATATTTCTTTGCCATCTCTCCAAATCCCTTTATATGTCTTTAGTCATTACCTTCTGTATACCCCTTTATGCTAAATGGTTTTCTTCTTTCCCTACCGTTCGGCACCAGTCTATGGTTTGGAAGAAGACTATCCAATAAGAATAATGGGTGTACTCTCCTAATCCTAGGGGTACTCATAACCTGAGAGAAGGTGAAGATAAAAGACAACTGAATAAAAGTTATTCTTATTTCTCCTGAACCAGAATCCATCCTCGAACTGGAACAAGTTCCTTCGAGTTCGTATATAACCATACGATGGAGTATCCAATAAACTGTGGATCTTCATAGTGATACGGAGTGTTCCGGAAAAATACAAAGGTGAAGTAGGAGTGGCGATGAAATACTTGGTTTGGTCATGAATAACAGTCGCAGTTTACTTTGCCCTCTTACTAATCCCTTTATTTGTCTTTACTTAATACCTTCAGCACACCTTCGTTAGGCTAATTGGTTTTCTTCATTCCCCACCATTCGGCACCTGCCTATGGTTTGGAAGAAGACTATCCAATTAGCATAATAGGTGTACCGTCCTAATCCAAGGAGCACTCACAACCTGAGAGAAGGTAAAAAGAAAAGACAACTGAATAGTCCTATTCATTTTCTCCAGAACCGAAAACCATCCTCGAATTTGGAACAAGTTGCTTCGAGTTCGTATATAACCATACGATTGTTTTATCCAATGGAAGTGGATGTTCGTAGTAATACGGGGTGTTCTGGAGAAAAGGGTAAAAGTAGGAGTGGCAATGAGGTATGCAACTCTGACAATCCAAAAGTCGGTGTTTTAAGAAAGTTCGGTTAACTTGGTCACTGAGTCATAGTATAGGGTTGGGCCATGGTCTCTGCCAAAGAGAGAGAGAAAAGAAATACTCTGCGTGCACTCTAACCTAGATCAGAATGGTTATCACTTTATCTAATCAGGAAACCTCCCACTGTAACCTCAAATTCTCCTCCAAACCTGAAAGAAGAATTAGTCGGGATCACCCGAGGAGTAAACCAACTCATCAGTGGGAATCGGGATCGAACTATCATCGCATGATAACGTGATGGAATCCACTCACGTTATCACACTCCAGAAGGTATGCGCATGACTGGCAAGTTTCAGTTTCTTTAGAAACTTCCGATGTGTGTTTTTACCCTTAGGACCCAAGTGACCTTGACGGAGTCAACAAATCAAAGAGTCTTAGTCAAGTTCAACCCGTCATTATCTTGATTGCATTAAACCCACCCGTACGTGCCCTTGACGGAGTCAACAAGGCCGCATGACTGTCCTAACCAATCGCATATCCAGGCTACAAACAAGCACCACTTAGCTACCGTACACTACGCCTTGACGGAGTCAACAAACGCAGCACGAATACTAAGTACCACCTGTAGGAAATGACGGAGGGCTACGAATGGTTTTTGGCGAAAAACCTTTAACGTAATGAACTTGATATCGTTGAAGGAACCGGATAGCCTTTTATAAAAATATAATGGCGAAAACCTTTGCTAAAGAGGTCACTCCCGGTGAGGGGATCTCGGCTCTTTCCCAGTAGAATGAGGTGCAGGATATTCGAGCTGAATACTATGATGCAAAGCAAAAAGTAATCGGCTATAATGAGGTTTTTACCCTGACGCAAACTTCTGTCCAAGGGGTCACTCCCGGTGAAGGGATCTCGGCCCTTACCTCGTCGACTGAGGTGCAGGATATTCCAACTGAATACCACTGTGCAAAATGAAAGAGAACATCCTTGCAAAAACAGCTTTTTTTTGAAAAATGTTCCAACAACATCAGAATAGGTTTGTTTAGCTTGCATTGATCCGAATCAATGCAGTCCCATCAATTAATCACACCACAAAAGAACAAAAATATGATGTACCTATATGCCGTCCGCATTCGCCACTGGGTCCCATCATCACCCGTTAGGTTACTTAATTAACGACAGAGCGGGGACTGGACTAGCGCGGATATAAAACATATACAACATCTACTGGTATATATATCAATATATAATATTCGCTCAAGGCGTGATAAAATGCAACATCACAGAAATGTAATAAGCATCACAAAACAATGGAGATAATCTGGGATCCCCGGGTTTCATAGAGCCGCTACTGAAACCCGACGTTCCCCTGGTTGTGTGGATAGCCTGTGCAATGTAATTCTAGACCCCTACGAGCGCGGCAAGTTCCCCGCCAAAACCTAAAGCGAGGCATCCCCTTTCAACAACCTGAATGGACCACCCAGCACTTCACGGAATCCGGTAACTTGAGCACCCCTCCTTGGGTCAACCTGTACCCTCTACGAGTGCGGTGAATAGCCCGCCAATTCTAGAGTAAAGCCCCCTCCGTCTCAAAGCCATGAGATGCGGGCCCGTTGCCCTCTAGAACCCGGCTATCCGTGCACCCCACCGCGGGGTAATCCTAGTACATAAAGTAAAATATACAACGGGTACATCGACCTCAGCCCGGTCGTGCCCTAAAAGAATAATATACAAACAGGCAGTGACGGCAGTCCACATGTCGGACGCTCGCCCCGCAATATCAAATGTACAAATACAACCAAACTGTACCACCATTGCATCCAGGCTATCCACCACGACAAATCCGCAACATCACAGCACAACACAGAACATCAACGTGAATGTCACATTCGCAAATCCGTCTAAAAGAACTATAGCAATTAGACAACATTTACCGATCAAATGACATTCACGATCGCAGATATAATGTAAATACTGTGAACTAACATGTTTAAAAAATTTCGATCGACAAAATTTCCCGAAGTGGGCCCCAAGCATAATTTCCAGTACTCAAACAAATCTGGACCCAAACAAAAATTACCAGAAACCCCAATTCCAACTCAGATAGCACTGTACAAAATTTGGTGCATTAATGACATGGAATGGCGGCGGAACCGCGGCCAAAGCATGGGTAAGGCTGCGGTTCCGCGGCGTAACAGTAGTATTAGGCAACCAAATTTTCATAGTAATCTTAGAAAAGCCTGCACGAATTTATGCAATACTCCAAATAATTTTTCGAGCACAAAAAAAATTTGACAGAAAGTTCATGATTGGAAATGCAGTTTTTGGAAATTTCGTCCGATCGAAGTTCTAAACACGTTAGAGCAAGCTAGTAAAGGTAAATGGCATGGCTCTGATACCATGTAAGTGTACGGTAGCGCCTCGGCCGTCTGTCCGAGGCCAAAATGCGAAAACAAAAACTTTTTCTTAAGTTGAAAATGGCGCTATCATATACTTTTTCCCGGATTGAACCATTAACCTACAACTAGCCATCTAGAGAGAGGGTTGCAAAGCTATACCGATCGATCCGTGTCCTTCGGTCTTTAGCCACCATCCCAAGCTCCTCTCGGCATCACCGATCTCCGGTCTCCTCGTTGGAAGGGCACCATATCGAGAAGTTCTTTTATGGGCTCCCGCCTCTGAACCGAGGCAACTCGGACACGAAGTTTGCTAGCCGACGTGTCCAAGATTGCTGTAGACTATACTTAGATCACTTTGTCTCAAGGGTTAATTGAAGTTGCCATTTTTGGTGGAGATTAAAATGAGCTTTTGGAAATGGAGCTAAGGAATTTTTGTGCAAAAGAAATGAGATCAATCACCTTCTCAAAAATTTGGAAAGCCCCTTCATGTAGTGGCCGGCCATCCCAAGAAGAGGAGGGGTGTCTTTAAAAAGCAAGAAGGAAAAAATAGGTGATAATGAGGAAGAAATGTCACACCAATATCCATCACAATTAATGCATCAAAAAAGGCACAAATACATAAGCCAAGCTCTCTAGAAAACTCAAGAGGCTTCATCGAGAATTCTGCAGCCCACGCGCCACAAAAAAGCCCCTGCATTTTATAAAACCCCACTTTTGCAGAAAACCCCCTCAAAGGGAAAAAATCAGCCATGATGGAAAGAAGAGAAAAATGACCGAAACGGGATGCAAACTGGCAACTTCAAAAAGTGATCCCGTAATAAATTACAGGATAACTCCGCGACTGTATATAAATACCCGCATTTGTATTCTGACCGAATACAAATGCAATGAGACAGAATCTACACAGTATAATACTAGGATTCAGCTTAAACCAAAGCCCGCTAGTATTATCCGTCCGAACCATGACACGTGCACAAGTGCACGCGTACGTTCGAACCCTACCATAAATCCATACGGCCTCTACAACGTTTCGCCCGAAACTTGAGAAACTGTCTGTGGGGGACTCTAAAGACTCGTCAATACATTGGCTGTGGATTTAACCAGTAGCACGTCAGAGATACTGGTCGTACGCAACGGGCTACCTGGTATTAACCAAAAGGGAGATCGATGAGCGAACTCATCCTGACACCCTACTGAGCCTGTCAGTGACAATATCCGTACAGTCCGGTCCGTTCGTCTATGAGCATCGCATGTCGGGCCTAGGGGGTTAGTAAAAGTCAGACCCCCAAAAGCGATACAAGTCGTGTCGGAGTGTAGCCCAGAACACCCTGAGATACTACTGGAATACCTACCAGTAAATCTCCTGCCTTGGCCAAGGACTTCGTGTAATGGCTCTCCTAGACATAGCGCGATCTCACCCCCAATACCGGGAGAGACGAAACCCCTGCCGATCCGCTCACTGCCTCCATGTGGCTCGGGACTGTACCCAACTAAAACTTGTTTGCACGACTCCTTCGAGTCATGGTAGGGTAGTAATCAAAACACAGTGGGAACTCACACGAGACAAATGACGATCTCAGGTCGATGAGCTAACCTATACACATGTCACCAGGGAACTGCTATCTGACGTCAAGTATAATACCAACTAGCATGTTCCCGGCGAGTCCTGTCCGGTGTACTCATAACCCAATGAGCACCTGTATACATCTTAGGTGAACCAACTGATACCAATGGCTTGTGAGACCGGCCACCGCCCCTCGTCGGGGTCTCGACTGTATACACTAGTCTACTAATGGAGTATCGATGCCCAGTCTCGAAACTCCCACGACTAGGGACCTTTTAAGGATGTGCTTATAGACCCCAGCTTCCACGTATATGATCGCCATCATACTGCTGGCCGTCACGCAAGAATCCTATGGGCTCTATCAACTTGTAATAGTGATATGTAAGGTTACCTAAAGCAGTACACGATGATAAAGATAAACCAGATAGCATACTATCATCTTGAGTAAGACTGTCCTACCGGTATAGGTCCTCCTTCAATCATTGCAATCACGTTCCTGTGATCCAATAATTGACTCTGAGGGCACTATATCCAACACCTATTTCCTGCTCGGTCTTATAACAATTATAAGTTGGAGCGGGGCCAACGTTCCCCAACTCTGTATAACAAGCGGGTTCAGTCAATACATCCGTATTGTTATCTTGATTAAGGCGTGACATGGTCGCTACCTGGAAAGAGAGAGAAGAAAACACTCAGCGTATGCTCTTGCAAGATCAGTTGGTTATTAATTTGTCTAACTAGGATGGCTCCCACTGTTTTAATCAAATCTTCCTTCAAACCCTAAAAGGAAAGAATAACCGGGATTAATTACACCCTACAAATTCGCCAATCTTTCAGCTAGGCCAGTGCCGGTACTTTGAGGGAGGTTCCCCGTGCTTTCGCACGGACCTAATTAAAATAAACCTCATTTTCCTAGAGGCGTTACCCCGTTGACACCTTTCTAGACACCTACTTGATCAGCTAATTGTAATGTGTAAAACTCTCCCAGGAGTAACTCTTACTCGCAGTGAGTATCGGGATCCAACTATCTCATAGGAGGTATGCAATCTCATTGCAAATTTCAATACTTGAAATTCCCGATAATGTTTTTCCTCGAGTGATCTATGACCTTGACAAGGTCAACAAACCATAAACAGTAAGTCAAGTTCAACCCGTCCTTTCCTGATTGAATTAAACCCGCCCGCACGACCCTTGACAAGGTCAACAAAGTCGCACGACTACCCTAATCCAATCGCATCATATGCTTATGCAGATAAGCATAAATAGCTACCGAACAGTATGCCTTGACGAGGTCAACAAACAAAGCACGAATACTAACTATTACTTATCTGAAATGACGGAGGGCTACGAGAGGTTTTTAAGAAAACCCTTTACGTATTGAACTTGATATCGTTGTAGAATCGAGTGATTTTGAAAAGGAGTGTTTTTGAGGCTTTTACTAGTTTTGCTAAAGAGGTCACTCCCGGTGAAGGGATCTCGGCTCTTTCCTTATCGAATAAGGTGCAGGATATTTCACAAATACCACTATGCAAAGCAAAAACTATAAAAGCAATCAAAAGGCAAACCGATTTTATAGCATCTGCTAGTTTCGCTAAAGAGGTCACTCCCGGTGAAGGGATCTCGGCTCTTTCCTTATCGAATAAGGTGCAGGATATTTCACAAATACCACTATGCAAAGCAAAAACTATAAAAGCAATCAAAAGACAAACCGATTTTGTAGCATCTGCTAGTTTCGCTAAAGAGGTCACTCCCGGTGGAGGGATCTCGGCTCTTTCCTTATCGAATAAGGTGCTGGATATTCTACAAGGAATACCGCTATGCAAAGCAAGAACTAGAGCTACCAGTTTTCGAGACAAGTTTCTACAACATTTTTAGGTTTCTTTTAGTTTCATTAATCTCATTAATGAATTCCCATCATTTTAAGTTACCTAAACATCATAGATAAATACAACGTACGCTTATGCCATCCGCATTCGCCTCGATGTCCCCTCGTTCACCGTTAGGTTAGGTAACTAACGGCAGAGCGGGGCAGTGCTAGCACGGGTGTAAAATATAAGCAACGTCTATATTATATATCACATATACTATATCCAGTATCTATCTCAACATATATCAAATGATCACATTACAGATATCACGGCAGAAAACAACATATGAAATATTGGATATACTAGGATTTTCGGGTTTTATTTTAAGCCTGTATAAAACAAGGATTCCACGAGCGTGATGAATAGCCAATCCCATACCCCTAGACCCCTACGAGAGCGCCAAGCAACCCTACCAATTCTAAAGTTAGGAGACCCGGTCTCGACTTCTCGAGATGGTCTTCCACTGGACCCTAGAACCCGGTTACTTGTGCTCCCTGCCTTAGGTCTATCCTAATGCGGAAAAGTAAATAATATACAATGGTGACATCATCCTCAACCCGGAAGTGCCCTAATAAAAGAATATTACATACAATGAATTTTACATGAATGAAAATAAAAACTCGCATCTCACATAAAAACACCGGCTATTCAAACACGACGATCCAATATAACATATCACAGCAACACATAAAATCACATGTCATCAACGTAAGTAAATATGTGTATCCCAATTATATAGACTTGGAGAAATTAAAAACCGCATATATATATTTTAACTTATTGCAGTTAAATAGCGGCTTTTCCTTTATATGCTTACATTGCAGTTTTATGTTGCATATACTATATTCATGGATTTTCGCATTGAGATATGGATTTTTCGTGATGTTTTCTGGATTTGAGGACCGTGGTAGTTTCATGAAATTATGCATTATTTGAAAAACCCGGTTTCTCTAGATATGATATTTTAGCAGCCACCATGAGTTTTATCGGTTCTGATATATATACCCCATGCGAGGAGCGTCGTGGGCCGTATGAGGGTATTTGCTGGGGCCCGGTACGGTTCCCCTCGGCAAGATGATCGACGGTCCATGCCGATTGAGCCTGGAAGGTGGGCAAGTACCTAACGGTGACAATACCAACGACTTGGCGGTTATCGTGGGGATACCGACGGGAGTCATGTACGTATGGATACGTCGAGTGGCCAGGGTCAGAGCTAGGCACTCGAGCTTTCGGTATAGCGTATGATACGTACCTATCAGGGGGCTAGTCGTGGTGACAGCACCTGATAGATCAGTATTTATGTGTCGATGCTTGACACTTGGTTTTATGATATTTTTACTTCTAAGTATATATAACGGTGGAATGGGACGCTGTTATATATGCATATATATATATATATATATATAGATATAGATATTAGTGGAATGGGACGCTAATATATATGTATGCATTTCAATTCATATACATCATCATAATTATTCATGCAAATATACCTATTCAGGATATATGAGATTCACTTGATATTGGATACAGGATATATGAGATTTACTTGATTTTGTACATTCAGGATAAATGAGATTTATTTGATGATGTACATTCGGGGTTTGTGAGACTTACATGATATGAGAGCCAATTTGGAGGCTGATTTGAGGAATTGGGATTGTCTTGATGGACTTTAGTCCTACCACGATGTCAGGATTCCGTTTAAATGACATGTTTCATTCCATACTCCATATTCATTGTTTATGCACTGGTTCATGTATTAGTTGTACCTGATAGAGTACCTTCCATGACTGTTGCATTTACATCTTTATTTTATATGCATTGCTTAATGTATTTGTTGTACCTGCTAGAGTACCTTTCATGACTGTTGCATATATACATTGTCATATCATTGTTTCATGTATTAGTTGTACCTGATGGGGTACATTACATGACTGTTGCATACATATTGTCATATTACTGCTTCATGTCTTAGCTGTACCTGCTAGTGTACCTTTCATGACTATTGCATACATATGACCATTTATTGCTATTAGCTTGCATATGTTAGATTCACGCTGTACATGCATACTTGCGATTACCTGCACATGTTATTTACTATTCACTAGTTGGCAACTCACCCCTGTTGTGCCACAGGGTTTTGCAGGTTGTTTCCCCATAGTAGTCGAGGCTGGCTATTCATCTATCACATCATCTTTTGTAGCGAATACCGCTTCAGCTCACAGTGTGCAATTTTACTTAGGTGGGTTTTGTGGTTATCCATTCATGTTTATTGTATATTTGTTCTATCCTGTACTCTCCATCTACTATTATCTTGTATGACTTAGAGACTTAATGTGAGGACGATATTGTGTATTATTTTGTGACTTGGAGGTCTTTTATGCAGTTTTACTTCTATCGTTTTTTATTTTTTCGCTACGGCGTCGTATATCTGTTGTGGTGGTTGTTTTCCACCGTTGGGCGTGGATTTGCTCCCGTTGGGGATGCTTTATTTATATTTATGTTGAACCCATTTTTGCGGTTAGTTTTTACAAAGGTGGTGCTGCCAAAATTTTCAAGAAAATAAAGTTGGACTTTAAAGAATTTGGGTTGAGATTTCAAAGGTTTTAAAATTTCTAATTTTTCTTACTACTTTTGATGGTTTAGATTGCTGGGTTTTCGGCTTACTTAAACTTTGTTACGCCTGTAGACGTTGGGCAGTTTAAGGGCCGTCACGTGCCAATTTCGGGTCGTGACACTATCACCGGTCGGTAGTGCACCCCTGCCAGACTCAACATCTCATATATAAGGCCTTCTTACCCCGGGGTACCGCACCGGGCCCACCATGTACCCGAAGACGGTGTCTCCTCGCTCTTCGAATCGGGTAATCATATATCATATATGCTCCAGAACCGAGAAATCTCATGGTGGACGTCACACATCATATCATGGAAAACCGCATTTTTCTTTCAAAAGGAGCATAAGTTTTTAATTTCACATGCGGTTTCTAAAATCCATAAATCTCATGAAAATCGGAATCTCATAATCATGAGCTAATAATGAACAATGAATATCGGCATAGAGCCCAACTGCAGTATATAACCACAATGTTTGTATGCGAATGCAAGTGGCATCTAAGTAAGAAATAGAAAGTCTAAACTAGCATATGATATCATGAATGCAAAACAGTACTACTTAGCTATAATTTATCAGGGTATACGCATGAAGTAACGGTTACTAAAGTGTACATGATATGGCAATTACCGATGCTGATATGTGTGAGCCGGCAAGCAAGTGTACGTGCAACATTTGCATCATCGGTAATGGTGCAGTTGTCCTAGCAGATGAGATCATAATAGAAAGTAAACAGTAAAAGCAACATAAGGTATATAAATCTATAGACGAGCCATACCATTTATCGTGTTTAAATAGCACGAATCGTTGTTTTTAGAGAAGTAGGGACTGCGGTATTTTTGAGTAAAGAGATGTATTTTGAAAATCCGTAGCGTCCCTCGGTTTATCTTTTGAAAATGCCTACGATTCATTAGTTTTGAAAATAGATATATCTCGAGCTTAAGCTAACATCTATTGAAGCAACTAAAGACTAAACTAAGAAACGAGTCGAAAGTGATAAGAAAGTCTAAAGAATTTTCCGAGTCGATATATTTAGTAGTCGGCGATCTAGCCTCATAGTATCACATACGGTATAATTCATCGTACGACATCATCGAGTCAAGAGTGCGGATCAAACATCATATATATATATATATATATATATATATATATATATATCGTACGGTATAGTCCATCGTACGACATCCTTAAAATCGAGGGTACAAGCCAATATCATACATCTCATATTTCGTACGGTATCGTGCATCGTAATATATCATAATCAGGGGTACGGATCTAAGGTCTCGTACAATCTATTATCTCATCAATCACATGTTATCGCATGTTATGTATATAAAGCCTAATGATCCTTAATATATCGCATCATTTATGATGTCTCATATCAAATCATATATCTCAATCTCTTTACATCCAGTTCGATCGTATTGACTCAAAACGACATAATATATATCATATCTTCATCTTACACGTATATGTATACTATATATATATATACTTACACATTCTTATATATATATATATATATATAATAACAAGTGTGTGTGTGTGCACGACAATATAAAACTAATGGCTCACGACTAAGGAAATGACACTAGGGGTAGATTTTCCTATGAGTACGCTTATTCTAATCCTACGGTCTCCTTGAAAACCTATTTGCTAAATATCCATCTCTCATTAACACACACACACACACACACACATACACAGACACACACACATAATATAAATATCCTATTCTACGGTTGCGGGGGTGCTATACGCCATCCACCCGAATTCCCCCATAGATATACATCTACTCACCTTCGATTCTCGCTCGCCGAAGTCGATGACGCCTTATTCTCCCTTGTCGTCCCGAAGTTCACGCGAAGGTACTACAGTTCAAAACACATCGTATCGCATCAAAATCATATTCGAAAACGACATGACACGCGCAGCGTAAATAGGTTAGAACCTATGGTCAATGCATGCTAAAACAACAAAATACTGCCTGACGTCAACGTGTGAACGTCGAACGACTAAGTCACATCAAGAAATCCAAAAATCCAAAATTCAAATATCGGAAAACATTGTCAAATCCAACTCAAAATGGTCCCAGATTTTGGCACAGATAGACTAGGACAAAACTAATAATACAGTAGCTAAGTTATAAAGTGTGTGAGCTACAGGACAAACCCCAGCATCAAACTCCAAAATTGACACGTCGAAAGGTGCTACGGTAACCGATGTCGCTGGCCCAAATTTAGAATTTTGGTATCGTTCTTCTGTGGTGGTTTTCTAGTGGTCTAACTAAGTCAATGTAGTTGTTTGTTTTTCTTATAAATACCCCAAGTTGCTCCAGAATTCATATGATCCTCAAAAACTCCACAAAACCGACATCGGAAAATTCTAAACTCAAGCTTTGGGTTTCTAGTCTCTAGTCTAGCTGGAATATCACCACTAAGGTCTTGTAAATACTAACTAAACTTCAATTACACTTTCACAATTCATAATATACCCTAAACCTCATCTAGGATTTTTCCGACACCACTAAACTACACTAGTTCAACTCTAATACACTATAGGGTACTAGGAAAACTAGAAACTTAACTTAAGGTGTAAGATATACCAAATCTGGCAACTCAAGAAAATTCTAGAGTTGCCCAAGTGCCTCAAAGTTCCAACTTGATTCCTTCATAGGGTTTGTAGTGATCTTAGGATCATTTTTTGTGAAAGAATTATGGTGTTTTGGGATGGTTTTGGAGGCAGTAGACAGTGGTAGTAGGGTGGAGGAAGAGGAGAAGGAGGAGGAGGAGGAGAAGAAGAGAACGAAATGAAGATGGAGGAACAAATGAACCATGGTGAGAATAACCCCCCCCCCTCTCTTTGCCCATACCTACATGTCTCCCATGCCACAAAATATTTTTCCATTTATTTTTCTTACTTTTTTCCTTTTATCTTTTTCATTTTAAAACAAAAGCACAAAAAAACAGATAATGAAATGAAGCATGGTTCAAAAATATGTAACAAGTGTTTGCAACATGTCATGTTGCATATCATGTACCCTAAACAAGATTAATGCATAATTAGTAAAATATTAATCAAGTTTAGAATTAAACTTATATATAATTAGTTACATAATAATTTATCAATGCTCAATTCACAAAATTTCTTTCAAAATCAATAATTCTTATTAATTTTCCAAACTATCAGTATATAGTTATACCATATCATTAAAACTAATTCGCATAATTTAATAATATTTATAAAATTTATTATTTTAATTATTTAAATTCCCAAAAATAATATTTTATTTTCTAAAATGTTACAATTTTTCCCCCTTAAATAAATTCGGTCCTTGAATTTAAATTTGAACTCCCTAAAATACTAAAACATTTCAGTAAAATTATCAAGTCGCCGGGGCTCCGAAATCATGAATACATAAGACGTATGATAGGGCATACATGCGCATGAAAACGAGTGCAAAACTCGAAAATCGAACTCCATCAAGCGTCACACAATCATCGGAGTTAATCCGAAATACTAGTTTTTTTTCCAAGTCCATTGTTGAAGTCAAGTATAATATAATTAGAATTACGACATATGTAAGGTATGCATCATTATGAAATCGTTAAAAAACTGAATAGAAGTGCATGCAAAACCTTTTCAAATCGCCGTGCGATGCGCAAATCACGGCACGAGTAGCGGGCGTGCATCATAAAGAAAATAGCTGTATATATCATAAAAAATGCTGCTCAAAAGGAAATGAATCCCAAAAATGTATACGAGAATGCCTCGTGCATCTGGTGCGCACGAAAATCGAAATCAAATACAAGTGCTACGAATGTGCACAAAAACAAAACTAGTTGCAACGGGTGTGCACGAAAACATTTGTCGAGTGCAACAGGTGTGCACGACAACAATACCGGGTGCACCTAAAGTGCACGAAGAATCTCGATTAAGTGCATCTGGTGTGCACAAAATCACATCAAGTGCGCCAAGTGTGCGCAAGAATCTCAATCAAGTGCACAAGGTGTACAGAATATAAATCCCGTGCACTAGGGTGCACGAAAACAAATATTGAATATCAAAATTGAAGTCAACGGTATACGACATACGCCAAATCAAATCAAGTATACCGCGACATATAAACTCATAAGCATGTGCAACTGTGTGCACAAAACTATATCGAAGTACTGGAAGCGCGTGTAAACTACATCAAATACATAAGTCAAAATCATGTGCAATACTATATGCACGAAATCAAATCAAGTATAAAATCGACATCGAGCGCAAATGGGTATTCACAAAAACGAAATTAGCACAACTGATATATAAAAATACGATTCAAGTGCAACTGTGGTGCACATAAGAAATATCAATTATAAAAAAAACCGTCAAAATACCGAAATCGAAATGACGAAAACATGATATTCGAATCACCAAATTGCAAATCACAATAACTGCCATCGAGGTGCCCCTCCTTCAATATCGAAAGGTGCCGGTGCATCCAAGGCTGACAGAGCAAGATATCTACTCGCCTCTTGCCAACTGTCTGGCGTCCTCGTTTCTTTCTGCGGATTACTAGTAACATGACTCCTCGGCTTAACAGCCCGATATAGAGTAATGACGGAAACAATCCCGTTCTGGCGCTTCTCTGAAGATCTCCTGACCAATTAAAATGGTCACTCGTAATGTATCACGTCAATGATGGAAATCTCTGGCCCACTGAGTGTACACGATAAAATCGATCCTGGTTCAAGTCTTTATCATGAAGTACTCCTGAAAGATCCTGCCAGGATCTCTTTCCAATCTCTTCTCTGCCGGACTTCCCGGAAGTTGGCATTCTTTACTCAAACCGTTTCTCGTTCCGGGACAGCAGCGGTCCCGTCAAGACCTTCCTCAAGAAATTATGGCCATATACAATGCCTCTGCATGCATAGTAAATCTCTGACATCAACTGGAAGGAACGTCAGCTCGTAAGGATTTCGCTCGAACCTCTTACTCCGCTTTTCTTCAATATGGACCAATTCGGAATCATCTCCTCATAGCTGTGTGGACTACGCTCCAATTGGCTGTACTCATATCTAGAGTCTCTTTCGAAACTACGAACTCGACATCTCTAATATTCTGTGGAAGGTGTCTGGCCAATTTCATCCTCGGAAACTCGTCCAAGTCACCGGAGTAATTTGCTTCCGCTCGTCCTTCTCGATCGACTCACAACACGTCTATGTAAGATCTTCTTCTAACTGAAGCTAGGCAATTTGATAACCTCGCATCAGAGCATCCAACGAACAAATTGTCCTGGTCACTTATCTAGGGGTGACTAGCGATCTTCTATAATGTCCCTTCCTGTAAACTCATGCTGCATTAGCTTCAATGGTCTCGGGGAGATATTTGTCAAACCCAGCAACAGTTGGCTCGTCTGTACGCAAGGTAGATAATGCATCAATCATCTGGAGTAGATAGTACGTCATAGTCTTCACAATCTGGCGGGCCTCTAGCAATTTCCCGATCATCTATGTAGATTTTGAACGCTTGTGTCAACGGAAAATCCTAGTAAAACAATATATCAATGCGTTCGTGTCACCGGAATGCATCCTGGTCAGTCCTCGTCCCTGATGAGCTCGCTCTGACCGCATCTCTAGCCCCAGTTCTCTCTACTCATGTAGCCATGGTAATGGAAACTACAATCCGATATCGATGAGGATAGATCATAGGAACGAATAGAAATATAATGCATAAGAAATGCACATCCTAAGGCTACTTAAGCGAAATAGCGTATCGTAAGTATGCTGTGGAATATACACACGGTACATCACTCTACTTAAGTTAAGTACTCCATCAACCAAGGTGAACCTACGCGACGAGAGTTCGGGTCTAACACCCCCTCTGCCAGGTCTAAGTTCCGTAAGATCAAGCCTAGGTTCTATATATATATATATATATACACGTCCTAGACTCGGCATAGTTAAACCTAGACTCGAACCAAGGTTAAACCTAACTCTTTGATACCAACTTTGTCACGACCCGGAAGAGGAACGTGACTGGCACTTGAATCATGTGGAATCTATAGGATCCCACCTAATTCAAGTAAGCCAAAAGCCCATAAATCTAAATCTTTTTAGGGAAAATAGTGGAAGTGAATTTTTTAAAACAACGGTATAAGAAATCAAGTTCTTCCTTTAAAACATAAGTTATATTCTATAAAAATGCAATGTTTTATATCTATCTTGAAAATATTTTTGTCATTCAAAATTTCGGCAGCACCTCCTTTATAATTTTTAACCCGAAAACGGATACAAGAAATAATAAATATAGGCATCCCCAAGAGGGAGCTAGCTCTTCTCCATTTGGCGGAAACAACCACGCAATAATATAAATATACAATGCCGAAGGCGAGGGTCAAAACTCAGAAGTAAAGTAAAGAAAACCAAGCATCATCAAGAAAACCAGAAACAATAATAAATACATGAGCATGACTCTACGGTCGAAAGAATATACAATAGCGTTTTCTAAGTCTACAAATATAAAATGTCTGGTTGATGGAGGTTTTAACTAGATACAACTGAAATAAATATACAAATACAATGGTGGTCACGATGCAAGTGTATCCCACCTAAAACAATGCAATCATCCGGAAGGAAGCAGTGTGCCAGCAAGCCGTAACGGAACCTGTTCGGTCAAACCTGCAAGAAAACTGTGGTACAACGGGGGTGAGTTGCCAACTCGTGAGTAGAAGACATCACTGAGTAGAAACCGAATGTATGACTATCTCTTAGGTCATACAGTACAATACAATAATAATAATAACACGATAACATCGAGTAACAGCAAGGGTAATAATATAAGGATATGTGTAATATCAAGTACTCATGTCTGTGTCACAAAGTAACTACATGTCATGTGTATCAAGTATAAATGCATCATTAAATGGGTGTGTCCAGCAACGACACACAAAATCATGATAAAACCTGAGTGCCAAGATTGACACTCGAAAACATCATGAAAACCGTATCCATCAGCGACACATAATTCTCATATCTCGGGCTCCGTCTGTCCGGATCGGCCCATATCTTCTGAATCTCAGGCTCCGTCAGTCTGGATCGGCCCATATCATCTGATCTCACGACTACGGTCGGTATTCTCCGGATATCCTCCGCGCCAACTATCACCGGTCGGTAGTGCTCCCCTGCCAGGCTCAACGTCTGATCTATACGTCCTTCTTGCCTCGGGGTACCGCACCGGGCCCACAATGTACCTGCAGACGGTGTCTCCTCGCTCCTCGAATCGAGTAATTATATATCATATATGTTTCAGAACCGAGAAATCTCATGGTGGACGTCACACATCATATCATGGAAAACCGCATTTTTCTTTTAAAAGGAGCATAAGTTTTTAATTTCACATGTGGTTTCCTAAATCAATAAATCTCATGAAAATCGGAATCTCATAATCATGAGCTAATAATGAACAATGAATATCGGCATAGAGCCTAACTGCAGTACATAACCAGAATGTATGTATGTGAATGCATGTGGCATCTAAGTAAGAAATACAAAGTCTAAACTAGCATATGATATCATGAATGCAAAACATTACTACTTAGCTACAATTTATTAGGGTATACGCATGCAGTAGCGGTTACTAAAATGTACGTGACATGGCAATTACCGATGCTGATGTGTGTGAGCCGGTAAGCAAGTGTACGTGCAACATACACATCATTGGTAATGGTGCAGGTGTCCTAGCAGACGAGATCATAACAGAAAGTAAACAGTAAAAGCAACATAAGGTATATAAAACTATATAGAGCCATACCGTTTATTGTGTTTAAATAGCACGAATCGTTATTTTTAGAGAAGTTGGAATTGCGGTGTTTTTAAGTAAAAAGATGTCTTTTGAAAATCCATAGTGTCCCTCGGTTTTATCCTTTGAAAATGCCCACGATTCGTTAGTTTTGAAAATAAGTATGACTCGAGCCTAAGCTAACATCTATCTAAGCAACTAAAGACTAAACTAAGAAACGAGTCGAAAGTGATAAGAAAGTCTAAAGCATTTTCCGAGTCGATATATCTAGTAGTCGGCGATCCAGCCTCATAGCATTACGTACAGTATAATCCATCGTACGGCATCATCGAGTCAAGAGTGCAGATCAATCATATATATATATATATATATATATATATATCGTATGATATTGTCCGTCGTAGACATCTTTAAAATCGAGGGTACGGGCCAATATCATACATCTCATATTTCGTACGGTATCATCCATCGTACTATATCATAATCAGGGGTACAGATCTAAGGTCTCGTACAATCTATTATCTCATCAATCACATGTTATCGCATGTTATGTATATAACGCCCAATGATCCTTAATGTATCGTATCCTGTACGATGTCTTATATCAAATCATATATCTCAATCTCTTGACATCCAGTTTGATCGTATCGACTCAAAACCACATAATATATATCATATCTTCATCCTACACGTATATGTATACCATATATATATATATACATATACACACATATAACAGCAAGTGTGTGTGTGCGACAATATAAAATTAACGGCTCACGACTAAGGAAATGACACTTGGGCTAGATCTTCCTATGAGTACGCTTATTCTAATCCTACGGTCTCCTTGAAAACCAATTTGCTAAATATCCATCTCGCATTTGTAAGTGATATATGCCCTAGAGGCCATTATTGTATCATATTGGTTTGTATATTACTTAATGGAAGCTTGGGATATTCACAGTTGTATTAACAGTCTTGCTCAAAATGGTAGTATTCTACTTGGTTTGTTTCTACATCAATATGTGCATGTGTTTCTTTTAGTATATTGCTTATACATATTAGTAGAGCTCTTAGGATCTTTGCTTGATTACTAGCGTTATGATGGCAGTCACACTAGTGGGGGCTGGGTAATCTACAAGCACATCCTTATACAGGTCCCTAGTCGTAGGATTATCGAGACGGGGCATCGATACTCCTGAGTAGACTAGCGTATACGCTTCTCATCCTAGCAGGGGAGATGGTTTGTCCCACAGCCATTAATACGTCGTACTGGAGATAGTATGCAGGTGCTCATTAGGTTAGGAGTACACTGGACAAGACTCGTCGGGAACTGTTGGTTGGTATTATACCTATCGTCGGGTAGCAGTTCCCAGATGACATGAGTACAGCTTAGTCCGTCGACTTGACACTGCTACTTTGCCTCGAGTGTGTTCCCACTGTACTTTGATTGCTACCCTACCACGGCTCAAAGGAGTCATGCAAACAGGTAGTAGTTGGGTGCAGTCCCGAAGCACTTAGAGGTAGTTGCGGTTAGATAGGATTCGTCTCACCCGGTATTGGGGGTTGATATCACGCTGTGTTCGGAAAGCCATTACACAAAGTCTTTGGCCAAGGAAAGAGAGATTTATTGGTAGGTATTCCAGTAGTTTTTCTGGGTGTATTGGGTTGCTCTCCGACACGACTTATTGCGCTATTAGAGGTCTGACGATTACCGTCCCCCTAGGCCCGATATGCGATACTCTTAGACGAATAGACCGGAATGTACGTAGATTATCACATACAGGCTCAATAGAAGTTCGAATGAGTTAGCTCATCGGCCTTCTTATCGACACATACCTGGGTAGCCGTTACGTGCAGCTAGTACCGTTTGCGGCTTGTGGTTAAACCTACCGCCAGCGTAGTGTCGAGTCTTTAGAATCCCACATAGAGAGTTTCCCAGCACCGGACAAAAGGTGTAGATGCCGTATGGTTTTACGGCAGGGCTTCGATCACTTACGTGTACTTGTGCACGTATGATGTGTTAGTGTATATGCCCTAGGGGCCATTATTGTATCATACTAGATTGTATATTACTTAATGGAAGCTTGGGATATTCACAGTTATATATATACAGTTTTGCTAAAAATGGTAGTATGCTACTTGGTTTGTGTCTACTTAAATATGTGCATATGTTTCTTGTAACGTATCACTTATACATATTAGTAGAGCCCATAGGATCTTTGCTTGATTACCAGCATCGTGATGGCAGTCACACTAGTGGGGGCTGGGTAGTCTGTAAGCAACATCCTATACAGGTCCCTGGTCGTTGGATTATCAAGATAGGGCATCAATATTCCGGAGTAGACTAAGCGTGTACGCTTCTCATCCCAGTTGGGGAAATGGTCTGTCCCACAGCCATTAGTACGTCGTACTGGAGATAATATGCAGGTGCCCGTTAGGTTACGGGTACACCGGACAGGACTCGCCGGGGAACTGATTGGTTGGTATTATACGCATCGTCAGTTAACAGTTCCCAGGTGACATGAGTACAGCATAGTCCGCAGACTTGACACTGCTACTTCGCCTCGAGTGTGTCCTACTGTTCTTAGATTGCTACCCTACCACGGCTCAAAGGAGTTGTGCAAACAGGTAGCAGTTGGGTGCAGTCCCGAGCACTTGGAGGCAGTGGCGGTTAGATAGGATTCGTCTCTCCCGGTATTGGGAGTTGATATCGCATTGTGTCAGAGAGCCATTACGCAAAGTCCCTGGCTAGGGCAAGCGAGATATACTGGTAGGTTCCAGTAGCTTCTCAGGGTGTAATGGGCTTCGCTCCGACACGACTTATACAGCTATTAGGGGACTGACGCTTGCCGCCCCCTAGGCTTGATGTGCGATAGTCTTAGACGAACAGACTGGACTGTACGGAGATTGTCACATCAGGCTCAGTGGGAGTTCGGATGATTTTCCTCATCGGCCTTCTTATCGACATCTACCTGGGAACCGTTACGTACAGCTAGTGCCGCTTGCGGTCTGTGGTTAAACCCACTGCCAGCGTAGTGTCGAGTTTTTAGAGTCCCACACAGAGAGTTTCCCTGCTCTAGACGAAACGATATAGAGGTCGTATGGTTTTACGACAAGGGTTCGAACGCGTACGTGTGTTTACGCACGTACGGGTTTTTCAGACAGTTTTTACTAGCCGGCTTTGGTTTAAGCCAGATTCTAGTATCGGGTTGTTGGATTTATACAGTCTAAAGTTTTTCCGTGTTTTCACGGATAGGAGGGGTGTTCTCGTAATTGCGTGAGAAGCTTCTAGAAGATGGTGACTAAGGAGGTTTAGGTGGCATATACATTGAATGAGATTAGTGAGTCATATGGATGATTCATCCATGTCATTAATGCTTCAAAATTGCTTAATGACTCATGGAGATGAATCACCATAAGATATTTATCAAGCATGATTGTAAATCATTTTCTTTTCTTTTCTTAAAAAACAATAATGCTTGATATATAATATGATAGCTCATTTTTCTCATTTGATTATCATGTTCATCTTCTCTCTCCTCAAGCTCTCTCTCTTCAAACCCTAATCCTCCGCTCTCATGTGTTGAGTACAAGGGTTAGCTAGACTAATACATCTATAACCTCACTCTATATCACCTAGTTAGCTTAGATTAGCGATTTGAGCAAACTAGTTATCTCAAGTTTGAGATTAAGCTTGGCGTAGGAACTTTCGGGTGGATCGTCTTTGATTCGAGGAGGTTGTTGAGGTGCCGATGTTCCAAGGAGCCTACGAGGAGTGGAGGACAGTGATGAAGACCCGAAGGACACGGTTCTTGAGGTTTAATCACTTCACATAGTAGTTTAGAACTTCTATGTTTGATGTTAGTTATCGTTTAGTTTCGATTCATGCGGTTAGTCGATGTTTAAGCAAAGAACAAGATCGTTTTTCATATTTCCGCCTCCCCGCAAGTCGTGGGGTGTTGCACATCGACTTACAGTGGTATCAGAGCCTCGCTAAACAATAAATAACTAATTAGCAAAGTCGTAAAGATTTCAAACGCAAAAAGCAACCGGAAACATCGCCGATTATCACACTTGCTGTCGATTTTTAAACTGGCTCCAAAAATTTTTCAGGGTGCTTCAGAATAACAAGCAGGGAAAATTAGGGATACTGAAGAAATTTGGGCATGTGACTCGACTATCTCACCGCGGAACCGTGGCGGATCCGCGGCCGAGTTAGGCCCGAGTCAGCCCCAATTTCTTCAGTAACTCATAGGTGTTAACAGTGATGTTTCTAGGATGTTTTATTTTCTGCTAAGATCTCAAGTTCACAGAGAAGTATTGGAGTAGAATCTAAAAGCGTTTTTCCGATCGAAATTTTGCGATGTTTGCTAATATGATTATATCTGTGTTTATATAATGTGTTCGTAAACCTCCCCTAACTGCTAGTATGTCGGTTGGCAGGGGGTTGCACATTTCTGTAATGGATTTTATCTGTTTGTGTATATAAACTGTATTGGACTGTTGTGGTGATTAGCCGGGTTTTGTGATGGGTTATTGTATTAATTCATTCGATGTAATTGTAATAAGTTGTAATATTATTTTGCGGGGCACATCCAGGTTGCGGTTGTAGCCACCGTTGTATTATTTCTTTTTACTGTTTTTGCTCCTAGGATAGACCCAAGGTGGGGTGCACAAACTACCGGGTATTTTGAAGTGTTGAGGCAGACCGCTTCACTTCTGGTACTTGGCGGGTAGTTTGCCGTACCCGTAGGGGTCTGGGGTGGGGTAATGGCTATTCATCACAACTGTGTAATCCGTCTTTCATTGCAGGCTCAAAAGAAACGCGGATTACTTGCATATCCAATAAAGTTTATCTGTGATCTGGAATGCTTATTATTGCGTCTGACGAATGTACAATATCTATATATGATAGCTATTTAGACGTCACTTATGTTTTACACCCGCGCTAGCCTAGCCCCCGCTCTGTCGTTAGTTAAGTAACCTAACGGGTGATGACGGGACCCCGTGGCGAATTCAGATGGCATAAGAGTGTAGGGTTCCTAGGCACTCTCAAAAGGTCTCACAAGGCATCAACCATGCCAATTTCAAATTTTACGGTGCCGAGAAACCCTAGACTACGGATCGTTAACTAGATTATAGGCGACAAAAGCAACTAGTTAAAAAATTAACTAAGTGAACGGAAATACAAGCTTTGTAGATCCGGTCCTCCACCTCCATAGCTCCGCAATGAAGTCCTCTCCGCTGTACAAATCGGATCTTGGACTCTAGTGTCGGCTTCATCGGAGAAATGGACGGGCTAGGTCGTCGACTACGATGCCGAAGATGATCTACGTCTAAGCATCACAAGATCAAGCTCCCACTTCACCAAGTCATGAAACTTGTAAAGAAAACACACTCTACTACTTGGCAAGAGGTAGAGGATGAAGAAATAGGAAGTGGGTTCACTTTAGAATTGGATTTCTCACTCTTTTTCTCACTTTGCCATTGATGAAGCAAAGTTTTCTTCAAGTGAAGAAGAAGAAGAAGAAGATGAATATTATAAGTTAATTAAAATAGAAAAGAAAAAGAATACTTATCATAATATTAACTATAGTTATGTGTAGAGAATTGACCAAGGTTAAAGAATTGGTTAGGGTTAAGGAGAAGAAGACAAAATGGTTACTTTGGTCAAAACCTTCATGAAGCTTCAACAAGCATCTCCATTGAAAGCAACCATTTTGTATTATTCTTTTATCTATTCCAATAAATAAAAAGATAAATGAATGAATAAATAAATATAAATATAAACCCTAACCATTTACTTAACCAAGGTTTAACTCTTTACACAAAACCTAGCATTCATGCATCATCAAACATGATACAACCATTTGCACAAAAAGTATATCACATATACAACTTGTACATCCAAGTGAGAAAATCCATTTAAAGTGAACCAATACTAGTTAATGCAAAGTAATATATCAAATATATAATTATGCATTAAATCATTAAATCAACACTTGATTCAATGATCCGGTCATGTCGCACACAACCGACTAGTATACAATGTATCGATTTATCGAATCAATCCTTGATTCGATAACTAGGTTATATCGCATACAACCATTCGACACATTCATCGCGAGAATGAAATACGGTATCACATACACGCATTATTCTCGGTCCCGCACATATCTCATATGCGCTCCTATTTCGTTTCGCTTGAGCCAGGAAACCTCTGTGTAGGACTCTAAACACTCGTCAATACGCCGGCAGCAGGTGATGATCATATCAAACACCCACAAGCCGCAAGCGGTCTGCTAAACGTAATGGCCACCCGGGTATTGAGCGATCAGAAGATCGACGAGCAAGCCCGCTCACACTCCTGTGAATCCAACCAGTAACACTTACCGTACAGTCCGGTCTGATCGTCTGATATGTCGCATATCTCGCCTAGGGGTGGTAAACGTCAGACCCCAATAGCTCGATAAGTCGTGTCGATATGAGGTCTATAACAATTCGAGAAACTACTGGTAACACTTACCAGTAAATCTCAGCAACCCTGGCCAGGGATTTCCGGTTATAGCCAATCGAACACAGCGCAACATCAACCCCTATACCGGGAGAGACGAATCCCCTCCTATCGCTCATTGCCTCCATGTGATTCGGGACTGTACCCAAAAAACACCGTTTTGCACGCCCTCTTGGACGTGGTAAGATGGAAATCAAAGCACAGTGGGAACCACACAAGACTTTATGACGATCTCGGGTCAACAGACTACTCTGTACCAGTGTCACCAGAGAACTGCCATCTGACGTAAGGTATAATACCATCTGGGAGTTCTCGGCGAGTCCGTCCAGTGTACCCAGTCTCCACTGAGCACCCGTATATCATCTCTGATGTCAAACACCAATGGATATGGGATCATCCATCGCCCATCTGTATGGGTCGAGAAGGTATACGCTATTGATGCCCCGTCTCGATATACCCACGACTAGGGATTTTGAAGGATGTACTTATGGACTACCATGTCCCCACTAGTATGATCCGCATCATAGTCCAGGTAGTCAAGTACACATCCTAGGGGCTTTACCAACATGTAACAGAGAGACAATCAGTGTACACGTTAAGGTAAAGAGCAACCAGATAGCATACTAACATGTCGAGCAAGAAAGTCCTCCCTATATATGTCCCAGCATCCACTACAATATACATCCTATGTATAGTAATAGCCTATAGGGCATACATATAACTAACAATCTCCCACTTGCACTAGGGCCATCTGATAGCAGTGGTTGTAGTATCTCATACTCAACCATCCCATAAAAATCTCTCTCTGGGAACAGGCCTTCGTGAGTGGATCCGCCGTGTTGTCCTCTGAGTCTACTCTCCTAACCTCGATCCCTTAGAGATCAACCATCTCCATGATCAAGTGATACTGCCTTAGAATATGTCTGGATCACTGATGGGACCTGCGTTCCTTGGCATAAGCCACAACTCCATTGTCTCACAATGGTAGGAACGTAGTTCATCTCATGAACCAATATACACCCAAACAGCCTCTTTGGTAGAATCTTAAGTAGCGATGTATCCTGCCTTTATCGTCTAGTATGTCACGGTATCTAGCTTGGAACTTTTCCAACATACCGTCCCTCCACCGAGGGTAAAGACAATGCCTGTGACTGACATTCAGTCGTCTTTATCACCCTGGAACCATTCCAGTGATTCTCCCCAGGGTCGATTGATACCTTCTCACTACAACTAGTGAGTATCCTAACATCCAGTTACTTCTATCTCATAGATTAATACTCAGGATTTGGTAGGTATCACTTTGATCCTATACGGAGAATCCTTGTGATAAGCGGAGATTGACTGAGCGTAGCATAGGAAACTCCTTCCCTATCAAGAGTATGTCATCCACGTACTCTACGAGGATCGTCACAATAATCCCTACTACCTTTTTGTTTATACAAGGTTCATCTACCATTTTGATGATGTCAACCTTTTTGACTAATCCATCAAAACAGATGTTCCAACTCCGCGATGCCTGCTTTATCCTATAAAGCATCTTGCACACGTTTCCGCTGCTCCCACTGTCTACGAGGCCCTCTGGCTGTGTACTTATAGACGCACTCTTCTAAAACATCATTTAGAAAAGCAGTCATGACACCCAGCCGCCAGATATCGTAGTCATGGTATGTAGCCGTGGCAAGTAGTATCTGGATGGACTTAAGCATAGGTACTGGAAAAGGTTTCATCATTATCCACGCCTGGTCGATGACGAAAACCTTTAACAAGTCTAGCTTTGAAAGTCTCAACTTTTCCATCTACACCAAGTAATCTTCTCAAGATATACTTTCTCCTGATGGGGATTTAACCCTTCAGATATAGCAACCAAAGTCCATACTTTGTTGGTGTACATGGATTCCATCTCAGATCACTAAGCATCCAGCCATTCTTACAGAGTCTTACTCCTGATAGCCAGCTCGAAGCTAGTTGGGTCATCATCTCATGATGCAATCCTCGCTCCCACTGTCATAGAGAAACAGAAGTATCTCTCAGGTGGGTGAGGAACCCTACTAGATCGGCGGAGAGGCTGAGGTTCATTGGAATCTACTGAATCCTTTGGTTCTACCAAATCATCTGCTGTAATTTGTATAGCTGGAACCTTTCCAGTTCTACATTACAGACCTTGCCTGGAGTTTGTCCGGATTTTGCTTTTAGACACAGGCCGGACTATCCCAAATCTTAACTAACTTAAGACATGGGCTCTTCCCTTTCCATATCACATATGAAGTGGTAGGCAACTGATTTGATTCGAACCCTATTCAATAGGTATGCAACTTCATAAGTGCATAACTCCCAAAAAGGAAATAGGTAACTCAGTAGTACTCATCATAGAGCACACCTTATCATATAGGGTGTGATTGCTCCACCTCGATATACCATCGTGCAATGGTATATACGGAGGAGTAATGCTGAGAGAGAATCTCATTCTCCTTTAGAATAGTCCAGGATTTCCGTGCTCAAGTATTCTCCTCCTTGATCTCATCATAGGAAATAATACTTATACCGTATTTTTTTGATTCTCTACTTCTAACTTATATTCTGTGAATATCTCAAAAGGTTCGGACTTGTGTTTCAATAGGAACATAGGCCTGAATCTCGAAAGATCATCAGAGTATGTAATGAAGTATAAAGAACCATTCCTGGCATGTGTAGACAGGAGACCTTACATACATCATCATGTATCAGTCCCAAGAGTTCACTAACTCTTTCTCTGTTTCCAATAAACAGAGCTATGGTCATCTTATCTTTGTGACATGACTGGCGAGTTTCACAAGATGTAAATTCAAACTGATTTAAATATGCATCTATATGTAACTCTAGCTAGTCGGGTCACATTGATCTGACCTAGTCTATAATACCTCAAGAAGGATTCGTTCAGTTCTGAACTCTTCCTCTTGTGTGTGTTCCGTATACTAAGAACTGTAGTTTGATTTAGAACGTCAATGCTTTTAGATAACGTGCCTGAACCGATCAACTTTTGATATAGGAAATGTTCAAAACATTATCCAACAATACAAAACTTTATCATTTCTTTACTGATAAAGAGACTGATATGATTTTGTATATCAGGTTCGGTATCTAATAACATTCGTTCAGAATCAACGTATTGGTAATACAGGGCGACAGTGACCAGCAGACTTGGCTGCAACACTTGCCCCGTTTTCTGCCTAATGAAACTAATCACCCGATCTCAGTTCTCTACCTGTCTGTAGCCCTATGTAACAGATTACATATCTGGGATCCTGATCTGGTATCACATACCCAGGACGTAAAGGATACTGAGAAATAGTTCTCTGTAATGTACACACCCGAAGATGATGCATCAACATGCACTCTCTTCGTTTGGGCGGCATGGGAATTCTGGTAATCCCCAATTTCCTGCTCTGTCTTATAACAATTATAAGTTGGAGCAGGACCAACGTTCCCCAGCTCAGTATAACAAGCGGGTTCGGTCAATAATCCGTATTATTATCTTGATTAAGGCGTGACATGGTCGCTACCAGGAGAGAGAGAGAAGAAAACACTCAGCGTGCGCTCTTGCAAGAATAGATTGGTTATTATTTTATCTAATCAGGATGGCTCCCACTGCTTTTTATCAAATCTTCTTTCAAACCCAAAAAGAAAAGACTAGCCGGGATTAATTACACACTACAAGTTCGCCAATCTTTCAGCCAGGCCAGTGTCGGTACTTTGAGGGAGGTCCCCCGTGCTTTCGCACGAACCTAATTAATGTAAACCTCATTTTCCCAGAGGCGTAACCCCGTTGACACCTTTCTAGACACCTACTTGATCGGCTAATTGTAATGTGTAAAACTCTCCCAGGAGTAACAATTACTCGCAGCGGGTATCGGGATCCAACTATCTCATAGAAGGTATGCAATCTCATTGCAAATTTCAACACTTGAAATTCCCGATAATATTTTGCCCCTAACCTCCTATGACCTTGACAAAGGCCAACAAACCATAGGATGCTAGTCAAGTTCAACCCGTCATTTCCTGATTGAATTAAACCCACCCGCACGGCCCTTGACAAAGGCCAACAAGGTCGCACGACTACCCTAACCCAATCTGCATCATATGCATAAGCAGATAAGCACCAGTTAGCTACCGCACACTACGCTTTGACAAAGGCCAACAAACGCAGCACGAATACTAACTACTACTTATCTGAAATGATGGAGGGCTACGACAGGTTTTTCTGAAAACCTATTGCGTAATGAACTTGATATCGTTGTAGGATCGAATGATTTTAAAATGGAGTGTTTTTTAGGCTTTTCTAGTTTTGCTAAAGGAGTCACTCCTGGTGAAGGGATCGTCGGACCTTTCCTCATCGAATAAGGTGCAGGATATATCACATATACCTCTGTGCAAAGCAAAAACTCTTAAAAGCAATCAAAAGACAAACCGAGTGTGTAGCATCTGCCAGTTATTTCTAAAAGAGTCACTCCCGGTAAAGGGATCTCGGTCCTTTTCTCATCGAATAAGGTGCAGGATATATCACATATACCTCTGTGCAAAGCAAGAACTGTAGCTACCTGTTTATTTTGAAATTCGATTCTACAACATCTTAGGTTTCTTTTATTTCATTAATCATATTAATGAAGTCCCATCATTTAAAGTACCTAAACATCACAGATAAATACGACGTACACTTATGCCATCCGCATTCGCCTCGATGTCCCCTCGTGCACCATTAGGTTAGGTGACTAACGGCAGAGCGGGGCAGGGCTAGCGCGGGTGTAAAACATAAGTAACGTCTATATAATATATCATATATACTATATACTGTATCTATCACAGAACATCATATGATCATATCACAGATATCGCAGCAGAAGAAACATATGAAATATTGGATATACTAGGACGTCCGTGTTTTCAATACGAGCCAGTATAAAACACGGATTCCACGGTCGTGATGAATAGCCAAACCCACACCCCTAGACCCCTACGAGAGCGGCATGCAACCCTACCAATTCTAGAGTTAGGAGACCCAGACTCGACTCCTCGAGTTGGTCTCCCACTGGACTCCAGAACCCGGTTACTTGTGCTCCCCTCCTTGGGTCTATCCTAGTGCGAAAAAGTAAATAATATACAAAAAGGTGACATCTTCCGCAACCTGGAAGTGCCCCAATAAAAGAATATTACATACAAGTTTTAACATGAATGAAAAAGAAAAAACACTCATCTCACATAAAACCCCCCAGCTATTCAAACACGACGATCCAATATAACATATCCGGCAACACATAACATCACATGTCATCAACGTAAGTAAATATGCGCATCCCAATTGTCGTTGACATAGAGCAACGAAACCGGCGATATCACATATTACACTTACGGTCACAGAAAAGAAAGTGTAAAACTACAACAGTTGGAATCCGCAACCACCTCAGACATCGCATGCCTGACCAAATGAATTACTTAGACATCACATGCCTAACAATTATAAACCCCGCATTTTAGTCTCAAAATCGAAAACACTTTTCAATACCAAGTCGGGTAATTCAACAAGATTCCCGACATCCTGATCGAATGCTCGTCGCAAACTTCAGTAGACGGCTGCACCCCGATACCGTCGACGAAGTGCACCAAGGCGGAACACCGCTGCCGCGAGCACCCGGACGGATGCTTTCGGCGACGGGGTTCTCCTACAGTCACTTGGTCGGGGCTATGGAGTGAGGCTGTCTATTAAGTTTACCTGGCGAGTATCCGCATACGCTACGTGATTGCGACGGACTTTTGATCACATCAAAATTCCGTGGCAACCGATCAAGTGAGACTAAACTGCTATGTTTATAACATTCATTCAGTTATCTCATAACTACTTGTAGATTCCAAGTATTGTATCACATTCCGGATAAATAGAAAATGTTAAAATTTCCGATCGAACATTCAAACACCCAAGTTTTCCCGATACAGATCAACATATGAAACAAGTCTAAAAACATTCAGTTCGTGCCTCAGTACCAACGGTCCAGCCGTAGAAGGGTCAAGCCAACGCCTCACATGTGGCACGCCGTACTGCCCCAAACCCGAGGGTTCAAAGGGCAGTTCAAGACGGTCACATAATCGAGTTAAGGTTTGTTGTCTTCTAGAGGGTCCATCGCGTTACTTGCACTACTTAGAACATCTTTAAACCACGGAAAAATCCAACACTTGGAAATTTCCCGACAGGGGAAAAATTGGGTATTTATATCCGGTCGAACTTTTTAACATATTCTAAAAACTATCCGGAAGCCAAATAGACAAAGTTAAAAAATCCGATCGATTCATCGAGTCCCCAATACAACCCCAATACAACCCCAGAACACTCATCTCTATAATCAGTATTAAAAATTCCCAGAAAATATAAAAACCAGAGATATGAATTACTGTGCAAAGAACCGTCGCAAATACCATCAATATGCCGCGGAACCGCCGCTAAAGGGGGGTCAACGCCGCGGTTCCATGGTCAAGTAGAGGAATTAGAGGCTCCGTTTTGCACAGTAATTCATAAAAAACCCTGCTTAATTTTCTGCATATTTTTAATATTGAAAAATCCACAATTTTCAAAAAAGGACAGAGAGCAATTTGGAGTTAGGGATTTCGATCGATCGGACTTCAAACTGCGTCTACGCATCGTCTAAGGCTCTAGCTAGGCTCTGATACCACTGTAGGGTTCCTAGGCACTCTCAAGAGGTCTCACAAGGCATCAACCATGCCAATTTCAAATTTTACGGTGCCGAGAAACCCTAGACTACGGATCGTTAACTAGATTATAGGCGACAAAAGCAACTAGTTAACAAATTAACTAAGTGAACGGAAATACAACCTTTTTAGATCCGGTCCTCCACCTCCATAGCTCCGCAATGAAGTCCTCTCCGCTGTACAAATCGGATATTGGACTCTAGTGTCGGCTTCATCGGAGAAATGGACGGGCTAGGTCGTCGACTACGATGCCGAAGATGATCTACGTCGAAGCATCACAAGATCAAGCTCCCACTTCACCAAGTCATGAAACTTGTGAAGAAAACACACTCTACTACTTGGCAAGAGGTAGAGGATGAAGAAATAGGAAGTGGGTTCACTTTAGAATTGGATTTCTCACTCTTTTTCTCACTTTGCCATTGATGAAGCAAAGTTTTCTTCAAGTGAAGAAGAAGAAGAAGAAGATGAATATTATAAGTTAATTAGAATAGAAAAGAAAAAGAATACTTATCATAATATTAACTATAGTTATGTGTAGAGAATTGACCAAGGTTAAAGGAATGGTTAGGGTTAAGGAGAAGAAGACAAAATGGTTACTTTGGTCAAAACCTTCATGAAGCTTCAACAAGCTTCTCCATTGAAAGCAACCATTTTGTATTATTCTTTTATCTTTTCCAATAAATAAAAAGATAAATGAATGAATAAATAAATATAAATATAAACCCTAACCATTTACTTAACCAAGGTTTAACTCTTTACACAAAACCTAGCATTCATGCATCATCAAACATGATACAACCATTTGCACAAAAAGTATATCACATATACAACTTGTACATCCAAGTGAGAAAATCCATTTAAAGTGAACCAATACTAGTTAATACAAAGTAATATATCAAATATATAATTATGCATTAAATCATTAAATCAACACTTGATTCAATGATCCGGTCATGTCGCACACAACCGACTAGTATACAATGTATCGATTTATCGAATCAATCCTTGATTCGATAACTAGGTTATATCGCATACAACCATTCGACACATTCATCGCGAGAATGAAATACGGTATCACATACACGCATTATTCTTGGTCCCGCACATATCTCATATGTGTTCCTATTTCGTTTCGCTTGAGCCAGGAAACCTCTGTGTAGGACTCTAAAGACTCGTCAATACGCCGGCAGCAGGTGATGATCATATCAAACACCCATAAGCCGCAAGCGGTCTGCTAAACGTAACGGCCACCCGGGTATTGAGCGATCAGAAGATTGACGAGCAAGCCCGCTCACACTCCTGTGAATCCAACCAGTAACACTTACCATACAGTCCGGTCTGATCGTCTGATATGTCGCATATCTCGCCTAGGGGTGGTAAACGTCAGACCCCAATAGCTCGATAAGTCGTGTCGATATGAGGTCTATAACAATTCGAGAAACTACTGGTAACACTTACCAGTAAATCTCAGCAACCCTGGCCAGGGATTTCCGGTTATAGCCAATCGAACACAGCGCAACATCAACCCCTATACCGGGAGAGACGAATCCCCTCCTATCGCTCATTGCCTCCATGTGATTCGGGACTGTACCCAAAAACCACCGTTTTGCACGCCCTCTTGGACGTGGTAAGATGGAAATTAAAGCACAGTGGGAACCACACAAGACTCTATGACGATCTCGGGTCAACAGACTACTCTGTACCAGTGTCACCAGAGAACTGCCATCTGACGTAAGGTATAATACCATCTGGGAGTTCTCGGCGAGTCCGTCCAGTGTACCCATTCTCCACTGAGCACCCGTATATCATCTCTGATGTCAAACACCAATGGATATGGGATCATCCATCGCCCATCTGTATGGGTCGAGAAGGTATACGCTAGTCTACTCTGGTATATCGATGCCCCGTCTCGATATACCCACGACTAGGGACTTTGAAGGATGTACTTATGGACTACCATGTCCCCACTAGTATGATCCGCATCATAGTCCAGGTAGTCAAGTACACATCCTAGGGGCTTTACCAACATGTAACAGAGAGACAATCAGTGTACACGTTAAGGTAAAGAGCAACCAGATAGCATACTATCATGCGAGCAAGAAAGTCCTCCCTATATATGTCCCAGCATCCACTACAATATACATCCTATGTATAGTAATGGCCTCTAGGGCATACATATAACTAACTAAGAGGACGTGGTATTTTCGTTGTTTTCTGCAATGATAGGTTAAATGATGGGACGCATTATTATAATGCAAAGAAAATAAACCAAAGTTTAAATCGTTGGAACAAATTTAAAAGAAACCACTCGGTTATTTTAAAAGAGCAGAATTTTTAATTGCGGAGCTTTAACCACTCCTTTTAAAAAGTATCAGGTTCCTTCGATTATATCAAGTTCACTACGTTCACGGTTTTGCCAAAACCATTCGTAGCCCTCCGTCATTTCATTTGGATATTCAGTAGTATTCAAGCTATGCATTTGACTAACGCCAGGGCATAGTGTTTGGTAGCTGCTGGAGTATTTCATTTGTTTGCATAGATAGATGTGTTAGTTTGGGACAGTCGTATTATCATTTGGCCAACGTCAGGGATATGTACGGATGGGTTCAAATTAACTAGGACAATGATGGGTAGAACTTGACATGTGACTTATGACATTTTGACCAACGCCAAGGTTATAAGAGCATGGGGCAAAAATACATATATCGGGAATTTCTAAAGAAACTGAAATTTGCAGAAAGATGCATACCATTTTAGAGTTTGATGAATGTTGGTAGGATTCCTTCAACATTATCATACGATGATATTTTGGATCCCGATCCTACTGTGAGTATATGCTACTTATCAGGAGATTCGTCACTTAACGATCAATGCTATAAACCAAGTAGGTGCCTAGAAAGGTGTCAGCGGGGTTACGCCCCCAGAGAAAAGAGGTTATTTAATTAAGGAACTTCGCGAAAGCGTTGGAAAACCTCCCTCGAAGTATCGACACTAGCCTGGCTGAACGGTTAAGCAAGTATTGTGCGGTGAGAATTGTCCTGGCTAATTCTTCTTTTATGGTTTGAGGAGGGATTCGAGAAACAGTGGGAGCCATCCTGTTTAGATAAATTAAAAACCAATCTAAACTTGCAACAACATCATGCTAAAATGTTTTCTTCTCTCTCTCTTAATTGCAGCGACCTTGTGACCACACATAGGTTACATCTAGATAACAAATTGACTGAATCTGACTTATATGACTGGCATAGGTCTGTCCAGATGTCCATTGGCTATGACAAACTGGACCACCCTATTACTACTCAAGATCCCGCCGTCTCAGGTCCAGTTTCCACTGTCGCGGATATGGATATCCGTCAGACAAGGGAAAAAGATAAAGCGAAAGCTAAGTGCTTCGTGTTAGCTTCAGTTGATGGTGTATACCAGAAGCAGCACGAGAAGATGGACTTAGTTTCCATCTTTTTCCATAATAAAGATTTATATGGAGAGCAATCTCGTATCACTAGATATGAAACGTCGAACGAATTAATTCAAGCGAGGTTAGCTGACGGGTCATCTGTAAGGGACAACGTCCTTATAATGACTAGCTGTATTGATGAGCTCCAGGGCCTGGAGACCGCGTTGGGAAACGAGTCAAATACTGACTTGATTCTACAGTCTCTGCCTTCTACCCTGAAGGAAACCAGGGAAGGAGAAGGAAAGAGAAAGGCAAAAGTTTCGGGACTGGATATAGTAAAACAGGGACGTTCCTATTGTTACAGGAATGAACATTGGCAGAAAGATTGCAGGGCTTTAGAAGCCAGTAACCAGGATACGAAGCTTGTTGTGGCTTCAACCTCAAGTGTGTTTGTAATTGAGAACTGCTTGTCAATTAACTCTACTTCCTGGGTACTAGATACCGGAGCAGGATCTCATATCTGTAATTCAATACATGCCTTGAGAAACTATAGAGTTATAAAGGTAGGTGATTGGTCTCTCAGAGTTGCAAACGGAATGAGCGTAGACGCTGAATCCATGGGAGAATATCACCTAGGTTTGACCAGTGGGCATATATTAATTCTACGTAACTGTTTATATGTACCTAGTATGACATGTAATATCATATCAGTATCCTCACTTTCAAGAGAGGGATATGATTTTTCATTCGTAAGCGATGTAGTTAACATCCACCTAAATCAAGTTATGATTGGGTCCGGTACATTAGATAACGGTATATACGTATTAAGTCAAGCTCAGGTTTTCAATATCCAGAACACACTTAAAAGAAAATCTCCAGAAATAAATCAGGCTTTCTTATGGTGTTGTAGACTAGGTCACATCAATGAGAGAAGGTTGACTAAGTTACATAGAGAAGGATATTTGAATCCGTTCGAATATCAATCTTATGCTACTTCTGAATCTTGTCTCAAAAGAAAGATGACAAAGACTCCGTTCACTGGACACGGAGTAAGAGCAAGCGAGCTCTTGGGACTCGTACACAGTGACGTGTGCGGTCCAATGTCTACACATGCGCGAGGTGGTTATTCCTACTTCATTACTTTTACGGATGATTTTTCTAGGTATGGATATGTCTTCTTAATGAAGCATAAATCCGAGGCCTTTGAGAAATTCCAAGAATACAAGAATGAAGTGGAAAAACAAACAGGCAAGAGTATAAAGACACTAAGATCTGATCGAGGTGGTGAATACTTAAGTGCCGAGTTCCTGGATTACTTAAAAGAGAATGGAATTCTCTCTCAGCTTACTCCTCCGTACACACCACAACATAACGGTGTATCGGAAAGGAGGAATCGAACCCTATTGGATATGGTTCGTTCCATGATGAGTAACGCTGAGTTACCGCGATCATTTTAGGGATATGCGCTAGAATCAGCGGCATATCTTCTGAACAGGGTTCCTACCAAGACAGTGCCTACCACCCCATATCAGATGTGGAGTGCGAAGAAACCCTATCTTCAGTATCTGAAGATTTGGGGATGACCGGTTTTTGTTAAAAAACAGCATGCGGACAAGCTCCAGGCACGATCAGTACAGTGCAGGTTTGTGGGATATCCAAAGAACTCTAAGGGATATCTATTCTATTACGCAGAGGAACAAAAGGTTTTTGTTTCTCGTAATGCCCAATTTTTAGAACAGCAAGTTTTAGAAAAAGATACAAATGGGAAAGAAATAGAACTGGAAGAAATTCCATAACCACAAGCTATTACTGAAAGCTTGGAAGAACCAGAAGGTTCAGGAGAACAGGACATCTCGACGCCACTCCGCAGGAGTAGTAGGCCGTCTCATCCGCCTAAGAGATACTACGGTTTTCTCATAGACGGGGATAGAGAGGATTGCACTATTGATTATGATGAGCCTACTAGCTTCCAGCAAGCCATTCAGAGCGGTGACTCGGTAAATGGCTAGATACAATGCGGACCGAAATGGAGTCCATGTACACCAACAGAGTATGAACTTTGGACATTGCTCCAGATGGGGTAAAACCCATAGGATGCAAATGGATCTTCAAAAAGAAGATTGGTGTAGATAGACAGGTTGAAACCTATAAGGCTAGACTTGTTGCAAAGGGTTTCCGTCAAAGACCTGGTTTGGACTATGACGAAACCTTTTCTCCAGTGGCTATGCTTAAATCTATTCGGGTCCTTCTTGCTATTGCTGCCATCCATGATTATGAAATCTGGTAGATGGACATAAAGACGGCCTTTCTAAATGGAAATTTGGAAGAAAGCGTCTATATGGATCAGCCAGAAGGATTCATTCAGAGTGGGAGCAGCGAAAAAGTATGCAAGTTGCTTAAGTCCATTTATGGACTAAAGCAGGCATCACGGAGTTGGAACATCTGTTTTGATGATGCTGTCAAAGAATTTGACTTTATCAAAAATCCAGATGAACCATGCATATACAGTAAGATTGTAGGGAGAGCTGTAGTATTCCTCGCTTTGTACGTGGACGACATTCTCCTAATAGGAAATGATATTCCTATGTTACAGTCAGTCAAAAGATTCTTGTCACATAAATTCTCCATGAAAGACCTGGGTGATGCCACCTACATTCTGGGAATCCGGATCTATCGTGATAGATCAAAGAGGATGTTGGGACTTTCACAGTCCACGTACATAGACACCATAGTGAAGAGATTCAGTATGGATGATTCTAAGCGCGGTAACCTACCGGCTTGTCACGGAATCACCCTCTCCAAAGAGATGTTTCCCAAGACTGATTTGGAAAGGGATCGCATGTCGATTATACCCTACGCTTCTGCGGTAGGCTCTATAATGTATGCAATGTTATGTACCAGACCAGATGTGGCATACGCATTGAGCGTTGTAAGCCGGTATCAGGCAAACCCAGGGGAGAAGCACTGGATAGCAGTAAAGAACATTCTCAAGTACCTGAGAAGAACTAAGGAGATGTTCTTAGTGTATGGCGGAAAAGACCTCCAGATGGAGGCCTTTGCCGACTCCGGCTTCCAGAGTGACAAAGATGACTCCAAATCAATGTCGGGTTATGTCTTTACCCTCAATGGAGGGGCGGTCTGTTGGAAGAGTTCCAAGCAGGAGACCGTTGCAGACTCAACGATGGAAGCGGAGTACATAGGTGCTTGCGATGCCGCAAAAGAAGCTGTCTGGATGAAGAAGTTCCTCACAGAACTTCAGGTGGTTCCTTCCAGTGTTGGTCCAATACCTCTGTATTGTGACAACAACGGCGCTATAGCTTTAGCGAAGGAACCCAGGTCCCATCAGAAGTCCAGACACATCTTAAGGCGGTATCACCTGATCAGGGAGATCGTAGATCGCCGGGAGATCGAGGTGAAGAGAGTAGAGACGGAGAATAACATTGCTGATCCATTCACAAAGGCCCTTCCTCAGACGCAGTTCGAGAGGCTATTCTAGATGATAGGTCTACGATATGCCAGCTCATGGCCCTAGTGCAAGTGGGAGATTGTTAGTGTATATGCCCTAGGGGCCATTATTGTATCATACTAGATTGTATATTCCTTAATGGAAGCTTGGGATATTCACAGTTATATATATACAGTCTTGCTAAAAATGGTAGTATGCTACTTGGTTTGTGTCTACTTAAACATGTGCATATGTTTCTTGTAACGTATCACTTATACATATTAGTAGAGCCCATAGGATCTTTGCTTGATTACCAGCGTCGTGATGGCAGTCACACTAGTGGGGGCTGGGTAGTCTGTAAGCAACATCCTAAATAGGTCCCTGGTCGTTGGATTATCAAGATAGGGCATCAATATTCCGGAGTAGACTAAGTATGTACGCTTCTCATCCCAGTTGGGGAAATGGTCTATCCCACAGCCATTAGTACGTCGTACTGGAGATAGTATGGAGGTCCCGTTAGGTTACGGGTACACCGGACAGGACTCGCCGGGGAACTGATTGGTTGGTATTATACCCATCGTCAGTTAACAGTTCCCAGGTGACATGAGTACAGCATAGTCCGCAGACTTGACACTGCTACTTCGCCTCGAGTGTGTCCTACTGTTCTTAGATTGCTACCCTACCACGGCTCAAAGGAGTCGTACAAACAGGTAGCAGTTGGGTGCAGTCCCGAGCACTTGGAGGCAGTGGCGGTTAGATAGGATTTGTCTCTCTCGGTATTGGGAGTTGATATCGCACTGTGTCAGAGAGCCATTACGCAAAGTCCCTGGCCAGGGCAAGCGGGATATACTGGTAGGTTCCAGTAGCTTCTCAGGGTGTAATGGGCTTCGCTCCGACACGACTTATACAGCTATTAGGGGACTGACGCTTGCCGCCCCCTAAGCTTGATATGCGATAGTCTTAGACGAACAGGCCGGACTGTACGTAGATTGTCACATCAGGCTCAGTGGGAGTTCGGATGATTTTCCTCATCGGCCTTCTTATCGACATCTACCTGGGGACCGTTACGTACAGCTAGTGCCGCTTGCGGTCTGTGGTTAAACCCACTGCCAGCGTAGTGTCGAGTCTTTAGAGTCCCACACAGAGAGTTTCCCTGCTCCAGACGAAACGATATAGAGGTCGTATGGTTTTACGACAAGGGTTCGAACGCGTACGTGTGTTTACGCACGTACGGGTTTTTCGGACAGTTTTACTAGCCGGCTTTGGTTTAAGCCAGATTCTAGTATCGGGTTGTTGGATTTATACAGTCTATAGTTTTTCCGTGTTTTCACGGATAGGAGGGGCGTTCTCGTAATTGCGCGAGAAGCTTCTAGAAGATGGTGACTAAGGAGGTTTAGGTGGCATATACATTGAATGAGATTAGTGAGTCATATGGATGATTCATCCATGTCATTAATGCTTCATAATTGCTTAATGACTCATGGAGATGAATCACCATAAGATATTTATCAAGCATGGTTGTAAATCATTTTCTTTTCTTTTCTTAAAAAACAATAATGCTTAATATATATTATGATAGCTCATTTTTCTCATTTGATTATCATGTTCATCTTCTCTCTCCTCAAGCTCTCTCTCTTCAAACCCTAATCCTCCCCTCTCATGTGTTGAGTACAAGGGTTAGCTAGACTAATACATTCATAACCTCACTCTATATCACCTAGTTAGCTTAGATTAGCGATTTGAGCAAACTAGTTATCTCAAGTTTGAGATTAAGCTTGGCGTAGAAACTTTCGGGTGGATCGTCTTTGATTCGAGGAGGTTGTTGAGGTGCCGATGTTCCAAGGAGCCTACGAGGAGTGGAGGACAGCGATGAAGACCCGAAGGATACGGTTCTTGAGGTATAGTCACTTCACATAGTAGTTTAGAACTTCTATGTTTGATGTTAGTTATCGTTTAGTTTCGATTCATGCGGTTAGTCGATGTTTAAGCAAAGAACAAGATCGTTTTTCATATTTCCGCCTCCCCGCAAGTCGTGGGGTGTTGCACATCGACTTACATGATGATCGGGCGGATAATACTAGTGGGCTTTGTTTTAAACCGGATTCTAGTATTATATTGTTAGATTGTTTCGTCTCTTAGTATTCATTTTATTCGAAATACGGATGCGGGTATGTATATACGGATGATGGGCATTCTCGTAATTCCTCAGGATTGGCTTCTAGAAGGGGGACACCTCTTTGGGTTTTATTCTTTTTGGATTAAACAAAATGGGCGGAGGAAATGAGGTGGATTTTAAGCTTTGAACCTAGCATGGCTACTTGGTGACTCATGGTCATGAGTCACCACCAGATATATGTGAAGGTTTGGAGATATTTTATTGTGATATTTATCTCATAAAATATCTAATATTCTTCATTCTATTAAAAGTGGACAGCCAAGCTCAAGTCCAAGGCTCACTTCTCCTTTCTCATTTCTTCAAACCTCTTCTCTTCATCACAAACCCTAGACCTCTCATGAGTTGAGAAACCTAGGATTCCAAGAGACAAATCTCTCTATCTTCTCACTCTACACAACCCAGGACTTCTAGTTTAGTGAACTAGAAGCCGTAGTTACCTCGGATTTGAGGTAGGAGCTCGGACTATAGACTCTCGGATGGATCGTCTTTGACTCGAGGAGGCCGTCGAGGTAGCCGCGATCCGTTCCGATCCTTAGAGCCTACGATGACGAGGAGGACAGTGAGATGACCCAAAGGACACGATACTATGAGGTATAACATTCATCCGAGTAGTTAAATCTCAAGTAGTTTTCTATCTAGTGTTTATGATCGATCCTTGGTTCTAGTCGGTGTTGCGAAGCCCGTAAATGTCATTTTTTGCAATTTATGCCTCCCCGCGAACACGCGGGGTGCGAGAAATCGACTTAAAGTTGTATCATAGCCTCTCATAGACCTTAGATAGCTTGTAGGGACTTTAGAAATCCACCATTTTTGTCGTGCAAAAACTGCCAACAAAAACAGTTTCCAAAATTGATATTTTGAGTTATTTGCACACCCCGTGGGCTCATGGTTTGAACCGAGAAGCCGTGGGCTGGAGCGTGCGCACCCCGGGGATCCCCCGGTAGGGACCTAACGGCTGGGCCCACTCCCCAAGACCACCACAAGGTGGTCTTGGCGATGGGGACCCGAAACTGGCCCACCTTGGGCAGTTTCGGGTCTGCCTCACCCCGTGGCCACCTCGTGGTGGCCTCAGGGGTAGGGTACCCCCTCTAGGCCCCTCGACTCGAGTTTAATTTCGTTCTTTAACTTCCTGCGAAGGTTCGGGCGCGTTTTGTTTTGATTCGGACTTCCGAACTGGCTTAAAACGATCGGTTTTAGAACTTTAGCTCACTTGATTTTTCGAAAAATTGGTTTAGTTTGCTAATTGCGTGCAGAATTCTAATGTCGCGGTTACTTTACATGCTTTGTGATATGTATATGTGTTTAGAAACATCGACTAATTGCTATATGTCTATTAGTCGAGGTTGCACATATCTGTAATGATGTTATGTTGGTTTGTGTATATGAACTTGTTGGATCGCCGTGGATGGATAGCCGAGGATGTGAGATGAGAGATTTTATTCTTTCATTCGATGTAAATTTTTAAAGTGATGTAATATTATTTTTGCAGGGCACATCCGGATTGAGGTTGTAGCCACCGTTGTATTATTTCATTTACTGTTTTTTCTCCTAGGATAGACCCAAGGTAGGGTGCACAAACTACCGGGTACTTTGAAGTGCTGAGTGGCCTACTCACTTTGATGAGGGTGGTTGCTTCACTTCGGGTATTTGGCGGGTAGTTTGCCACACCCGTAGGGATCTAGGGTGGGGTTTGGCTATTCATCACGACCATGGAATCTGTCTTTCGTTACAGGTTCAAACGAAACGCGGAATTCCTAGTATATCCAATGTGTTCATCTGTGATCTGGAATGCCTATCATTGCATCTGACTAATGAATATTATTATTATTATATATATATATATATTTATATTATATAATAGACGTTGCTTATGTTTTGCATCCGCGCTAGTCCAGCCCCCGCTCTATCGTTAGTTAAGTAACCTAACGGGTGATGACGGAGCCCCGTGGTGAATGCGGATGGCATAAGCATATGTTGTATTTTCGTTGTTTTCTGCAATGGTAGGTTAATTGATGGGACTGCATTAAATTAATGCAAAGCAAACAAACCAAAGCTAAATCATTCGAACAAACTTTAAAACCACTCGGTTTTTTCAAAACACCAGACTTTTAAATGCGGAGCTTAAACCACTCCATTTAAAAGCTATCAGGTTCTTTCGGTTATATTAAGTTCACTACGTTCACGGTTTCGCCAAAACGAGTCGTAGCCCTCCGTCATTTCATATGAATATTCAATGGTATTCAAGCTATGTTTGTTGACCTTCTTCAATGGATAGTGATTGGTAGCTGCTGGGTGTTCATATGTAGCATAGATAGATGCGTTGGTGTGGGACAGTTGTATTACCTTGTTTACCTTTGTCAAGGGTATGTACGGATGGGTTTAAATTAACCTGGACAAAGATGGGTAGAACTTGACATGTGACTTATGATTTGTTGACCTTCGTCAAGGTCATAAGAGCATGGGGCAAAAATCCATATCGGGAGTTTCTAAAGAAACTAAAATTTGCTGGTTCTGCATACCATTTGGAGTGTGATAATGTTGGTAGGATTCCTTCAGGATTATCACATAATGATATTTGGATCCCGATCCTACTATGAATATCCGCTACTCCTCGGGAGATTCTTCACTTAATGATCAATGCTATAAACCAAGTAGGTGTCTAGAACAGTGTTAGCGGGGCTACGCCTCCAGGGAAAAGAGGTTATTTAATTAAGGAACTTCGTGAAAGCGTCGTAAAACCTCCCTCGAAGTACCGACACTAGCCTCGCTAAACGGTTAAGCCAGTATAGTACGGTGAGATTAATCCTGACTAATTCTTCTTTTATGGTTTGAGGAAGGATTCGGGAGACAGTGGGAGCCATCCTGTTTAGATAAATTAAAAACCAATCTAAACTTGCAAGAGCAACATGCTGAGTGTTTTCTTCTCTCTCCTAATTGCAGCGGCCAGGTGACCAGATTAGATTGTAGATAGATAATAAAATGACTGAGTTATACTATAATGACTGGTAAAGGTTTGTCCAGATGTCCATTACCTTCGACAAGCTGGACCACCTCATTACTACTGAAGCCCCTACCGTCCCAGGTCTAGTTTCTACCGTCACGGATGTTGATATCCGTTAGACAATGGAAAAGGACTGTGTGAATGCCAAGTGCCTCGTGTTGGCCTTGGTTGATGGTGTATACCAGAGGCAGCACGAGAAGATGGGCTTAGTTTCCGTCTTCCTCCATAACAAAGATTTATATGGAGAGCAATCTTGTATCGCAAGATATGAGACCTCGAAGGAAATTGCTTCAAGCGAGGTTGGCTGTCGGGTCATCTGTAGGGGACAACGTCCTTACAATGACTAGCTATATTAATGAGCTCACGGACCTGGAGACCACGTTGAAGAACGAGTCATATCTGACTTGATTCTACAGTCCTTACCTCCTACTTAAGCCCATGGGAAGAAAGTTATACTTCCAATTGAGGGCACCCTGAAGGAAACCGGGGTGACACTCGTTCTACTTATTGGGGAATCTTCCTCTTCTAGATCCAAGGCGAAAGCCAAGGGAGAGAAGAAGAAGACCTCTACAAAGCCGATAGGTGGTGTCAGTAAGGTAGAGGGACAGGGAAGGGCAAAAGTTTCAGGGTTAACAGTAAGGAAGGAGGGTTGTTCCTATTGTCACAGGAAAGGGTATTGGCAGAAGGGATGCAGGGCTTGGATAGCCAGAATCCAGGATCCGAAGCATGTTGTGGCTTCGGCTTCGGGTGTGTTTGTGATTGAAAATAGTCTGTCAATTACTCTACTTCCTGGGTACATGATACCAGATCAGGATCTCATATCTATAATTCATTACAGGTTTTGAGAAACTGTAGAGTTATCAGGGCAGGTGATATGACTCTCAGCGTTACTAACGGAATGAGCGTGGACACTGAATCCGTAGGGGAATATCATCTAGGATTGACAAGTGGGCAAATATTGATTCTACATAATTGTTTGTGTGTACCTAGTCTAGTTTGTAAGCAATGTGGTCAACATCCACCTAAATCAAAGTTTGATTGGGTCAGGTGCACTAAAGGATAGTATATACGTATTAAATCAATCTCAGGTTTTCAGTGTCCAGAACACACTTAAAAGAAAGTCTCCAGAATTAAATAAGGCTTTCTTATGGCATTGTAGACAGGATCACATCAATGAAACACGATTGACGAAGTTATATAGAGAGGGATATTTGAATCCGTTTGAATAACAATCTTATGCAACTTGTCAATCTTGTCTCATAGGAAAGATGACAAAGATTCCGTCTACTGGACACGGAGTAAGAGTGAGCAAGCTCTTAGGACTTACACACAGCGATATGTGTGGTCCAACGTCTACGTATGCACGAAGTGGTTATTCCTATTTCATTACTATTACGGATAATTTCTCTAGGTAAAGACATGTCTTCTTGATGAAGCATAAATCCGAGGCCTTTAGGAAATTCGGGTAATATAAGAATGAAGTGGAAAAACAAACAGGCAAAAGTATCAAGATACTAAGATCTGATCGACGTGATGAATACTTAATTGCCGAGTTCCTGGATTACATAAAAGAGAATGGAATTCTTTCTCAGCTTACTCTTCCATACACACCACAACACAATGGTGTATCGGTAAGGCGAAACAAAACCCTATTGGATATGGTACGTTCCATAATGAGTAACGCTGAGTTACCGCGATCCTTCTAAGGTTATGCACTAAGATCAGCTGCATATCTTTTGAACAAGGTTCCTACCAAGACTGTGTTTACCACACCATATCAGATGTGGAGTGGGAAGAAACCCTATCTTCAGTATCCGAAGAAATTGGGATTTCCAGCTTTTGTAATAAAACAGTATGTTGACAAGTTCGAGACACGCTCAGTATTGTGTGAGTTTGTAGGATACTGTTCATATCATAATTTTGCATTATTATATTCCCATTCTTAGTCATTTTATAAATAAACAGGTGCTTTTGACCCATATCTGCTACATAGTTGCAGGTTATAGGTTCTCAAAACAAAAACAGTGAAAAAGATGAAAAGACGATACAAAAGTGAGACTACGACCAACAAATGGAAGAATCTTGATCAAGCCTACAGTTGGAGAATAAACGAAGATCAATGAACAAGTTCACAAGTACAAAGGCAGTGCAAGGTTCAAGACTTCAACACGAAGCAAACGGTAAAGTCCACGATATTATTCACTGTGGAAATCTGGAAGAAACTAGAAGACATTCTGAAGAACCAAGTGAAGAAAAACCAAGGAAAAAGCAACAGGAGAATTACCAGAGAAGCAGCAACCAACAAGCTTCCAACATGGCCGCGCATCCGCGGCCAAACATGGCTCTTGGCCGCGGTTTCGCGGCCATATGAAGCCCGTGTCGGTGTAGTTTCGTGTCGGTGCGGCGGTGCATTGACTAGTCTTCTTTAGGGGTATATTTGTAAATGCAGATGTGAGTCGATTGTAACCCTAGGGTTTCTATTCTCTATAAATAGAAATCCTAAACCTCTCTATGGGGTTTGCCTCTTTTTATTTCATCTATTCAGAATTGTAATTCGGAGTAAATGTTTGGAGAGAGCCATCAAATAAAGTAAGACTTTTATTTCATTACCCTAGTTAATTTTATTTCTGCCTTAGTATAATTTTTCTTATCTGCCCTAGTTAAATTAGTTAGAACATGTTTATCAATTCCCTGATTAGTGAGTAATTCCTCACTTGTTAGGGTTAGGAATAGGGAAGGTTTGAGAGATGAAAATCTCTCACCCCTTTCTTGCCCATCACATATAAATTCATAGGACTCCAAGCATACATACATACACCATTCCCTACGGCACTTACCCCACGAGGTAACGGTGATACCGTAGTATAAAAGACCGGTTGCGTATGTTTTTCATGGAGGGTAGGGTAAGAATTAAGAAAGGAAGGACAAGAACCTAGAGGAAGAAACATCGTTTCTTCCCGATGATACTAATCCCTTTATTAATTATTACCATAACATCTAAAGAGATATAAATTAGGGTATTGAAAGCGGCGGGAAATCTTAAATTTCCAAACTTAACCTAAACCTAACCCTAGCAAGGTTCTAGTCCTAGTCTAAATCAACTTAGTTTTTAGTGATAAACATCCCAATACCGTTTGGAATTAACTCGTTAGAACGATTAGGAAATACGCAACATCCCTGTGGACCGACCCGTACTCACCTGCTAGCTACCAACCGACACCGTTCTTGATTGTGGTAATTAAATATTTTGATCACAACCTCCATCATTCAATCAAATGGCACCGTTGCCGGGGATGGCGTAGTATTTTCTTTTTGCAATTTCGGGTTAATATAAAATCATAAAAAACATAAAAACTGAAAAAATTAAAAAATATATAAAAATTTTTATCATCTTGTTATTGTTTGAAGGGTATTTCGTGTGAATTTTGCAGTATCGACGAACGAGTTCGGATCAGGAAAATCCAGAGGGCAAAACAGAAAACCCTAGATCTGAACAACAGAGGAGCAGAAGAAATCTCGAGAGCCGAAATGTCGACACGACCACGTTTCCGCCGCCATAACCCACTTCTGGCCGCGCTTCCGCCGCGCCGTGGTGATGTCAGCTGGTGAAATCCCCACTGTAAGTCTTCTGCTCTTCCTCTGAGCCATCTGATATCTCCTCTGTAAAATTTCCTGCAGGATCCTTTGCGCCAAAAGAAAATTTCTCCCCCTTCTCCTATAATTGATCTCGTGCAGGATTCTTTGCGCCGCGCTAAAAAAAAATTGTTTGCAAGTGATTGTGTTTACTGCTTTGCATATCTAAAATTAACTTTAAGGGGTTTAAACACCAATCCAGATTGGGTGGGGATTTCATCACCCTTCCCAGGACCCCAAAAATCACATAAAGCATATTGCATTGACCATCAAGTAATTAAAAAAGATTAGACTCAGCCCTAAGGAGTTCGCGCTCAATAGGACAAAGGAATAGTTGTAGGTATCGACTGTTGATCCTAACCTGACTTTGTGGTGCCTAGGATAGACAGGTAGTGAAAGGTAACTTTAAAAGGCCCGTCTCACGGTGATTCGTGAGCGGATCTCTCCTTTCTCTACTTGTACTTACCTGGCCACAATTGGCTGTGAAGAGGCTGTTTGAGATCCTATTTCTTGCCCTTTGGAACAGTTAAGAGCTGTCTAGCTGACCTAGGTGACCCTAGATCTAGGCTTGATTATGCATTTGTGGTTGATTGAACGTGTGTCTAAGCCTTTTATCGAAATCTTTTTTGCAAAAAGCTCCACATAAAAAAAACACAAAAAGGAAAAAGGAAAATTTTTTACAAAAACTTGCAACTTATCGCTAAGAAATCCGTGCACCCCACTTACACCCACTTTCTTTCTATTGACGTTTTCTTACCCCCACATTCTGTTTTTCACCTTTTTGACTACACTACCTCTTTAGTGTATGTCCGGGTGGACTAGGGACACTAGCGCCCGATTAGTCCGTGTCTCGTTGGTACCGACCGACGACGCTTTCGACTCCGAAGTCGAAATTCCTTCCACTTCCTCACCTTCACCTACCAATTCTTCATCTTCTAAGGAGATGTCGGAATTTAATCCTAACAACCCCTTACCAGCGGGATTGATTCCACCTCCGCTAGGTGAAAATAACCCACAACACCCGCCTGTTGAAGCGCCCCAACGAATCGCGCTTCAGGATCTTTTCTACCCTATCTGCACCGCCTTACCTACTTGTCTTTCATTCCCACCGGCAAATGGGGACAACTTTGAGATCAAACACCACTTCCTCACCATGTTGCCAAAATTTCACAGACTAGAATCCGAAGATGCTTATATCTTCATAAACAAATTCCAAAACGTTTGTGTAATGATGAAAACAACCCAACTTTCAGATGATTGTATAAGGCTAAGGGTCATTCCTTTCACCTTATGTGACTTAGCCAAGAAATGGTTATACAGCACAGTATCACACTCAATTAAAAATTGGGAAGAGTTTGTTAAAGCTTTTCTTAAAAAGTTTTATCCACATCACAAGACCGCGAGAATTCGCAATGAGATTATTCAATTTTCCCAGCTTCCTTCCGAACCCTTTTGGAAGCGTTTTGAAAGATTTAAAGACCTACTTGTTCAATGCCCTCACCACGGTATCGAGAATTGGCAACTTTGCCAAACTTTATACGAGGGATTGAACCCAGCAACGAAGGAGTTGTTGGAAACCATTTGTCAAGGTCACTTTCTAACCAAATCTAGTGAGGAAGCTTGGCAGTTTCTCGACGATCTTGCTGAACAGACACTTCAGTGGGAAAGCACCAAGACCACCTCATCTTCTGTTGGTCAGTCTAGGGCAGGCATACATCAATTAGATATGTTGATTGCAATGAAGGCCGAGATGTCCACACTTACGAAAAAGCTAGAAGCAATTGAGACCAAAATATCATCGCCTTCTCCTGCCCATGCTTTACCCCCACTAACTGTTTGTGCTTGTTGTTCGGATCCATCACATCTTACCGAAGAGTGTCCTTACAATCCACCTATTCAAGGACAAGATCAAGTCAATGCTGCCTTTCAGAAAAGACAAAGAAATGATCCATACTCTTCGACTTATAATCCTGGTTGGAGGAGCCACCCAAATTTTGCTTGGAATCAAAATCAACAATTCCAAGGCAGCAACAACTTTCAAAGGCCTCCTCCTCCACAACAACAAGCATCCCAAAAAACTCAATACCGGCAACCTTTCCAAGCACAACCTTATCCAAACCAAATGAACAATTTTGTGCCCAACAACTCTTAACCTCCAAACAATTTTGTTCAACCAAATGACGATAAGGTTACCTCGCTAGAAAGAAATCTAGATGCGTTTCTAAAATAATCTACACAATCCGCAGCAAGGTTAGAGACTTCCATTCAGTCTTTGGTGCACAATAGTGCTTCACATGATCAAAGTATCAAATCTATTGAGGCCCAAATTGCACAACTAAATGCTGCGTTGAGCGCGTGAGAAAAGGGAAAGCTTCCATCTCAACCATTGCCAAATCCCGGTCACGCACATGTTGCATATGTACAGCAAAATCATAACGTAAATGCTGTGACCACGTTGAGATCTGGAAGAGTGTTTCATAATAACGTGGGTAATAGTGATGACACCCCTGCCGGTGGTTCTTCTTCATCTTCTTCTTCTTTTTCTTCTTTTTCATCTTCTTCGTTAGAGCCTATTCTTCATTCTTTACAAGGCTCTACTTCTTCTAATTTGAACGGACCCACATCACACTTCACGAACACACCAAAACTGGGATCCGTTCCAACTCGACATTCTACTCCACAGACATTGGACTCAACAGATTTTCAAAATGTTCCATTTCCAAACAGGTTGAGATCCAATAAACCAATTCCACAAATGGAGAAGATTGTGGAGTTATTCAAACAGGTTAGCATAAACATACCACTCTTGGATGCAATCCAACAAGTCCCTTCTTATGCGAAATCTTAAAGGGCTTATGCACCTCGAAGAGAAAGTCTCAGATACCCAAGAAAAGGCTAGTAGCTAGTGCCGTGAGCAATGCTATTAACAAACCTCAACCCTTGCCCCAAAAACGAAAGGACCCTGGCTGTCCTACAATTTCAATAACAATTGGGGATAAGAACATCAATCGAGCACTTTTAGATCTTGGGTCTAGTGTTAACCTGCTTCCTTACTCCGTGTATGAGCAATTAGGTGTTGGAGAGTTAAAACCCACTCATTATACTCTCCAAATGGCTGATCGATCAATCACCCATCGTAGGGGTGAGTTAGAGGATGTGTTGATCAAAGTAGGGGACTTCATATTCCCCGTTGATTTTATTGTTATGGACACACGACCTGTTGCTAACCCACGGAACCAAATTCCAGTGATCCTCGGTCGACCATTTTGGGCCACTTCCAATGCCGTAATAAATTGTCGCAATGGCTCTATGACTTTATCCATCGGGAAGATGTCTAGTGAGTTTAATATTAACTAGATAGGAAGTCTGCCCCCCTGCCTAAAGCTAGTACACGAGAAGTTTGCTCGATCCACGAAATCACGCAGGATAACTGCGATTTTGAAAAATTTATATTTGATCACAACAGTTTTGACGCCACTAGTGCGCCCCTCCTTGAATCTGACACAGTTTGCACAACCGATAACGGCTACGAGTGTTTCACTTTTTCGGACGATTTGGACGACTCACTGCCCGAGTATGAGTCCTTTGAATTTTCGGATGAGTTAGTTGAACCATCCGACTCGGTTGTTTGCAGTGATTTCGAACCATTGTTGGAATCCTTCGAGTTTGAGATAGTTTCCCCAATTTTACCTTCAATTGTTTCGCTTCCGAAACTCGAACTCAAGCCTTTGCCGTCTCACCTTAAATACGCTTACCTAGGTGAGAATGAGACCTTTCCCATTATCATATTGGCCTCTCTATCCCTCGAGCAAGAGAAAGCCCTTTTAATGGTCTTACAAGATAACCGGCAAGCTTTTGACTAGACTATGGCTGACATCGAGGAGATTAGTTCCCTCATAATTAACTATCATATGTATATGATAGATGATGCCAAGCCAGTAAAGGATCCACAGAAACATCTCGGGGATTTTGTAGTTAATCAACCTCACCTTATAGAAGTTGAACCACCCCCTTTTCTTCTAATGAACTACGAGAATGCCAATATTCCACTGATTTCTGATCATTCACATTCTCGTTTTTGTTCATCATCGACTCTTATCTTTTCACATCCATGTTCATGGAAACTTTTTCCATACCACCTCTTATCTCTTCCCCACTTCTTCTTGGCTTTGTACAACATGTTCTTCCACCGACCGATACTCTACACAGATAAATTTTTTAACTGATTGGTGTTGACTTTTGGTCTTTGCAAAGTTTGGTATTGACTTGTAACATCGTTTAACTTAAGTTTGGGGGGACCTTGTTTTGTTTTAACAATAAAAAATAACATTAAAAAATTATTTAAAAAATATTTAGGCATTTTTGTAAATTTACAAAATAAATAAATAAAATAAAATTTTTATTTGCAAATAAATTCCTCTTTTTAGAGGGGTTTATTTGCAAATATCCATCATTTCACCCTATTTAAGGACCCCGACCCCTTTCTGTCTTTCTAAACCCTAATTTCATATTCTCCAAAACCCTAGCGCCGCTGCCTTAAATTCTGTAGCAAGATTCACCTGTGCCGCCGCCCTTCCGCCGCCGAATCAGCCCTCTGGCCGCGCATCCACCGCGGATCTGCAGCGTCGCCCCCTGAAATTTTCAGGGGAGGTACATCTTTCAAAACCCATATCTGTTCATATATTTCTAGATCTGTAGAACACCCAATAGCATGCAGCATGCAGCTTCAGCGCGATTTTTCACAAGTTTTCTCACACAAGGTATACAGTAGTTATTTTGCAAACGAAATCGCGCGTAGGGGTTGGAATTTTTTGATTTATAATCACCCTCATGTGTATGCATTGCCGGAATTAGTCACTCGTTTTTACGAGTGTATGGAGGATGGGTGTCTCATCCTATCTGGTTTCATTAAATTGCAATGGGGTGATCGAGAAATTATCATTGATACGGATATTATACACGAAGTCACATTAATCCCACGCATACCCGCATATGACCAACCCCTGCAATTTGAGGATTACATGCCCTTGATGGGCAACGATTGCTCGAGGGAGCCACGAAAGGGTATCCAAGCGAGAACCCTTTTCGCGAATGTTTTGACTGTGTGCCGGTGGGCACAAAATAATATTTTCGGTAGCTCCCATAACAAAACATTTTTTACACCCTCCTTGCATATTGTGCATACCCTTATGACAAAGACCCCCCGTTTTGACATGTGCACATTATTGCTAAACTCCATAGGTGCAGGCAAACGAGCCGCAAATTACCCCTGTCCAATGCTGGTCACACAACTTTGTCGATATTTCCTCCCCGTAGAGGAATTCGAATTTTACATGATGGGAGGCATACCTGTCCGGCCTCTTATTGAGGGCGTTTCTACGTCCTATTCACGATTGACAAATGTATGGTCGAGGACCGAACCGGCGGAGTATGTACCTGCCCGCACACCTAGCTCTAGCTCGACTGCGAGCGAAGGAGAAATGACCCCACTAGAACATGCACAATTAATGCGGAAAGCTGTTTGGGGAATAGAGGAGTTGAGGGCGACAGCGAGGGAGCACGACCGTCGATTGACGGAGGTTGAGCAGGGGATTCGAACCCTGTTGGCTAGGGAGGAGCGTTCACGTTCACGCTCGAGAGTACGGCATCGGGCCGAGCAGTGAGGGCACTGCTTTGGAAAAGTTTGGGGGAGTTGGTGGTTGTATATAGTTATCTTTTGCACTGCATATTTTTAAATTTTTGTATATTTTTTTCTTTTTCTTTTGCATGTTTAAATTCTGCATTGCATCCTTATATAAAAGTCATAAAAATTTGAAAAATTGAAAATACAAAAAAATTAGAAAAATATAAAAATCAAATAAAAACTAAAAAAAAAATTTAAAATTTTTTTTATAAAAATTAAAAGATTCAATTTTGGCCCTAATTGACTTGAGTTTGACAAATAGGTTAACTGGCTAGGAACAACTAGATCTTAGACTTAGTAAATTAAAAACCCTAAAAATAACCTTTCTTAAATTTTAACGGTAGAAAGTATATGTCTTTGTAGTTTATTTAGAAATAGGCAGATTTCTAGTTGACTTCTTTGGCTAAGTTAAAACAAGGGAAAAGTATTGATCTTTTTATTAAAGTATAAGTTTGAAAAATAATTCCTAAGTTTAAGTCTAAATTCTGAAAATATATACCCTACAAATTGCATAAACACGAACCTTGAAACTTGGAATAGTGGAAGAGACCTTGAAATGCTCTTGTCTAAAGTCCTTAGTATAAAGGGAAATAAAATAAAAATACAAGTGTGAATAAAAAAAATTAACACTGGATTTTGTAATTACTTAAGGCTGAATAAATAGAAAAAATATTTAGCGAGGGTGCTTCATCACCTAATGCCTTAGACCAACTGGTTTGGGAGTCACTGCTAAAAGCCTCAGGATTACAAGGCTAGGAATTACCCCTTAATGTGAAAACACATTTTGTAATCGGTTGTTGGTACCTCAAGAAGTATTAACGGTCGCATGAAGAATGTGTGAGCAATTTCATCTAAAAATTCACCAATTGAAAAGTACTTTGGACAACGGACAAGAGTATAATAGCTTGATTTGAATTTCCAAGTGTAGGGGTGATATACACACACACGTAGGGGTATGTGATTGGGGTTTAGATGAGAGATAGGAATGAAAAATGGGGCTTGTATCTTTAATAGAGATGATAAAAATTCGTAAGTTGAGATGGAACCCTAGAAGGAAAACTTGAAAGATGCCAAAAGCTAAGTAAATTCACAAGAATATATATAAACTTGAGTTAAATAATAAGGAAGCGTGAAAAATACGGGTGGATAATTTCTGAGTCGAAGATAATAGAGTTTCTTGTTGGAAAACCTAATAGGAGAATAAAAGTCAATAGGCCGAATTGATAGGATTTTGTGGGTGTATCCACTGAAAACCCTCAGGAGACAACACTCCTACTAGGGACACCTAGAGGTTTAACGGCTTGTTGCACGAGCTCAGTGCAATCGCGTTTCCCTACGAAAGTGAGGCTATGTCTTTTTCGAGAATAAAACTAGTTTTGCTCGAAGACGAGCAAAAGATAAGTTTGGGGGTATTTGTTCGTATCATAATTTAGCATTATTATATTCCCCATTCTTAGTCATTTTACAAATAAACAGGTGCTTTTGACCCATATCTGCTACATAATTGCAGGTTACAGGTTCTCGGAACAAAAACAGTGAAAATGATGAAAAGACGATACAAAAGTGAGACTACGACCAACAAATGGAAGAATCTTGATCAAGCCTACAGTTGGAGAATAAACGAAGATCAATGAACAAGTTCATAGAGTACAAAGGCAGCACAAGGTTCAAGACTTCGACACGAAGCAAATGGTAAAGTCCACGACATTATTCACTGTGGAAATCTGGAAGAAACTAGAAGACATTCTGAAGAACCAAGTGAAGAAAAACCAAGGAAAAAGCAACAGGAGAATTACCAGTGAAGCAGCAACCAACGAGCTCCCAACATGGCTGCGGATCCGCGGCCAAACATGGCTCTTGGCCGCGGTTCCGCGGCCATATGAAACCCGTGTCGGTGCAGTTTCGTGTCGGTGCGGCGGTGCGTTGACTAGTCTTCTTTAGGGGTATATTTGTAAATGCAGATGTGAGTCGATTGTAACCCTAGGGTTTCTATGCTCTATAAATAGCAATCCTAAACCTCTCTATGGGGTATGCCTCTTTTTATTTCATCTATTCAGAATTGTAATTCGGAGTAAATGTTTGGAGAGAGCCATCAAATAAAGTAAGACTTTTATTTCATTACACCAGTTAATTTTATTTCTGCCTTAGTATAATTTTTCTTATCTGCCCTACTTAAATTATGTAGAACATGTTTATCAATTCCCTAATGAGTGAGTAATTCCTCACTTGTTAGGGCTAGGAATAGAGAAGGTTTGAGAGATGAAAATCTCTCACCCCTTTCTTTCCCATCACATATAAATTCATAGGACTCCATGCATACATACACACACCGTTCCCTATGGCACCTTACCCTATGAGGTAACGGTGATACCCTAGTATAAAAGACTGGTTGCGTATGTTTTCCATGGAGGTTAGGGTAAGAATTAAGAAAGGAAGGACAAGAACCTAGAGAAAGAAATATCGTTTCTTCCCGATGGTACTAATCCCTTTATTAATTGTTACCATAACACCTAAAGAGATCTAAATTAGGACATTGAAAGCGGTGGGAAATCTTAAATTTCCAAATTGAACCTAAACGTAACCCTAGCAAGATTCTAGTCTTAGTCTAAATTAACTTAGTTTTTAGTGATAAACTTCCCAACACCGTTTGGAATTAACTCGTTAGAACAATTAGGAAATACACAACATCCCTGTGGACCAACCCGTACTCACCGGCTAGCTACCAAGCGACGCCGTTCTTGATTACGGTAATTAAATATTTTGATCACAACCTCCATCATTCAATCAGATACCCAAAGGACTCCAGGGGTATCTTTACTATTATGCAGAGGAACAAAAGGTCTTTGTTTCTCAGCATGCCCACTTTTTTAGAAAATCAATTTTTGAAAAAGATAGTGGGAGTGCAATAGAACTGGAAGAAATTCCAAAACTACAAACAATTACTGAAAGTATGGTAGAACCGAATGTTTCAGAAGAACTGGACATCCCTGCGCCACTCTGCGGAACTAGTAGGCAGTCTCATCCGCCCGAGAGATACTACGGTTTTCTCATAGACGGGGATTGAGAGGATTGCATCATTGAAAATGATGAGCTAACTAGCTTCCAGCAAGCCATTCAGTGTGGTGATTCGGTAAAATAGCTGGATGCAATGCGGACCGAAATGGGGTCCATGTACACTAACAAAGTATGCACTTTGAACATTGCTCCAGAAGGGGTAAAACCCGTAAGCTGCAAATGGATCATCAGAAAGAAGATTGGTGTAGATGGATAGGTTGAAAGCTATAAGGATAGACTTGTTGCAAAAGGTTTTCATCAAAAACCTGGTTTGGACAGTGATGAAACCTTTTCTCCAGTGTCTATGCTCAAATCCATTCGGATCCTTCTTGCCATTGCTGCCTTCCAAGATTTTGAGATCAGGCAGATGGCCGTAGAGACGGCTTTTCTAAATGGTAATTTGGAAAAGTGAGTCCATATGGATCAGCTAGAGGGTTTCAATCAGAGTGGGAGCAGCGAGACAGTGTGCAAGTTGCTTAAGTCCATTTATGAACTAAAGCAGGCATCACAAAGTTGGAACATCTGTTTTTATTGAGACAGTCAAAGAATTCGACTTTATCAAAAATCCAGATAACCATGCATTTATAGTAAGATTGTAGCAAAAACTGTGGAATTTCTCGTTGAGTACGTGGATGACATTCTCTTGATAGGAAATGACATTCCTATGTTGCAATCAGTCAAAGGATTCTTGTCACAGAGGTTCTCCATGAAAGACCTGGGTGATACCAACTACATTCTGGGGATCCAGATCTATCGTGATAGATCAAAGAGGATGGTGGGACTTTCAAAGTTAAGGTACAACAACACCATATTGAAAAAATTTAGTATGGATGATTCTAAGCACGGTAGTCTATCGGCTTGTCACGGAATCACCCTCTCCAAAGAGATGTCTCCAAAGATTGATTTGGAAAGGGCTCGCATCACATCTATACCCTACGCTTTTGCGGTAGGCTCTATAATGTATGCGATGTTGTGTACCAGACCATATGTTACTTACGCACTCAGGGTGGTAAGCCGGTATTAGTCAAACCTAGGGGAGAAACACTGGATAGCAGTAAAGAGCATTCTTAAGTACATGACAAGGACTAAGGAGAAGTTCTTGGTGTATGGCGGAAAATACCTCCAGATCGAGGCATTTGCTGACTCCAGCTTCCAGAGTGATAAGAATGACTCCAAGTCCATGTTGGGTTATGGCTTTACCCTCAGTGCAGGGACGGTCTGTTGGAAGAGCTCCAAGCAGGACACCATTGCAGACTCGACGATGGAAACGGAGTAGTTCGCTGCATGAGATACCGCAAAAGAGGCAGTCTGGATGAGAAAGTTCTTAATTGAACTTCAGGAGGTTCCTTCCATTTGTTGGTCCAATACTTTAGTATCGTGACAACATACGGAGCTATAGCTTTAGGGAAGGAACCCAGGTCCCATTAGAGATCCAGACATATCTTGAGGCGGTACCACCAGATCAGAGAGATATGGAGAATAACACTGTAGATCTACTCACAGAGGCCATCCCTCAGACAGTGTTCGAGAGGCTATTCAAGATCTTCGGTCTGTGATACGCCAGAACATGGCCCTAGTAAAAGTGGGAGATTGTTAGTGATGTATGCCCTAGAGGCCATTATTGTATCATACTGGTTTGTATATTTCTTAATGGAAGCTTGGGATATTCACAGTTATATTAACAGTCTTGCTCATAATGGTAGTATGCTACTTGGTTTGTTTCTACTTCAATATGTGCATGTGTTTCTTTTAGCATATCGCTTATACATATTAGTAGAGCCCTTAGGATCTTTGCTTGATTACTAGCGTTGTGATGGCAGTCACACTTGTGGGGGCTGGGTAATCTACAAGCACATCCTTATACAGGTCCCTAGTCGTAGGATTATCGAGACCGGGTATCGATACTCCGGAATAGACTAGTATATACGCTTCTCATCCCAGCAGGGGAGATAATCTGTACCATAGCCATTAGTACGTCGTACTGGAGATAGTATGCAGGTGCTCGTTAGGTTAGGAGTACACTGGACAGGACTCGTCGGGAACTGTTGGTTGGTATTATACCTATCGTCGGGTAGCAGTTCCCAGGTGACATGAGTACAGCTTAGTCCGTCGACTTGACACTGCTACTTTGCCTTGAGTGTGTTCCCACTGTACTTTGATTACTACCCTACCACGGCTCAAAAGAGTCATGCAAACAGGTAGTAGTTGGATGCAGTCCTGAAGCACTTGGAGGCAGTGGCGGTTAGATAGGATTCGTCTCTCCCAGTATTGGGGTTGATATCGCACCGTGTTCGGAAGGCCATTACACAAAGTCCTTGGCCAAGGAAAGCGGGATTTTTTTGTAGGTATTCCATTAGTTTCTCAGGGTGTATTGGGCTACTCTCCGACACGACTTATTGCGCTATTAGGGGTTTGACGATTACCGCCCCCTAGGCCCGATATGCGATACTCTTAGACGAACATACCGGACTGTACGGAGATTGTCATATACAGGCTCGGTAGGAGTTCAGATGAGTTAGCTCATCGTCCTTCTTATCGACACATACCTGGGTAGCTGTTACGTGCATCTAGTACCGCTTACGGCTTGTGGTTAAACCCACTGCCAGTGTAGTGTCAAGTCTTTAGAGTCCCACATAGAGAGTTTCCCTGCACCGGGCAAAAGGTGTAGAGGCCGTATGGTTTTACGGCGGGGCTTCGATCACTTACGTGTACTTGTGCACGTATGATGATCGGGCGGATAATACTAGCGGGCTTTAGTTTAAGCCAGATCCTAGTATTATATTGATGGATTATTTCGTCTCTTAGTATTCGTTTTCTTCGGAATACGGACGCGGGTATGTATATACGGATGATTGGCATTCTTGTAATTCCTCGGGATTGGCTTCTAGAAGGGGGACACCTATTACGGTTTTATTCTTTTTGGATTAAACAAAATGGGTGGAGGAAATGAGGTGGATTTTGAGTATTGAACCTAGCATGGCTACATGGTGACTCATGGTCATGAGTCACCACTAGATATTTGTGAAGGTTTGGAGATATTTTATTGTGATATTTATCTCATAAAATATCTCATATTCTTCATTCTATCAAAAGTGGATAGCCAAGCTCAAGTCCAAGGTTCGCTTCTCCTTTCTCATTTCCTCATGCCTCTTCTCTTCATCATAAACCCTAGACCTCTCATGAGTTAAGAAACCTAGGGTTCCAAGAGACAAATCTCTCCATCTTCTCACTCTACACAACCTAGGACTTCTAGTTTAGCGAACTAGAAGCCCTAGTTACCTCGGATTTGAGGTAGGAGCTCGGACTATAGACTCTCGGGTGTCTCATCTTTGACTCGAGGAGGCCGTCGAGGTAGCCGCAATCTGTTCCGATCCATAGAGCCTACGATGATGAGGAGGAGAGTGAGAAGACCCAAAGGACATGATACTACGAGGTATAACATTCATCCGAGTAGTTAAACCTCAAGTAGTTTGCTAGCTAAGGTTTATGATCGATCCTTGGTTCTAGTCGGTGTTGCAAAGCCCGTAAAAATCATTTTTTGCAATTTCCGCCCCCCCGCGAACACGTGGGGTGTGCGACATCGACTTACAGCATTAACATATATATATATAATATAAATATTCTATATTCTACGGTTGCGGGGATGCTATACGCCATCCACCCGACTTCTCCCATAGATATACTTCTACTCACCTTCGATCCTCGCTCGCTGAAGTCGATGACGCCTTGTTCTCCCTTGTCTTCCCGAAGTCCACGTGAAGGTACCTATAGTTCAAAACACATCGTATCACATCAAAATCATATTCGAAAACCGACAAGACACGCAAAGCACACATAGGTTAGAACCTATGGTCAACGCGCGCTAAAACAGATAGACTAGGACAAAACTAACAATTCAGTAGCTAAGTTATAAGGTGTGTGTTCAGTTGATAAAACTGCACATTTAATATGATATTTTTCCTACTATTTCTATATAATAAAAGGTGTTTATTATAATATATGATACATGTGAGGGTTTATCTGTAAAAATATTATTTTCATGTGTTTATATATTATAATTAACATTTGGTAGGAAAAAGTAAACATATAAATATCCATATGACATTTGGCCCACTTAATATGCTTACCTTATTAAAACCCTTGACCAATTCTTAAAGGTTAAGTTAATATCTCTACTAATATTATTTGTTGAACTGTTGTGCAGAATTTTCAGGGCTGAAATCAAGGAAATCAAAGTTGTTGGAATAAACCTTCCTAATTAAGAAAGTAAACTAAAGAAATCAATTCTGGCAGTGACGTAGAAAAGATTTTCAGTTTCCAGATATTCAAAAGATCACCATATATCACCGGAAGAGCCCACAAGAAGATTGAGCCCAAGATTCCCCTACTTGGCCGCGGATCCGCGGCCAAACCCATCTTTTGGCCACAGATCCGCCGCGGTTTTGACGAGTTAGGAGTTGGGATTTTTCAGTTTAGAATCTTAACTATTGGTTTCCAATTTAGGAAGCTAGGGTTCTGGCTTTGGGACTATAAATAAAGACCAAGAGCCTCTTGGAAAAATTATCAAGTCGACGAGATCACGAAGTCCAAGACGGCTCACGCATCCAGGCTGGTCATCAACGGTTCATCTACCTCCTTAGAAGAGATCGAGATGCAAACTAGTATTTGTAATCATTTTCCAATGAAACAAAGTGTAAATGAGTTTTGTTGATTAATAAAAGGTAGTTCTTTTTCTTAAAAAAATAAAAATTTCATCAAGTGATCCCTCTCTCTTGCGGTGCAGCTGCGGCAAAGGAGGTACATTCACGGCGGAAGTGCGGCGCATTAGGGTATCTAGGGCTCCAAACTTTTCTGGTCAGATTCTAACATCTTTCTCTCTCCTCTGAAATCCAATAAAATCTCTTTTTTGCAGGATTCTTTGCAAAATATCGCCGCTCAAAAATCTTTTTGCAAAGTTTTGTGATTGGTTTTGTTTTGCATATTTTAATACGGACTTTAAGGGGAAAAGACCAAATCCAGATTAGGTGGGGATTTCATCACCTTTTCTAAGCCCCACAAATCACAAACCGAGCATCTGCATCAACCCTATATTAATTTAAAAAATATCTAGACCAGACTCTAAGGACTGTCGCGCTTATTAAGGATAGAGGAAGGTCGTGGGTAATCTATCGCTTATCCGCATTACTTTTGTGGTGTCTAGGCAAGTGTGTCTAAGGCAAGTGGTTACTTAATTAAGACCACTACTTATGTAGTGTACAACCTCCCACTTACCTGGCTACAAGAGTAGTAAAGAGGTGGTAGAGGATTGATCCTGCGGCTTGTCCTTTGGAAGGCTAGGAACGGTCTAGAGACTGGACCTAGGTAACCTTAGTTCTAGGGTTGTTTGTGCATTTTTGTGTGATTTGTCTTAAGTCCCACTTTTTTTTCAAAACAGACCAATTTTAAATCACACACACGCTGTCACTTGCGCTAAACCCGCTTAGTGCATGCTTGGCTGGACACGGGATTCTAGTGCCCGTTTTGTCCGCGTTCCTGCTATCGACTCCGAAGTCGGTACTTCTTCATCTTCTTTTCCCCCACCACCCACCACGACCGAGATGGACGGTACTCTATCAAATTATAACACCACGCTGCCACCTCCCGTAGGTGTGCAGAATCCACTGCGCATCTCTTTCCAAGAGAGATGCTATCCTATCCGTGGTCCCCTTCCTACTTGTCTATCCATTCCACCAGCCAACGGGGATAATTTTGAAATTAAACCCCACTACATCAATCTTTTGCCCAAATTTCATGGGCTTGAGTCTGAAGACGCGTACGTTTTCATCACTAAATTTGAAAACGTATGCGCATTGATGAGTACTTCACAACTGACTGTTGATGCTATGCGCTTGCGTCTTCTCCCATTCACTCTGTGCGACTTGGCAGAAAAATGGTTTTAAAATACCGCCGCACACTCTATCACTAACCGGGATGAATTCGTAATAGCATTTATTAAGAAGTTTTACCCAAACCATAAGACTGCCTATATTAGGAGCGTGATTAACCAGTTCACCCAGCTCCCCAATGAACCATTTTGGAAGTGCTTTGAACGTTTCAAGGATCTGCTTGTCCAATGTCCTCATCATGGAATACAAAGATGGGATTTGTGCTGAATTATATATGAAGGCATTAATCCAGCGACAAAGCAGATGCTTGAAATAATGTGTCAATGCAATTTCATGTCTAAAGATGACGGTGAAGCATGGAAATATCTGGAAGATCTCGCTGAAAACACTTTGCAGTGGGAAAGCATAAGACCACCTTCATCTAGGGGAGGTATTCATCAGCTCGATGTTTCCATCGCAGTAAAAGCCGAAATGGCAGTGATGCAGAAGAAACTCGATGCTATTGAGGACAAATTCTCATCAGTCTCCTAAATCAGGTCACACTTCCCAAGACCGTGTGTGGTTGCTGTTCTGATCCTTCACATTTAACGGAAGAATTTCCTATGAATGCATCGTTTCAAACCAATGCTGCTTTTCAGCAGCGACCTAGAAACGATCCTTATTCTTCTACGTACAATCAATGATGGAGGAATCATCCTAACTTTGCTTAGAAAAAAAACAACCTTAAAATCAAAATCAGTTCCAAAGCAATTATCAAAGACCTCCACCACAGCAACCACAACCACAAAGTCAGCTCCCCTTTCAGTCATAAAATTTTCAAAATCCGGCCAACACTTCCGCACCGCAATTGGCCGGTACTGATAACTCTTCACTCGCACAAACTTTGGATTTGTTTATGAAACATTCCATGCAAATGTCAGCTGATATGAAGTCTTCTATTGATACCATAAAGAAAGACTCCGCCTCCCACGGTGAGAGTATTAAATCAATAGAAAACCAAATTGCACAGTTGAACACCGCAATGAGTGCGAGGGAGAAAGGGAAACTCCCATCTCAACCCCTACCGAATCCTGGCCATTCACAAAATCATAATGTGAATGCCGTTACTACGTTGAGATCGGGAAAAGTGCTGAATAACCGAGTGGGTAAGCAATTTGATGATGTTAGTGACACCAATGATACCCCAGCTTCTTCTTCTTCCCCTAATTCATCTAGTCTCCCACCTTCATCCGAGCCTATTCTCCGTTTTCCCCAAGGCTCGAACACTTTGCCCAATCTATCTAAGTCGATTCCCACTCCAATTTTGGGATCGAATCCATCCCCACAATCTTCTCCACAAATATTGGACCCAAAACTTATTGATCAAGCTCCATTTCCAAACAGATTAAGGGCCAACAGACCTAACCCACAAATGGAGAAGATTGTGGAAATGTTTAAGCAAGTTAACGTGAATATTCCTCTCCTAGATGCTATTCAACAAGTCCCATCTTATGCAAGAATCCTTAAGGACTTGTTCACTAGGAAGAGAAAAACTCAAATGCCGAAAAAGGTTTTCATGACGAGTAATGTTAGCACAGCTTTTACCCAGCAAATACCAAAGAAACGTAAGGACCTTGGTTGTCCTACCATCTCTATTTCTATTGGGGGTAAAAATATTAATCGTGCTTTACTCGATCTTGGCCTAGCATTAACTTGCTTCCTTATTCAGTATACGAGCAGTTAGGAATTGGAGAGTTAAAACCCGCCCATTGTACTCTCCAGATGGCAGATCGATCGATCACCAAATCTCGGGTTGAACTAGAGGATGTGTTAATTAAAGTTGGGGAATTAATATTTCTCGTGGACTTTATTGTTTTAGACACACAGCCTGTGGCAAATCCACGGAATCAAATCTCGGTGATACTTGGTCGACCCTTCCTACCAACTTCTAACGCTGTAATTAATTGTCGTAACGGTTCTATCAACATATCCTTCGGGAAGATGACAATTGATCTTAATATTTACAAGCTAGGAAGTCAACCATCAGAACCTTCTGCTCATTTGCTGGATGTTTGTTCCATCCACGAGATAGCTCCCGAAAGCTGCATGGATGAGGAACTTTGCTTTGATGATCTTGACAACACTAGTGAGACATCATTTGATCTTACACTACTTCAGAGTGAGGACATGTTCAATGAGTTCGTCCCAGAGCTTGAACCAGTTGACTCGTTGCAAAAGTCAGCAGCACTTTCCGAGTCAATATCTTATGCAAGTTTTGAACATCTTAGGGAATCCGAATATCATTCCCTTACCCCACTTTCTATTGTCTCTCTGCCAATTCTTGATCTCAAACCGCTACCTTCTCATCTTAAATATGCATATTTAGGAGAGAATGAGACTTTGCCAATGATTATATTTGCTTCTCTAGCCTTAGAGCAAGAGACCGCACTTTTGACAGTGTTGAGATCGAATCGGCAAGCATTCGGTTGGACAATGGCTGACATCAAAGGGATTAGTCCCTTAATTGTTGAACATTACATACATCTGATGGATGAAGCCAAACCTACCCGAGACTCACAAATACGGTTGAATCCCGTTATGAAGGAGGCGGTAAAGAAAGAAATCGTCAAGTTCCTTGATAGTGGAATAATTTACCCTATATCTGACAGCCAATGGGTAAGTCCAATTCATGTAGTCCCTAAAAAGTCTGGCATCACGGTCATAACTAATGAGGCTAATGAGCTAATCCAAACACGCACCCAAACTGGGTGGCGCGTATGTATTGATTACAGAAAACTCAATGCCGCGACGAGGAAAGATCACTTCCCTCTACCTTTCATTAACCAGATGTTAGAACGATTAGCTGGACATGAATACTATTGTTTCTTGGACGGATACTCTGGCTATAACCAGGTCCCCATCGCCGAAAAGGATCAAGATAAAACTACATTTACTTATCCTTTCAGTAGTTTTGCTTATAGACGCATGCCCTTTGGGTTGTGCAACGCTCCCGCTACATTTCAGCGGTGTATGATGGGGATATTCTCAGATATGGTGGAGAATTTCCTGGAAATTTTTATGGACGATTTTTCCATTTTTGGGGTTTCCTTTGAGGACTGCCTTCGTAATCTTGACGCGGTTCTTACCCGCTGTAAGGATAAGAACTTGACTTTGAATTGGGAAAAATACCATTTTATGGTCCAAGAAGGTATTATCCTTGGACATATAATTTCACGAAAAGGTATTGAGGTTGACAGAGCTAAAATAGATGTCATTCATAACCTCACTCGTCCCAAATGCGTCAAAGATATACGATCCTTCTTTGGTCATGCAGGATTTTATAGGAGATTTATTAAGGACTTTAGCAAAATTGCTAGACCCTTAACCCTTCTATTAGCCAACGATACTACATTTCACTTCGATTCGGATTGTGAGGCTGCTTTTGAATCGCTTAAAGGATTTCTCACTACAGCCCCCGTTCTATCATCTCCGGATTGGAACCACCCGTTCGAGCTTATGTGTGATGCATCAGATTTTGCTATTGGTGCTGTCTTAGGACAGCACATTGATAAGATGCCACATGTAATTTACTATGCAAGTAGGACCTTGAATGATGCACAGATAAATTACACAATTACCGAGAAAGAACTCTTGGCAGTTGTATTTGCATTAGAGAAATTCAGGCCCTACTTGATTGGCTCGCCAATAGTGGTTTACACTGATCAATCCGCCCTACGACATCTTTTATCGAAGAAGGATGCGAAGGCCAGGCTAATACGTTGGATCCTATTGTTACAAGAATTTGATCTTGTCATCCGAGACAAAAGTGGATGTGACAACGTTGTAGTCGACCATCTTTCACGCATCACTTCTTCACCAACTTTGACCGTGCCGATAAATGACTCATTTCCTGACAAACAGCTCTTGACCGTATCCTACGAACCTTGGTTCGTGGATATTGTGAACTATCTTGCGACGGGACTTATTCCTAGCGATTGGTCGAAACAAGACAAACTTCGATTTCTATCCCAAGTAAAATATTTTTACTGGGATGAACCTTATCTGTTTAAGTATTGTTCCGATTAAATCATTCGCATGTGTGTCCCTAACGATGAATTCAAGAGTGTGTTATCATTTTGTCATCATCATGCATGCGGCGGTTATTTTGGTCCTCGAAAAACGGCGGAGAAAGTTTTGCAATGTGGCTTTTATTGGCCAACATTATTTAAAGATGCATATGAACATTGCAAAACTTGTCCGCGATGTCAGCATTTGGGTCGGATTTCACGAAGAAACGAGATTCCCCTCCAACCTATATTGGTTGTGGAAATATTCGATGTTTGGGGTATTGATTTTATGGGCCATTTTCCCAACTCCTTTGGGAATTTATATATCTTGTTAGCGGTTGATTATGTCTCGAAATGGGTAGAAGCTATACCGTGTCGCACTAATGACAACAAAGTTGTCATTAAGTTTCTTAAAGAAAATATCTTTTCGTGATTCGGACACCCTCGCGCTATAATTAGCGACAACGGGACACATTTCTGTAATCGGTCTTTCGAGACTTTGATGCGGAAATATTCAATCACTCACAAACTTTCTACGCCCTATCATCCCCAAAAAGCGGGCAGGCTGAGATCTCAAATAGGCAGATCAAACAAATTTTAGAGAAGACGGTTTCTAAAAACCGTAAAGATTGGTCAACCAAATTGACGGATGCTCTTTGGGCATTCCGCACCGCTTATAAGACCGATCTTGGTATGTCTCCTTACCGCCTTGTGTTTGGGAAGGCATGCCACCTTCCTGTCGAGATCGAACATAAAGCAATATGGGCTATTAAAGAGCTTAACTTCGATTTTGATCATGCAGGCAGCTATCGGAAGCTGCAATTGAATGAGCTAAGCGAATCCGCGATGAAGCTTACGATAATGCGGTGATAGTAAAGAACATGACTAAAGTGTTCCACGATAAAAACCTTTTTAGAAAAACTTTCACATCGGGGCAACAAGTCCTTTTTTACGATTCCCGTCTCCATCTTCATCCGGGTAAGCTTAAATCTCGTTGGAAAGGACTTTTTGTGGTGCGGTATGTACACCCGCACGGGGCAGTAAAAGTTGAAAATTTGAAAAACGGTTCAATTTTTAAAGTAAATGGGCATAGATTAAAACCGTATTTCTCTGCTGACCCCGTGGAGGAGCTCCTATTTTTACAGGAGCCGTTTTATTAGAACTGAATTTTCTCTGCCTCACCTCCATGTTTTGGTAACAATTTATCATTTTACGAATGGAGGTGAGAAAAAATGTATTTAACTGAATATCTGTGCGTGCCAAAGATCAAGTTTGGGGGTAGTTTTCAATTAACTATTATTTTACCCCTTTTGTCTCTCCCCAAGTATACAGGTCCATGCTCTCAAAAGACAACATCAGTGAGGACACTGCTGAAAACAGGTTTGGGGGGGTGGTTTATATTCACAGAATTATCTTTGACACTGGGCATTCAAATTTTTTTTTTATAACAAGAGTAGAAAGTGAAAAATTAAATTTAAAAGATAGGAATAATTTACGAAAACCAAGAAAATTAGAAGTTTTCTTAAACTAACTAGTAATAAGTAGTTATGAGCCATTGTCCCAAGGGTTAGTAAGATGAAGGAAGTCACTAATCTGAGGATAAAAATAAGTCTGAAAAATAGTTTCTATTCTTGAAGCCAAACATTTGAATGTTGATATCCTACTATATGCACTTACAATCGTCTTGAAACTCGAGATAGTAGAGGATACCTTGAAATGCTCTTGTCTAAAAGCCAAAGTATGAAGGAAATAATAAACGAAGAAAATATAAACATGGTGAAAAGAAAAATGAACACTGGTTTTGTTATCGTCAAGGCAGCAATAAAAAAATATAGCGAGAGTGCTTCATCACCTAGTGCCTTAGACCAACTGGTCTGAGAGTCACTGCTAAGCCTTAGGTGGTGCAAGATGAGAAAAATACTAAACGCACCGTATAAGCGATCACATGAGTAATCGGTCGGTTAGTACCTCAAGAAGTATTAACGGTCGCATGAAAAATGTGTGAGCAATTTCAACTAAATATTCATCGATTAAAAAGTACTGAGGCAGGTGGACAAGAGTATGATAGCTTGAATTGAATTCTCCGAGTGTAGGGATGTTCTATTCACACATGTAGGGGTATATGATCGATGTTTGGATGAAAGGTAGGAATGAAGAATAAAGACGATGTTTTATTGAGGGATGAAGTGATTTCTAACATTTTTTTCATGACTATTAAGATATGGCTCATGACAACTGAAAAGCTAGTGTAGTTGGAAACTCTAGATTTTCAAAGTATTTCTTTTATGGTTCTTATCTTTATATGTAAATTTCACTATCTCTCTTTTATTATAGGATTTTATGGGTGTAATCCGCTGAAAACCCTCAGGAGACAACACTCCTCTGACTAGGGACACCTAGAGGTTTAACGGCTTGTTGCACGTGCTCTGAAGGGTTCCTAGGCATACTAATGAGGTCTCACAAGGCATCAACCATGCCAATTTCAAATTTTACAAGTGCCGAGAAACCCTAATACGGATCGTTAACTAGAATTTTAGGCGAAACATGCAACTAGTTAACAGCTTAACTAAGTGAACGGAAATACAACCTTTGTAGATCCGGTGCTCCACCTCCATAGCTTCGTGATGAAGTCCCCTTGCTGTCCAAATCAAATCCCGGGCTCTAGTGTCGGCTTCATCGGAGAAAAGGGCGGGCTAGGTCATCGACTACGATGCCGAAGATGATCTACGTCGAGGCATCACAAGATCAAGCTTCCACTTCACCAAGTCATGAAACTTGTGAAGGAAACACCCTATACAACTTGGCAAGAGGTAGAGGATGAAGAAATAGGAAGTGGGTTCACTTTGGAATTGGATTTCTCACATGATTTCATCACTTGCCATTGATGAGGCAAGCTTTTCTATCTTTCTCATGAAGAAGAAGATGAAGAAAGAATATGATAAGTGTTAAAAAAATAATTGAAAAGGAATTGATTCTTATCATATTCTAACCTTAGTTAAGTGTAGAGAATAGACCATGGTTAGTTATGATGGTTAGGGTTAAGCAAGAGACAAGAATGGTGGACAAGGTCAAAGCTTCATGAAGCTTCAACAAAACTACAAATAAAGCCATCATTCTTTTCTTATCCTTTCCAAAATGAATAAACAAATAAATAAATGAATAAGCAAAACCCTAATCATCAACTTAACCATGGTTTAATTCTTAACACTTAACCAAAGAAGCATGTATCATCAAATATGATACAATCATGTGCACAAAAGTATATCACATATACAACTTGCACAAATCAAGTGAGAAAATCCATTTAAAGTGAACCAATACTAGTTAATGCAAAGTAATATATCAAATATATAATTATGCATTAAATCATTAAATCAACACTTGATTTAACGATCCGGTCATATCGCATACAACCGACTAATATCCAATGTATCGGCTTATCGAATCAATCCTTGATTCGATAACTAGGTTATATCACATACAACCATTCGACACATTCATCGCGAGAATTGAATACGGTATCACATACACGCATTATTCTCGGTCCCGCACATATCTCATATGCGCTCCTATTTCGTTTCGCTTGAGCCAGGAAACCTCTGTGTAGGACTCTAAAGACTCGTCAATACGCCGGCAGCAGGTGATGATCATATCAAACACCCACAAGCCGTAAGCGGTCTGCTAAACGTAACGGCCACCCGGGTATTGAGCGATCAGAAGATCGACGATCAAGCCCGCTCATACTCCTGTGAATCCAACCAGTAACACTTACCGTACAGTCCGGTCTCGTCGTCTGATATGTCGCATATCTCGCCTAGGGGTGGTAAACGTCAGACCCCAATAGCTCGATAAGTCGTGTCGATATAAGGACTATAACAGTTCGAGAAACTATAGGTAACACTTACCAGTCTCAGCAACCCTGGCCAGGGATTTCCGGTTATAGCCAATCGAACACAGCGCAACATCAACCCCCTATACCGGGAGAGACGATCCCCTCCTATCGCTCATTGCCTCCATGTGACTCGGGACTGCACCCAAAAACCACCGTTTTGCACGCCCTCTTGGACGTGGTAAGGTGGAAATCAAAGCACAGTGGGAACCACACAAGACTCTATGACGATCTCGGGTCAACAGACTACTCTGTACCAGTGTCACCAGAGAACTGCCATCTGACGTAAGGTATAATACCATCTGGGAGTTCTCGGCAAGTCCGTCCAGTGTACCCAGTCTCCACTGAGCACCCGTATATCATCTCTGATGTCAAACACCAATAGATATGGGATCATCCATCGCCCATCTGTATGGGTCAAGATGATATACGCTAGTCTACTCTGGTATATCGATGCCCTGTCTTGATACACCCACGACTAGGGACCTTGAAGGATGTACTTATGGACTACCATGTCCCCACTAGTATGATCCGCATCATAGTCCAGGTAGTCAAGTACACATCCTAAGGGCTTTACCAACATGTAACAGAGAGAGAATCAATGTACACGTTAAGGTAAAGAGTAACCAGATAGCATACTATCATGTCGAGCAAGAAAGTCGTCCCTATATATGTCCCAGCATCCACTACAATATACATCCTATGTATAGTAATGGCCTCTAAGGCATACATATAACTAACAATCTCCCACTTGCACTAGGGCCATCTGATAGCAGTGGTTGTAGTATCTCATACTCAACCATCCCATAAAAGTCTCTCTCTGGGAAAAGGCCTTTGTGAGTGGATTCGCCGTGTTGTCCTCTGTGTCTGTTCTCCTAACCTCGATCACCCTGGAGATCAACCATCTCCATAATCAGGTGATACTGCCTTAGAATATGTCTGGATCACTGATGGGACGGACGTTCCTTGGCAAAGGCCACAACTCCATTGTCACACAATGGGAGGAACTAAGTTCATCTCATGAACAAATATACATCCAGACTGCCTCTTTGGTAGCATCTTAAGCAGCGATGTATCCAGCCTTAATCATCTAGTATGTCACGGTATCTATCTTGGAACTTTTCTAACATACCGTCCTTCCACTGAGGGTTTAAAACAATGCCTGTGACTGACATTCAGTCGTTCTCATCACCCTGGAACACTTCCAGTGATTCTCCCTAGGATCGATTGATACCATCTCACTTCAACAAGTGAGAATCCTAACATCCATTTAGATCTATCTCATAGGTCCAAAACCCAGGATTTAGTAGGTATCACTTTGATCCTTTATGGAGAATCATTGTGATAAGCGGAGATTGACCGAGCGTAGCATAGGAAACTCCTTTCCTATCAAGAGTATGTCATCCACTTACTCTACGAGGATCATTACCATACTCCCTACTACCTTTTTGTTTATACAAGGTTCATCTACTATTTTGATGAAGTCAAACTATTTGACTACTCCATCAAAACAGATGTTCCAACTCCGCGATGCCTGGTTTATCCTATAAAGCATCTTGTACACGTTTCCGCTGCTCCCACTTTTTACGAACCCCTCCGGCTGTGTACTTATAGACGCCCTCTTCTAAAACATCATTTAGAAAAGCTGTCATGACACCCAACCGCCAGATATCGTAGTCATGGTATGCAGCCATGGCAAGTAGGATCTGGATGGACTTAAGCATAGCCACTTGAAAAGGTTTCATCATTATCCATGCCTGGTCGATGACGAAAAGCTTTAACAAGTCTAGCTTTGAAAGTCTCAACCTTTCCATCTACACCAAGTAATCTTCTCAAGATATACTTGCTCCTGATAGGGATTTAACCCTTCAGATATAGCAACCAAAGTCCATACTTTGTTGGTGTACATGGATTCCATCTCAGATCACTAAGCATCCAGCCATTCTTACAGAGTCCCACTCCTGATGGCCAGCTCGAAACTAGTCGGGTCATCATCTCATGATGCAATCTTCGCTCCCACTGTCATAGAGAAACCGAAATATCTCTCAGGTGGGTGAGGAACCCTACTAGATCGGCGGAGAGGCCGAGGTTCGTTGGAATCTACTGAATCCTTTGGTTCTACCAAATCATCTGATGTTGTTTGTATAGCTGGAACCTTTCCAGTTGTACATAACAGACCTTGCCTCGAGCTTGTTCGGATTATGCTTTTAGACATAGCCCGGACAACCCCAAATCTTAACCAACCTAAGATATGGGCTCTTCCCTTTCCATATCACATATGGAGTGGTAGGCTGTGATCTGATTCGAACCCTATTCAATAGGTATGCAGCTTCTCAAGCGCATAACTCCCAAATGGAAATAGGAAACTCAGTAGTACTCATCATAGAGCACACCATATCGCATAGGGTGCAATTGCTCTGCCCCGTTATACCATCGTGCCATGGTGTATACAGAGGAGTAATGCTGAGAGAGAATCTCATTCTCCTTTAGAAAAGTCCAAGAATTCCGTGCTCAAGTATTCTTCTCCTTGATCACATCAAAGGACATAATACTTATACCCGTATTTTGGTTCTCTACTTCTAACTTATATTCCGTGAATATCTCAAAAGGTTCGGACTTGTGTTTCAACAGGAACATATGTCTGAATCTTGAGAGATTATCAGAGAATGTAATGAAGTATAAAGAACCAGTCTCGGCATGTGTAGACAGGGGACCTTTATACATCATCATGTATCATCCCAAGAGTTTACTAACTCTTTCTCTGTTTCCAGTAAACAGAGCTATGGTCATCGTATCTTTGTGACATGACTGGCAAGTTTTATAAGATGTAAATTCAAACAGATTTAAATATGCATCTAAATGTAACTTCAGCTAGTCAGGTCGCATTGATATGACCTAGTCTACAATACCTCAAGAAGGATTCGTTCATTTCTGAACTCTTCCTCTTTTGTGTGTGTTCTGTATACTAAGAACTGTAATTTGATTTAGAACATCAATGCTTTTAGATAACGTGCCTGAACCGATCAACTTCTGATATAGGAAATGTTTAAAACATTATCCAACAATACAAAATTATATCCTTTCTTTACTAATAAAGAGACCGATATGATTTTGTATATCTGGTTCGGTATCTAATAACATTCGTTCAAAATCAATGTATTTATAATACAGGGTGACAGTGACCAACAGACTTGGCTGCAACACTTGCTCCATTTTCTGCCTCATGAAACTTATCACCCGTTCTCAGTTCTCTACCTTTCTGTAGCCCTATGTAACAGATTACATATCTGGGATCCTGATCTGGTATCACATACCCAGGACGTAAAGGATACTGAGAAACAGTTCTCTGTAATGAACATACCCGAAGATGATGCATCAACATGCACTTTCTTCGTTTGGGCGGCACGGAAAATCTGGTATTCCCCAATTTCCTGCTCTGTCTTATAACAATTATAAGTTGGAGCGGGACCAACGTTCCCCAGCTCAGTATAACAAGCGGGTTCGGTCAAATATCCGTATTATTATCTTGATTAAGGCGTGACATGGTCGCTATCAGGAGAGAGAGAGAAGAAAACACTCTGCGTGCGCTCTTGCAAGAATAGATTGGTTATTATTTTATCTAATCAGGATGGCTCCCACTGTTTTTATCAAATCTTCCTTCAAACCCTAAAAGGAAAGACTAGCCGGGATTAATTACACACTACAAGTTCGCCAATCTTTCAGCCAGGCCAGTGTCGGTACTTTGAGGGAGGTCCCCCGTGCTTTCGCACGAACCTAATTAATGTAAACCTCGTTTTCCCAGAGGCGTAACCCCGTTGACACCTTTCTAGACACCTACTTGATCGGCTAATTGTAATGTGTAAAACTCTCCCAGGAGTAACTCTTACTCGCAGTGGGTATCGGGATCCAACTATCTCATAGAAGGTATGCAATCTCATTGCAAATTTCAACACTTGAAATTCCCGATAATATTTTGCCCCTAGCAGCTATATGACCTTAACATAGTCAACAAATCATAAGTGCTAGTCAAGTTCAACCCGTCATTTCCCGATTGAATTAAACCCATCCGCACGACCCTTAACATAGTCAACAAAGTCGCACGACTACCCTAATCCAATCGCATCATATGCTTATGCAGATAAGCACTAATTAGCTACCGCACACTACGCCTTAACATAGTCAACAAACATAGCACGAATACTAACAAGTACTTATCTGAAATGACGGAGGGCTACGACAGGTTTTTCTGAAAACCTATTGCGTAATGAACTTGATATCGTTGTAGAATCAAATGATTTTGAAATGGAGTGTCTTTGAGGCTTTTCTAGTTTTGTTAAAGGAGTCACTCCCGGTGAAGGGATCGTCGGTCCTTTCCTCGTCGAATGAGGTGCGGGATATATCATATATATCACTGTGCAAAGAAAAAACTCTTAAAAGCAATCAAAAGACAAACCGAGTGTGTAGCATCTGCCAGTTATTGCTAAAGGAGTCACTCCCGGTGAAGGGATCTCGGTCCTTTCCTCATCGAATAAGGTGCAGGATATATCACATATACCTCTGTGCAAAGCAAGAACTGTAGCTACCTGTTTTATTTTTGAAATTCGATTCTACAACATCTTAGGTTTCTTTTATTTCATTAATCATATTAATGAAGTCCCATCATTTAAATACCCTAAACATCACAGATAAATACGACGTACACTTATGCCATCCGCATTCGCCTCGATGTCCCCTCATGCACCGTTAGGTTAGGTAACTAACTGCAGAGCAGGGCAGGGCTAGCGCGGGTGTAAAACATAAGTAACGTCTATATAATATATCATATATACTATATACAGTATCTATCACAGAACATCACATGATCACATCACAGATATCGCAGCAGAAGAAACATATGAAATATTGGATATACTAGGACGTCCGTGTTTTTGATACGAGCCAGTATAAAACACGGATTCCACGGTCGTGATGAATAGCCAAACTCACACCCCTAGACCCCTACGAGAGCAGCAAGCAACCCTACCAATTCTAGAGTTAGGAGACCCGGACTCGACTCCTCGAGTTGGTCTCCCACTGGACTCCAGAACCCGGTTACTTGTGCTCCCCTCCTTGGGTCTATCCTAGTGCGGAAAAGTAAATAATATACAAAAGGTGACATCTTCCGCAACCTGGAAGTGCCCCAATAAAAGAATATTACATACAAGTTTTTACATGAATGAAAAAGAAAAACACTCATCTCACATAAAAAACCCCGGCTATTCAAACACGACGATCCAATATAACATATCCAGCAACACATAACATCACATGTCATCAACGTAAGTAGATATGCGCATCCCAATTGTCGTTGACATATAGCAACGAAACCGGCGATATCACATATTACACTTACGGTCACAGAAAAGAAAGTGTAAAACTACAACAGTTGGAATTCGCAACCTCTTTAGACATCACATTCCTAATCAAATGAATTACTTAGACATCGCATGCCTAACAATCATAAACCCCGCATTTTATTCTCAAAATCGAAAACACTTTTCAATATCAAGTCGGGCAATTCAACAAGATTCCCGACATCCTGATCGAATGCTCGTCGCAAACTTTAGTAGACGGCTGCACCCCCGATGCCATCGACGAAGTGCACCAAGGCGGAACACCGCTACCGCGAGCACCCGGACGGATGCTTTCGGCGACGGGGTTCTCCTACAGTCACTTGGTCGGGGTTATGGAGTGAGGCTGTCTATTAAGTTTACCCGGCGAGTATCCGCGTACGCTACGTGATTGCGACGGACTTTTGATCGCATCAAAATTCCGTGGCAACCGATCAAGTGAGACTAAACTGCTATGTTTATAACATTCATTGAGTTATCTCATAACTACTTGTGAATTCCAATTATTGTATCACATTCCGGATAAGATAGAAAATGTTAAACTTTCCGATCGAACAATCGAACACCCAAGTTTTCCCGATACAGCTCAACACATGAAATAAGTCTAAAAACATTCAGTTCGTGCCTCAGTACCAACGATCCAGCCGTAGAAGGGTCAAGCCAACGCCTCACATGTGGCACGCCGTACTCCCCCAAACCCTAAGGTTCAAAGGGCAGTTCAAGACGGTCACATAATCGAGTTAAGGTTTGTTGTCTTCTAGAGGGTCCATCGCGTTACTTGCACTACTTAGAACGTCTTTAAACTACGGAAAAATCCAACACTTGGAAATTTTCCGGCAGGGGAAAAATTGGGTATTTATATCCGGTCGAACTTCTTAACATATTCTAAAATTATCCGGAAAAGCACATAGACAAAATTAGACAATCCGATCGAAACACCGAGTCCCCAATACAACCCAGAAAATTCAACTCTTGAATAAGTATTAAAAATTCCCAGGAAAACCAGCATTGGAAACTGAGAATTACTGTGCAAAATTCTTTATATAATGAGGCCGTACGGCCGCGGAACCGCCGCACGAGCCATGCTCGTGCCGCGGAACCGTGGCTACTTAGTGGAATTGGGCTGTCGAATTTCACAGTAACCCGTAGATATTCCTGCTGGTTTTTCTGCATATTTTTAATCTGGAAAAAACGACGATTTTCAAAATTGTCCAGAGAGCAAAATACGATTGGGGTTTCGGTTCAGTCGGACTTCTAACTCCGTCTATGCATCGCCTAAGGCTCTAGCTAGGCTCTGATACCACTGTAGGTTTCCTAGGAACACTAATGAGGTCTTACAAGGCATCAACCATGCCAATTTCAAATTTTACAAGTGCCGAGAAACCCTAATACGGATCGTTAACTAGAATTTTAGGCGAAACATGCAACTAGTTAACAGCTTAACTAAGTGAACGAAAATACAACCTTTGTAGATCCGGTGCTCCACCTCCATAGCTCCGAAATGAAGTCCCATTGCTGTCCAAATCAAATCCCGGGCTCTAGCATCGGCTTCATCGGAGAAAAGGGCGGGCTAGGTCATCGACTACGATGCCGAAGATGATCTACGTCGAGGCATCACAAGATCAAGCTCCCACTTCACCAATTCATGAAACTTGTGAAGGAAACACCCTATACAACTTGGCAAGAGGTAGAGGATGAAGAAATAGGAAGTGGGTTCACTTTGGAATTGGATTTCTCACATGATTTCATCACTTGCCATTGATGAGGCAAGCTTTTCTATCTTTCTCATGAAGAAGAAGATGAAGAAAGAATATGATAAGTGTTAAAAAAATAATTGAAAAGGAATTGATTCTTATCATATTCTAACCTTAGTTAAGTATAGAGAATAGACCATGGTTAGTTATGATGGTTAGGGTTAAGCAAGAGACAAGAATGGTGGACAAGGTCAAAGCTTCATGAAGCTTCAACAAAACTACAAATAAAGCCACCATTCTTTTCTTATCCTTTCCAAAATGAATAAACAAATAAATAAATGAATAAGCAAAACCCTAATCATTAACTTAACCATGGTTTAATTCTTAACACTTAACCAAAGAAGCATGTATCATCAAACATGATACAATCATGTGCACAAAAGTATATCATATATACAGCTTGCACAAATCAAGTGAGAAAATCCATTTAAAGTGAACCAATACTAGTTAATGCAAAGTAATATATCAAATATATAATTATGCATTAAATCATTAAATCAACACTTGATTTAACGATCCGGTCATATCGCATACAACCGACTAATATCCAATGTATCGGCTTATCGAATCAATCCTTGATTCGATAACTAGGTTATATCACATACAACCATTCGACACATTCATCGCGAGAATTGAATACGGTATCACATACACGCATTATTCTCGGTCCCGCACATATCTCATATGCGCTCCTTTTTCGTTTCGCTTGAGCCAGGAAACCTCTGTGTAGGACTCTAAAGACTCGTCAATACGCCGGCAGCAGGTGATGATCATATCAAACACCCACAAGCCGCAAGCGGTCTGCTAAACGTAACGGCCACCCGGGTATTGAGCGATCAGAAGATCGACGAGCAAGCCCGCTCATACTCCTGTGAATCCAACCAGTAACACTTACCGTACAGTCCGGTCTCGTTGTCTGATATGTCGCATATCTCTCCTAGGGGTGGTAAACGTCAGACCCCAATAGCTCGATAAGTCGTGTCGATATGAGGACTATAACAGTTCGAGAAACTACAGGTAACACTTACCAGTAAATCTCAGCAACCCTGGCCAGGGATTTCCGGTTATAGCCAATCGAACACAGCGCAACATCAACCCCCTATACCGGGAGAGACGATCCCCTCCTATCGCTCATTGCCTCCATGTGACTCGGGACTGTACCCAAAAACCACCGTTTTGCACGCCCTCTTGGACGTGGTAAGGTGGAAATCAAAGCACAGTGGGAACCACACAAGACTCTATGACGATCTCGGGTCAACAGACTGTAGGGTTCCTAGGCACCCTAATGAGGTCACACAAGGCATCGAACATGCCATATTAAAATTTTAACGGTGCCGAGAGACCCGACTACGGATCGTTTGCTAGAATTCTAGGCGAAACTAAAAGCTAGTTAACACTTAACTACTAGGATACGGAAATTACAACCTTTGTAGATCCGGATATCCACCTCCACGGCTCCGCAACGAAGTCTTCTCGCTGTACATCATGAATCCTAGACTCCTCCGTCGGGTTCATCGGGAAAACGTGCGGAATAGGTCGTCGGCCTCGTGTCAAAGACGATCTACGTCGAGCTTGCACAAACTCAAGCTCCGACTTCACAAACTTGTGAAACTTGTGAAGTAAACACCCAAAACAACTTGGCAAGAGGTAGAGGGTGAAGAAATAGGAGGTGGGTTCACTTTAGATTTGGATTTCTATCACTAAAACTCAAGTTGCCATTGGAGTAGCAAGCTTGAAGAAGAAGAAGAAGATGAGCTCAAGAAAAAAAGAATATGATAAGTCTTGTGTTAAAAATAAATTTAAATCAAATACTTATCATAACTTGAACTAGGGTTAAGTGTAGAGAATTAACCATGGTCACTTTGATGGGTTAGGGTTAAGCATGAAGATAAGGATGGTTAGCAAAGTCAAAGCTTCATGAAGCTTCAATATAAAACAAACTTAGCCACCATTCTTATCATAACTTATTTCATATAAATAAATAAACAAATAAATAAATAAATGAATATGCAAAACCCTAATTATCAATTAACCATGGATTAATTCTATACACTTAACTAAATGATCAAGTATCATCAAACATGATACAAAGTAGTGCACTAAAGCATATCACATATACAATGTGCATCAAGTGAGAAAAATCCGTTTAAAGTGAACCAATACTAGTTAATGCAATGCAATATATCATATATATAATTATGCATTAAATCATTAAATCAACATTTGATTCAATGATCCGGTCATGTCGCACATAACCGACTAGTATTCAATGCATCGATTTATCGAATCAATGATTCGATAACTAGGTCATATCGAATATAACCAATCGAAACATATATCGCGAGAATGAAATGCGGTATCACATACACGCATTATTCTCGGTCCCGCACATATCTCATATGCGCTCCTATTTCGTTTCGCTTGAGCCAGGAAACCTCTGTGTAGGACTCTAAAGACTCGTCAATACTCCGGTAGCAGATGATGATCATATCAAGCACCCACAAGCCGCAAGCGGTCTGCTAAACGTAACGGCCACCCGGGTATTGAGCGATCAGAAGATCGACGAGCTAGCCCGCTCACACTCCTGCGAATCCGACCAGTAACACTTACCATACAGTCCAGTCTCTTCGTCTGATACGTCGCATATCAAGTCTAGGGGTGGTATACGTCAGACCCCAATAACCCGATAAGTCGTGCCGATGTGAGGCTCGTAACGGGTCGAGAAACTACTGGTAACACTTACCAGTAAATCTCTGATCAGCCCTGGCCAGGGACTTCCCTGTTACGGCCAATCGAGCACAGCGCAACATCAACCCCCAATACCGGGAGAGACGAAACCCCTCCTATCGCTCATTGCCTCCATGTGACTCGGGACTGTGCCCAAAGACCACCGTTTTGCACGCCCTCATGGACGTGGTAAGGTGGAGATCAAAGCACAGTGGGAATCACACAAGACTCTATGACGATCTCGGGTCTACAGACTAACCTGTACAAGTGTCACCTGAGAAATGCCATCTGACGTGAGGTATAATACCATCTGGGAGTTCTCGGCGAGTCCGTCCAGTGTACCCAGTGACCACTGAGCACCCGTACACCATCTCTGATGTCAAACACCAATGGATATGGGATCATCCATCGCCCATCACATGGGTCGAGAAGCGTATACGCTAGTCTACTCTGGTATATCGATGCCCCGTCTCGATACACCTACGACTAGGGACCTTGAAGGATGTACTTATGGACTACCATGTCCCCACTAGTATGATCTGCATCATAGTCTAGGTAGTCAAGTACAAATCCTAAGGGCTTTACCAACATGTAACTATAAGACAGTATAAAGAGACTAGTGTACATGTTAAGATAAATAGCAACCAGATAGCATACTATCATGTCGAGCAAGAAAGTCATCTCTATATATGTCCAAGCATCCAATATAATATACATAATCTGTACAATACTGGCCTCTAGGGCATACATACAACTAACAATCTCCCACTTGCACTAGGGCCAGCTGCTGTAGTATCTCATACCGAGCATCCCGAAGAGTCTCTCAAACTGTATCTGGGGAATGGCCTTCGTGAGTGGATCCGCCGTGTTGTTCTTCGTGTCAACTCTCCTGACCTCGATCTCCCGGCGATCAACTATCTCCCGGATCAGGTGATACCGCCTCAGAATATTCCTGGACCGCTGATGGGACCTGGGTTCCTTGGCCAAAGCCACCGCTCCATTGTTATCGCAATACAAAGGTATTGGATGCTCAATGGATGGAACCACTCCAAGTTCAGAAATGAACTTCTTGATCCAGACAGCTTCTTTAGCAGCATCGTTGGCAGCGATGTATTCAGCCTCCATCGTCGAGTCTGCCACGGTTTCCTGCTTGGAACTTTTCCAGCTAACCGCCCCTCCGTAAAGGGTAAAGACAAAACCCGACTGCGACTTAGAGTCGTCCTTATCACTCTGGAAGCTGGAATCGGTAAAGGACTCCACTTGGAGTTCTCCGTTACCATACACCAAGAACATATCTCTAGTCCTTCGCAAGTACTTGAGAATGCTCTTCACAGCTGTCCAGTGACTCTCTCCAGGATCAGCTTGATACCTGCTCACTACACTTAGTGAGTATGCTACATCGGGTCTGGTACATAGCATCGCATACATGATAGAGCCTACTGCCGAAGCATATGGTATCCCTTGCATGCGAGCTCTCTCCAAATCAGTCTTGGGAGACATCTCTTTGGAGAGAGTGACACCAGAGATCGTGGGCATGTTCCCACGCTTGGACTCTTCCATACTAAACCTCTTTAGTATGGTGTCAATGTACCTGGATTGGGACAATCCCAAAATCCGTTTGGATCTATCTCTATAGATCCTGATCCCCAATATGCAGGAGGCATCACCAAGATCTTTCATTGAGAATCTTTGTGATAAGAAGAGCTTGACTGATTGCAGCATAGGAATATCATTTCCTATCAAGAGTATGTCGTCTACGTACAATACGAGGAAGACAACTTTACTCTCTGCCACCTTCTTGTAGATACATGGTTCATCTGGATTTTTGACGAAATCAAACTCTTTGATAACGACGTCAAAGCAGATGTTCCAACTCCGCGATGCTTGCTTTAATCCATAAATGGATTTAAGCAGCTTGCACACCTTCCCGCTGCTCCCACTGTCTACGAAGCCCTCTGGCTGAGTCATGTACACGCACTCTTCTAAATCACCATTTAGAAAGGCGGTCTTAACATCCATTTGCCAGATTTCGTAGTCATGAAAGGCAGCAATGGCAAGCATGATTCGGATGGATTTAAGCATAGCCACTGGAGAAAAGGTCTCGTCATAGTCCACACCTGGTCTTTGACGAAAACCCTTTGCTACAAGTCTAGCTTTGAAAGTCTCCACTTTCCCATCTACACCAAGTTTCTTCTTAAAGATCCACTTGCTCCCAATGGGTTTTACCCCTTCAGGAGCAACTTCCAAAGTCCATACTTTGTTGGTGTACATGGAATCCATCTCGGACCGCATAGCATCCAGCCATTTCACTGAGTCCCCACTCGTGATGGCCTGCTCGAAGCTAGTTGGGTCATCATCCTCCATGATGCAATCCTCACTCCCACCGTCCATGAGAAAACCGTAGTATCTCTCAGGTTGGCGAGGAACCCTTCTAGATCGGTGGAGAGGCTGAGGTTCATTGGGAGCTACTGAATCTTCTGGTTCCACTAAATCTTCAGTTACTGTTTGTGTATCCGGAACCTCTTCCAGCTCTACCACTTTGCCACTAATTTCTTTTTCAAGAAATTCCTTTTCTAAAAAGGTGGCATATTGAGAAACAAACACTTTTTGTTCTTCAGCATGGTAGAATAAATATCCTTGGGAATTCTTAGGATATCCCACAAACTTGCATAGAACTGACCGTGCCTCGAGTTTGTCTGGATTTTGTCTTTTGACATAGGCCGGACAACCCCATATTTTAACTCGTTTAAAATATGGTCTCTTCCCACTCCATATCTCATATGGTGTGGTAGGTACAGATTTAGATGGAACTTGATTCAATAGGTATGCTGCTGTCTCCAGCGCATATCCCCAGAAGGAAATAGGTAACTCAGCTGTGCTCATCATAGAGCGCACCATATCTAATAGGGTGCGGTTCCTCCGTTCAGATACACCGTTGTGCTGTGGTGTATATGGAGGAGTCAGCTGAGAGAGAATCCCATTCTCTTTTAGGAAGTCCAGGAATTCATTGCTCAAGTATTCACCTCCTCGATCAGATCGAAGGATTTTAATACTTTTTCCGGTTTGGTTCTCGACTTCTTGTTTATATTCTCTAAATTTCTCAAAAGCTTCTGATTTGTGTTTCATTAGGAACACATATCCGAATCTAGAGAGATCGTCAGTGAATGTAATGAAGTACGAAGAACCATCCCTGGCATGTGTAGACATGGGACCGCATACATCACTATGTATCAGTCCTAAGAGTTCGGTAACTCTTTCTCCGTGTCCCGTAAACGGAGTCTTGGTCATCTTGCCTTTGAGACATGACTGGCAAGTGTCATAGGATGAAAATTCAAACGGATTTAAATATCCATCCTTATGCAACTTAGCCAGTCGTGTCGCATTGATGTGACCCAGTCTACAATGCCACAAGAAGGATTTGTTGAGTTCAGAACTCTTCCTCTTGTGTGTGTTTGTTATGCTTAGAACTGTTGATTGGTTTAGAACATAAATGCCATTGCACAACGTGCCTGATCCAACAAACTTTTGGTTATGGAAAATGTTCATAACATTGTCCTGTAATACAAAATTATATCCCTCTTTACTTAATAAAGAAACCGATATAATGTTGCATATCAGGTTCGGCATGTAATAGCATTCGTTCAGAACCAATGTATTACCAGTTGGTAATACAAGGTGATATTCCCCGACAGTCTTAGCTGCAACAATTGCACCATTTCCGACTCTAATGTCTTTATCACCTTCTCCAAGTTCTCTACCTTTCCTAAGCCCATGTAACTGATTACATATATGGGATCCTGACCCGGTATCCAATACCCAGGACGTAGAGCAAATGGAGAAACAGTTCTCAGTAACGAACACACCCGAAGAAAATGCATCATCATGTACTTTCTTCATTCGGGTGGCATGGGAATCCTGGTATTCCCCTATATCCTGTTCAGTCCTATAACTCTTATAGGAAAGAACGGAACCAACGTTCCCCAGCACAGTATAACATGCGGGTTCGGTCAATACATCCATTTTATTATCTTTATTAAGGCATGAAATGGTCGCTACCTGGAGAGAGAGAGAAGAAAACACTTTAGCGTAAGCTCGTGCAAGATCAGATTGGTTATTATCTTATCTAATCAGGATGGCTCCCACTGCTTTTTATCTAATCTTCCTCCAAACCCTAAAAGGAAAGACTAGCCGGGATTAATTACACACTACAAGTTCGCCAATCTTTCAGCCAGGCCAGTGTCGGTACTTTGAGGGAGGTCCCCCGTGCTTTCGCACGAACCTAATTACTGTAAACCTCGTTTTCCCAGAGGCGTAACCTCGTTAACACCTTTCTAGACACCTACTTGATCAGCTAATTGTAATGTATAAAACTCTCCCAGGAGTAACTCTTACTCGCAGTGGGTATCGGGATCCAACTATCTCATAGAAGGTATGCAATCTCATTGCAAATTTCAACACTTGAAATTCCCGATAATCTTTTGCCCCTAGCAGCTATATGACCTTAACATAGTCAACAAATCATAAGTGCTAGTCAAGTTCAACCCGTCATTTCCCGATTGAATTAAACCCACCCGCACGACCCTTAACATAGTCAACAAAGTCGCACGACTACCCTAATCCAATCGCATCATATGCTTATACAGATAAGCACTAATTAGCTACCGCACACTACGCCTTAACATAGTCAACAAACGTAGCACGAATACTAACTAGTACTTATCTGAAATGACGGAGGGCTACGACAGGTTTTTCTGAAAACCTATTGCGTAATGAACTTGATATCGTTGTAGAATCAAATGAAGTTTTAAAAATGGAGTGATTTTGAGGCTTTTCTGGTTTTGCTAAAGGAGTCACTCCCGGTGAAGGGATCTCGGTCCTTTCCTCGTCGAATGAGGTGCGGGATATATCATATATATCGCTGTGCAAAGCAAAAACCCAAAAAGCAGTCAAAAGCAAACCGAGTGTGTAGCATCTGCCAGTTATTGCTAAAGGAGTCACTCCCGGTGAAGGGATCTCGGTCCTTTCCTCATCGAATAAGCTGCAGGGTATATCATGTATACCGCTGTGCAAAGCAAGAACTGTAGCTACCTTCTTATTTTAAAATTTGATTCCACAACATCTTAGGTTTCTTATCTTTCATTAATCACATTAATGAAGTCCCATCATTTAAATACCTAAACATCACAGATATATATGACGTACACTTATGCCATCCGCATTCGCCTCGATGTCCCCTCGTGCACCGTTAGGTTAGGTAACTAACGACAGAGCAGGGCAGGGCTAGCACGAGTGTAAAACATAAGTAACGTCTATATAATATATCATATATACTATATATTATATCCATCACAGAAACACATCACAGATATCGCAGCAGAATAAACATATGAAATATTGGATATACTAGGACGTCCGTGTTTTCAATACGAGCCAGTATAAAACACGGATTCCACGGTCGTGATGAATAGCCAATCCCACACCCCTAGACCCCTACGAGAGCGGCAAGCAACCCTGCCAATTCTAGGGTTAGGAGACCCGGACTCGACTCCTCGAGTTGGTCTCCCACTGGACCCCAGAACCCGGTTACTTGTGCTCCCCTCCTTGGGTCTATCCTAGTGCAGAAAAATAAATAATATACAAACGGTGACTACTTCCGCTACCTGGAAGCACCCCAAATAAAAGAATATTACATACAAGTTTTTACATGAATGAAAATTAAAAACACTCATCTCACATAAAAACCCCCGGCTATTCGAATACGACGATCCAATATAACATATCCAGCAACACATAACATCACATGTCATCAACGTAAGTAAGTATGCATATCCCAATTGTCGTTGACGTATAGCAACGAAACCGGCGATATGAACATACTACACTTACGGTCACAGAAAAGAAAGTGTAAAACTACAACAATTGGAATCCGCAACCTCTTTCGACATCACATGCCTAACAGTTATAAACCCCGCATTTTAGTCCCATCATCGAAAACTCTTTTCGATATCTTGTGAAACTAAACTGCTAGATCTATAACATTCATCCAGTTATCTCATAACTGTTTGTGAATTCCAATTATTGTATCCAATTCCGGATAAATAGAATATATTAAACTTTCCGATCGAACATTCGAACACCCAAGTTTTCCCGACTCCGATTAACACATGAAATAGGTTCAAAGACATTCACTTCATGCCTCAGTACCAACGGTCCAGCAGTAGAAGGGTCAAGCCAACGCCTCACATGTGGCACGCCGTACTGCCCCAAACCCGAAGGTTCAAAGGGCAGTTCAAGACGGTCACATAATCGAGTTAAGGTTTGTGTCTTCTAGAGGGACCATCGCGTTACTTGCACTACTTCGAACGACTTTTAACCACAGAAAAATCCAACACTTGGAATTATTCCGGCAGGGGAAAACTTGGGTATTTGTATCCGGTCGAACTCTTTAACATATTCTACAGTTATCTGGAAAAACACTTAGACAAAGTTTGATATTCCGATCGAATTCATCGATTCCCAATATAACTCCAGAGCACTCAACCCTTAAATAAATTTAAAAATACCCAGAAAACTCAGTGGAATTTATCAGGTATTACTGTGCATTTAAATAGGGCTGACGTCACTATATGGCCGCGGAACCGCGGCAGAAGCCATGCTTCTGCCGCGCTTCCGCGGCTAAAGGAACTGTTCATTAAAAAATAAATGCACCGTAATTCTTATAATTCTTTACTGAATTTTTTAGACATTTTTAATATTAAAAAATCCCAGATTTATGAAAATGTCCAGAGAGCTCTAAAGTATTTGGGTTTCGGGTTCGTTCGGACTTCGAACTCCGTCTAGACTTCGCCTAAGGCTCTAGCTAGGCTCTGATACCACTGTAGGGTTCCTAGGCACCCTAATGAGGTCACACAAGGCATCGAACATGCCATATTAAAATTTTAACGGTGCCGAGAGACCCGACTACGGATCGTTTGCTAGAATTCTAGGCGAAACTAAAAGCTAGTTAACACTTAACTACTAGGATACGGAAATTACAACCTTTGTAGATCCGGATATCCACCTCCACGGCTCCGCAACGAAGTCTTCTCGCTGTACATCATGAATCCTAGACTCCTCCGTCGGGTTCATCGGGAAAACGTGCGGAATAGGTCGTCGGCCTCGTGTCAAAGACGATCTACGTCGAGGTTGCACAAACTCAAGCTCCGACTTCACAAACTTGTGAAACTTGTGAAGTAAACACCCAAAACAACTTGGCAAGAGGTAGAGGGTGAAGAAATAGGAGGTGGGTTCACTTTAGATTTGGATTTCTCTCACTAAAACTCAAGTTGCCATTGGAGTAGCAAGCTTGAAGAAGAAGAAGATGATGAGCTCAAGAAAAAAAGAATATGATAAGTCTTGTGTTAAAAATAAATTTAAATCAAATACTTATCATAACTTGAACTAGGGTTAAGTGTAGAGAATTAACCATGGTCACTTGGATGGGTTAGGGTTAAGCATGAAGATAAGGATGGTTAGCAAAGTCAAAGCTTCATGAAGCTTCAATATAAACAAACTTAGCCACCATTCTTATCATAACTTATTTCATATAAATAAATAAACAAACAAATAAATAAATGAATATGCAAAACCCTAATTATCAATTAACCATGGATTAATTCTATACACTTAACTAAATGATCAAGTATCATCAAACATGATACAAAGTAGTGCACTAAAGCATATCACATATACAATGTGCATCAAGTGAGAAAAATCCGTTTAAAGTGAACCAATACTAGTTAATGCAATGCAATATATCATATATATAATTATGCATTAAATCATTAAATCAACATTTGATTCAATGATCCGGTCATGTCGCACATAACCGACTAGTATTCAATGCATCGATTTATCGAATCAATGATTCGATAACTAGGTCATATCGAATATAACCAATCGAAACATATATCGCGAGAATGAAATGCGGTATCACATACACGCATTATTCTCGGTCCCGCACATATCTCATATGCGCTCCTATTTCGTTTTGCTTGAGCCAGGAAACCTCTGTGTAGGACTCTAAAGACTCGTCAATACTCCGGTAGCAGATGATGATCATATCAAGCACCCACAAGCCGCAAGCGGTCTGCTAAACGTAACGGCCACCCGGGTATTGAGCGATCAGAAGATCGACGAGCTAGCCCGCTCACACTCCTGCGAATCCGACCAGTAACACTTACCATACAGTCCAGTCTCTTCGTCAAATATGTCGCATATCAAGTCTAGGGGTGGTATACGTCAGACCCCAATAACCCGATAAGTCGTGCCGATGTGAGGCTCGTAACGGGTCGAGAAACTACTGGTAACACTTACCAGTAAATCTCTGATCAGCCCTGGCCAGGGACTTCCCTGTTACGGCCAATCGAGCACAGCGCAACATCAACCCCCAATACCGGGAGAGACGAAACCCCTCCTATCGCTCATTGCCTCCATGTGACTCGGGACTGTGCCCAAAGACCACCGTTTTGCACGCCCTCATGGACGTGGTAAGGTGGAGATCAAAGCACAGTGGGAATCACACAAGACTCTATGACGATCTCGGGTCTACAGACTAACCTGTACAAGTGTCACCTGAGAACTGCCATCTGACGTGAGGTATAATACCATCTGGGAGTTCTCGGCGAGTCCGTCCAGTGTACCCAGTGACCACTGAGCACCCGTACACCATCTCTGATGTCAAACACCAATGGATATGGGATCATCCATCGCCCATCACATGGGTCGAGAAGCGTATACGCTAGTCTACTCTGGTATATCGATGCCCCGTCTCGATACACCTACGACTAGGGACCTTGAAGGATGTACTTATGGACTACCATGTCCCCACTAGTATGATCTGCATCATAGTCTAGGTAGTCAAGTACAAATCCTAAGGGCTTTACCAACATGTAACTATAAGACAGTATAAAGAGACTAGTGTACATGTTAAGATAAATAGCAACCAGATAGCATACTATCATGTCGAGCAAGAAAGTCATCTCTATATATGTCCAAGCATCCAATATAATATACATAATCTGTACAATACTGGCCTCTAGGGCATACATACAACTAACACAGACTACTCTGTACCAGTGTCACCAGAGAACTGCCATCTGACGTAAGGTATAATACCATCTGGGAGTTCTCGGCGAGTCCGTCCAGTGTACCCAGTCTCCACTGAGCACCCGTATATCATCTCTGATGTCAAACACCAATAGATATGGGATCATCCATCGCTCATCTGTATGGGTCAAGAAGATATACGCTAGTCTACTCTGGTATATCGATGCCCTGTCTCGATACACCCACGACTAGGGACCTTGAAGGATGTACTTATGGACTATCATGTCCCCACTAGTATGATCCGCATCATAGTCCAGGTAGTCAAGTACACATCCTAAGGGCTTTACCAACATGTAACAGAGAGACAATCAATGTACACGTTAAGGTAAAGAGTAACCAGATAGCATACTATCATGTCGAGCAAGAAAGTCGTCCCTATATATGTCCCAGCATCCACTACAATATACATCCTATGTATAGTAATGGCCTCTAGGGCATACATATAACTAACATGCTCAGTGCAATCGTGTTGCCTACGAAAGTGTTCTTAGTTTTCTCCTTTCTTTTTCTCCTCCTCTTGAATGAACTAGTTTGCTCGGGACGATCAAAAATAAGTTTGGGGGTATTTGTTCAGTTGATAAAACTGCACATTTAATATGACATTTTCCTACTATTTCTATATAATAAAAGGTGTTTATTATAATATATGATACATGTTAGGGTTTATCTGTAAAAATATTATTTTCATGTGTTTATATATTATAATTAACATTTGGTAGGAAAAAATAAACATATAAATATCCATATGACATTTGGCCCACTTAATAAGCTTACCTTATTAAAACCCTTGACAAATTCTTAAAGGTTAAGTTAATATCTCTACTAATATTATTTGTTGAGCTGTTGTGTAGAATTTTCAGGGCTGAAATCAAGGAAATCAAAGTTGTTGGAACAAACCTACCTAATTAAGAAAGTAAACTAATGAAATCAATTCTGGCAGTGACGTAGAAAAGATTTTCAGTTCCAGATATTCAAAAGATCACCATATATCACCAGAAGAGCCCACAAGAAGATTGAGCCCAAGATTCCCCTACTTGGCCGCGGATCCGCGGCCAAACCCACCTTTTGGCCGCGGATCCGCCGCGGTTTTGACGAGTTAGGAGTTGGGATTTTTCAGTTTAGAATCTTAACTATTGGTTTCCAATTTAGGAAGCTAGCGTTCTGGCTTTGGGACTATAAATAAAGACCAAGAGCCTCTTGGAAAAATTATCAAGTCGACGAGATCACGAAGTCCAAAACGGCTCACGCATCCAGGCTGATCATCAACGGTTCATCTACCTCCTTAGAAGAGATCGAGAAGCAAACTAGTATTTGTAATCATTTTCTAAGGAAACAAAGCGTAAATGAGTTTTGTTGATTAATAAAGCTAGTTCTTTTTCTTATTCTATTTCTTTGTCGTTTCATTATGAATTCTCTCTCCATCTCTTCTTCTCCCAACATGCGCGAGTAATTCTCCGCTTGTTAGGGTTCATAGGATTAGGGTAGGTTAATGGATAATGAAAATCCTTAAACTCTTTTTACGTCCTATAAAGTTTATAAACTTTATCAAAAGAATCATTAACATCCTAATCGGGCGTGCAACCAATTCATTGTTAGTCTCGACCGCGATTAGAGATTAGATTAATGATTGATTTGGTAAAGGCTAGATATGAACGGAGTTCCATATCGAGATAGGGGTTAAGAGTGGGATTCCTTTTCCCTCCAGAAACCCTAATCTACATGCATCACTGTCATTCTAGTTTTAAATCTATTAAAGGATAGAAAGAGTAATCTTTAATTAATCATCCATAACTACTAAATCCTAATGAACCCTACAAGCCCTCTTCTTATATAAACTTACATCCGTAGTTATTCTAGATCTATATTTTGCATCTGTGTTTAACGTAGATCTAGATGCTACAACCATTCCACAATATTCTTTATCCCTCCTCTCTTTTGCAACACATCTAAAGTAAGAATAAAAAATTCAACGTTTCCCAGAGGACGACCCGTACTCAACTCAGTCTAGCTACATGCGACACCGTTATTGATTGCAGTTAACTACACACATAAATTTATATCAATCAAATGGCGCCGTTACTGGGGATCGAACCCGGGTCACCTGCGTGACAGGCGGGAATAACGGTGTCATGTGTAGCTAGACCGAGATGAGTGTAGGTCATCCTCTGGGAAACGTTGAATCTTTTATTCTTACTTTAGATGTGTTGAAAAAGAGAGGAGGGATAAAGAATATTGTAGAATGGTTGTAGGATCTAGATCTACGTTAAACACAGATGCAAAATATAGATCTAGATTAACTACGGATGTAAGTTTATATAAGAAGGGGGCTTGTAGGGTTCATTAGGATTTAGTAGTTATGGATGAATTATTAAAGATTACTCTTTCTATCCTTTAATAGATTTAAAACTAGAACGACAGTGATGCATGTAGATTAGGGTTTCTGGAGGGAGAAGGAATCCCACTCTTAACCCCTATCTCGACATGGAACTCCGTTCATATCTAGCCTTTACCAAATCAATCATTAATCTAATCTCTAATCGCGGTCGAGACTAACAATGAATTGGTAGCGCCCCCGATTAGGATGTTAATGATTCTTTTGATAAAATTTATAAACTTTATAGGACGTAAAAAGAGTTTAAGGATTTTCATCATCCATTAACCTACCCTAATCCTACGAACCCTAACAAGCGGAGAATTACTCGTGCATGTTGGGAGAAGAAGAGATGGAGAGAGAATTCATAATAAAACTACAAAGAAATAGAATAAGAAAAAGAACTAGCTTTATTAATCAACAAAACTCATTTACACTTTGTTTCCTTAGAAAATGATTACAAATACTAGTTTGCTTCTCGATCTCTTCTAAGGAGGTAGATGAACCGTTGATGATCAGCCTGGATGCGTGAGCCGTCTTGGACTTCGTGATCTCGTCGACTTGATAATTTTTCCAAGAGGCTCTTGGTTAGTCCCAAAGCCAGAACCCTAGCTTCCTAAATTGGAAACCAATAGTTAAGATTCTAAACTGAAAAATCCCAACTCCTAACTCATCAAAACCGCGGCAGATCCATGGCCAAAAGGTGGGTTTGGCCGCGGATCCGCGGCCAAGTAGGGGAATCTTGGGCTCAATCTTCTTGTGGGCTCTTCTGGTGATATATGGTGATCTTTTGAATATCTGGAAACTGAAAATCTTTTCTACGTCACTGCCAGAATTGATTTCTTTAGTTTACTTTCTTAATTAGGCAGGTTTGTTCCAACAACTTTGATTTCCTTGATTTCAGCCCTGAAAATTCTGCACAACAGCTTAACAAATAATATTAGTAGAGATATTAACTTAACCTTTAAGAATTGGTCAAGGGTTTTAATAAGGTAAGCATATTAAGTGGGCCAAATGTCATATGGATATTTATATGTTTACTTTTTCCTACCAAATGTTTATTTAATATATAAACACATGAAAATAATAATTTTACAGATAAACCCTCACATGTATCATATATTATAATAAACACCTTTTATTATATAGAAATAGTAGGAAAAATGTCATATTAAATGTGCAGTTTTATCAACTGAATAGTGTGTAAGCTACAGGCCAAACCCCAGCATCAAACTCCAAAATTGACCCGTCGGAAGGTGCTACAGTAACCGGTGTCGCCGGCCCAACTTTAAAATTTTGGTCTCGTTCTTCTGTGGTGGTCTTCTAGTGGTCTAATTAGGTCATTGCAGTTGTTTGTTTTTCTTATAAATACCCCAAATTGCTCCAGAATTCATATGATCCTAAAAAACTCCACAAAACCGACATCGAAAAATTCCAAACTCAAGCTTTGGGTTTCTAGTCTCTAGTCTAGCTTGAATATCATAACTAAGGTCTTGTAAACACTAACTAAACCTAAATTACACTTTCACAATTCATAATATACCCTAAACCTCATCTAGGAATTTTCCGACACCACTAAACTACACTAGTTTAACTCTAATACACTATAGGGTACTAGGAAAACTAGAAACTTAACTAAAGGTGTAGGATATACCACATTTGGCAACTCAAGAAAATTCTAGAGTTGCCCAAGTGACTCAAAGTTCCAACTTGATTCCTTTATAGGGTTTGTAGGGAGCTTAGGATCATTTTTTGTGAAAGAAGTATGGTGTTTTGGGGTGGTTTTAGAGGTGGTAGAGAGTGGTAGTAGGGTGGAGGAAGACGAGAAGGAGGAGGAGAAGAAGAGAAGGAAATGAAGATGGAGGAACGAATGAACCATGGTGAGAATAACCCCCCTCTCTCTTTGCCCATACCTACATGTCACCCATGCCACAAAATATCTTTCCATTTAATTTTTTTCCTTTTATCTTTTTCATTTTAAAACAAAAGCACAAAAAACCAAATAATGAAATGAAGCATGGTTCAAAAATATGTAACAAGTGTTTGCAACATGTCATGTTGCATGTCATGTACCCTAAACAACATTAATGCATAATTAGTAAAATATTAATCAAGTTTAGCAATAAACTTATATATAATTAATTATATAATAATCTATAAATGCTCAATTCACAAAATTTCTTTCAAAACCAATAATTCTTATTAATTTTCCAAACTATTGGTATATAGTTATACCATATCATTAAAACTAATTCTCATACTTTAATAATATTCATGAAATTTATTATTTTAATTATTTAAATTCCCAAAAACAATATTTTATTTTCTAAAATGTTACAATTTTCTTTGTAAAAACTGATCCCAAAACGTATACATAACAATATATATAAAAAGCATCCCCGCTTGGGAGCAATCTCACGCCCAAAGGCAGAACACAACCATATAGAAGATATACGATGCCATAGGTGAAGAAATAAGCAAATAAGAAATGAAACAACATTCGCAACATAGCACAAAAGTCGGCTCACACGAGCACGACACCCAGAGTCAAATATAATACAAATATCAAGCTCCCAGCCTCGTTCTAAGTCAATACATACATGTGGTAGATGGAGTATACTAGATACAAAGATAAGAGTACAAGTAGAAAGCACATGAATACTCGCAACCCACCTACAAAATATATCACGCCCAAAAGTAGTGGTAGCTGCAGCAGTAGTAAAAGTAGAGTGCCCCGTTGCGACTATACTGAGGATCGGCCCTACAAGACACTGTGGTACAACGGGGGTGAGTTGCCAGCTCGTGAGTAGTAAATAACATCATACGTGGTAATCGCAAGCATGAACGAAATAGCGATAATTCCTAAGCATGAGGTTATGATGGCATATGTATAACAATATGGATGCAGCATAAATCATAAGTAAAGTATAACATCAGGGTGCAACAACTATATGAACAGAGTATGCCATAATTAGTCCTTAATGTGGATTAAAATAGAAGTACCATCGATAAATCATCATAAAATCGGTGTTAAACAATGACACTCAAAATCCCAATATATCATGCGTCTTCACTCTGATCGTCCCTCATATCCATCTCATCATACAACTCCAGTCGGTATTCTCCGGATATCCGCCGAGTTTCCATACAATCACTGGTAGGTAGTGCTCCCTTGCCGGGCTCAATGCCTTTCTATACGATCTTCTTGTCCCGGGGTACCGTACCGGGTACACCATATACTCGCAGACGGTGCCTCCTCACTCCTCGAATCGCATATAGTCATCACTCAGAACCGAGAAAATCCATGGTGGACACCAAATATCATATCAAGGGAAAAAACGCATTTTGAATAATCCAGGTTTAAAAAATGTACTTTGCGGTTTCCCAAATCCATGAAAACCGAAATCCCATGAAACTTCATATGCGAATATGGTACTAATAGCAATATATGTATGATGTTGACATGATGCGTACTAGTACAATAAACGATAGTCTAACTACCAGATAAGAATGTAATACAATGTAGTTATTCATGTCCAATTCTATAGTGTGCGTGTCATGGCAATTACCAACGGTGTGTATGGGCATATGAATCAGTGCTCGTGCGACATGAACCGTTGGTAATGGTGCAGTATCCGACTGGGGATATATCAATGCATAACAGGTAATAGGATGCACACTATGATACTCATGCACAAATCACAAATGTATAAGCATATAATATAGGGTTTTGTAATTAGAATCTAGCTATCGGCGTTTAATGCCATACAGGCGATTCCCCCGTAGATGTTAAATCTACTCACTGAAACGGTCTCGAGCTATACGAATCCGACCACCCCCTTCCCTTTCCTAGCCGTATCCAAAGTTTCCGCAATCGATCCTAGCATCGCACAAAACCATAACACAGGAGGCTAATAAATTTTTCGATAAGACACGGACACATATGCAATACGAATGAACCAACTCCCACAAGCTATCATGTGTGAGCTTAGCGCATAAAACGCGTGCAACAACATACAAGATTACCCCTAAGGGCTGCTAACCGCATAAGGCACCTAAACGAGAGTCGGAAAAATCAGTAACGCACGTTAACGACCGCCTAAAATATGGTAAAACGGTCCCAGATTTTCCCATACAAACAATTAGAGAAAGTTGCACATACCAAAGGCCTAAATGGTGTTCTAGAGAGCACTCGACCAAGACTCACAGCCAAAGTCCCAAAATGGGCCGCAATTGGCGGCCAGATGGATTAAATCTGCGGCCAAAAGAAGAGGGAGAGGGCTCAGGTTTTGGGGTTGTAATCGTGGCCCTAAGGCTAGCTCCCAGTAATGGCAACTTCGCAAAAAGGTTTCTGGGTTGATAGCGGATTCGAAGAGAAACCCTAATCTTAACTAAAAACGATATTTAACACTAAACCAAAATATTGAGATAGTTTAGTGAAACTTGGTGTTCTAACAAGGCTATTTAGTTACCAAAATACCCTTTTTAACCTAGATTAGGTCATAAGTAACCTAGGAACCTGATAGCCCTAAGAACAAATCTCAAGTCTAAATATCATCAAGCATAACTCTAATTAGGATTAGGGGTTCAATTAGCAAAACTTGTTAACATAAAGCTTTTTCTAAAGCCTACTTAAGAGTTTAGACCCTTACCTCACCAAAACTTGAAGGAAACCATAACCATGCAAGCTCCAATACTCTCAAGAGAGACCAACCATGATTGGATAAGGGTTTAGTAAGGGTTTTATGGTGATTAAAGTTTAATTATTGTGGTGGGAAAATTTTCAAGAGAAGGATTTTAGTGGTAGAAAGAAGAAGAAGATGAAGAATAAGAGAGGAACAAGAATGAGAGAAATGAGGGGAGAGGGATGCCTCATGAGAGCCATGTCCACCTCTTCTTGTAAGGTTCTTAGGCAGTAGAACAAGGTTCTACAAGGCATCAACCATGCTAAAATTAAATTTTTCAAGTGCCAAACAAGCTAAGCAAGGATCTTTACTAGAGAATTAGGGTTAACATTGTACAAGTAAACAACTTTACTTCTAAGAGTTAGGGATTACAACCTTTGTAGTCTGTTCCTTCGCTTCATATGCTCCGAGTTGAGGTCCTTTCGCTGCGATCATCAAGTTCCCATACTTTTGAGAGGCTCCATGTACTGAATGATGCATTCTTGCTAGTAATCTTCACAATCTAAGATGATCTACCTTGAGGAATCACAAACCCAAGCTCTCTTTTCACTAATTAGGTATTAGTGAAATGAACACCCTAATCTAAGTGGCTAGAATAGATGAGGATGATGAAGTGGGAATTTTGCTCTCTTTTGTTTTCTATTTCTCACTTTAATTCATCACAAATCTAAAAGCTAGAAAGCTTTTGTGAAGAGGAGGAAGAAGATGAAGTTGTGATGAATGAATTATTGTTGAGGTTAAAATTGCAACCTAGGGTTAAGCATATCATGCTTAACCCTTGTAGAGAATAAACCATAGGTTAGGGTTAGGGTAAGGTTAACAAATATCTTGATAAATATCTAAAGAGGGTGGACTAAGTCAAAGTGTCATGAAGCTTCCTCAAAGCTCATCCATAACTTAATCCATCATTAAGAATTAACCAAAATAATTAACCTAATCCCAACCCTAATCATGGTTTAACTCATAAACATTAGTTGCATTTGTAACCCTAACATGTTACAATATTATATATCACATATATAATATATAATGTTACAAAAGAAAATAATACAACTAACATATATCACATATATATCAATGTATCATTAAGTGAGAAAAAGAATCATTTAAGTGAGCTTATATTAGTTAATGTAATGTAATATATCACAAATATAATTATACATTAAACTATTAAATCAACACTTGATTTAATAACCCGGCTATATTTCACATAACCGACTAATATAATATGCATCTTTTTATCGAATCAACACTTGATTCGATAAACCGGCTATATCACATATACCAGGCCGATATCATATATCCCGAGAATCCAATACGGTATCACATACACGTATTATTCTCGGTGCCGTACATATCACATATGTGCTCCTACTCCTTTTTGCCTGAGCCAGGAATCCTCTGTGTAGGGCTCTAAAGAATCGTCAATACGCCTGCAGTAAGTGATGATCATATCAAACACCCGCAAGTTGCAAGCGGTCAGCTAAACGTAACATCCACCCAGGTATTGATCGATCAGAAGATCAACAAGCAAGCCTGTACACACTCCTGTGAATCCAATCAGTAACACTCCCGTACAGTCCGGTCTCTTCATCTGATATGTCGCATATCTATTTTAGGGGTGGTAAACGTCAGACCCCAGTAACCGATAAGTCGTGTCGATGTGAGGCTCATAACGGGTCGTGAAACTACTGATAACACTTACCAGTAAATCTCCATATCAGCCCTATCCAGGAACTTCCAGTTATAGCCAATCGAACACAGCGCAGCATCAACTCCCAATACCGGGAGAGACGAAACCCCTCCTATCGCTCATTGCCTCCATGTGATTCGAGACTGTACCCAAAAGCCACCGTTTTGCATGTTCTTTTGAACATGGTAAGGTGGAAATCAAAGCATAATGGGAATCACACAAGACTCTATGACGATCTCGGGTCTACAGACTAACCTGTACCAGTGTCACCAGAGAACTGCTATCTAACGATAGGTATAATACCATCTAGGAGTTCTCGGCAAGTCCGTTCAGTGGTTCTAGTCTCTACTGAGCACCCGTACACCATCTTTGATGTCAAACACCAATGGATATGGGACCATCCATCGCCCATCATATGGGTCAAGATGCGTATACGCTAGTCTACTCTGGAGTATCGATGCCCTGTCTCGATACACCCTTGACTAGGAACCGTTATAGGATGTACTCTAAGACTACCTTGGCCCCACTAGTATGATCTGCATCAAAGTCCAAGTAGTCGAGTACATATCCTAAGGGCTTTATCAACATGCGAGAGCCAGACAGTAAATCAATACAAGTTAACATGTTAAGAAAAAGTGAAACCAGCTAGCATACTATCATGTCGAGCAAGAAAGTCCTCTCTCTATATATCCAAGCATCCATTATAATATACATCATATGTACAACAATGGCCTCTAGGGCATATACATAACTAATAATCTCCCACTTGCACTAAGGCCAGCTGTTGTAGTATCTCATACCGAACAACCCGAAGATTCTCTCAAAATGTATCTGGGGTATGGCCTTTATGAGTGGATATGCACTGTTGTCCTTCATGTCAACTCTCCTGACCTCGATCTCACGGCGATCAACTATCTCCTAGATCAGGTGATACCGCCTCAGAATATGCCTGGATCTCTGATGGGACCTGGGTTCCTTGGACAAAGCCACGGCTCTATTGTTATCACAATACAAAGGTATTGGATGCTCAATGGATGGAACAACTCCAAGTTCAGTGATGAACTTCTTCATCCAGAAATCCTCTTTGGTAGCATCGTTAGCAGCGATGTATTCAGCCTCCATCGTCGAGTCTGTCACGGTTTCTTGCTTGGAACTCTTCCAACAAACCGCCCCTCCATTTATGGTAAAGACAAATCCCGATTGCGACTTAGAGTCGTCCTTATCACTTTAGAAGCTCGAATCGATAAAGGACTCCACCTGGAGTTCTCCGTTACCATACACCAAGAACATCTCCTTAGTCCTTCTCAAGTACTTGAGAATGTTCTTCACAGCTGTCCAGTGACTCTCTCTTGGATCTGCTTGATACCTACTCACTACACTTAGTGAGTATGCTACATCGGGTCTGGTACATAACATCGTGTACATGATAGAGCCTACTGCCTAAGGCATAGGGTATCCCTTGCATGCAAGTTCTCTCCAAATCAGTCTTGGGAGACATCTCTTTGGAGAGAGTGAGTCCAGAGATCGTGGGTAAATTCCCACGCTTGGATTCTTCCATACTAAACCTCTTTAGTATGGTGTCAATGTATCTGGATTGGGACAATCCCAGTATCCTCTTAGATCTATCTCTATAGATCCTAATCCCCAAAATGCAGGAGACATCACCTAGATCTTTCATTGAGAATCTATATGATGAGAAGAGCTTGACCGGGTGCAGCATAGGAATATCATTTCCTATCAAGAGTATGTCATCCACGTACAATACGAGGAAGACAACCTTACTCTCTGCAACCTTCTTGTAAATACAAGGTTCATCTACATTTTTGATGAAGTCAAACTCTTTGACTACCACATCAGAACAGATGTTCCAACTCCGCGATGCTTGCTTTAACCCATAGATGGATTTAAACAGCTTGCACACCTTTCCGTTGCTCCCACTATCTACGAAGCCCTCTGGCTGAGTCATGTACATGCACTCCTCTAAATCACCATTTAGAAAGGCGGTCTTAACATCATCTACCAGATTTCGTAGTCATGGTATGCAGCAATGGCAAGCAGGATCCGGATGGACTTAAGTATAGCCACTGGAGAAAAGGTTTCGTCATAATCCATACCTGGTCGTTGACGAAAACCCTTTGCAACAAGCTAGCTTTGAAAGTCTCAACTTTTCCATCTACACCAAGTTTCTTCTTAAGGATCCATTTGCTCCCAATGGGTTTTACCCCTTCAGGAGCAACTTCCAAAGTCCATACTTTGTTGGTGTACATGGATTCCATCTCAGATTGCATTGCATCAAGCCATCTCACAGAGTCTCCACTCGTGATGGCTTACTCGAACCTAGTCGGGTCATCATCTTCCATGATGCAATCCTCGCTCCCACCGTCTATGAGAAAACCTTAGTATCTCTCAGGTGTATGAGGAACCCAACTAGATCGGCGGAGCGGATGGGGTTCATTGGGAACTACTGAATCCTCTGGTTCCACTAAACCTTCAGTTACAGTTTGTGCTGCTAGAACTTCTTCCAGCTCTACCTCGTTGCTAATAATTTCCTTCGCAAGAAATTCCTTTTCTAAAAAGGTGGCATGTCGAGAAACAAACACCTTTTGTTCCTCGCCGTAGTAGAATAGATATCCATGTGAATGTTTAGGATATCCCACAAACTTACAAAGAACTGACCGTGCCTCGAGTTTTTCCGGATTTTGCCTTTTGACATAGACCGGACAACCTCATATCTTAACTCGTTTAAGACATGGTCTCTTCCCACTCCATATCTCATATAGTATGGTAGGTACAGATTTAGATGGAACTTGATTCAATAGGTATGCTGCCGTCTCAAGCGCAACACCACAAAATGAAATAGGCAACTCAGCAGTGCTAATCATAGAGTGCACCATATCTAATAGGGTGCGATTCTTCCATTCCGATACACCATTGTGCTGTGGTGTATAAGGAGAAGTAAGCTGAGAGAGAATCAAATTCTCTTTTAGATAGTCCAGGAACTCACTGCTCAAGTATTCTCCTCCTCGATCAGATCGAAGAATCTTAATACATTTACCCGTTTGGTTCTCTACTTCGTGCTTATATACTTTGAATTTCTCAAAAGCTCCAGACTTGTGTTTCAACAGGATCACATGTCCGTATCTTGAGAGATCGTCAGTGAATGCAATAAAGTACGAAGAATCATTCCTGGCATGTGTAGACATGGGACCGCATACATCACTATGTATCAATCCCAAGAGAGCCTTAACTCTTTCTCCGTGTCCACTAAATGGAGTTTTGGTCATTTTGCCTTGGAGACATGACTGGCAAGTGTCATAAGATGAAAATTCGAACGAATTCAAATATCCATCCTTATGCAACTTAGCTAGTCGAGTCGCATTGATATGACCTAGTCTATAATGCCACAAGAAGGATTCGTTCATTTCTAAACTCTTCCTCTTGTGTGTGTTTTGTACATTAAGAATCGTGGTTTGGTTTAGAACGTATATGCCATTATTTAACGAGCCTGATCCAATCAACTTTTGATTCAGGAAGATGTTCATAACATTATCATGTACTACAAAATTATATCCTTCTTTACTCAATAAAGAAACTGATATAAGATTGCATATCAGGGTCGGAATGTAATAGCATTCGTTTAGAATCAATGTATTACCATTTGGTAACACAAGGTGATATTCGCCAACTGTTTTGGCTGCAACATTTGCACCATTCCCTACTCTTATGGAAAGATCACCCTCTCCTAGTTCTCTACCTTTCCGTATCCCATGTAACATAATACATATGTGGGATCCCGATCCGGTATCTAATACCCAGGACGTTGAGTGAACTGAGAAACAGTTCTCAATAACTAACACACACAAAGAAGATGCATCAACATACTTGTTCTTCATTTTGGCGGCGTGAGAATCCGGATATTCGCCTAATTCCTGCTCTGTCTTATAACGTTTATAAGAAAGAACGGGACCAACGTTTCCCTGCTTAGTATAATAAGCGGGTTCGGTTAATACATCCATATTATTATCTTGATTAAGGCCTGATATGATCGCTACCTGGAGAGAGAGAGAAGAAAACACTTTAGCGTATGCTATTGCATGATTAGATTGGTTATCTTCTTATCTAATTAGGATGGCTCCTACTGGTTTTTATCAAATCTTTCTTCAAACCCAAAAAGGTAAGACTAGCCGGGATTAATTACACTTTACAAGTTCGCCAATCTTTTGGCCAGGCCAGTGTTGGTACTTTGAGAGAGGTTCCCCATGCTTTTGCACGGACCTAATTAAAATAAATCTCGTTTTCCCAGAGGCATAACCCCGTTAACACCTTTCTAGACACCTACTTGATCGGCTAATTGTCATGTGCAAAACTCTCCCAGGAGTAACTCTTACTCGCAGTGGGTATCGGGATCTAACTATCTCATAGAAGGTATGCAATCTCATTACAAATTTCAACACTTGAAATTCCCGATAATGCTTTTGCCCCTAACACCCTATGACCTTGACAAAGGCCAACAAACCATAGGATGATAGTAAAGTTCAACCCGTCATTTCCCGATTGAATTAAACCCACCCGCACGACCCTTAACAAAGGCCAATAAGGTCGTACGACTACCCTAATCCAATCACATCACATGCTTAAACATATAAGTACTAGTTAGCTACCGCACATTACGCCTTGACAAAGGCTAACAAACGCAGCACGAATACTAAATAGTCTTTATCTGAAATGACGGAGGGCTACGACAGGCTTTTCTGAAAACCTTTTGTCGTAACGAACTTGATATCGTTGTAGAAACAAGTAATTTTGAAAAGGAATGTTTTTGAGGCTTTTACTAGTTTCGCTAAAGCGGTCACTCCTGGTGAAGAGATCTCGGCTCTTTCCTTATCGAATAAGGTGCAGGATATTTCACAAATATCACTGTGCAAAGAAAGAACTATAGAAGCAATCAAAAACAAAACCGAGTGAGTTGTAGCATCTGCTAGTATCGCTAAAGAGGTCACTCCCGTTGAAAGGATCTCAGCTCTTTCCTTATTGAATAAGGTGCAGGATATTTCACAAATATCACTGTGCAAAGTAAGAACTATAGAAGCAATCAAAAATGAGTTGTGTCATCTGCTAGTATCGCTAAAGAGGTCACTCCCGGTGAAGAGATTTCTGCTCTTTCCTTATCGAATAAGGTGCAGGATATTTCACAAATATCACCGTGCAAAGCAAAAACTAGAGCTACCCTTTTTATAAATTTGATTCTACAACATCTTTTAGGTTTCTTTTTCTTTCATTAATCTCATTAATGAATCCCATCATTTATGCTTCCTAAGCATCACAGAAGAAACGAAAATACAACGTACGCTTATGCCATCCGCATTCGCCACAATGTTTCGTTATGAACCGTTAGGTTACTTAACTGACAGCATAGCGGGACGGGACTAGCGCGGGTGCAAAACATAAGCAACGTCTACTATATATCTCATATATAATAATAAAGCATTCGTCTCAGACAGTAATATGATCTCATCATAGAACAGTGCAGCAGAAGATAACATATCAAATATTGGATATACTAAGAGGTCCGTGTTTTATTTTAAGCCTGTATAAAATACGGATTCCACGGTCGCGATGAATAGCCAAACCCACATCCCTAGAGCCCTACGAGAGTGGCAAGCAACCCTACCAATTCTAGGGTTAGGAGACCCGGTCTCGACTCCTGAGATGGCCTCCCACTGTACCATAGAACCCGGTTACTTGTGCTCCCAGTAATGGCAACATCGCAAAAAGGTTTCTTGGTTGATAGCAGATTCGAAAAGAAACCCTAATCATAACTAAAAACGATATTTAACACCAAACCAAAACATTGAGATAGTTTAGTGAAACTTGGTGTTCTAACAAAGCTATTTAGTTACCAAAATATCCTTTTTAACCTAGATTAGGTCATAACTAACCTAGGAACTTCATAGCCCCAAGAACAAATCTCAAGTCTAAACATCATCAAGCATAACTCTAATTTGGATTAGGGGTTTAATTAGAAAAACTTGTTAACATAAAGCTTTTTCTAAAGCCTACTTAAGAGTTTAGACCCTTATCTCACCAAAACTTGAAGGAAACCCTAACCATGCAAGCTCCAAGACTCCCAAGAAAGACCAACCATGATTGGATAAGGGTTTAGTGAGGGTTTTATGGTGATTAAAGTTTAATTATTGTGGTGGGAAAATTTTCAAGAGAAGGATTTTAGTGGTAGAAAGAAGAAGAAGATGAAGAATAAGAGAGGAACAAGAATGAGAGAAATGAGGGGAGAGGGATGCCTCATGAGAGCCATGCCCACCTTTTCTTGTAAGGTTCTTAGGCAGTAGAACGAGGTTCTACAAGGCATCAACCATGCCAAAATTAAATTTTGAAGTGCCAAACAACCTAAGTAAGGATCTTTGAATTAGGGTTAACATTGTACAAGTAAACAACTTTACTTCTAAGAGTTAGGGATTACAACCTTTGTAGTCCGTTCCTTCGCTTCATATGCTCCGAGTTGACGTCCCTTCCCTTGGATCATCAAGTTCCCATACTTTTGAGAGGCTCCATGAAGTGAATGATGCATGCTTGCTAGTAATCTTCACAATCCAAGATGATCTACCTTGAGGAATCACAAACCCAAGCTCTCTTTTCACTAATTAGGTATTAGTGAAATGAACACCCTAATCTATGTGGCTAGAATAGATGAGGATGATGAAGTAGGAATTTTGCTCTTTTTTGTTTTCTATTTCTCACTTTAATTCATCATAAATCTAAAAGCTAGAAAGCTTTTGTGAAGAGGAGGAAGAAGATGAAGTTGTGATGAATGAATTATTGTTGAGGTTAGAATTGCAACCTAGGGTTAAGCATGTCATGCTTAACCCTTGTAGAGAATAAACCATAGGTTAGGGTTAGGGTAAGGTTAACAAATATCTTGATAAATATCTAAAGAGGGTGGACTAAGTCAAAGTGTCATGAAGCTTCCTCAAAGCTCATCCATAACTTAATCCATCATTAAGAATTAACTAAAATAATTAACCTAATCCCAACCCTAATCATGGTTTAACACATAAACATTAGTTGCATTTGTAACCCTAACATGTTACAATATTATATATCACAAATATAATATAGAATGTAACAAAAGAAAATAATACAATTAACATATATCACATATATATCAATGTAACATTAAGTGAGAAAAAGAAACATTTAAGTGAGCTTATATTAGTTAATGTAATGTAATATATCACATATATAATTATACATTAAATTAATAAATCAACACTTAATTTAATAACCCGGCTATATTTCACATAACCGACTAATATAATATGCATCTTTTTATCGAATCAACACTTGATCCGATAACTCGGCTATATCACATATACCCGGCCGATATCACATATCGCGATAATCCAATACGGTATCACATACACGTATTATTCTCGGTGCTGTACATATCATATATGTGCTCCTACTCCGTTTTGCCTGAGCCTGGAAACCTCTGTGTAGGACTCTAAAGAATCGTCAATACGCCTGCAGTAAGTGATGATCATATCAAACACCCGCAAGTTGCAAGCGGTCAGCTAAACGTAACATCCACCCAGGTATTGATCGATCAGAAGATCAACAAGCAAGCCTGTACACACTCCTATGAATCCAATCAGTAACACACCCGTACAGTCCGGTCTCTTCGTTTAATATGTCACATATCTAGTCTAGGGGTGGTAAACGTCGGACCCTAGTAACCGATAAGTCGTGTCGATGTGAGGCTCATAACGGGTCGAGAAACTACTGATAACACTTACTAGTAAATCTCCATATCATCCATGTCCATGGACTTCCAGTTATAGCCAATCGAACACAGCGCAACATCAACTCCCAATACCGGGAGAGACGAAACCCCTCCTATCGCTCATTGCCTCCATGTGATTTGGTGCTGTACCTAAAATCCACCGTTTTGCACGTCCTTTTGAACGTGGTAAGGTGGAAATCAAAGCACAGTGGGAATCACACAAGACTCTGTGACGATCTCGGGTCTACAGACTAACCTGTACCAATGTCACCAGAGAACTGCTAACTGACGATAGGTATAATACCGTTTAGGAGTTCTCGGCGAGTCCGTTGAGTGTACCCAGTCTCTACTGAGCACCCGTACACCATCTTTGATATCAAACACCAATGGATATGGGATCATCCATCGCCCATCATATGGGTCAAGATGCGTATATACTAGTCTACTCTGGAGTATTGATGCCCTGTCTCGATACACCCTCGACTAGGAACGGTTATAGGATGTACTCTAAGACTACCCTGGCCCCACTAGTATGATCTGCATCATATTCCAAGTAGTCGAGTACATATCCTAATGGCTTTATCAACATGCGAGAGCCAGACAGTAAATCAATACAAGTCAACATGTTAAGACAAAGTGAAACCAGATAGCATACTATCATGTCGAGTAAGAAAGTCCTCTCTATATATATCCAAGTATCCATTATAATATACATCATATGTACGACAATGGCTTCTAGGGCATATACATAACTAACACTTCTCTCCTCATTCAATACCTCTCACATCCATGTCTCCCTCATCATTTCTTTTCTTTTCTTTTCTTTTAAAAACCCTTTTATTTCTTAAAATATATAAGAAACATAATAAATATAATTAGTTTTTCATAGCAAGAAAAAACATGTTTTAACTTAAATTAGCATATTTTTAAACTAGATTAGCATACACATGTGAGTGCATAAACATAACAAGGTACATAAATAATTAAATAAAATACTAATTATTAAATAAAATATGTGAAAAAAATAATTACTAATTAAGCTTGTCAAAAATCCATATTATATCGCTTAATTAACCCTAATCGCGTTTTTAGGGCGTTACAATCTTCCTCCCTTAAAGAAATTCGGCCCTTAAATTTAAAATCTAACTACGCGTACCTTCGAAGAGATGGGGAATTTATTTTGCATCTTGCCCTCGGATTCCCTTGTGACCTCTTCGCTGTTCGGGCCACGCCATAGAACCTTCATGGACGATAAAACCTTTGACCGTAGTTTCTTCACCTACCGGTCCAGGATAACTACCGGCTGCTCGGTGAAAGAAAGATCGTGCTCCAGCTGGATAGTCTGGTGCTGAATCACGTGAGAAGGATCATGAAGGTACTGGAGAAGCATCGATACATGAAATATGGAGTGTACATCTGGAAAACTGGGCGGAAGTGCCAACGATAGGCAACAATACCGACTCGCTCAAGGATCTCGAAGGGACCCATATATCTGGACTAAGCTTCCCTTTTCTTCCAAATCTCATCACACCCTTCATTGGAGAGACCCGTAAGAAAACATGATCACCCGCTGAGAACTCAAGTCTGCAACGACGACGATCGGCATACGACTTTTTCCTTCTCTGGGCTGCTTTCATCCTATCCTGGATCAACTGGACCTTCTCCATAGTCTCTTGAACTAGCTGCGGTCCCAAAATCCTGCTCTCGCTGAGTTCGGTCCAATAGACTGGCGATTGACACTTTCTCCCATACAAGGCCTCGAAAGGTGCCATCTGAATCGTCTCCTGAAAACTTTTGTTGTAGGAGAACTCTATCAAGGGCAAGTGACGATCCCAACAACCACCAAAATCTAGCATGCACGCTCGGTGCATATCCGTGAGAGTCTGTATAGTCTGCTTTGACTGACAATCGGTCTGCGGATGGAAAGCGGTACTGAAAGTCAAACGGGTACCCAAGGCCTCCTGAAGTTTCTGCCAAAGACGGCTGGTAAACTGAGTGCCTCTGTCGGAATCAATGCATGTCGGAATGCCATGTGTTAGTTATATGTATGCCCTAGAGTCCATTATTGTACATGCGATGTATATTATAGTGGATGCTTGGACATATATAGGAAGGACTTTCTTACTCGACATGATAATATGCTATGTGGTTGCACTTTATCTTAACATGTACACTTATTGTCTCTCTATTACATGTTGATAAAACCCTTAGGATGAGTACTTGACTACCAGGATTATGATGCAGATCATACTAATAGGGAAAGGGTAGTCGGTAAGTATATCCTTCAAATGTTCCTAGTCGTGGGAGTATCAAGACGGGGCATCGATATTCCAGAGTAGACTAGCGCTTGCGCTTCTTGACCCATATGATGGGCGATGGATGATCCCACATCCATTGGTGTTTGACATTAGAGAAGGTATACAGGTGCTCAGTAGAGACTGGGTATACTGAACGGACTCGCCGAGAACTCCTGGATGGTATTATACCTATTGTCAGATAGCAATTCTCTGGTGACACTGGTACAGGTTAGTCTGTAGACCCGAGATCGTCATAGAGTCTTGTGTGTCTCCCACTGTGCTTTAATTTCCACCCTACCATGGCTCTACTAAGTCGTGCAAACAGGTGGTTTTTGGGTACAGTCCTGAGTCACATGGAGGCAATGAGCGATAGGAGGGGATTCGTCTCTCCCGGTATTAGGGGTTGATGTTGCGCTATGCTCGATTGGCCATAACAGGAAATCCCTGGCCAGGGTTGCTGAGATCTACTGGTAAGTGTTATCAGTAGTTTCTCGAACCTTTATGGACCTTGCATCGGCATGACTTATCAGGTTATTTGGGTCTGACGTTATACCATCCCCAGGCTGTGATATGCGACATATCAGACGAAGAGACCGGACTGTACGGTAGTGATACTGATTGGATTCGCAGGAGTATGAGCAGGCTTGCTTGTTGATCTTCTGATCGCTCAATACCCGAGTAGTCGTTACGTTTAGCAGCCCGCTTTCGGCTTGTAGGTGACTGATATGATCACCACCTACTGCCGGCGTATTGATGAGTCTTTAGAGTCCTACACAGAGCTTTCCTGGCTCAAGCAAAACGAAGTAGGAGCACATATGTGATATGTGCGGGACCGAGATTAATACGAGCATGTGATACCGTATTCTATTCTCGCGATATGTGATATCGGTCAATTATATGTGATATAGCCGGGCTGTCGAATCAAGTGTTGATTCAACAAGTTGATACATTTGATATTAGTCGGTTGTATGTGATATAGACGGATTATTAAATCAAGTGTTGATTTAACAATTTAATGTATAATTATATATTTGATATATTATCTTACATTAACTAATATTAGCTCACTTAATATTTCTTTTTCTCAGTAGTGTACACTTAGTATATATGTGATATATATTAATGTACATCTTTTGTGTCATGCTTGATGCCACATACTACATGGGTGTATGAGACTCACACCATGCTTATAATAATGTGAGGTTTTGTTTATTTAAAGTAAATCAAATTAGTTGGAAATTGTCACATGGTTGAAGCTTGTGGAACCATTGACCAAGTACACTAATTTTGTTTTACTTGAAAATATTTATTAACCCGACCATTATTGGTTTAGTCTTTTCATGAGTTAGTATATGATACTAACTCACCCATGGTTGCTATTCTCACTCATTATTCCATTCACACTTCATATTCTTCCTCATCTCCAAAAGCTTTCTAGCTTCATGAGAGGTGAAGAAAAAGAGTGAGAAAATTATTTCTAAAGTGAGCAAAATTCCTACTTCATCAACCTCTTCTCTACTAACCATTTAGATTTGGTTGTTTCTTCACTAGTTCATCACTTAGTGAAGAGGTAGCTTGAGTTAGTGTTTGCTCGACGTAGATCATCTTTGGCCTCGAAGACTTCAAGCAATCCTGTTCATTTCACCTTGTGGAGCCTCACTAGAGTCCGGGAGATCACTACTTGGAGCGAAGGGTGTACTACACGGAGCTATTGAAGTGAAGGACCGGTCTACAAAGGTTGTATTCCTTGTTCACTTAGATGTAAAGATGTTTACATGCTTCTTCGTCTAATTCTCTAGTTTAGATTCTAGCGTTGGGTTCTTTAGCGCGCTATTTCTTTTGAAAACGGCATGGTTGATGCCTCCCGAAACCCAGCGGTGACACTAGGGAACCCAGCAGTAGTATCAGAGCCATGCTAGAGAATTAGACGATGTTGTACGATTACGAAGCCAAAACAACTCCGAAACATCGAAACGAAACCCATAAATTCTGTCGATTTTTAAAAAAGCCTCTAAAAATGTTTTTAGCAACTACAGAGTGTTACATATGATGTAACATCAACACCACAGAAAATTTAGCCCCCGTCGCCGGATTTGGACTGGCCACATTGCACATAAAACCGGCCTGGTCAGTTTGTTAGCCTAGTATCGGGTTGAATTTTCTATGGTGTTCTTAGCTCTGGTTTTGGTGTTTCAGGTGTTGCTTGTTTTTGCTAAAATTGCATGTGATGTTATCTTTGTGCAAAGGCAATTCGGAGTGTTTCGTAGTCGTAATTCTAACATCATTTCGGGTTATTTAGACGACGTTAAAAATTTCGAACGGATATCAATAACCCAATTTTTCCCTCACTGGAAATTTTCCAAGAGTTGGACTTTTCCGTGTTTAAAATCTTCAGAAAATCGTGCAGGTGTTTTCTATGGACCCTCTAGAAGAACGAAAACCTAACTCGATTCTGTGACCGTCGGAACCGCCACCAAACCCTAGGGTTTGTGGTAGTTCCGCGGCGCCACAGATGAGACAAGGGTTGACCCTTTTACGGTTGGTCCATAGGTGTTGTAGCATATTCTCGGTACTTTTAAACTCCGCTCATGTGTTGAGATTTTTGGGAAATTTTTTGTGTTAGTTTATTCGATCGAAAAGTTTAACATCGTCTAGCTATCTGTGATTGTGATACAATATTTGGAATCCACAATAATTAGTTTTATGAAAACTAATTTGAATTTTATGAATCTAGCAAGTTAGTCTCATTTGATCGGTTTCCACGGAATTTTGATGTCGATCAAAAGTCCGTCGCAATCACGTAGCGTACGCGGATACTCGCCGGGTAACCTTACTAGATAGCCATGCCCAATATCCCCGACCAAGTGACTGTAGGAGAACCCCGTTGCCAAAAGCATCTGTTCGGGTGTTCACAGCCGCGTTGTTCCTCCTAAGTGCACATCGTTGACGGCATCAGGGGTGTAGCCGTCTACTAAAGTTTCCGACGAGCAATCGATCAGGTTGGCGGGAATCTTGTTGAATTACCTGACTTGTTATTGGAAAGTGTTTTCAATATCGAGACTAAAATGCGGGGTTTATAATTGTTAGGCATGTGATGTCTAAGGAATTCATTTGGTTACACATGAAATCCAAAGTATGTGATACATTGGGTTTATGATGTCTAAAGTGATTGCGGATTCCAATTGTTGTAGTTTTTAACTTTCTTTTTCTGCGACTGTAAGTGTAATATGTGGTGTATCGCCGGTTTCGTTACGATATGTCAACGACAATTGGGATACGCATATTTACTTACGTTGATGACATGTGATGTTATGTGTTGCTGTGATATGTTATATTGGATCGTCGTGTTTTGAATAGCCAGGGGTTTTTATGTGAGATGAGAGTTTTTCATGTTCATTCATGTAAAAGCTTGTATGTAATATTATTTTATTGGGGAACTTCCAGATTGAGGATGATGTCACCATTGATGTATATTATTTACTTTTCCGCAGTAGGATAGACCCAAGGAAGGGAGCACAAGTAACCGGGTTCTAGGGTCCAGTTGGAGACCATCTCAAGGAGTTCGGGTCCAGTGGGAGACCGATCGATCCGTGTCCTTCGGTCTTCAATCTCAGCGCCAAGCTTCTCGAGGCTGCCCCCGAACAAGTTCGCTCTCCGGTCTCTCTCGTCGAAGATGATCCACATCGAGAATTAATAATACAGGCTCCCGCTTCAAACCGAAGCAACTCGAACAACTAGTTTGCCACCTAGGTGCTCAAGATGAAGTAAAGATAGTGTGTGATTACTTTGTCTCAATACACTCTAGGATTCTCAACACATGGGAGGGATAGAGTGGAGGTTGAAGAAGATGCCCATGGTGGAAGTTGTGAGCTCAAGAAAATATCAAGTGAGCAAAAACCAAGCTCAAGAAAAATTGTGATGTCCGCCCCAATATTTTGTGTGTTGTTATATGAGATATTATAATGGCTATAAAAGAAAAAACCCCACCAAAAATATCTCGCAAGCCTTTACTAAATATCTCACCAAAAACAAAACACAAAATATCTAGCATAAATATCTTAGCCAAGACAAAAGTCTAGCCATGCCAAAAATGAGTCATAATTTCCACATTAAACATTTAAACCAAAATGTTTAATCCACAAAAAGAAAATGGCATCAATTAAAGTAATCTTGTAACGGATTACATGAATACCCCTCATCCGTATATACATACTCGCATCCGTATTCCGACTGAATACGAATACTATGAGACGAAAGTAATCCAACAATCTAATACTAGGATCCGGTTTAAACCAAAGCCCACTAGTATGATCCGTTCGATCATGATCCATGCATGAGTGCACGTATATGATCGAACCCTTCCATAAAACCATACGGCCTCTACAACGTTTCGCCCAAACTAGGGAAACCCTCTGTGTGTGACTCTAAAGACTCGTCAATACGCTTGCAGTGGGTTTAACCACAAGCATGTCAATGGCACTAGCTTTACGTAACGTCTACCCAGGTATTGAGCGAAAGGGAGGCCGATGAACGAACTCATCCTGAAACCCTACTGAGGTTGACAGTGACAATATCCGTACAGTCCGGTCCGTTCGTCTATGAGTATCGCATATCGGGCCTAGTGGGATGGTAAACGTCAGACCCCTAATAGCAGTATAAGTCGTGTCGGAGTGTAGCCCAGAACACCCTGAGAAATTACTGGAAGACCTACCAGTAAATCTCACTTGCCTTAGCCAAGGACTTTGTGTAATGGCTCTCCAGACACTGTGTGATATCACCCCCAATACTGGGAGAGACGAATCCCCTGCCGATCCGCTCACTGCCTCCATGTGGCTCGGGACTATACCCAACTAAAACATGTTTGCATGACTCCTTTAATCCATGGTAGGGTAGTAATCAAAGCACAATGGGAACTAACACGAGACAAATGACGATCTCAGGTCGATATACTAACCTATACACATGTCACCAGGGAAGTGCTATCTGACGACAGGTATAATACCAACCAGCATGTTCCCGGCGAGTCCGTCCGGTGTACTCATAACCCAATAAGCACATGTATACATCTTAGTTGAACCAACTGACACCAATGGCTGTGATAACGGCCACCGCCCCTCGTCGGGGTCTCGATCTGTATACACTAGTCTACTATGGAGTATCGATGCCCTCTCTCGAAACTCTCTTGACTAGGGACCATTTAAGGATGTGCTTATAGACTACCCAACTCTCACGTATATGATCGCCATCATACTGCTGGTAGTCAAGCAATAATCCTATGGGCTCTATCAACATGTAATAGTGATCTGTAATGTCACCTGAAGCATGTACATGATGATAAAGACAAACCAGATAGCATACTATCATCTCGAGTAAGACTGTCCTACCGGTATAGGTCCTCCCTCAATTATTGCAATCACGTGCCTGCGATCCAATAATTGTCTTTGAGGGAACTATAGCCAACAATCTCCCACTTGCACTTAAGGCTAATTATTGCGATGTCGCATACTCACAGCCCGTGTGATACCAAACACCCAACTCCTCTACTAATCAGTTTCACAAAGCTCATTTGTAAAACGATTGCTTTCGAGAAATAGCCTCAGTGAGTGGATCCACCCTAATGTTTCTTTATATGTCTCTCTTTATCCCAAGTTCGCGGAAAAAGCCATATCCCGAATTGAGCAATACATGTCTTAGAATATGTCTGAATGTCTGATGGGACCTAGTTCACAAATGAACTCCAAATCCAGCAAACTTCTTAGACTGTGTCGTCAACTGAATTTAATCAGTATCCTGCGCCGTGCCTCCCTCAATATCCGCTTGGACCACCTGTCCAAACTATCGTCCCTCGTTAGAGGGAAAACTATAACTCTGACAATCACTCTGTCATCCAGGTCACCTTGGAAGCCTAGAATGATAACCTTCTCCCGAAGGAGGCTGCCGTTATCAAATCCCTAGAATATACACTTATGTTCTAAAACTGCTTCCGAACATTTCTCCAGGATTGGATTAATATCAACTTATTGCAGCTAGTGCAAAAACAACATCTGGTATGGTACTTGATATCTTATGATTGACTCAATTGCCTAAGCAAATGATATGCCAATCATGCACATCCCTCTCCCCTTTAGTCTGTAAGACACCTTCAGAGAGGGTGACTCCATCACCTGCAGGTATACTACCGTGCCCGGAGTGGTCCATTCTAAAATACCTTTAGAATACTGTCTAAGTATCCAGATTGGGACGCTACCTAAATATCGATCTAAAACCATAGATCTAGTAACAAGAATGCCTGATATTATATCCATATCTTATGTGGAGAAACCACTGTATAACAACCACAGTATAACCGATCGTAGTATAGGAGTTTCACTTCCTACAACTTCCAAGTCATCAAAATACCAGGACATCACACCCTACTACCTTCTTAACAGATCCATCTTGAAGGGTTGCCTAGCACGGCAGTAAGGTTTCGTGTCGTTCTAGCTAACCCAAACCATGAATCGTTAACTAGAAATAATACGGAAAACATATGCAAACACTTTGCAAGTTATAATGAGCAAGGAATACAATCTTTGTAGACCGGTCCTTCACTTCAATAGCTCCGTGTAGTAGTCCCCTTCGCTGCGATCATGAACTCCGGACTTTAGAGAGGCTCTCTTGAAGAAACGAACATGCTTGCTTCGAAGAATTCGAGGCCGAAGATGATCTACGTCGAGGAGACACTAACCCAAGCTATCTCTTCACGAATCATGGAATTAGTGAAGCAAACACCCTATAATAAATGGCAAGTAGTAGAGGATGATGAAGTAGGAAATTTTCTCACATTAGAAATCATTTTCTCACAAGGTTTCACCACTTTATCAAAATCAAGAGAGTTCAAGAATGAGGAAGAAGAAGATGAAGTTGTGATGAAAGAAAGAATCAATTCATGAGGTTACAAATGCAACCATGGTCAAATAATATCATGCCTAACCATTGTAGATAATAAACCATTGCCTATGGTTAAGGGTTGGGTCAATAAATATCCTAAGCTAGACAAATAAGTTGACTTGGTCAATAGTTATCTTGTTTGCACAAAATATCTACTATGACCTAAGCCAAATGTTTGAATTAGCTTAAGAAGAATAAAACCCTAGCTTAACCCTAGCATGGTATAAGTCTCATACATACATGTTGCATGTGTAACCTAGCATGACACACTTATATATATCACATATATAATAAGTGTGCAAAAAGAAAACAATACATTTAACATATATCACACATATATCAATGTATCATCAAGTGAGAAAAATGAATACTTAAGTGAGCTAATACTAGTTAATGTAATGTAATATATAAAATATATAATTATAAATTAAATTATTAAATCAACTCTTGATTTAATAATCCGGCTATAACCATATAACCGACTAATATCAAATGCAACATCTTATCGAATCAATGCTTGATCCGATAACTCGGCTATGTAACATATAACCAATCATGTCACACTTCGCGAGAATAGAATGCGGTATCACATACTCACATTAATCTCAGTCCCGCACATATCACACATGCGCTCCTACTCAGTTTCGCTTGAGCTAGGAAACCTCTATGTAGGACTCTAAAGACTCGTCAATACGCCGGCAGTAGGTGATGATCATATCAAACACCCTAAAGCCGCAAGCGGTTTGCTAAACGTAACGGCCACCCTGGTATTGAGCGATTAGAAGATCAACAAGCAAGCCTGCTCGTACTTCTTTTAATCCAATCAGTAACACTGCCGTACAGTCCGGTCTCTTCGTTTGATATGTCGCATATCACAGCCTAGGGGTGGTGTAACGTCAGACCCCAATAGCCTGATAAGTCATGCCGATGCAAGGTCCATAACGGTTCGAGAAACTACTGATAACACTTACCAGTAGATCTCAGCAACCCTGACCAGGGATTTCCTGTTATGCCCAATCGAGCATAGCGCAACATCAACTCCCTATACCGGGAGAGACGAAACCCTTCCTATCGCTCATTGCCTCCATGTGACTCGGGACTGTACCCAAAAGCCACCGTTTTGCACATTCTCTTGAACGTGGTAAGGTGGAAATCAAAGCACAGTGGGAATCACACAAGACTCTATGACGATCTCGGGTCTACAGACTAACCTGTACAACTGTCACTAGAGAACTGCCATCTGACATGAGGTATAATACCATCTGGGAGTTCTCGGCGAGTCCGTTCAGCGTACCCAGTCTCCACTGAGCACCCGCATACCTTCTCTGATGTCAAACACCAATGTAACGTTTTAGAAATCATTTTGCGAATTTTCCGTTTTTAGGGTAAAATAGTCGGTGTTTTCCGTTTTAACCCGATTGTGATCAAACTTGTGTATAGACCTCATGGTATCTAGTTTAGCTAGTGCGCAGACTTTGGGGGTCAATCGGAAGTTTTGGTTCACATAGAATTTTTCCCTAATTAAAATATTATTTTAATGCTTTATTTGCGTACTTTATTTGTGATAATTAATTTTTTTGGTTTGGGTTAATTGCTACAATTGTGGATTTGTGCTAAGTTAATCACTTGATTTAGTTTTTAACCATCCATCCAAAATATCTAGATTTTTAGGATTTAAAATAAATTTTTAAAATAAAGAATGAGGTGTATTAAAGCTTTTTGTTTTATTATGCAATTATTGATTTTTCTTCTAGATTTTTCTACAAAATTCCACAAACCTCCATCCCTTTCTAGCCTTGGCCGAACCCCCTCCCACTTCTGCCCTTCTCTTTTCTCATCTCATTTTTTCACTTCTATGCTTCAAAAAAATCATCAAAAATCCAAATAAATTCATACAATCTCAAATATAATCATTCCCCTTCATTCCTTAACCCAAAACAAGCTTTGTTCTCCATTCAAGTGAGGATTTTTGGAGGCTAATTTGTGGATTTTCTAGTTTCAAGTTGTTTTTCTTTGAAGGTATAAATCCAAACCCTAATCTCTTTATGTGGTGTTAATACTTTAATTAGCTTATTTAGATGTTTAAATTAAGCTTTTAATTTCATATTTAGAATTTCTAGTAAGGGTTTTGTTAATTAAATTAGGGTTTTGATTAGTGAAATGGTTAGTTAATAATTTTAGACAAATGAAAACTAAACCAAGTTGCTAATTTGTTAAATGATATTTTCCTAATTGGTTAATTAAGCTAATTAGCAAACTAAACTTTTACTAATCCTAATTATGTGAGATTTAAAATTATAGTAATGGTTTGGATGGTTTAACCTTGTTATATTGTGATGTTTGTAAATTCTAGTTTTGGTAAAAACTTGTAGTTTTGGTAAAAACTTGTAGTTTTTTGCTAAAATGATATATGTTACTTACTAGATTTCGGTAAGTTTTTACGTGGTTTTCTTTTGACGTTGCGACGTTATTCATATTAGATTTTACGTTTATTATTATGTTGTGAATGCGCGATCGGTACGATCAGGGTCTATGGTTGGTAGTTGTATCGCTTTGTGTTCCTAGCTAGAGTCGTGCCGATGTCGTTCGTGCCTTTATGTAGCTTTTGCTCTTGACTTAGTTTCGTAGTGTCGCTACGCGCGTTAGGCACTTAACGAACACTTGAGGGTATGTTTGGAGTTGTTGCGTCGGTCAAACGTAGTTTGTACGTGTTATTGGTCGATTACTAATATATACTTGTTATATTGTTATATGCTTTCAGAAACGCAGGCGGGGACTTCGGGTGCTGCGAAGAAGGGAAAGCGAGTTGTTGGCTTTACTTAGCTAGGATGGTTGGTGAGTAGATTTAACATCTATAAGGGGATTGCCCGCATGGTGTTATGCGTCTGGGCTAGATCAAATGACATGACTATTAGTTAGAAGTATACGGATATTGATTGTGCATGTATACCTTTGTTGCTTATCTCATTTCTTTGTGTATGAACTTAGTATTAATGAGACACAACACCAATATTGACAGTTCATATTTCACGAGCACTAATTGTATACTACACACACACCGTCAATAATTGCCATGACACGCACAACACCTATACATATGTGATATTGTATTGTTTAGGGACATTGAGACATGATCCCTATTTCCTTTTGTGCATATGATATATAACATACCTGTATACCTACATGCTTACACATATACCTTGACATACTTACATGCTAGTTACCTGTATACTTATATGGTATTGTACCATTAGTGATAGGTATATTTCACACATAATGGCATAGCTACATGTATACCTTGCATACATACTTCACTTATACCTGGAGGGTATATTATATCATTACTGACAGGTAGATACATATACCTTGCTATACCTTTATGTTTACACATATATCTGGCTATAGCTACATGTTTACCTTTATTTGATATTATATAGACTTGGAGAAATTAGGAACCGCATGATATATATATTTTAACTAGTTGCAGTTAAATAACGGCTTTTCCTTTATATGCTCACATTACAGTTTTCTGTTGCATATATTATATTCATGGATTTTCGCATTGAGATATGGACTTTTCATGATGTTCTCTAGATTTGAGGACCGTGGTAGTTTTATGAAATTATGCATTATTTGAAAAACCCGATTTCTCTTGATATGATATTTCAGCATCCACCATGAGATTTATCGGTTCTGATATATATATACCCTATGCGATGAAAGGAGGGAGCCGTGTGCGGGTACATGGTGGGGCCCGGAGGTACCCCGGGCCAAGAATTTCGTGGAGCAGACGATGAGTTAGTGGGGGAACCATACCTACCTGTGACAGTACCCATGACTCGGCGGTTATCATGGGGATACCGACGGGAGTCATGTACGTATGTATACGTCGAAAGACGAGGGTCGAAGCTGGGCACTCGGGTTTTCGGGATAGCGTATGATACGTACCTATCAGGGGCCAGTCATGGTGACAGCACCTGATAGATCAGTATTTTTGTGTCGATGCTTGACACATTGTTTTCATGATATTTTTACTCCTAAGTATATATAACAGTGGAGTGAGACGCTGTTATATATGCATATATATATATATATATATATATATATATATATATATATATTAGTGGAATGGGATGCTAATATATATGTGTACATATCAATTTATATACATCATCATAATGATTCATGCAGATATACTTATTCAGGATATATGAGGTTCACTTGATATTGGATACAGATTTTTGAGATTCACTTGATATTGGATATAGGATTTATGAGATTCACTTGATATTGGATACCGGATATATGAGATTTACTTGATATTGTACATTCAGGATATATGAGATTTATTTGATACTGTACATTCAGGATTTATGAGACTTACATGATATGAGAGCCAATTTGAGGAAATTGGGATTTGGTTTGTCTTGATGGACTTTAGTCCTACCAGGAGGTCAGGATTCCGTGGAAATGACATGTTTCATCTTATACTCCACATTTATTGTTTATGCACTGCTTCATGTATTAGTAGTACCTGATAGAGTACCTTACATGATTGTTGCATACATATTGTTATATTATTGCTTCATGTATTAGTAGTACCTGATAGAGTACCTTACATGATTGTTTCATACATATTCAGGTATTAGTTGTACCTGCTAAAGTACCTTTCATAACTGTTGCATACATATGACCATTATTGCTATTAGCTTGCATCTGTTAGATTCGCGCTTTATGTGCATTCTTGCGATTACCTGCATATGTTATTTACTATTCACGAGTAAGCAGCTCACCCCCGTTGTGCCACAGTGTTTTGCAGGTAGTCCCTCAGGGCAGTCGCGGCAGGCTTTTCATCATTCGTATCATCTTTTCCAGGGGATACTGCTACGGCTGACTGTGTACAGTTTTTCTATAGGTGGGTTTTACGGTTATCCGATATTGCGTATTGTATATTCGTTGTATCCAGTACTCTCCATCTACCACTTTCATGTATGACTTAGAGATTTGATGTGAGGACGATATTGTATGTTATTTTGTGACTTGGAGATCCTTTATGCAGTTTTACTTATATCGTTTTTTATTTCTTCGCTACGGCGTCGTATATCTGTTGTGGCGGTTGTTTTCTGCCGTTGGGCGTGGATTTGATCCCGTTGGGGATGCTTTACTTATATTTATATTGTACCTATTTTTGGGGTTGGTTTTTACAAAGGAGCTGCTGCCAAAATTTTTAAGAAAATAAAATTTGGACATTAAAGAATTTGTACTCGAGATTTTCAAAAGTTAACAATATTCTTATCATTTTCTACTTTTGATGGTTTAGATTGCTGTGTTTTGGCTTACTTAAATTGCGTTACGCATGTAGACGTTGCGTAGTTTAAGGGTCGTCACGTGCCATTTTCGGGTCGTGACAAAGTTGGTATCAGAGCGCTAGGTTTTACCTTTCGGAGTGTAGGATGACCTTGGTATGATGGAGTAGGTAGCTTAAGCAGAGTAACGTAGTGTGTGTATGTTCGCGGCATACTCACGATCACGGTACTCCGCCTAAAGTGACCTAAGTACTAATTGTTTGATATTCCTTTCTTGATGATACATATCCTTGTGATTCGATTTCCGTGTTCATATCTCCATTTATAGCCTTTGCCTTCGATGACCATGAGGAATCAAAGTGATGCAGCGAGAGCCGAGATCAGAGTTGACTCGTGTGGGACGAGGACTGATCAGGATGTTACGCTCATTGCACAAGAGCAGATAGATCCTCCTTCGATAGATCGTATCGCTAGGCTTGAGGCAGAGATGCAGGACTTGCGCCAGACGATGAGGTCTTTGGTTGAGGCCAGTAGAGCGCGGGGACAGGAGGTTGCCACCCCTATAACCAGTTGTTCCTTACGATCAGCACTCAGTATTGTGTTACTCACACAGCACCAGTAGACGCAACCCTATTTGATGAGGAGCGTCTTTCCGAGACTTTGGGAGTTCGAGGATAGAGGAGGGCTCGTGTAGGTGTACCAGCCCAGAGACAGAGTTTCAGTCACCGTGACAGGTTTCATGCACGTCGCGGGAGTAGCTGAGGCTTGGGGCGAGGAGGGTCTTGTTAGCTAGATTAGCCATTTGTTGTGTTAATTCTGTCAGCGATTCTTTTGTTGCGCGACTCGTATATTGGTCGTGTGCCAATCGGTTAGGAGATAGAGATTCGTCCGTCGTTTTGATCCTTCTAGAGATGTTGGATTTGACGTTCTCCTGGGCACGGACTGGTTAGCTATGTGCTAGGCATCTGTGGACTGCCGTGAGGAAACAGTCAGAATTTGTTTCCCGGCGAGTCAGTTCTTGTTGTGCAGGGGAACAGTGGTGCCGCCCATCACAGCTTTAATTCAGCCTTTTTCGCTAGTCGGCTTTTGAGGAGAGGATGTCGAGAATTCTTGGCTTTCATTCGTGAGACCGGAGCCACAGTGGGTTTTGTTGGACCGGGTTCCTATCATGCGGGAGTTTCCGACTTTGTTCCAAATGAGCCGGCGGAGCTTAGAGAGCTTAAGGATCGGCTGCAGAGTTGCTAGATAGGGGGACTTGTACGTCCAAGTGTTTCGCTTTGGGGAGCTCCTATTCTGTTCGTCAGGGAGAAAGACGGCAGTTTGAGATTGTGTGTTGATTTATCGTCAATTGAACCGAGTTACGGTGGGGATAGGTATCCTTTACCTCGCATTGAAAATTTGTTCGACTTGCTCCAGAGTGCGAGACATTTTCTTAGTTTGTTTGGGATCAGGTCATCATTGGTTGCGGGTTCGGAGTGATGGCATTCTGAAGACTGCTTTGTGCGCTCTACGGGCAGTATGAGTTTTGGTTGTGTCGTTAGACTCACTAATGCCCTAGCAACATTCGTGGATATGATGAACCAGATTTCTTCAGGCCGTTCCTCGACCAGTTGATTGTTGTGTTATTGAAGACATTCTTGTCGTTTCCAAGAGTCATGAGGAACATGTGCAACACTCGAGGATTTTCTTTGCAGACATTGGGAGAGCCCTAGCGGTTTGCTAAATTCTCGGAGTGGTCCTTCAGGCTTGATTGTGTTGACTTCCTATGGTCATATGGTTACGGGAGACGGTTTTCGTACGGACCGAGGGAGATCGAGGCCGTACAGCTTTAGCCCAGACTTGTTTAACTATTATGTGTCGCGAGTGGGGCTTGATTTTGCGTTGATGTGGCATTATAGAGTTATCGTTTTAGCTTCCCGGCAGTTGGAGGAAGTACGAGCAGGATATCCCACTCATGATCTGGAGATGGCCGCGGTGGTCGTGCGTTGAAGATCTGAGGACACTACTTATGCGGAGAGTCGTGTCAGATATTCACAGACCACCAAAGCATAATGTACATCTTCCTGCACCGGGTTTTGATTGTTGAGACAGTGCCGTTGGATGGAGCTTGTGTAGGATTGTGATTGTGAGATCTTCGTTACCCGTGGCGAGGCGATTGTGGTATCTGATGCTGGAGTCATAGGACCGGGGTTAGCTTGTCCCAGTTGTGCGCAGTTCGGAGACAGTCTTCTGCAGATTTACAGTTCTTGTGTGATCGTAGAGTACAGTTAGGTTCGCCTCTTCTAAAGGGGGAATAGCTTGCTCATGTCCGCGCCCGACCACTTTTCCTTAATCGTTTTCGTGAGGCACAGCCCACCGATGCTCGTTGTCTGTGATACTTGAGCATGTTTGGCAGGGTAAAAATTCGGAGTCCTTGATTTGTGACCATGATGTGCTATGTTTAGGGACGCGCTTGTGTGTACCTGATACTGATGGGTAGAGACGCGAAATCCTAGAGCAGGCACATCAGTCAGCTTTCTATGTTCATTCAAGTTCCAGCAATATGTGACGTGACTTGTGAGATAGTTACGGGTGGGCAGGGATGGGGAGTGAAGTTTCGGATTTCGTTTCGAGATGTCTTTCTTGTTGTGAGCTAAGGTTGAGCATCTGAAACCGGCGGGAGAGTTGCAATCCTTAACCGTTCCGAAGTGAGAATGGGAGCAGATCTCCCTGAATTTCGTTGTGGTTTCTACCCAGGTTTAGACAGGGTGTGACTCCATTTGGGTGTTTGTTGTTCGGTTATGCTCAGTTCGCGCTGTTGTTCTTTGTTAAGTTTGTACGTTTGCACGGAGTTCCTTCATGCGTTGTATCTAATAGAGGCACCCCTTTCACTAGCCGTCTTTGGCAGAAGCTTCAGGAAGCCTTAGGTACTGGTTGAGCGTTAGATCTGCTTTTCCATCTATGGGGCGATGATCAGTTAGAGCAGACTATACAGACTCTGGAGGATATACTTGTGCGTACTTACAAATTGTTTGTTGGTTGTTGGGATCGTCACTTGCCATTAATAGGGTTCTCCTTCGATAGCTGTTATCAGGAGATATTCCAATTGGCAACCTTAGGTTTTGTTTGGTAGGTCGTGTCGATCGCCAGTCTGTTTTTCTGACTCTGCGAGAGTAGGATTTTGGACCCCAGCTAGTCATGAGACTTCGGAGAAGATCCAGTTGATTCAGGTCAGGATGAGAGTAGCCCAGTGCAGACAGAAGTCTTATGCCGACCGTGGTGGTCGCAGACTTGAGTTCGCAATGGGAGATCATGTATTCCTACGGATTTTCCGATGAAATGGCTTGTTGAGTTTTGGGAAGCTTAGTCCCAGATTGTTGGTCCTTTGAGATCCTCGAGCGTGTTAGTTCCGTTGCCTATAATATGGCACTTTCGCCCAGATTATTGAGTATTCACCCGTTTCCTTGTGTCGATACTTGGCAAATACCTTCATGACCTTTCTCACATGTTTCAGCACCCGACTATTCTTTTGGACGCGATCTTTCATTCACCAGCAGCCGATAGTTATTGTGGATCGGAAGGTGGAGGGACTTCGGTCATGGGTCTTGCTATATATGAAGGTTCTTTGGCATAGCCGTATACTGAGGTAATCAGTTGGCAGGTTGCGAGCGAGATTTGGGAGTTTTGTACTCATCTTTTTGAAGGTACGCTTAGTAAGAATTTTAAATTCGGGGACCGAATTTCTTTAAGGAGGGAAGATTGTAACGTTTTAGAAATCGTTTTGCGAATTTTCCGTTTTTAGGGTAAAATAGTCGGTGTTTTCCGTTTTAACCCGATTGTTATCAAACTTCTGTATAGACTTCACGGCACCTAGTTTCGCTAGAATAAAGCTAGTGCACGGACTTTGGAGGTCAATTTGAAGTTTTGGTTCACATAGAATTTTTTCCTAATTAAAATATTATTTTAATACTTTATTTGTGGTAATTACTTTTTTTGGTTTGGGTTAATTACTACAAATGTGGATTTTTGCTAAGTTAATCACTAGATTTAGTTTTTAACCATCCATCCTAAATATCTAGATTTTTAGGATTTAAAATGAAATTTTAAAAGAAAGAATGTGGTGGATTAAATCTTTTTTGTTTTATTATGCAATTATTGATTTTTTCTTTTAGATTTTTCTACAAAATTCCACAAACCTCCATCACTTTCTCGCCTTGGCCGAACCCCCTCCCACTTCTGCCCTTCTCTTTTCTCATCTCATTTCTTCATTTCTATGCTTCAAAAAAATCATTATAAATCCAAAAAAATTCATACAAACTCAAATGTAATCATTCCCTTTCATTCCTTAACCCAAAACAAGCTTTGTTCTTCATTCAAGTGAGGATTTTTGGAGGCTAATTTTTGGATTTTCTAGTTTCAAGTTGTGTTTCTTTGAAGGTATAAATCCAAACCCTAATCTCTTTATGTGGTGTTAATACTTTAATTAGATTATTTAGATGTTTAAATTAAGCTTTTAATTTCATATTTAGAATTTCTAGTAAGGGTTTTGTTAATTAAATTATGGTTTTGATTAGTGAAATGGTTAGTTGATAATTTTAGACAAATGAAAACTAAACCAAATTGCTAATTTGTTAAATGATATTTTCCTAATTGCTTAATTAAGCTAATTAGCAAACTAAACTTTTACTAATCCTAATTATGTGAGATTTAAAAATATTGTAATGGTTTGGATGGTTTAACCTTGCTATATTGTGATGTTTGCAAATTCTAGTTTTGGTAAAAACTTGCAGTTTTGTGCTAAAATGATATATGTTGCTTACTAGATTTCGGTAAGTTTTTGCGTGGGTTTCTTTTGATGTTGTGACGTTATTCATATTAGATTCCACGATTATTATTGTGTTGTGAATACGCGATCGGTACGATCAGAGTCTAGGCTTAGTAGTTGTATCGCTTTGCATTCCTAGCTAGGGTCGTGCCGATGTCGTTCGTGTCTTTATGTAGCTTTTGCTCTTGAGTTGTGATTGATCATTCTTCATGTGTATTTAGAAATGTTTCACAACCAAAGAAATTTATACCGCAATCAATTGACGGTGTCTATTGTAGTTTCGTCAATGAGAACGGATCGTCCACTGAGAAAGTTTGATTTGTTCGTTATCGTTTTAGTTGAGTTGAAAATTAAAAGATATAAGAAAATGATTCAATATTTGTGAAATTTAGTTTCAAGAATCATCAAGAAATAGATCTAAAATCAAGAAATGATAGAGATCAAGAAAATGTCCAAATAGTTTGAATTATCAAGATTTGTAAAGAGGCTTGTCGGAATCGATCCAATTGATAGTGATGATGAATACTAATGATTACAAATTCTTATCTATTGAAGATTTTTTGCTAGATCGATGGCAATCAATGAGGTTCAGGAATCTATTGAAGAAACTAGGGTTTCTCCATCATCATCCCTTATCCTTTCATTGATTATCATTCAAATTCTAGCCTCTAACAAATTAAATCACCGATCGTTGATCTCTAATTTGGAGCGAAAACATTCAAGAAAGCGATCTCGCTCAAATTAGGTTTTCGATGATTCAATTTCCTAAAGTTTATAAGACTTAAGAATCGTTCAAGAATTTAATCATCATCATCTACCTATTTTCTCGATTCCGCTACAAGCGGAGTTTTCACTCAAACATCATGAAAAAGAAAAGAATCAAGAATCTATAACTCTTCATAATGCAAGAATGTAAAGAAAAGCAAGATTAAGAATTTTCACCTTTTATTCATCAACGTTTAGGTACAATTCACTCAAAGATTACAAGATTTGAGGAAGAACTAAATCGTCGAAACTGGCCTCGATTCGGTCTCCTTGAGTCGCGGATCGTCGTGGATCTCTTGCTCGGATGAAGATCGGCGTTGCTTCAAAGGGCTCGTTGAATGCTTGCTTGATTTAGTACTCGATGAATCTTGATTTGGCTCCAAATGTGTCACCTCACTTGATTTGAATTGATTTGGATTTTGCTAGAATTTTTACCCTAATTGATGAACAACCACCAAAAACCCTTGTAATGAAGCCCTAAGTCTCTTTTTATAGTTTTCCCTTTAACTTCTCCTAGAAGCTAGGTCTAGCTTCCCTTAGAAGCTTGGTTGTTATGAAGCTTGCATGAGAAACTTGGTAGGTATCAAACTTGCACAAGAAGCTTGGCTGTTAGAAAGGAAGCTTCTGGAGAAATCTACACAATTGAAGCGTCTTGGAGAAGTTTGGCCGTTAAAAGAGAGCCTCTGCAAAAAGTTCTCACCGCCGACAAGTCAACTCGGCCATGGATCGGCCTGACTCGGCCGCGGATCCATGGCTGTTTTGTGGAGTTGCTGCATGGAAGTTGCTACATGGTTTCATGTTGGCTTTATGGCACTTTCCTGATGTCTTGAATATTTTTATACTTTCTTGTTTACTGCCAGATCACAAGTCTTGGACTTGATTCGTTTTATCAGTACTTTTAGCAGTTCCAGCTCTTTTACCTAGAGAATTTCCTGGACACAATCTCGAGACAAGTGTTTGATATACAAAGATCATGCATGTAGTAATAAACACACAATTTCCCTCATAATGCCGGTTATAATGTATAACACATGTTATTTGGTATTTTGCAGAAAAATTGCTGATATGTGCTATATTTATACCAAACACGTTTAGATGATTACAAAGAGTAGGGAAATTGATGTGTTTAGAATGCAATATTTTTGACTGATCAAATTCCCCCAAACTTAATTTTTATCGTCTCGAGCAAACTTGTTTTATTCAAGAGAAGGAGCAAATATAAAGAAAAAGAAAAACTAACTAGCACACTTTCGTAGACAACACGATTGCACTGAGCACGTGCAACAAGCCTTTAAACTTCTAGGTGTCCCTAGTAGGAGGTGTGTTGTCTCCTGAGGGTTTTTAGCGGATTGCACCCACAAAATACCATAATAAAAGGAAGACTGTGAAAGTTACATGTAAAGATAAGAATTGTAAAAGAAAGACTTTGAAAATTAGAGTTTCCAACTATACTAGCTTTTCGGTTGTCATGAGCCCTATCTTAATAGTTATGAAAAGATGTTAGAAATCATATCATCCCTCAATAAAACATCGCTTTTATTCTTCATTCCTATCTTTCTTCCAAACACCGATCATATAACCATACGTGTGTATAAAAACATCCCTACACTCAGAGAATTCAATTCAAGCTATCATACTTTTGTCCATCTACCTCAATACTTTTTAATCGATGAATATTTAGATGGATTTGCTCACACATTTTTCATGTGACCGTTAATACTTATTAAGGTACTAACTGATCGATTACTCATGTACTTACTTATTAGGCGGAAATAGTATTTTCCTCGTCTTGCAACACCTAAGGCTTAGCAGTGACCCCCAAACCAGTTGGTCTAAGGCACTAGGTGATGAAGCACTCTCGCTATATTTCTTTTATACTGCCTTGGTGATAAAAAAACCAGTATTTATTTTTCTTCACCATTTTATCTTTTATTCATTTATAATTTCTTTCATAGTTTGGCTTTTGGACAAGAGCATTTCAATGTATCCTCTACTATCCCAAGTTTCAAGACGTGTGTAAGTGCGAATAGTAGGGTATCAACATTTAAATGTTCGGCTTCCAGAATAGGAACTATTTTCAGACTTATTTTTATCCTCAGATTAGTGACTTCTTTCATCTTACTAACCCTTGGGACAACGGCTCATAACTACTTATTACTATTTCGTTTAAGAAAACTTCTAACTCTCTTAGTTTTCTTCAATTTTTCTAATCATTTGGATGTAATTTTTCACTATCTAATCTTTTATTATAAAATTAAGTATTAAATATTTTTTTTTTATGTTTCGTGTTTATACAAAGTATGATGCAAAGTGACGTGTAAATAAGCACAAAGCTCCCCCAAACTTGTTTTCAACAGTGTCCTCACTGTTGCTATCTACTAAAGCTCAAAAGCCTGTAAACTTGGGAGGCAAAAATTGTTAAAGGGAACATGAAATATGATCATGAAAATCTCCCCCAAACTTATTCTTTTATTTATGTACAAGAATTTTTTATTGTTTTGTTTTGTATTTTTTTTTCTATTTTTTATAAGATGTATGTACAAGTTGACTCACCTCCATTCTAAAGATGTGACAAATTACCAAATCATGGAGGCGAGGTGGAGGAAAATCAGTCATTATAAAGCGGCTCCTGTAAGAATAAGAGCTCCTCCATGGGGTCAGTGTAAAATTACGGTTTTAATTTATGTCCATTTACTTTGAAAATTGTACCATTTTCAACATTTTCAACCTCAACTGCCCCGTGTGGGTGTACATACCGCACAACAAAAGGTCATTTCCACCGAGATCGTAGCTTACCTGCATGAAGATGGAGTCGTGAATCATAAAGTAGGACATGCTGACCAGGTGTAAAAGTTTTTCTCAAAATATTTTTATCGTGAAATACCTTAGTCCGATTCTTTACAATCACAGTATTATCGTAAGCTTCATCGCGGAATTCGCTTAGCTCATTTAATTGCAACTTCCGAAAGATGCAGGCTTGATTTAAGTCAAAGTTATGTTCTTTAATGGCCATATTACTTTGTGCTCAATCTCGACTAGAAGGTGGTAAGCCTTACCAAACACTAGACGTTAAGGAGACATACCGAGATCGGTTTTATATGCAGTTCGTAACGCCCAAAGAGCATCCGTCAATTTGGTTGACCAATCTTTTCGATTTTTAGAAACTGTTTTCTCCAAAATTTGTTTGATTTTTCTGTTTGAAACTTCAGCTTGCCCGCTCGTTTGGGGATGATAGGGTGTGGAAAGTTTTTGGTTGATTGCATATTTCCGCATCAAAGTCTCAAAAGACCGATTGCAGAAATGTGTCCCGTTATCACTAATGATAGTGCATGGGTGTCCAAATCGCGAAAAGATGTTTTCTTTTAACAACTTAATGACAACCTTTTTGTCATTAGTGCGACAAGAAATAGCTTCCACCCATTTCGAGACGTAATCAACCGCAAGCAATATGTACAAATTCCGAAAGGAGTTGGGAAAAGGACCCATAAAGTCAATACCCCAAATGTCAAAAATTTCAACCACCAAGATGGATTGAAGTGGCATCTCATTTCTCCGGGAAATCCTGCCCGTGTGTTGGCACTGTGCACAGGTTTTGCAATGATCAAATGCATCTTTGAATAAAATTGGCCAATAAAAACAGCATTGCAAAACCTTCTCCGCCGTCTTTTGAGGACCGAAATGACTCCCACATGCCTGATCATGACAAAAAGATAGAACACTCTTGAATTCCTCATTAGGGACACATCTATGAATGATCTGGTCACGACAATACTTAAACAGATAGGGTTCATCCCAGTAAAAATGTTTTACTTGGGATAGAAATCGATGTTTGTCCTGTTTCGACCATTCGCGGGGAATAAGTCCCGTAGCAAGATAATTCACAATATCCCTGAACCAAGGTTCGTCGGATACATTCAAGAGTTGTTCGTCTGAAAAAGAATCATTGATCAGCAGGGTCACAGGTGAAGAAAAGATGCGCGAAAGATGGTCGGCTACCACGTTTTCACATATTTTTTTATCTTTAATAACAAGATCAAATTCTTGTAATAGAAGGATCGAACGTATTAGCCTACCTTTAGCATCCTTTTTCGCCAAAACATGTTTCAAGGCGGAATGGTTAGTGTACGCAACAATTGGTGAGCCAATCAAGTAAGGCCTGAATTTTTCTAATGCGGATACAACTGCCAAAAGTTCATTTTCAGTAGTTGTATAGTTAATTTGAGCATCATTCAGAGGCTTACTTGCATAATAAATCATGTGTGGCATCTTTTCAATGTGCTGTCCTAAGACTGCACCAACTGCAAAATCTGATGCATCACACATAAGCTCAAAAGGGTGGTTCCAATCTGGAGAAGATAGAACGGGGGCTGTAGTGAGAGAGTGTTTGAGTGAGTCAAATGCAGCCTCACAATCTGATTCAAAGTGAAAGGTTGTGTCCTTGACCAAGAGAAGAGTTAAAGGCCTAGCAATTTTGCTAAAATCCTTAATGAATCTCCTGTAAAATCCTGCATGGCCAAGAAAGGATCGTATATCCTTGACGCATTTAGGATGAGGAAGGTTTTGAATGACATCTATTTTAGCTTTGTCAACCTCAATGCCTTTTCGTGAAATAACATGTCTAAGCACAATTTCCTCTTGGACCATGAAATGGCATTTTTCCCAATTAAAGATTAAGTTCTTCTCTTTACAACGAGTAAGAACTGCGTCAAGATGAGATAGGCAGTCAGCAAAAGAATCTCCGAATATAGAGAAATCGTCCATAAAAATCTCCAGAAAATTCTCGACCATGTCCGAGAATATCCCCATCATACACCGCTGAAATGTAGCGGGAGCATTGCATAACCCAAAGGGCATGCGTCTATAAGAAAAAGTACCAAAAGGACAAGTAAATGTGGTTTTGTCTTGATCCTTTTTGGCAATAGGGACCTGGTTATAGCCAGAGTATCCATCCATGAAGCAATAATATTCACGTCCAGCTAAGCGTTCTAACATCTGGTCAATGAAAGGTAGAGGAAAGTGGTCTTTCCTCGTTGCGGCATTGAGTTTTCTATAATCAATACATACACGCCACCCAGTTTGAGCACGTGTCTGGATTAACTCATTTGCCTCATTTGTTATGACCATGATTCCAGATTTCTTAGGGACGACATGAATTGGACTTACCCATTGGCTATCGGAGATTTGGTAAATGATACCACTGTCAAGGAATTTGACGATTTTTTTCTTAACCGCATCCTTCATGACAGGGTTTAACCGTCTCTGTGGTTCTCGGGTTGGCTTGGCTTCATCCATCAAATGTATATGATGTTCTACAATAAAGGGACTAATCCCTTTGATGTCAGCCATAGTCCTACCAAACGCCTGCCTATTAGATCTCAATACCGTCAAAAGCGCATTCTCTTACTCTGAGGCTAGAGAAGCGGATATGATAACAGGTAAAGACTCATTTTCACCTAAATATGCATATTTAAGATGAGAAGGTAAAAGTTTGAGATCTAATGCTGGCGGAGAAACTATAGAAGGCGGAATAATCGATTGATATTCAGATTCACAAAGAAGCTCATAGCCTGCAAAAGATACAGACTCGGAAGGTGAAGAGTCAGAAGTGTCAAACTCAGGAGTGGAAATAGTGTCCTCACTAAGATGTGAAACATCAAACATTGATGTGCTAATGTCATCGAGATTTTCAAAGCAAAGTTCATCAACTTCGCAACTTTCGGGAGCTATCTCGTGGACAGAACAGACATCAAGTATGTGAGCAGAGGGTTCAAACGGCTGATTTCCAATTTTGTAGATGTTCAGTTCAATTGTCATTTTTCCAAAAGATAGGTTCATAGAACCGTTTCGACAGTTAATGACAGCATTGGAAGTGGCAAGGAATGGTCGACCCAGAATCACCGGAATTTGGTTCTGTGGGGTTGCTATAGGTTGTGTATCGAGAACAATAAAGTCCATAGGGAATATGAATTCCCCGACTTTTATCAACACATCCTCCAGTTCACCCCTAGGTTTTGTGATTGAATGGTCTGCCATTTGGAGAGTGCAATGAGCTGGTTTCAACTCTCCAATTCCTAACTACTCGTAAACCGAATATGGAAGCAGGTTAACACTTGCGCCAAGGTCAAGTAAAGCACGGTTAATGTTTTTACCCCCAATAGAAATTGAGATCGTAGGACATCCTGGGTCCTTACGTTTCTTTGGTAACTGTGGGGTAAAAGCAGTGCTAACATTATTGGTCATGAAGACCTTTTTGGGCACTTGAGTCTTCCTCTTCCTAGTGCTCAAGTCTTTGAGAATTTTCGCATAAGCGGGGACTTGTTGGATAGCATTTAGGAGAGGGATATTGATATTAACCTGTTTGAACATTTCCATAATCTTCTCCATATGTGGACTCGATTTGTTTTCCCTTAATCGATTCGAATAAGGAGCTTTAGAAATAAGATCTTGGTCCAATATTGGAGAAGGTGGTGAGTGTGGAACTGATCCCAGAATAGGAGTGGTGATCGTCTTTGGTGGAATAGAAGAGGTATGCTGAGGTGTCGAGCCTTGGGGAAAACGAAGAATAGGCTCGCAAGAAGGTGGTGGGGTAGACGAACAAGGATCGGAAGTAGAAGTAGATGTGGAAGGAAAAGTGGAAGTGAAAACCGGGGTGTTATTGATTAACTCTTCATGATTATCAATCTCTTCCCCAACTTGATTATTCAGCACTCTTCCGGATCTCAACGTTGTAATGGCATTCACATTGTAGTGTTGTGAATGCCTAGGATTCGGTAGGGGTTGAGACGGAAGTTTCCCTTTCTCTCTAGCACTCATTTCGGCTTTTAATTGTGTAATTTGTACTTCCATCGATTTTATACTTTCAGCTTGGGGGCGGAGTTTTTCTTTATATCATCGACAGAAGACTAAACCTCAGCCGAAACTTGCATGAAATTTTCAGAATCAAATTCATGGTTTGTGCGAGTGAAGAGGATTCATCAGTACCGGTCAACTGCAAAGGATTATACGGTACAGGTGTGTTGACCGGATTTTCAAAGTTTTGTGATTGGTAGGGGTGCTGACTTATTTAAAGTGGTTACTATTGTGGTGGAGGACCCCTTTGGAAATTATTTTGGTTTGGAACCGTATTTTGAGTTTGTGATTGGTTCCAAGAAAAGTTAGGGTGATTCCTCCAACCCTGATTATAAGTGGAAGAATTCGGATCGTTTCTAGGTCTTTGTTGAAAAGCAGCATTGGTATGCTCTTGACCTTGAAACAGAGAATTCAATGGACATTCTTCCGTAAGATGAGATGGATCAGAACAGCATCCACAGACCATCTTGGAGAGTGACATCTGATTTAGGGAGGCTGCTAAAAATTTATGTTGCATAGCTTCGAGTTTCTTTTGCATTGCTGCCATTTCAGCTCTAACTCCTATGGAAACATCAAGTTGATGAATGCCACTCCTAAACGAGACTGGTTTACACTCTCCCACTGTAAAGTTCTTTCAGCGAAATCTTCTAAAAATCTTCAGGCTTCACCATCATCTTTATTCATGAAGGTGCCTTGACACATGGATTCAAGGGTTTGTTTTGTTGTAGGATTAATGTCCTCATATATGATTCTGCACAGATCCCATCTAGGAATTCCATAATGAGGACATTGAACTAACAGATCCTTGAAGCGTTCAAAACACTTCGGAATGGTTCATTTGGAAGCTAGGTAAATTGATTTATTTCGCTACGGACTCGAGCTATTTTATGATTGGGATAGAATTTCTTTAGGAAAGCTGTTACGAATTCTCCCCAATTCAAAATAGAATGTGCGGCTGTGTTATATAGCCACTTCTCGGTGATATCGCACAAAGTGAATGGGAGAAGACTTAATCTCATAGCATCCACAGAAAGCTGTGAAGTACCCATCATAGCGCATACATTTTCAAATTTGGTAATAAAGCCGTATGCGTCTTCGGACTCGAGACCGTGATATTTTGGTAAAAGATTGATATATTGTGGTTTTATTTCAAAGTTGTCCCCATTGGCTGGTGGAATGGTGAGACAGGTCGAAAGAGAACCTCGAATAGGGTAACATCTCTCTTGGAGAGAGATGCGGGGCGGATTCTGCGCACCTGCGGACGGTGGCAGAGTAGTGTTAAAGAAGTTCGATGGAGAACTGTCACGACCCGAAAGTACCGAGCGTGACTGGCACTTAAATTACGAAATTTCCCAAGGCGTATGTAATCTAAGTAAGCCAAAACCCAGAAATCAAAACCAAGTAAATAAGTAGAGTGAAGGAAAAACCAATTTTTAAAGCAAGAAGTTTAACAACATAAACCGAGGTAAGCATTTTTAAAATCTCAAGTCTTTTCTGAAAATTTCGGCAGAGTTTCCTTTGTAAATACTGACCCAAATGGGTACAAACCTGATAAAGCATATATAATGAATAAAGGCATCCCTAAGCAGGAGATAGCTCTTCGCCAACTGGCGGAAAAAACCACGCAATGCAATATAATATACAGCGCCGAAGGGCGAGGATCAAAACTCAAAAGAAATCCCATATCCACCAAAAAACCATAATAATACAAGCGCGACTCTAAGGTCGAAAGAATAAACACCGATTTTCTAGTTCTATCAAATATACAAATATGGTTGATGGAGTTTACTAGATACAACTGAAATAATAAATGTACAATGGTGGTCACGATACAAGTGAACCCACCTACCAAAGCAATCACCAAAAATGAAAGCAGTGTGAGAGCAAGCCGTCAAGATACCTGTACGGCAAAACCTGCAAGAAACTGTGGCACAACGGGATGAGTTGCCAACTCGTGAGTAGAAAATATCACGGGGCAGAAATCGAATGTATGACGCTATCCTAGGTCATATCAAGTAATATCCTTAAATAAATATCTTGATCTATCTACACATAAGTGCAATACCATGTGCTCGTGTCAGTGACTCAGATAGCAACATATCAGATATATGATGTATGAATGCATTACGAATGAAAATAGAATACATCATGAAATCAACAGAGAAATCAGTGTCAACCATCGACACAAAACATAAATCTCAGTATCGCAATATCTCAGTATCTCAATGTCTCAAATCTCAATATCTCAATATCTCAATATCTCGGGCTCCGTCAGTCCGGATCGGCCCATATCATCAATCACACGACCGCGAAAGGTATCCTCCGGATATCCGCCGGGCCAGACAATCACCGGTAGGCTTTCTGTTAGTTATATGTATGCCCTAGAGGCCATTACTATACACAGGATGTATATTGTAGTGGATGCTGGGACATATATAGGGAGGACTTTCTTGCTCGACATGATAGTATGCTATCTGGTTGAACTTTACCTTAACGTGTATACTGATTGTCTCTCTGTTACATGTTGGTAAAGCCCTTAGGATGTGTGCTTGACTACCTGGACTATGATGCGGATCATACTAGTAGGGACATGGTAGTCCATAAGTACATCCTTCAAAGTCCCTAGTCGTGGGTGTATCGAGACGGGGCATCGATATACCAGTGTAGACTAGCGTGTACCTTCTCGATCCATATAGATGGGCGATGGATGATCCCATATCCATTGGTGTTTGACATCAGAGATGATATACGGGTGCTCAGTAGAGACTGGGTATACTGGACGGACTCGCCGAGAACTCCCAGATGGTATTATACCTCACGTCAGATGGCAGTTCTCTGGTGACACTGGTACAGAGTAGTCTGTTGACCCGAGATCGTCATAGAGTCTTGTGTGGTTCCCACTGTGCTTTGATTTCCATCTTACCACGTCCAAGAGGGCGTGCAAAACGGTGGTTTTTGGGTACAGTCCCGAGTCACATGGAGGCAATGAGCGATAGGAGGGGATTCGTCTCTCCCGGTATAGGGAGTTGATGTTGCGCTGTGTTCGATTGGCTATAACAGGAAATCCCTGGCCAGGGTTGCTGAGATTTACTGGTAAGTGTTACCAGTAGTTTCTCGAAGAGTTATAGACCTCATATCGACACGACTTATCGAGCTATTGGGGTCTGACATTTACCACCCCTAGGCGAGACATGCGACATATCAGACGATCAGACCGGACTGTACGGTAGTGTTACTGGTCGGATTCACTGGAGTGTGAGCGGGCTTGCTCGTCGATCTTCAGATCGCTCAATACCCGGGTGGCCGTTACGTTTAGCAGACCGCTTGCGGCTTGTGGGTGCTTGATATGATCATCACCTGCTGCCGGCGTATTGACGAGTCTTTAGAGTCCTACACAGAGGTTTCCTGGTTCAAGCGAAACGAAATAGGAGCGCATATGAGATATGTGCGGGACCGAGAATAATGCGTGTATGTGATACCGTATTTCATTCTCGCGATGAATGTATCGATTAGGTTATATGCGATATACCCTAGTTATCGAATCAAGGATTGATTCGATAAATCGATACATTGGATATTAGCCGGTTATATGCGATATGACCGGATCGTTAAATCAAGTGTTGATTTATTGATTTAATGTATAATTATATATTTGATATATTACTTTGCATTAACTAATATTGGTTCACTTTAGATGGATTTTCTCACTCGGATGTGTGCATTATATATGTGATATGATTTTGTGCATTTGCTTGTATCATGTTTGATGATACATGCTTTTTGGTTTGTGTAAAGATTAAACCATGGTTATTTAAATGGTTATGGTTTTTTTTTTCATATCTATTTATTCATTTATTTATTTATTTTCTTTTTGGAAAAAGAAATGAGAAGAATGGTGGCTTTCTTTGTTTGTAGTTGAAGATTCATGAACCTTTGACTTTGTCCACCATTCTTATCTCATGCTTAACCTAAGCATTTGATTTAACCCTAGTTCAATCTCTACACTTGACCATGGTTTAGATTATGATAAGTTTTGATTTTTTTTTCATTTTTTAATCAACTTATCATAACATTTCTTCTTCTTCTTCCTTGAACTCAAGAAGAAAAAGCTTTCTTCATCAATGGTGAATTGAGCAAACAAGTGAGAAATCCAATTCTAAAGTCTACCCACTTCCTATTTCTTCATCCTCTACCTCTTGCCAAGTAGTAGAGTGTGTTTCCTTCACAAGTTTTAGGGCTTGGTGAAGGTGGAGCTTGATTTAGCGATGCCTCGACGTAGATCATCTTCGGCATGGACATCGACGACCTAGCTCACTTTTTCTCCGACGAAGCCGACTCTAGAGCCCGGATTTGTTTTGGACAGCGGAGACGACTTCGTTGCGGAGCTATGGAGGTGGAGCACCGGATCTACAAAGGTTGTATTTCCGATATCCCTTAGTTAAGTGTTAACTAGTTATCTTTTCGCCTAGAAATCTAGCAAACGATCCGTAGTCGGGTCTCTCGGCACCCGTAAAATTTTATAATGGCATGGTCGATGCCTTGTGAGACCTCTTTAGGGTGCCTAAGAACCCTACAGTGGTATCAGAGCCTAGCTAGAGCCTTAGGCGAAGTCCAGACGGAATCTGAAACCCGATCGAACCGAAACCCTACCCGCAAAATTGCTCTCTGGACGATTTTGAAATACTGGGATTTTTCCAGATTAAAAATATTCAGAAAACTCAGTAAAATAATCTAAGAATTACTGTTTAAATTTGAGGCCTTGATTCATTAAAGGGGGCGCTGATCCGCGGCCTTACAGTAGGCTCAGGCGGCGGATCCGCGGCCCTTTTGTCGTGTTGTGCATTAATTTCTGCACAGTAATTCTTATATATTATTTATGGTGTTTCTGGGAATTTTTAATATTTATTCAAGAGTTGAATTTTCTGGAGTTGTTTTGGGGATTCGGTATTTCGATCGGATTATCAAATTTCGTCTTTTGTGGCTTTCCGGATAAATTTTAGAATATGTTAAAAAGTTCGACCGGATATAAATACCCAATTTTTCCCCTGTCGGGAAATTTCCAAGTGTTGGATTTTTCCGTAGTTTAACGACGTTCTAAGTAGTGCAAGTAACGCGATGGTCCCTCTAGAAGACAACAAACCTTAACTCGATTATGTGACCGTCTTGAACTGCCCTTTGAACCTTCGGGTTTGGGGCAGTACGGCGTGCCACATGTGAGGCGTTGGCTTGACCCTTCTACGGCTGGACCGTTGGTACTGAGGTACGAACTGAATGTTGTTAGACTAGTTTCATGTGTTGATCTGTATCGGGAAAACTTGGGTGTTAGAATGTTCTATCGGAAAGTTTAACATTTTCTATTTATCTGGAATGGGATACAATAATTGGAATTCACAAATAGTTATGAGATAACTGAATGAATATTATAAACATAGCAGTTTAGTCTCACTTGATCGGTTGCCACGGAATTTTGATGTGATCAAAAGTCCGTCGCAATCACGTAGCGTACGCGGATACTCGCCGGGAAAACTTAATAGACAGCCTCACGCCATTGCCCCGACCAAGTGACTGTAGGAGAACCCCGTCGCCGAAAGCATCCGTTCGGGTGCTCGCGGTAGCGGTGTTCCGCCTTGGTGCACTTCGTCGACGGTATCAGGGGTGCAGCCGCCTACTAAAGTTTGCGACGAGCATTCGATCAGTTTTTCGGGAATCTTGTTGAATTGCCCGACTTGATATTGAAAAGTGTTTTCGATTTTGAGACTAAAATGCTGGGTTTATAATTGTTAGGCATGCGATGTCTAAGATATTCATTTGATTAGGCATGCGATGTCTATGCAGATTGCGGATTCCAACTGTTGTAGTTTTACACTTTCTTTTCTGTGACCGTAAGTGTAATATGTGATATCGCCGGTTTCGTTGCTATATGTCAACGACAATTGGGATGCGCATATTTACTTACGTTGATGACATGTGATGTTATGTGTTGCTGGATATGTTATATTGGATCGTCGTGTTTGAATAGCCGGGGGTTTTTATGTGAGATGAGTGTTTTTCATTTTCATTCATGTAAAAAAACTTGTATGTAACATTCTTTTATTGGGGCGCTTCCTGGTTGCGGAAGTTGTCACCGTTTGTATATTATTTACTTTTCCGCACTAGGATAGACCCAAGGAGGGGAGCACAAGTAACCGGGTTCTGGAGTCCAGTGGGAGACCAACTCGAGGAGTCGAGTCCGGGTCTCCTAACTCTAGAATTGGTAGGGTTACTTGCCGCTCTCGTAGGGGTCTAGGGGTGTGGGTTTGGCTATTCATCACGACCGTGGAATCCGTGTTTTATACTGGCTCGTATTGAAAACACGGACGTCCTAGTATATCCAATATTTCATATGATTCTTCTGCTGCGATATCTGTGATGTGATCATGTGATGTTCTGTGATAGATACAGTATATAGTATATATGATATATTATATAGACGTTACTTATGTTTTACACCCGCGCTAGCCCTGCCCCGCTCTGTCGTTAGTTACCTAACCTAACGGTGCACGAGGGGACATCGAGGCGAATGCGGATGGCATAAGTGTACGTCGTATTTATCTGTGATGATTAGGTATTTAAATGATGGGACTTCATTAATGAGATTAATGAAAATAAAAGAAACCTAAGATGTTGTAGAATCGAATTTCAAAATAAAACAGGTAGCTACAGTTCTTGCTTTGCACAGCGGTATATGTGATATATCCTGCACCTTATTCGATGAGGAAAGGACCGAGATCCCTTCACCGGGAGTGACTCCTTTATCAATAACTGGAAGATGCTACACACTCGGTTTGTCTTTTGATTGCTTTTAAGAGTTTTTGCTTTGCATAGTGATATATATGATATATCCCGCACCTCATTCGACGAGGAAAAGACCGACGATCCCTTCACCGGGAGTGACTCCTTTAGCAAAACTAGAAAAGCCTCAAAAGCATTCCATTTTAAAATCATTTGATTCTACAACGATATCAAGTTCATTACGCAATAGGTTTTCAGAAAAACCTGTCATAGCCCTCCGTCATTTCAGATAAGTTGTATATAGTATTCGTGCTGCATTTGTTGGCTTTCGTCAAGGTGCAGTGTGCGGTGCTATATGCTGCTTATCTGCAAGCATATGATGCGATTGGATTAGGATAGTCGTGCGGCTTTGTTGGCTTTCGTCAAGGGTCGTGCGGGTGGGTTTAATTCGATCAAGAAATGTACGGGCTGAACTTGACTAGCGGGCTATGGTTTGTTGGCTTTCGTCAAGGTCATAGCACGTTAGGGGCAAAATATTATCGGGAATTTCAAGTGTTGAAATTTGCAATGAGATTGCATGCCTTCTATGAGATAGTTGGATCCCGATACCCGCTGCGAGTAAGTGTTACTCCTGGGAGAGTTTTATACATTACAATTAGCCGATCAAGTAGGTGTCTAGGAAGGTGTCAACGGGGTTACGCCTCTGGGAAAACGAGGTTTACATTAATTAGGTTCGTGCGAAAGCACGGGGGACCTCCCTCAAAGTACCGACACTGGCCTGGCTGAAAGATTGGCGAACTTGTAGTGCGTAATTAATCCCGGCTAGTCTTTCCTTTTAGGGTTTGAAGGAAGATTTGATATAAAGCAGTGGGAGCCATCCTGATTAGATAAAATAATAACCAATCTATTCTTGACAGAGCGCACGCTGAGTGTTTTCTTCTCTCTCACTCCAGGTAGCGACCATATCACGCCTTAATCAAGATAATAATACGGATTATTGACCGAACCCGCTTGTTATACTGAGCTGGGGAACGTTGGTCCCGCTCCAACTTATAATTGTTATAAGACAGAGCAGGAAATTGAGGAACACCAGATTTCCCGTGCCGCCCAAACGAAGAGAGTGCATGCTGATGCATCATCTTCGGGTGTGTTCGTTACAAAGAACTGTTTCTCTGTATCCTCTACGTCCTGGGTATGTGATACCAGATCAGGATCCCAGATATGTAATCTGTTACATAGGGCTACAGAAAGGTAGAGAACTGAGAACGGGTGATAAGTTTCATGAGGCAGAAAACGGGGCAAGTGTTGCAGCCAAGTCTGTTGGTCACTGTCACCCTGTATTACCAATACATTGATTCTGAACGAATGTTATTAGATACCGAACCTGATATACAAAATCATATCTCTCTCTTTATTAGTAAAGAAAGGATATAATTTTGTATTGTTGGATAATGTTTTGAACATTTCCTATATCAAAAGTTGATCGGTTCAGGCACGATATCTAAAAGCATTGATGTTCTAAATCAAACTACAGTTCTCAGTATACAGAACACACACAAGAGGAAGAGTTCAGAACTGAACGAATTCTTCTTGAGGCATTGTAGACTAGGTCAGATCAATGTGACCCGACTAGCTAGAGTTACATATAGATGCATATTTAAATCAGTTTGAATTTACATCTTGTGAAACTCGCCAGTCATGTCACAAAGATAAGATGACCATAGCTCCGTTTACTGGAAACAGAGAAAGAGTTAGTAAACTCTTGGGATGATACATATTGATGTATGTAGGTCCCCAGTCTACACATGCCAAGACCGGTTCTTTGTACTTCATTACATTCTCTGATAATCTCTCAAGATTCAGACATATGTTCCTGTTGAAACATGAGTCCGAACCTTTTGAGATATTCACGGAATATAAGTTAGAAGTAGAGAACCAAAATACGGGTATAAGTATTATGTCCTTTGATGCGATCAAGGAAGAGAATATTTGAGCACGGAATTCCTGGACTATTCTAAAGGAGAATGAGATTCTCTCTCAGCATTACTCCTCCGAATACACCATAACACGATGGTATATCGGGGTGGAGCAATTACACCCTATGTGATAAGGTGTGCTCTATGATGAGTACTACTGAGTTACCTAATTCCTTTAGGGAGTTATGCACTTGAGAAGTTGCATACCTATTGAATAGGGTTCCAATCAAATCAGTTGCCTACCGCTTCATATGTGATATGGAAAGGGAAGAGCCCATATCTTATGTTGGTTAAGATTTGGGGTTGTCCGGCCTATATCTGAAAGCAAAATCCGGACAAGCTCGAGGCAAGGTCTGTAATGTAGAACTGGAAAAGTTCCAGCTATACGAACTACAGCAGATGATTTGATAGAACCAAGGGATTCAGTAGATACCAACGAACCTCAGCCTCTCCGCCGATCTAGTAGGGTTCCTCACCCACCTGAGAGATACTTCGGTTTCTCTATGACAGTGGGAGCGAGGATTGCATCATGAGATGATGACCCAACTAGTTTCGAGCTGGCCATCAGGAGTAAGACTCTGTAAGAATGGCTGGATGCTTAGAGATCAGAGATGGAATCCTTATACACCAGCAAAGTATGGACTTTAGCTGCTATATCTGAAGGGTTAAATCCCCATCAGGAGCAAGTATATCTTGAGAAGATTACTTGGTGTACATGGAAAAGTTGAGACTTTCAAAGCTAGACTTGTTAAAAGTTTGCATCATTGACCAGGTGTGGATAATGATGAAACCTTTTCAAGTAGCTATGCTTAAGTCCATCCAGATCCTACTTGTCACGGCTACATACCATGACTACGATATCTGGTGGTTGGGTGTCATGACAGCTTTTCTAAATGATGATTTAGAAGAGAGCGTCTATAAGTACACAGCCAGAGGGCTTCGTAGACAGTGGGAGCAGCGGAAACGTGTGCAAGATGCTTTATAGGATAAAGTAGGCATCGCGGAGTTGGAACATCTGTTTTGATGAAGCAGTCAAAGAAGTTGACATCATCAAAATGGTAGATGAACCTTGTATAAACAAGAAGGTAGTAGGGAGTATGGTGACGATCCTCGTAGAGTACGTGGATGACATACTCTTGATAGGGAAGAAGTTTCCTATGCTACGCTCGATCAATCTCCGTTTATCACTATGATTCTCTATATAGGATCAGAATGATACCTCCCAAATCCTAAGTTTTGGATCTATGAGATAGATTTAATTGGATGTTGGGATTCTCACTAGTTGTAGTAAGACGGTATCAACCGATCCTGGGGAGAATCACTGGAAGTGTTCCAGGGTGATAAAGACGACTGAGTGTCAGTCACAGGCATTGTCTTTACCCTCAGTAAAGGGACGGTATGTTGGAAGAGTTCCAAGCTAGATACCGTGACATACTAGACGATAAAGGCAGGATACATCGCTACTTAAGATGCTACCAAAGAGGATGTTTGGGTGTATATTAGTTCATGAGATGAACTACGTTCCTACCATTGTGAGACAATGGAGTTGTGGCTCATGCGGAGGAACGCCGGTCCCATCAGTGATCCAGACTTATTCTAAGGCAGCATCGCCTGATCATGGAGATAGTTGATCTCCAGGGTGATCGAGGTTAGGAGAGTAGACTCAGAGGACAACACAGCGGATCCACTCACAAAGGCCTGTTCCCAGAGAGAGACTTTTATGGGATGGTTGAGTATGAGATACTACAACCACTGCTACAGATGGCCCTAGTGCAAGTGGGAGATTGTTAGTTATATGTATGCCCTAGAGGCCATTACTGTACACAGGATGTATATTGTAGTGGATGCTGGGACATATATAGGGAGGACTTTCTTGCTCGACATGATAGTATGCTATCTGGTTGAACTTTACCTTAACGTGTATACTGATTGTCTCTCTGTTACATGTTGGTAAAGCCCTTAGGATGTGTGCTTGACTACCTGGACTATGATGCGGATCATACTAGTGGGGACATGGTAGTCCATAAGTCCATCCTTCAAAGTCCCTAGTCGTGGGTGTATCGAGACGGGGCATCGATATACCAGTGTAGACTAGCGTGTACCTTCTCGATCCATACAGATGGGCGATGGATGATCCCATATCCATTGGTGTTTGACATCAGAGATGATATACGGGTGCTCAGTAGAGACTGGGTACACTGGACGGACTCGCCGAGAACTCCCAGATGGTATTATACCTCACGTCAGATGGCAGTTCTCTGGTGACACTGGTACAGAGTAGTCTGTTGACCCGAGATCGTCATAGAGTCTTGTGTGGTTCCCACTGTGCTTTGATTTCCATCTTACCACGTCCAAGAGGGCGTGCAAAACGGTGGTTTTTGGGTACAGTCCCGAGTCACATGGAGGCAATGAGCGATAGGAGGGGATTCGTCTCTCCCGGTATAGGGAGTTGATGTTTCGCTGTGTTCGATTGGCTATAACAGGAAATCACTGGCCAGGGTTGCCGAGATTTACTGGTAAGTGTTACCAGTAGTTTCTCGAAGAGTTATAGACCTCATATCGACACGACTTATCGAGCTATTGGGGTCTGACGTTTACCACCCTTAGGCGAGACATGCGACATATCAGACGATCAGACCGGACTGTACGGTAGTGTTACTGGTCGGATTCACTGGAGTGTGAGCGGGCTTGCTCGTCGATCTTCAGATCGCTCAATACCCGGGTGGCCGTTACGTTTAGCAGACCGCTTGCGGCTTGTGGGTGCTTGATATGATCATCACCTGCTGCCGGCGTATTGACGAGTCTTTAGAGTCCTACACAGAGGTTTCCTGGTTCAAGCGAAACGAAATAGGAGCGCATATGAGATATGTACGGGACCGAGAATAATGCGTGTATGTGATACCGTATTTCATTCTCGCGATGAATGTATCGATCAGGTTATATGCGATATACCCTAGTTATCGAATCAAGGATTGATTCGATAAATCGATACATTGGATATTAGCCGGTTATATGCGATATGACCGGATCGTTAAATCAAGTGTTGATTTAATGATTTAATGTATAATTATATATTTGATATATTACTTTGCATTAACTAATATTGGTTCACTTTAGATGGATTTTCTCACTCGGATGTGCGCATTATATATGTGATATGATTTTGTGCATTTGCTTGTATCATGTTTGATGATACATGCTTTTTGGTTTGTGTAAAGATTAAACCATGGTTATTTAAATGGTTAGGGTTTTGTTTTTCATATCTATTTATTCATTTATTTATTTATTTTCTTTTTGGAAAAAGAAATGAGAAGAATGGTGGCTTTCTTTGTTTGTAGTTGAAGATTCATGAACCTTTGACTTTGTCCACCATTCTTATCTCATGCTTAACCTAACCATTTGATTTAACCCTAGTTCAATCTCTACACTTGACCATGGTTTAGATTATGATAAGTTTTGATTTTTCTTTTCATTTTTTAATCAACTTATCATAACATTTCTTCTTCTTCTTCCTTGAACTCAAGAAGAAAAAGCTTTCTTCATCAATGGTGAATTGAGCAAACAAGTGAGAAATCCAATTCTAAAGTCTACCCACTTCATATTTCTTCATCCTCTACCTCTTGCCAAGTAGTAGAATGTGTTTCCTTCACAAGTTTTAGGGCTTGGTGAAGGTGGAGCTTGATTTAGCGATGCCTCGACGTAGATCATCTTCGGCATGGACATCGACGACCTAGCTCACTTTTTCTCCGACGAAGCCGACTCTAGAGCCCGGATTTGTTTTGGACAGCGGAGACGACTTCTTTGCGGAGCTATGGAGGTGGAGCACCGGATCTACAAAGGTTGTATTTCCGATATCCCTTAGTTAAGTGTTAACTAGTTATCTTTTCGCCTAGAAATCTAGCAAACGATCCGTAGTCGGGTCTCTCGGCACCCGTAAAATTTTATAATGGCATGTTCGATGCCTTGTGAGACCTCATTAGGGTGCCTAGGAACACTACACTTTCTGCACCTGCCGTGCTCATCATCTACAACTCGAGCTTCTTACTCCGGGGTACCATACCGGGTCCACCATATACCCGCAAACGGTTCATCCAACTCATCGAATCGGGTCTCGAAAACTATCTCAGAACCGAGAAAACATCATGGTGGACAATACTCATCATACCAAGGAAAACCGCATCTATCTCTTTAAAACACATCATCAATTTATAAAACTTTCACATGCGGTTTCCAAATCCAGAAATCTCAAGAAGGATCCGAAATCATAAAAATCATGATATCAATAAACAGTGAATACCGGCATAAATCCCCATAATACCGCATGACCAATGAATATATGAATGCATCTGATATCATACAATAAATGCAATAGTTAAACTAGCATATGAAGGCTATAACATATTGCAACTATCAACTAGCAAGCTATGTCAATGACTAGTATTCTCTAAAGCGTACGTGATATGGAAATTACCGATGATGATGTGTGTGAGCCGGCAAGCAGGTGTACGTAGAACATACGCATCATCGGTAATGGTGCTGGTGTCCTGACAGCAGGGTTTCATAATAATTACAGATAAGATATGTACAAACTTGCAATGCAATGAAACATCATAAATATACAGAAAGTGATGTAGTAACAGCAACGCTAAAAAATATACCTACCCAATATCCGAGTCATACAGTTTGGTATTTAAATTACTCACAATTCTCCACTTTTGAAAACTAGTATGACTCGAGCCCAGTCAAAAGGGTAAGGAAATCCACCTAAGTCTGAGTCGATCTATATATATACTGTTGGAGATAGTGCCCTCAGAGTCAATTATTAGGTCACAGGTACGTGATTGCCATGATTGATGGAGGACCTATCCCGGTAGGACAGTCTTACTCGAGATGATAGTATGCTATCTGGTTTACCTTTATCATCGTGTACTGTTTTAAGTGACCTGACACGTCGCTATTACACGTTGATAGAGCCCCTAGGATTCTTGCTTGACCACCAGCAGTATGAGGGCGATCATATAAGTGGGAGCTGGGGGTCTATAAGCATATCCTTAAAAGGTCCCTAGTCGTGAGAGTTTCGAGACAGGGCATCGATTCTCCATAGTAGACTAGTGTATACAGTCGAGACCCCGACGAGGGGCGGTGGCCGGTCTCACAAGCCACTGGTGTCAGTTGGATCACCTAAGATGTATACAGGTGCTCATTGGGTTATGAGTACACCGGACAGGACTCGCCGGGAACATGCTAGTTGGCTATATACTAGACGTCAGATGGCAGTTCCCTGGTGACATGTGCGCAGGTTAGTTCATCGACCTGGGGATCGTCATTTGTCTCGTGTGAGTTCCCACTGTACTTTGATTACTACCCTACCACGGCTCAAAGGAGTCGTGCAAACAGGTTTTAGTTGGGTACAGTCCCGAGCCACATGGAGGCAGTGAGCGTATCTTTAGGGGTTCGTCTCTCCCGGTATTGGGGGTGAGGTCGTGCTGTGTCTAGGAGAGCCATTACACGAAGCCCTCGGCCGAGGCAAGGAGATTTACTGGTAGGTATTCCAGTAGTATCTCAGGGTGTTCTGGGCTACACTCCGACACGACTTGTACCGCTTTTGGGGGTCTGACTTTTACCAACCCCCTAGGCCCGCCATGCGATGCTCATAGACGAACGGACCGGACTGTACGGATATTGTCACTGACAGGCTCAGTAGAGAGTCAGGCTGAGTTCGCTCACAGACGTCCCTTTTGGTCAATACCTGGTAGCCCGTTATGTATTGGCTTATACCTCTAACGTGCTAGTGGTTAAATCCACAACCAAGGTGTTGACGAGTCTTTAGAGTCCCCCACATTCTGTTACTCAGCTTTCGGGCGAAAGGTTGTAGAGGCCGTATGGAGATATGGCAAGGTCCGATCAGATACGTACGGTATTGCACGGATCAGGATCGGACAGTTTGTACTATAGGCCGTATGGTTTTATGGCAGGGTTCGATCAGATACGTGCGGTATTGCACGGATCAGGATCGAACGGATATTACTAGCCGGCTTTGGTTTAAGCCGGATCCTAGTATAGTACAGTGTAGATTTTGTCTCATTGCATTTGTATTTCGGTCGGAATACAAATGCGGGTGTGTATGCACAGTATCGGGGTTTTTCCTGTAATTTATTACGGGACCAGTTTTCTGGAGTTGCCAGTTTGCTTTCCGTTTCGGCCGATTTCCATTGTTCCGTTCATTGGCCGAAGATTGGTGGAGGAGGGTTTATTTGCATTGTTGCAAATAGGCTTTTGTGGAGGGGGTCTTTGCTTATTGTAGCATCATGATGGTTTTCATGATGTGCACCCTCATTGACTTCTCTTTTCCATCATACCTTGACTTTTGGAGTCATCATGTTTAGTGATGGTTGTGTGTTGAGTGTGGTTTTGGTGTTGTCATCATATTCTTTCATGATGCCCTCTTGCATTATTGATCCACTCACTTCTTCATGCTACCCACTCTCATTCTCTCCTCTCTCTAATTGGGATGGCCGGCCAAACAAGATAATGGGCTGTCCAAAATTCTTAGTGGGGATATGTTGTTCATTTGATGCTCAAAAATACCCCAAGCTCCTCCACATTTTGTTCTTGTTTCATCCCTCCACCAAATGGCACCTCCATGAACCCCAAATGAGACACAATCCTCTACTACACATTCTACAGCAAATCTTGGGCACGTCGAGTAGCCGGCTTCGTGCCCGAGTTGCCTCGGCATTGAGGTGGGAGCCCGTAAAACATGGAGACGATGTGGTGCCCTTCCGGCAAGGTGGCGACGACCGGAGATTCCGCAGGAGATCGGGACGATGATGAGAATACCGGAGGACTTGGATCGTCGGTATATCTCTATTCCCCTTCTTGTAGATAGCTAGGACTAATTAATGGTTCGATCCGGGGTTTAGTGCGCGGTGGTTTGCCAGTTCAAGAAAAATTAAAGTTTATCACCGCTTCCGCATTTGGCCGTCGGATTGACGGCCGTGGCGCCGCCGTGCACTTACAGTGGTATTAGAGCCACGCCATTAACATAGTCTAGCTTTGTGTAATGTGTTTTTCAGTTCCGATCGATCGAAATGTCCAAAAACCCGTATTTTGTCACGACAGTTTTCTGTTGAAATTTTTTGGTCCCCAAAAATTTTTCAGGTTGTATAAAAGTACTGTACAGGAAGGTATAAGGCCACTGGAAAAGTTCGGCAAAGTGATCTCTTAAGTGGAGCGCGGAACCGCGGCCAAACCCTACCTTGGGCCGCGGTTCCGCGGCAGTTCAGAGAGATCAATGGGCCAAAGTTCTCCAGTGGGCTTCTGGGGATAAATTGGGGTTTTTGGAATATTAATATTGGGCCCATAATTTCTTTAACTGCTACAGTATTGCTTTGGGGCCCACTTGTTAAAATTTTATCGGTCGGATATTTTAAACACATTTTTCTCAGTATTTACATTATATCTGCGACCGTGAATGTCACTCGATCGGTAAATCCGGTCTAACTGCTATAGCCCGGTTAGACGGATTTGCGAACGTGATTTTCACGTTGGTGTTCTGTTTTTGCTGTGATGTTGCGGATCGGTCGTGGGGGATAGCCTGGATGCAATGCTAGTACAGTTGTGGTTGTATTATGTACTTTTGATATTGCGGGGCGAGCGTCCGACATGTGGACTGCCGTCACTGCCTGATTGTATTATTATTTTGGGGCACGACCTGGTTGCGGTCGATGTACCCGTTGTATGTATATTTTACTTTCTGTACTAGGGTTACCCCACGGAGGGGTGCACGGATAGCCGGGTTCTGGAGGGCAACAAGCCCGCATCTCATGGCATTGAGACGGAGGGGGCTTCACTCTGGGATTGGCGGGCTATTCGCCGCACTCGTAGGGGGTACAGGTTGACCCAGGAGGGGTGCCCAGGTTACCGGATTCCGTGAAGTGCTGGGTGGTCCATTCACGGAGCTGGAGGGGGCTGCCTCGCTTCAGGTTTTGGCGGGTGACTTGCCGCGCCCGTAGGGGTCTAGGTTTACATTGCACAGGCTATCCACACGACCAGGGGAACGTCGGGTTTCAGCGGCTCTGTGAAACCCGGGGATCCCAGATATCTGTATTGTTTCTGTGATGCTGTTCATTCTCTGTGATGTTGCTTTTTATTCACGCCTTGAGCGAAATATAATATATTGGTATATATATTAGTAGATGTTGTATATGTTTTGCATCCGCGCTAGTCCAGTCCCCGCTCTGTCGTTAGTTAGCTAACCTAACGGGTAATGACGGGAACCAGTGGCGAATGCGGATGGCATATACGTACATCAGTATATTTTCGTTCTTTGTGGTGTGATCAATTGATGGGACTGCATTGATTCGGATCAATGCAAGTTAAAACAAACCTAATTTGATGTTGTTGGAACACTTTTCAAAAAGCTGTTATTGCAAGGACGTTCACTTCTGTTTTGCATCGTGGTATTCAGTTGGAATATCCTGCTCCTCATTCGACGAGGCAAGGGCCGAGATCCCTTCACCGGGAGTGACCCCTTGGACAGGAGTTTGCGTCAGGGCATTAAATTCACTATAGCCGATTACTTTTGCTTTGCACCGTGGTATTCAGTTGGAATATCCTGCACCCCATTCTACGGGGAAAGAGCCGAGATCCCTTCACCGGGAGTGACCTCTTTAGCAATGGTTTTCGTCACTATATTTTTAAAAGCTATTAGTTCCCTCAACGATATCAAGTTCTTTACGTTAAAGGTTTTCGCCAGAAACCATTCGTAGCCCTCCGTCGTTTCATATGGGTAGTCAATAGTATTCAAGCTGTGTTTGTTGGCCAAAGTCAAGGCACAGTGTTTGGTAGCTGTTGGTTATTCATATGCAGCATAGATAGATGCGTTGGTTTGGAACAGTCGTATAGCCTTGTTGGCCAAAGTCAAGGGCTTGTGCGGGTGGATTCGAATCAACCTGGAGAATGACGGGTAGAACTTGACATGTGACTTATGATTTGTTGGCCAAAGTCAAGGTCATAAGAGCATGGGGCAAAAATCACATCGGGAGTTTCAAAAGAACTGAAACTTGCCAGATATGCGCATACCATCTGGAGTATGATGATGTGAGCGGATTCCGTCACGTTATCATGCGATGATAGTTGGATCCCGATTCCCACTGATGAGTTAGTTTACTCCTCGGGTGACCCCGACTAATTCTTCTTTCAGGTTTGGAGGAGAATTTGAGGTACAGTGGGAGGATTACAGATTAGATTAATTGGTAACCATTCTGATCTAGGTTAGAGTGCACGCTGAGTGTTTCTTTTCTCTCTCTCTTTGGCAGCGACCATTGACCCGACCCTAAGACTATGACTCAGTGACCAAGTTGACCGAACCTTCTTTAACACTGGCTTTTGGATTGTCAGAGTTGCAGACCTCATTGCCACTCCTACTTTTACCCTTTTCTCCAGAACACCCCGTATTACTACGAACGTCCACTTCCATTGGACAAAACCATCGTATGGTTAGATACGAACTCGAAGGAATTTATTCGAGGATGGTTTCAGGTTCTGGAGAAAACGGATAGGATTATTTAGTTGTCTTTTCCTTTTACCTTCTCTCAAGTTGTGGGTACTCCTTGGTTTAGGAGATAGTACACCTATTACACAAATTGGATAGTCTTCTACCAAACCTTAGGCTGGTGCCGACCGGTAGGGAATGAAGAAAACCAATTAGCCTGACGATGGTGTACAGAAGGTATTAAGTTAAGACAAAGTAAGGGATAAGTAAGAGGGCAAAGTAAATTGCAACAGATATTCACGACCAAACCAGGTATTTCATTACCACTCCCAAATCACCTTTGTATTTCTCCAGAACACTCCGTATCACTACGAAGATCCACAGTTTATTGGATACTCCATCGTATGGTTATATACGAACTCGAAAGGAACTTGTTCCAGTTCGGGGATGGATTCTGGTTCAGGAGAAATAGGAATAAGGTTTATTCAGGTGTCCTTTATCTTCACCTTCTCTCGCATTGCGAGTGTTCCTAGGATTAGGACAGTACACCCATTATGCTTATTGGATAGTCTTCTTCCAAACCATAGGCTGGTGCCGAACGGTAGGGAAGGAAGAAAACCATTTGGCCTAAAGGGGTGTACAGAAGGTAAAGACTAAAGACATATGAAGGGATTTGGAGAGGTGGCAAAGAACTATACGGTTACAGTCGTGAATCTGGAAGAGGCATTACTAGGAATACCATGATACCCCATCGAAACATTTCAATGTTTCAGTTTCACTGTGTACTGTTAAAAGAGAACTGATTTCCTAATCAGACACTTGCTCCAGGGTATGTATTTACCAGGTACCGTTCTCACATCTGTATGGTTTTACAGATGATGAGTGGGAGTAAGTTATTGGGAATTGGTTGATTATCCTCATTATATCGGGATTCGTTATAATCGGTGATATTTGAGGAAATCACCTGGGCTGTTTGCCGGTTGGCAAATATTTGGTTTTGAATATCCGCTGTTGTGCACCAATTTCAAATTGATATATCTGTACGTCTATTTTCATAGAGTGAGATATACCTTTTTGAAATTATGTCTACGACATTTACCTATATCAGTGGATGGTTAGGTAAGGAGCATTAAACAGCGGTGTAATTCTTCTTAACCATAAGTACAGTTTTCAACCTACGACACACAGTGAATGAGTTATCAGACTCAAGGGACTTATACAGAGTATTGTATGATGTCCAGGGTCCATCAGGACAGAGGGGTTGGTCCTCGTACTATATTCGGTTTACTTATGACTTCTCTAGTTTTTAGACAGGTGTTTCGTGGAAACACAGGGTCCGAATTTGGAGAAGTTATAGGTATTTGAATAGAGTAGAGAACCAGGTGTAGCAAGTATCGGGATTCTTCAAAGTGATCGAAGATGTAGATACTTGTATATGGTATTCAGTTGATAGTAGTGATTAAGAGAAATTTCTTCTCTTTCAGGTTACTCATAAATGGAAGCATTCCTAAGTTGAGTAACGCTGATCGGCCTCCTTCCATTTAGTTGACATGCACTGGAGACAGTTGCATAATTTGAATCTGGTTCAATTAAATCAGTGCCTCTGGTTCTATATATGATATAGAACAGTTCATATCTTAACGATGTTAAGGTACGGGGAGTTGTCCGGCTTATGCTTAAAACCAGACACTGGACAACTCAAGGCACGTTTCTGTAATGGCTGTTTGTGGGTTGACCCAGGCTATGACGCGGGTTGACTTTCTACCATCTGGATGAACAATAGCAATATTGTTCTAGACTCGCCACAGTTTTAATAAAAATGGATTTTTTCAGAAAACAGTAGTGGGAGTATGGTAGAACTGGAAGTGATTCCAGAACCACAAACGATTACTGAAGATTTGACAAGGAACCTAAAGATTCAATCTGGATTGACATTCCATTGGCCACTCCACAGATAAGGTGGGTAACTTCAGGCACCCGAGAGGTACTACGGTAGCCTCAAGGACGGTGACAGGGAAGTTCTTGTTTACCCACAATTACCATTGCTGTTGTTCCAGGCTGCGAGACCCGGTAGGAGGATGAGTATAGCGTCGTTCTAAACTAGTTTTAGAAGTGTACGTCTATATGACTCTGCCAGAGGGTTGTCGTAGTCAGTGGGAGCAGCGGAAGCATTGGTAGACAGGTAGCTTATGTCTATTTATAGACTGAAGCACCAGTAGCGGAGATAGATCATCTACTTCTGACGTGACAGTCATGGGTTTGACTTCATCAGAATAGGGGATGGATCTGTTGAAAAGGTAGTAGGGTGTGATGTCCTGGTATTTGGATGACATACACAGAGTAGGAAAAGAAACTCCTATACTACAATCGGTTATACTTTGGTCGTCACACAGTTGTTTCTCCATATGGGACTTGGACATTATATCAGACAAACTGGTTACTAGATCTATGGTTTTAGATCTAGATTTGGGTGGTTTCCCAATCTGGGTACTTAGACAACATTCTAAGAGTATTTAGAATGGACGACTCCTGGCACGGTAGTGTACCTGCAGGTAATGGAGTCACCCTCTCTAAAGGTATCTTACAGACTAAAGGGGAGAGGGATGTGCATGATTGGCAGATCACTTGCTCAGGCGATTGAGTCAATCATGAGATGTCAAGTACCACACCAGACATTGTTCTTGCACTAGATGCAATAAGTTGACATTAATCCAATCCTGGAGAAACAGTCGGAAGCAGTTTTAGAACATAAGTGGATGTTCTAGGGATATGATAACGACAGCCTCATTCGGGAAACAGTTATCATTCCAGGCTTCCAAGGTGACATGGACGACAAGGAGGTTGTCAGAGCTATATTTTTCCTTCTGACGAGGGGAAGTATTTTGGACAGTTGGTCCAAGGCAATACTGAGGGTGGCATGGCGCAGGATACTGATTAAGTTCAGTTGACGATACAGTCTAAGAAGTTTGGATTTGGAGTTCATTTATGAGCTATGTCCCATCAGACATCCAGACACATTCTAAGACAGGTATTTCTCATTTCGGGAGATGGCTTTCTCCGCGAACTTGAGATATAGAGAGACATAGAAAGAAACAACAAAGCGGATCCACTCACTGAGGCTGTTCCTCGAACGCAATAGTTTCGCAAACGAGCTTTGTGAGACTGATTAGTAGAGGAGTTGGGTGTTCGGTATCACACGGGCTGTGAGTATGCGACATCGCAATAATTGGCCTTCAGTGCAAGTGGGAGATTGTTGGAGATAGTGCCCTCAGAGTCAATTATTAGGTCACAGGTACGTGATTGCCATGAATGATGGAGGACCTATCCCGGTAGGACAGTCTTACTCAAGATGATAGTATGCTATCTGGTTTACCTTTATCATCGTGTACTGTTTTAAGTGACCTGACACGTCGCTATTACACGTTGATAGAGCCCCTAGGATTCTTGCTTGACCACCAGCAATATGAGGGCGATCATATAAGTGGGAGCTGGGGGTCTATAAGCATATCCTTAAAAGGTCCCTAGTCGTGAGAGTTTCGAGACAGGGCATCGATTCTCCATAGTAGACTAGTGTATACAGTCGAGACCCCGACGAGGGGCGGTGGCCGGTCTCACAAGCCACTGGTGTCAGTTGGATCACCTAAGATGTATACAGGTGCTCATTGGGTTATGAGTACACCGGACAGGACTCGCCGGGAACATGCTAGTTGGTTATATACCAGACGTCAGATGGCAGTTCCCTGGTGACATGTGTGCAGGTTAGTTCATCGACCTGGGGATCGTCATTTGTCTCGTGTGAGTTCCCACTGTACTTTGATTACTATCCTACCACGGCTCAAAGGAGTCGTGCAAACAGGTTTTAGTTGGGTACAGTCCCGAGCCACATAGAGGCAGTGAGCGTATCTTCAGGGGTTCGTCTCTCCCGGTATTGGGGGTGAGGTCGTGCTGTGTCTAGGAGAGCCATTACACGAAGCCCTCGGCCGAGGCAAGGAGATTTAGTGGTAGGTATTCCAGTAGTATCTCAGGGTGTTCTGGGCTACACTCCGACACGACTTGTACCGCTTTTGGGGGTCTGACTTCTACCAACCCCCTAGGCCCGCCATGCGATGCTCATAGACGAACGGACCGGACTGTACGGATATTGTCACTGACAGGCTCAGTAGGGAGTCAGGCTGAGTTCGCTCACAGACGTCCCTTTTGGTCAATACCTGGTAGCCCGTTATGTATTGGCTTATACCTCTAATGTGCTAGTGGTTAAATCCACAACCAAGGTGTTGACGAGTCTTTAGAGTCCCCCACATTCTGTTACTCAGCTTTCGGGCGAAAGGTTGTAGAGGCCGTATGGAGATATGGCAAGGTCCGATCAGATACGTGCGGTATTGCACGGATCAGGATCGGACAGTTTGTACTATAGGCCGTATGGTTTTATGGCAGGGTTCGATCAGATACGTGCGGTATTGCACGGATCAGGATCGAACGGATATTACTAGCCGGCTTTGGTTTAAGCCGGATCCTAGTATAGTACAGTGTAGATTTTGTCTCATTGCATTTGTATTTCGGTCGGAATACAAATGCGGGTGTGTATGCACAGTATCGGGGTTTTTCCTGTAATTTATTACGGGACCAGTTTTCTGGAGTTGCCAGTTTGCTTTCCGTTTCGGCCGATTTCCATTGTTCCGTTCATTGGCCGAAGATTGGTGGAGGAGGGTTTATTTGCATTGTTGCAAATAGGCTTTTGTGGAGGGGGTATTTGCTTATTGTAGCATCATGATGGTTTTCATGATGTGCACCCTCATTGACTTCTCTTTTCCATCATACCTTGACTTTTGGAGTCATCATGTTTAGTGATGGTTGTGTGTTGAGTGTGGTTTTGGTGTTGTCATCATATTCTTTCATGATGCCCTCTTGCATTATTGATCCACTCACTTCTTCATGCTACCCACTCTCATTCTCTCCTCTCTCTAATTGGGATGGCCGGCCAAACAAGATAATGGGCTTTCCAAAATTCTTAGTGGGGATATGTTGTTCATTTGATGCTCAAAAATACCCCAAGCTCCTCCACATTTTGTTCTTGTTTCATCCCTCCACCAAATGGCACCTCCATGAACCCCAAATGAGACACAATCCTCTACTAGACATTCTACAACAAATCTTGGGCACGTCGAGTAGCCGGCTTCGTGCCCAAGTTGCCTCGGCATTGAGGTGGGAGCCCGTAAAACATGGAGACGATGTGGTGCCCTTCCGGCAAGGTGGCGACGACCGGAGATTCCGCAGGAGATCGGGACGATGATGAGAAGACCGGAGGACTTGGATCGTCGGTATATCTCTATTCCCCTTCTTGTAGATAGCTAGGACTAATTAATGGTTCGATCCGGGGTTTAGTGCGCGGTGGTTTGCCAGTTCAAGAAAAATTAAAGTTTATCACCGCTTCCGCATTTGGCCGTCGGATTGACGGCCGGGGCGCCGCCGTGCACTTACATATACCTAGTAGTCGGTGATCTCGCCTCAATAGTATCACGAACGATACAATATATATATATAACATTCTCGAGTCAAGAGTACGGATCTAACATCATAACTATATCTCGTATGGTAAATCTATCGTACGGCATCCCAAATCTGGGTACGGGTCAAATATCATATTTATCTCATTACTTATATGGTATCCTTAACATCATATGTCATGAGCTGGGGTACAGATCTAAGTCTAGTACAAACTGATACCACCAACAAATATATGTGCGTGTGTCTAAAACATATCGCCTAAAGGCCCGCTATAATCTCCTGTCGTATCTCATAGTACGAACCAAATCACATCACTGATCTCGCGGCATCATGCCCAATCATATCGACTCATCTCCAAGTATCATATACTATCCTCAACCTCCGTGTATACGTGTATGTATATATGTATAAGCACCAACAAATCCACCTATATATATATACATATGACGTATACATCCAAAACCATATCCCATGCGTGTATGTGTATGTGTAACAACCTCACTCTAGGGTTCGCGACTAAGAAACCAACTAAACCACTTTCCTTAAATCTCGCTAACAGTAACCCATGATCGCCTAATGCCTTTCTTGCTAAGTGTTCATATCTCTCAATAACACATAAATGTACATCTATATCACATCACATCATTTCTTATAACTTTGCGGGGGTGTTATATGCCATCCACCCGACTTTCCCCGTAGATATAAATCTACTCACCTTGTTCTTCGCTTGCCGATGCGGATGTCGCCACGCGCTTTCTTGTCGTATCGATGTCCTCGTGAGGGTACGTACATATCATAACACATCGTATCGCATTAAAATCCGACTCATGACCAAACGACACACGAATCTCACATAGGTCAAAACCTATGGTCCGCTCATGCAAAAGAACCAAATAACTCTCGACATCGGCGTGCAAACGACAATTGATCGAGAAAAACCTAAACGTACCATTCGTGGTTTCACAACACACTAAACATATATATGAAATAGGGTGAAATCATCAAAACCAATAAATTGATTATATTGATTTATTACAAGAAACCTAGTAAGCATCAATTAGTCGTTTTAAAATAAAACTTGATATTTTAACAATTCTAATGGCCATAATACTCATTAAACATCTTAAATAAGTCATACAAACCATTTCTACAATTTAATTTCATCAATTTTCATTAACCCCAAAATTCTAGTTTGCAAAACAATACACAAATGAACAATTTGACTAGGTTTTGCATGATCTAAGGTATTAAACTACAATTTATAATATTAAAAATGTGATGAAAACCCTATCTAGATTTTCATCTCAATTATTTTCATAGTTTATAAAAACCTAGTTTACAAATAGCTTAATTAGAACTATTTAAATGTAACAATTGGAAAATTGACAACTAGATTTCATTTTGTATACTCTAAAATGTTATACTACACTTTCAAACCATTACCAATTTATGAAAACCCTAACTAGATTTTAAATTTTACATTTTTAATAAATTCTAAAAATCTAGTTTGCTAAAAAAGCTTAATTTGGACATTTTACATGTAAAAATTTGTAATCTAACTACTAGCTTACATTCTTCAATCCTAAGATGGTAAGCTACCTATTACAACCATAATCCATAGATCAAAATGCTAACATTAATTCAAAAACCTTTCTTGAATTTCCAAGCTTGCAATCAAAACCTAATTAAACACTTAATAGCTAAATTAAACTAATTAACTAGAAATTAAACCAAGGGCTTAGGATTATACCTCAACATTCAAGAGATCAAACTTGCAACATGGCCTCCCTAATTGGTTTCTTGCTTCATGAATCCAAACTAGATAGGTCAAAGAATAATGGGTAGGATTTTAAATTAGGAATTTGTGAGTGTTTTGCTTTGATTTTTGAAGCAAAAAGAAGCATTTTAGTAAGGAAATGAGATGATGAATAGGGGAGGTGGGGCTGCAGTTTTCTCGGCCGGTGAGGGGGGAGGATGTCTGTGTGTGTGTGTGTGGGAGAGAAATTCATAAGTCAAAGAACACCATACTTCACATACAACAAGCCCATGCTTCATTAATTATTGTATTTCTTTTTTTATTTCCTTCATTTTCTTTTCTTCTCTTGACATTGAAGAGTGGGCTCGGCCAAGGGGAGGGGCTGCTGTGTGGGCTTAGCAAATGAGGTGGGAAATGTGTGTGTTATTTTCCAAGTCAAAATAACCCCCCTTTTTACCTCATTTACACATCATACCTAAATAATTCTATTTTATTTTTATTTAATCTAGCATTCTAAAAACATCTAGAACCATGAGGAGAATTTTAGAAAAAGAACATGTTACAAACTAGATTCTAGGTTGTCGTGGCTCACAGAATTTGTATTACCCCATTCCAATCTGTAAATATTCCTAATTAAATGTATTAGTGACGGCTTAAAATAATATTTAAATAATTAATTTCGGAAATTTTTTAAGTAAACTAGAAATTTACAAGTGACCCATTAAATACCAAATACTAGCAATTTCATAGCTAGAATATGTATATTTAATTTTATATTAAAAGATATTTATATCTTGGTTTTTACGGAAAACACCCGTTATTTTACCGATTCTCCGAAATTTCACCTAAACGATTTTCGAAACGTTACAATATTCCCCCCTTAAAAAAATTCGGTCCCCGAATTTAAATTAAAACTCCCCAAATACTAAAACATTTCAGTAAAAGACTAAGCCGTCGGGGTCCCGAAATCATAAATACATAAAGCACATCGTAGCGCATGCATGAAAAAGAGTGTATAACTCAAAAATCAAAACTCCGTCAAGCATCCCACAATCATCAGAGTTATGGTGAAGGCACCAATGTCAAAATCCAATACGAAAACCAACATGATATACATCAAAACTATACATGTAAACATCTGAAAGAAATGCATGCCAAACCTTTCAAGTCACTGTGCGATGCGCGTATCACTGCACAGTGGCGGACGTCTATTGTAAGAAAATAACTATATATATATGTCACGACCCAAAATTAGGATGTGACCGGCACTTAGATTGTATAATATCTAAAGATATGCATACAGTCCAAGTAAGTCGAAAACCAAGATCAAAATCCTTTTTGCGGAATTCTTTATATAAAAAATTTAGTTGTTATGTAAAAATCACAAATTTTGTGTAATTAAATTTATTAAACACGTATAAAGTGTAAATTTTGGTTGTATCCCTAGTTGGGATCAACGATATCAATAGTGGAGACAAGTATCCAGGAGTATACGACATCAATAAGAATTTCCAATAAGTAAAAGAAATAACAATTTATAGAACTAAACCATCTCATCTGTCAAATAATATACATATAACCATCACTCAGTCTAAGTCATATACAGGTCTGATGGAGATTTTCTACATACAAAATACAATATCAAAAGAGAAGATTACTACATATGTAACCCACCTATCAATAGTTGTGAAAAAGATGCAAAAAGTAGGGCTGCACTGCTACTGACCGTCCACTCTACCCCTGCAAGGAACTGTGGCACAACGGAGGTAAGTTGCCAACTCAGTGAATATAACTAACATATAACGGTTAATAATGTAAATATTTCGATCATAACTAACTGAAATGAGAGCAAGTATGATGTATGATAGCATATGGAAAGCATGAATCAATACTATAAATCACATAACCCAAAACGGCAATCTCATCATTTATCCCAATAAATTTCATCTTTCTGTGTCCATCATCGACACAAAACTTCCATTTCTCTCAGGCATCATTCCTCGAATGATCCTGAAGTCAAATATCAGTCGGTGTCCTCTAGATATCCGCCGTATTTGACCACTATCTCCGGTATCGAGTAACCTCGCTAGGCTCCCCCGCCTCAAATGCGGCTATCCTGCCCCTCGGTCTCGACCGGATCCACCATGTATCCAACTGTATATCTCCCCCACTCAGTATGGATAACGTAAAATCCGCGACCGTATATCTCCCCCACTCGGTCCGGAATAAAACCAAATCATAAAACATCTCATGGTGGACATGACACATTAATCATGAAAATCACTGGATGTATGTAATAGTATTCAAAACTCAAAACCATAAATCCTCAATAATACATTTACCGCTTATATCAATATAAAATAATCAAATACTAAACACGATATTAATGATGGAATTTACTACTGTTATTGGTGTTTAAGATATGATATGAATCATTTTTAACAAGAAATTTACTAAGCGTAAAGGTGACATGGTAATATAGACGAGATGTGTGTAACATGTAAGATGTACACGTGGCATAACTCGTCGATACTTGTGCAGTGTACTAGCAACTAAGCAAAATATATGTGAATTATGAATGCATATTGTCAATTTAGCATAACAAAATAAAGCATTTATTTAAATAAAACCACGGGCGTAACATGCCATCTTTACAAAATTCCCCGGTAGATGTTTAGTCTACCCACCGGAAAATGTCATATCTACTCAGGAATTGCCAATCCTTTTCATTTTCTCGCAGCCTCCGAAAATCCCGTATTTGAATCTAACATCATAATTTAACTTATATGAGGAAACGGATACTCCGACATGACGGAAATGAAAAACACCCATTCCCACGTACTAGTTATATTGTATACGACTATGTCAATCTATTCAACACTTAACCTTACTTGATTTTAACCCAACTCTGCATCGCAATAGAAAACAGATTGTGATACGCTTTAACCATGTCGTATCTTTGGTTTCATAGATAGTTTTTCTGATATAAACTTCCAAATTTCATATACAGCTGAAATAACTTAATTAAATAACACCAAAATTGCTACAATTATACACAGAACCCTACCCAAAAAGCCAAAATACCCTAGCATCCAACAAAACCGGCGACGCCGGATTTTTCCCCTTGGTCGCCGACCCAATTCCGAGCCCTCTGGATCATGCTCCTAAGGTTTTCTCTAGGTGCTACATACATCAATTAGGTCCTGTTTAGTTGGGTTAATACTTCTCCAAATTAAAGCAGATTCAAACAGAGGCTAGTTTTGACTAAAATACGATTTTAGAAAATTTTCATTTCAAATTAAGTAGCTACAGAACTTAAACTCCTACTGTGATTAAGAATATTACACACAATAATTTGTTGGAATAACCCCTCCAAGATGCTAAGCCCCTTGTCCTAGCTTGATGATGATGAAATCTTTGCCTAGTTCTTCTTCTTCTTTCCCTTGCTCTTCTATGTTTGTTCTTGTTTTTCTTTTTCTTTCTTTTAAATTTTCAGAATTTTAATTAAATAACTGATCTGAACAAGGTTTATATATGGTGATGGAAAGAAGGAGGTGGTAGTAGGAGGTGTCAATGAATTAGATGTGCCCTTTTCATGCAAGAAGGAGCTGTTGGTGTGTGTGTGTGCATGCAAGGAAGAGGCACCATAACTTATCTCCTAATTTTTATTTTAATTTGAAATAAAATTCTGAACTAATTGATTTTCTATCCCTTTTTCACTTACACCCTCACAAAACCAAATTTGCATAATTTTTCCGAAACTTGTATAAAAACCCCTCACAACTTATGTTATTATATAACACTCTTTTTATTAAAATGAAGCTAAAATTATCACTAAAACCCTTATGACTTATTTATGTTGCATACTAAAATTTTAATTTAAATTGTTTTACATACTTCTTATGAAATTGTGTTATTTGGTTTTAATAACTTTTTAATTTAATATTTTCTTATTTAATTATTTAATTTTTTTATTTATTTCTAAAATTCCAAAATGTTACAATATTCCCCCCTTAAGAAATTTTGGTCCCCGAATTTAAAACTTAACTAAACGTACCTTCAAAAAGATGTGGAAATTTCCTTCGCATCGCATCCTCGATCTCCCAAGTAATCTCCTCGCGGTCTTTTCCTTGCCAAAGAACCTTTACAGATGGAAGTACCCTCGATCTTAATTTCTTTGCCTATCTGTCTAGAATAGCGACTGGCTGCACTGTGTAGGATAAATCCGGCTCAAGCTGTAAGGTCTGATGCTGGATCGCGTGAGAAGGATCGTGAAGATACCTGCGAAGCATCGAAACGTGAAACACCGGATGCACATCGGGAAAACTCGGTGGAAGTGCTAAACAATAAGCTACAGCACCCACTCTCTCCAGAATCTCGTAAGGTCCAACATATCTGGGGCTGAGTTTCCCCTTTTTCCCGTAACGCAACACACCTTTCATCGGAGATATACGAAGGAACAGATGATCTCCCACCTGAAACTCTAGTCTACGACGTCGTCGATCTGCATATGATTTTTGTCTGCACTGGGCCGCCCTCATTCTGTTCCGTATCAACAGAATCTTCTCTGTAGTCTCCTGTAATATCTGCGGTCCCAAAATGCTACTCTCGCTCAGTTCCGTCCAGCAAACGGGTGATCGACATTTCCTCCCATACATAGCTTCGAAGGGTTCCATGCGGATCGTCTCCAGAAAACTGTTGTTGTACGAGAATTTTATCAATGGTAGGTGACGATCCCAACTACCACCAAAATCCAAACTACAAGCGCGAAGCATATCCGCTAAAGTCTGAATGGTCCGCTCTGACTGACCATCTGTCTGTGGGTGGAAAGCTGTACTAAATGTCAATCGTTTACCAAGAGCTTCTTGAAGTTTCTGCCATAATCTGCTAGTAAACTGGGTACCCCGTTCTGATACTATGCACATCGGAACTCCATGTAATCGTACAATCTCATCGATATAAATCCGGGCATACTGTGCAAACCCATACGTCGTCTTCCCCGGAAGAAAATGAGCTGGCTTTGTTAATTTATCTACAATCACCCAAATGGAATCATACCCTCTGCTAGTCCTGGGTAGACCCACCATGAAATCCATGGAGATCTGTTCCCATTTCCACTCTGGAATGGGCAAGGGCTGCAATTCTCCGGCTGGCCTCTGGTTTTCTGCCTTGACTTGCTGGCAAGTCAAGCATCTCGAAACATATTCCGCAACATCCCTTTTCATTCCTTCCCACCAATACATATCCTTCAGATCATGATACATCTTGGTGGAACCAGGATGAATACTGTATGCTAATCTATGGGCCTCCTCTAAAATCTCACGCCTCAATCCGTCAGAATCTGGTACACAGAGACGAGTCCTAAAACGTAATACTCCATGATCATCAATCACAAACTCCGTCTCCCTGCCCTGCCTAACCTGATCCATAATCTCCATCATACGAGTATCTGCGGGCTGTGTCTCTCGAATACGATCTAATAACTGAGATCGAGTGCGAACATGTGCTATCTGTCCTCCTGTCAGGGTGAACTCAAACTGTATACGACTATCACATAAAATCTTCCAGTCTGTAGAAGACTGTCTCTGCAAGGTGCGGAAATGAGATAAGCTACCTCTAGGCCTCCGACTCAAAGCATCTACTACAACATTTGCCTTGCCTGGATGATACAAGATCTCAAAATCGTAATCTTTCACCAGTTCCATCCATCTACGCTGCCTTTAGTTCAGATCTCTCTGCTGAAAAATATACTTTAATCTCTTATGATCTGTGAAGATTTGGCACGACTCTCCATACAAGTAATGTCTCCAAATCTTCAATGCGAATATCATAGCAGCCATCTCTAGATCATGAGTGGGGTAGTTTTGTTCGTTTCTCTTCAACTGTTGAGAAGCATAAGCTACAACCCTGCCGTGCTACATCAACACACAGCCTAACCCCACTCGAGATGCATCACAATACACAACGAAACCACCTGACCCGGAAGGTAAAGATAAGACTGGTGCAGTCGTTAAGCACGTCTTCAACTGCTGGAAACTCTGCTCACATGCATCTCTCCACTGAAATGGAACCTCCTTTCTAGTCAATCCGGTCAAAGGTGCAGCGATCCGTGAAAAATCCTACACGAAGCATCGGTAATAACCTGCCAGACCTAAGAAACTCCGGACCTCTAAAACTGATACAGGTCTAGGCCAGTGTTGTACCACTTCAATCTTCTTTGGGTCCACACATATCCTAGCTCTAGTAACTACGTGTCCCAAGAATTCCACACTATCCAGCCAAAACGCACACTTAGAGAATTTTGCAAACAGCTGATGCTCCTTCAAGGTCTGCAACGTAATACGCAAATGCTGCTCGTGCTCCGTCCGACTCCGAGAATAAACAAGAATGTCATCTATGAACACTATAATAAATTGATCAACGAAGGGTCTGAAGATACGGTTCATCATATCCATAAAAGCTGCTGGAGCGTTGGTGAGTCCGAACGACATCACCAGAAATTCATAGTGCCCATATCTTGTGCGAAACGCAGTCTTCAGAATATCGTCCTTCCGAACCCTCAACTGGTGATACCCTGATAGCAAATCAATCTTTGAGAAGTAACCAGCTCCCTGCAACTGATCGAATAAGTCGTCTATACGTGGTAGTGGATATCTGTTTCGCACAGTGACACGATTCAACTGTCGGTAGTCTATGCACAGTCTCATACTACCGTCCTTCTTCTTTACAAATAAGATAGGAGCTCCCCACGGTGATAAACTAGGACGCACAAGTCCTCTATCTAACAACTCTTGCAACTGACTTTTGAGTTCCTTCAACTCCGTCGGTGCCATTCGATAGGGTGGTATAGAAATAGGCCCCGCACCCGGAATCAAATCAATGAAAAATTCAATGTCGTGATCAGGTGATAATCCTGGTAACTCGGCAGGAAACACCTCCGGAAATTCTCGTGCGATCGAAACCTGGTCTAATGGAATCTCAGCGAATCCTAAGTCCTTAACAAAAGCCAAGAACCCATGACAACCCTTCTTCAAGAGTCGTCCCATACAAAGAGCAGAAATCATGTTGGCAGGAGTTATTTTACAATCCCCCTGCACAACAAACACCGGTTCACCTGGAAAACAAATTCTAACCGTTTTCCCACGATAATCTACATAGGCATAACAAGCGGCCAACTAATCCATACTGAGAAGTATATCAAAATCTAGCATATCCAGGAGAATCAGATCAACTAGTGAATCTCTATCACCAATACGTACAGAACATGATCTGAATACGTGTCGAGCTATAAAAGAATCTCCCACCGGAGTAATCACTACCAACGGTAAATCTAACAATGACGACTCTTTCCCCAAAGAAAGTGCAAAGCGTGAAGATACATAATAATGTGTAGAACCGGGATCAAATAAAATGTGTGCATCTAACGAACATACTGCAAGAGTACCTGTCACAACTGCATTTGATGCCTGGGTATCCTGTGGAGTCAGCGCAAAAACCCGTGCCTGGCCCCTGCCCGCATCCTGTCTTCCTCTACCTCTATCTCCTTGACCTCTCTGAGAACGTCCCGCAAAGCCTCGACCTCATGGTGCAGCTGCCTGGCGTGTAGTGCCCACTGGAGGAGGAAGTAAAGCCATCGGTGTAGAAGGTGGAGGGGGTAAAGCAGCCTGTGGAACAACGGTCCTTCTATGGGATCTACAATCCCGTGCATAATGTCCTGGAAGTTCGCAATTAAAACATGTAGATGGGGCCCTCTGATCCTCGGAATAAGAACTGAACATCTGGCCCTGAGTCCAGCCTCGTCCAAAACTACGTCCTGGAGTATATCTGCCTCTACCTCTACCAAACTGTCTATCCGTTGGTCCAATCGGTCTACTCCTCTTTGGCTCTGGGACAACCACTGCCTTACTCAAACGCTCCTCTACTCGTATCGCTGCATCCATGCCTGCACATACGTATCAAAATACTGGGAGCCTATAGCTAAATACAACTGCGTGTCTAGACTCCTTAGGAACCTCTTCACCTGAAGTTCCTCTGTAGGTACTAAGTATGGAGCATAGCGCGACAACTGGGTGAATCGTAAATCATAATCTGCCACGACGTACTCGTCGATTTCCGCAACACTTCAATACTTCTAGCTCTAGCGTCCCTCACACTCTGTGGAAGAAATCTATCAAGAAAGACATCAGAAAACTCGGCCCACAACATCGGAGGAAGACCCGTAGCTCGCCCTCTCTCCATCGACTCACACCACTCCTGTGCAAGTCCCTCCAAACGAAAACTAATCAGCTCAACTGACCTGGCATCAGAACATCGTAACGATCTACCAATCCTCGCCATCCTATCAAGAAAGGATTGAGGATCCTCCGCTACATCGGTCCCTGTAAATACCGGAGGTCTCAACCTCATAAACTCCGCAAGTGATACCTCCATCGCTCTCGTATCTACAAGTGCTACCGTCTGCGTAGGCTGTATCTCGGACTCTGCCACGGTCAGTGTCCGATCCTGTCTCGGTACTCGAGTGGCCTCAGCTAACTGTCCTACCACTCGCTGCAATCCTAACATGCCTTCCTCTATTCTAATCATGCGATCTGGAGGAGGAGGATCAACATGCTCATGCACCGCCGGAACGTCCGGTGTCTCAGTCGCCGCCACAGGCGGATTCACCCTAGCTGCATCTCTGGCTGCGGCTCGCCTAGATCGCGTAGCCATAGCAATTGGAATAAGAAACGAGAGTTTTAAGGCTTATGAATAGGAACAATCAATAACGGAGAATCAAAGGAAGGACAATTCAAGACATACATCCTAAGGTTAATTAGGCTGAGTGTGGTAACGTAAATATGCCGCGGAACATACGTACGGTACTGTACTCATCCTAAATCACCTACTCCATCAAACCAAAGGTCATCCTAAATCACGAACTCACTTCAACCTATCTTAACTCACTACTCAATTCCGTAAGGTTACTCCTTAGCTCTGATACCAACTTTGTCACGACCCAAAAATTGGATGTGACCGGCACTTAGATTGTATAATATCTAAAGATATGCATACAGTCCAAGTAAACCAAAAATCAAGATCAAAATCCTTTTTGCGGAATTCTTTATATAAAAAATTTAGTTGTTATGTAAAAATCACAGTTTTTGTGTAATTAAATTTATTAAACACGTATAAAGTGTAAATTTTGGTTGCATCCCTAGTTGGGATCAACGATATCAATAGTGGAGACAAGTATCCAAGAGTATATGACATCAATAAAAATTTCCAATAAATAAAAGAAATAACAATTTATAGAACTAAACCATCTCATCGGTCAAATAATATACATATAACCATCTCTCACTCTAAGTCATATACAGGTCTGATGGAGATTTTCTATATATAAAATATAATACCAAAAGAGAAGATTACTACATATGTAACCCACCTATCAAAAGATGTGAAAAAGCTGCAAAAAGTGGGGCTGCACTGCTACTGACCGTCCACTCTACCCCTGCAAGGAACTGTGGCACAATGGGGGTGAGTTACCAACTCAGTGAATATAGCTAACATATAACGGTTAATAATGTAAATATGTCGATCATAACTAACTGAAATGAGAGCAAGTATGATGTATGATAGCATATGGAAAGCATGAATCAATACTATAAATCACATAACCCAAAACTGCAATCTCATCATTTATCCAAATAAATTTCATCTTTCCGTGTCCATCGTCGACACAAAACTTCCATTTCTCTCAGGCATCATTCCTCGAATAATCCTGAAGTTAAATATCGGTCGGTGTCCTCTAGATATCCGCCGTATTTTACCACTATCTCCGATATCGAGTAACCTCGCTAGGCTCTCCCGTCTCAAATGCGGTTATCCTGCCCCTCGGTCTCGACCGGGTCCACCATGTATCCAACTGTATATCTCCCCCACTCAGTATGGATAACGTAAAATCCACGACCGTATATCTCCCCCACTCGGTCCGGAATAAAACCAAATCATAAAACATCTCATGGTGGACATGACACATTAATCATGAAAATCACTGGATGTATGTAATAGTATTCAAAACTCAAAACCATAAATCCTCGATAATACATTTACCTCTTATATCAACATAAAATAATCAAATACTAAACACGATATTAATGATGCAATTTACTACTATTATTAGTGTTTAAGATATGATATGAATCATTTTTAACAAGAAATTTACTAAGTGTAAAAGTGACATGGTAATATTGATGAGGTGTGTGTAACATGTAAGATGTGCACGTGGCATAACTCGTCGATACTTGTGCTATGTATTAGCAACTAAGCAAAATATATGTGAATTATGAATGCATATTTTCAATTTAGCATAACAAAATAAAGCATTTATTTAAATAAAATCATGGGCGTAACATGCCATCTTTACAAAATTCCCCGGTAGATGTTTAGTCTACTCACCGGAAAACGTCGTATCTACTCAGGAATTGCCAATCCTTTTCCTTTTCTCGCTGCCTCCGAAAATCCCGTATTTGAATCTAACATCACAATTTAACTTATATGAGGAAACGGCTGCTCCGACATGACCGAAATAAAAAACACCCGTTCCCACGTACTAGTTATATTGTATACGACTATGTCAATCTATTCAACACTTAACCTTACTGGATTTTAACCCAACTCTGCATCGCAACAGAAAATAGATTGCGATACGCTTTAACCATGTCGTATCTTTGGTTTCATAGATAGTTTTTCCGATATAAACTTCCAGATTTCATATACAGCTGAAATAACTTAATTAAATAACACCAAAATTGCTACAATTATACACAGAACCCTACCCAACAAGCCAAAATACCCTAGCTTCCAACAAAACCGGCGACGCCGGATTTTTCCCCTTGGTCGCCGGCCCAATTCTGAGCCCTCTAGATCGTGCTCCTAAGGTTTTCTCTAGGTGCTACATACATCAATTAGGTCCTATTTAGTTAGGTTAATACTTCTCCAAATTAAAGCTGATTCAAACAGAGCCTAGTTTTGACTAAAATACGATTTTAGAAAATTTTCATTTCAAATTAAGTAGCTACAGAACTTAAACTCCTACTGTGATTAAGAATATTACCCACAATAATTTGTTGGAATAACCCCTCCAAGATACTAAGCCCCTTGTCCTAGCTTGATGATGATGAAATCTTTGCCTAGTTTTTCTTCTTTCCCTTGTTTTTCTATGTTTGTTCTTGTTTTTCTTTTTCTTTCTTTTAAATTTTCAGAATTTTAATTAACTAACTGATCTGAACAAGGTTTATATATGGTGATGGAAAGAAGGAGGTGGTAGTAGGAGGTGTCAATGAATTAGATGTGCCCTCTTCATGCAAGAAGATGGTGTTGGTGTGTGTGTGTGCATGCAATGAAGAGGTGCCATAACTTATCTCCTAATTTTTATTTTAATTTGAAATAAAATTCTGAACTAATTGATTTTCTATCCATTTTTCACTTACACACTCAAAAAACCAAATTTGCATAATTTTTCCTAAACTTGTATAAAAACCCCTCACAACTTATGTTATTATATAACACCCTTTTTATTAAAATGAAGCTAAAATTATCACTAAAACCCTTATAGCTTATTTATGTTGCATACTAAAATTTTAATTTAAATTGTTTTACATATATCTTATGAAATTGTGTTATTTGGTTTTAATAACTTTCTAATTCAATATTTTCTGATTTACTTATTTAATTTTTTTATTTATTTCTAAAATTCCAAAATGTTACAATATTCACCCCCTTAAGAAAATTCGGTCCCCGAATTTAAAACTTAACTAAACGTACCTTCAAAAAGATGTGGAAATTTCCTGCGTATCGCATTCTCGGTCTTCTATATAATCTCCTCGCGGTCCTTTCCTTGCCAAAGAACCTTTACAGATGGAAGTACCCTCGATCATAATTTCTTTGCCAGTCTATCTAGAATAGCGACTGGCTGCACTGTGTAGGATAAATCCGGCTCAAGCTGTAAGGTCTGATGCTGGATCGCGTGAAAAGGATCGTGAAGATACCTGCGAAGCATCGAAACGTGAAACACCGGATGCACATCGGGAAAACTCGGTGGAAGTGCTAAACAATAAGCTACAACACCCACTCTCTCCAGAATCTCGTAAGGTCCAACATATCTGGGGCTGAGCTTCCCCTTTTTCCCGAAACGCATCACACCTTTCATCGGAGATATACGAAGGAACACATGATCTCCCACCCGAAACTCTAGTCTACGACGTCGTCGATCTGCATAAGATTTTTGTCTGCACTAGGCCGCCCTCATTCTGTCCCGTATCAATTGAATCTTCTCTGTAGTCTCTTATACTATCTGCGGTCCCAAAATTCTACTCTCGCTCAGTTCCGTCCAGCAAATGGGTGATCGACATTTCCTCCCATACATAGCTTCGAAGGGTGCGATGTGGATCGTCTCCTGAAAACTGTTGTAGTACGAGAATTCTATCAAATGTAGGTGACGACCCCAACTACCACCAAAATCCAAACTACAAGCGCGAAGCATATCCTCTAAAGTCTGAATGGTCCGCTCTGACTGACCATCTGTCTATGGGTGGAAAGCTGTACTAAAACTCAATCGTGTACCAAGAGCTTCTTGAAGTTTCTGCCATAATCTGCTAGTAAACTGGGTACCCCGATCTGATACTATGCACGTTGGAACTCCATCTAATCGTACAGTCTCATCGATATAAATCTGGGCATACTGTGCAAACCCATACGTCGTCTTCACCGGAAGAAAATGAGCCACCTTTGTTAATCTATCTACAATCACCCAAATGGAATCATACCCTCTGCTAGTCCTGGGTAGACCCACCACGAAATCCATGGAGATCTGTTCCCATTTCCACTCTGGAATGGGCAAGGGCTGCAATTCTCCGGCTGGCCTCTGGTGTTCTGCCTTGACTTGCTGGCAAGTCAAGCATCTCGAAACATATTCCGCAACATCCCTCTTCATTCCTTCCCACCAATACATATCCTTCAGATCATGATACATCTTGGTGGAACCAGGATGAATACTGTATGCTGATCTATGGGCCTCCTCTAAAATCTAATGCCTCAATCCGTTAGAATCTGGTACACAAAGACGAGTCCTAAAACGTAATACTCCATGATCATCAATCACAAACTCCGTCTCCCTGCCCTGCCTAACCTGATCCATAATCTCCATCATACGAGTATCTGCGGGCTGTGTCTCTCGAATACGATCCAATAACTGAGGTCGGGTGTGAACATGTGCTAGCCGTCCTCCTGTCGTGGTGAACTCAAATTGTATACGACTATCACATAAAATATGCCAGTTTGTAGAAGACTGTCTCTGCAAGGTGCGCAAATGAGATAATCTACCTCCAGGTCTCCGACTCAAAGCATCTACTACAACATTTGCCTTGCCTGGATGATACAAGATCTCACAATCGTAATCTTTCACCAGTTCTATCCATCTATGCTGCCTTAGGTTCAGATCCCTCTGCTGAAAAATATACTTTAAGCTCTTATGATCTGAGAAGATTTGGCTCGACTCTCCATACAAGTAATCTCTCCAAATCTTCAATGCGAATATCACAGCAGCCATCTCTAGATCATGAGTGGGGTAGTTTTGTTCGTGTCTCTTCAACTGTTGCGAAGCATAAGCTACAACCCTGTCGTGCTGCATCAACACACAGCCTAACCCCACTCGAGATGCATCACAATACACAATGAAACCACCTGACCCGGAAGGTAAAGATAAGACTGGTGCAGTCATCAAGCGCGTCTTCAACTGCTGGAAACTCTGCTCACATGCATCTTTCCACTGAAATGGAACCTCCTTCCTAGTTAATCCGGTCAAAGGTGCAGCGATCCGTGAAAAATCCTGCACGAAGCGTCGGTAATAACCTGCCAGACCTAAGAAACTCCGGACCTCTGAAACTGATACAGGTCTAGGCCAGTGTTGTACCGCTTCAATCTTCTTTGGGTCCACACATATCCCAGCTCTAGTAACTACGTGTCCCAAGAATTCCACACTATCCAGCCAAAACGCACACTTAAAGAATTTTGCAAACAGCTGATACTCGTTGCTTTCTATATAAGAGAAGATTGAACTTTCTTTCAAATGTCGCAGTTCGAGTTTCACAAGGTCTGCAACGTAATACGCAAATGCTGCTCGTGCTCCATCCGACTCTGAGAATAAACAAGAATGTCATCTATGAACACTATAATAAATTGATCAATGAAGGGTCTGAAGATACGGTTCATCATATCCATAAAAGCTGCTGGAGCGTTTGTGAGTACGAACGACATCACCAGAAATTCATAGTGCCCATATCTTGTGCGAAACGCAGTCTTCGTAATATCGTCCTTCCGAACCCTCAACTGGTGATACCCTGACCGCAAATCAATCTTCGAGAAGTAACCAGCTCCCTGCAACTGATCGAATAAGTCGTCTATACGTGGTAGTGGATATCTGTTTCGCACAGTGACGCGATTCAGCTGTCGGTAGTCGATGCACAGTCTCATACTACCGTCCTTCTTCTTTACAAATAAGACAGGAGCTCCCCACGGTTATACACTAGGACGCACAAGTCCTCTATCTAACAACTCTTGCAACTGACTTTTGAGTTCCTTCAACTCCGTCGGTGCCATTCGATAGGGTGGTATAGAAATAGGCCCCGCACCCGGAATCAAATCAATGCAAAATTCAATGTCGCGATTAGGCGGTAATCCTGGTAACTCAGCAGGAAACACCTCCGGAAATTCTCGTGCGACCGGAACCTTGTCCAATGGAATCTCAGCGACTCCTGAGTCCTGAACAAAAACCAAGAACCCATGACAACCCTTCTTCAAGAGTCGTCCCGTACAAAGAGCAGAAATCATGTTGGCAGGAGTTATTTTACAATCCCCCTGCACAACATACACCGGTTCACCTGGAAAAAAAAATCTAACCGTTTTCCCACGACAATCTACACAGGCATGACAAGCGGCCAACCAATCCATACCGAGAAGTATATCAAAATCTAGCATATCCAGGAGAATCAGATCAACTAGTGAATCTCTATCACCAATACGTACAGAACATGATCTGAATACATGTCGAGCTATAAAAGAATCTCCCACCGGAGTAATCACTACCAACGGTAAATCTAACAACTGTCATGGCCAACTGTTATGGCCACTCATAACATGTCTCGTCGACGATGCTAAACTCTGGCCTCCTAGGTGTGCGCAATATGACCGCTCCTGGGTCTAAGTATTCTCGTATAGTACTCTAGAAAGGTTCTGTCGAAGTCTCTCCCAAATCTCGTTTCTGCCGAACCGCCCGTAAGTTGTCATCCTTTACTAAATCTGTTTCTTGTGCCGGAACGGCTGCATACTCATCGCAACTCCTCCTGGAAGATATATCCATGTACAACGTCTCTGCATGCATATCACATATCTGATGTCAGAGGAGTGGAACTTCATCTCATCAAGATCTCGTACGAATCTCTTACTCCACTTTTCCCTAATGTCGACCGATTCGGACTCGTCTCTTCGTGGCTGCATGGACTACGCTCTAACGGCTATACTCGTATCTGAAGTCTCCCAAGCAATGTATCCTATCTCATGATATCCAAAAGACGTCGAACATTTCGATCGACTCGTCAAAACCTCATAATCCCCCAAGAGCTCAACATCTTGGGTACAGTTTAATAATATCGAGTACATGCCACAGCACCTATGGATCAGCCGTAGAAGGGTAAACCCAAGCCTCATTAATGGCACCGCTGAACTGCCGCAAACCCTAAGGTTTAAAGGAGTTCTCATGGTCATTATGTCGAGTTAGGGTTTCATTATTCTAGAGGGTCCATAGAATTACTTGCATGTTTTCCGAATACTTTAAACTTGGAAATGGCTTCTGACATTCGATCGTTATCTTTCGACTCCTAACGTACCTGTGTGAAGTCTTCTATAGCTGGAATCAATCAATTTGATGACCTCGCATCGGGGTGTGCAAACGAATCATATGTCCTAGTCATTCATCCTTGGTGACTAGAAATCTTCTATCATATCTTTAAGTATAACTCGTGGTGTAACAGCTCCAAACATCTGGGGCGATATCTTGTCATTTGCAGCAACAACTGGCTCATTCGTCCGCATGCTGAACAGTGCCTCAATCCTCAAGAATAGGCGATACATCAATGGTCATCATATTCTGGCTGGCCTCTAGCAGTGGCCCAAATCTCTGGTGCTGATCTGCACGTCCGAGAAATCTTGTAAAAGCGATCCATCAAATGCTCATGGCGCGAAAACACAATAGGACGATACATCTAGGCAATCATGTGTCCCTGGAATCATACCTTGGTCAGTCCTCATCCGTGACGAGCTCATGCTGACGCAACTCTAGCCGTAGCTCTCTCTGCCCGAGTAATCGTGGTAGCAAATCCATAAACCGACATCGATGAGAATAGATCATGAATGAATATAATGCTGTGCAAGGAAAGATACATACTAAGGCTTCTTAAGCGGAGTAGCGTATCGTAAGTATGCCGCGGAACATACACACGGTACATCACTCTCCTTAAGTCACCTACTCCATCAACCAAGGGCCATCTTACAATCAGAAGGTAAAACCTAACGCTCTGATACCAACTTTGTCACGACCCGAAAGTACCGAGCGTGACTGGCACTTAAATTACGAAACGTCCCAAGGCGTACGTAATCTAAGTAAGCCAAAACCCAGAAATCAAAACCAAGTAAAGAAGTAGAGTGAAGGAAAAACCAATTTTTAAAGCAAGAAGTTTAACAACATAAGCCGAGGTACGCATTTTTAAAATCTCAAGTCTGTTGGAGATAGTGCCCTCAGAGTCAATTATTAGGTCACAGGTACGTGATTGTAATGATTGAGGGAGGACCTACCCCGGTAGGACAGTCTTACTCGAGATGATAGTATGCTATCTGGTTTACCTTTATCATCGTGTACTGCTTTAAGTGACCTGACATGTCGCTATTACACGTTGATAGAGCCCCTAGGATTCTTGCTTGACCACCAGCAGTATGAGGGCGATCATATAAGTGGGAGCTGGGGGTCTACAAGCATATCCTTAAAAGGTCCCTAGTCGTGGGAGTTTCGAGACTGGGCATCGATACTCCATTAGTAGACTAGTGTATACAGTCGAGACCCCGACGAGGGGCGGTGGCCGGTCTCACAAGCCACTGGTGTCAGTTGGATCACCTAAGATGTATACAGGTGCTCATTGGGTTATGAGTACACCGGACAGGACTCGCCGGGAACATGCTAGTTGGTCATATACCAGACGTCAGATGGCAGTTCCCTGGTGACATGTGTGCAGGTTAGTTCATCGACCTGGGGATCGTCATTTGTCTCGTGTGAGTTCCCACTGTACTTTGATTACTACCCTACCACGGCTCAAAGGAGTCGTGCAAACAGGTTTTAGTTGGGTGCAGTCCCGAGCCACATGGAGGCAGTGAGCGTATCTTCAGGGGTTCGTCTCTCCCGGTATTGGGGGTGAGGTCGTGCTGTGTCTAGGAGAGCCATTACACAAAGTCCTTGGCCAAGGCAAGGAGATTTACTGGTAGGTATTCCAGTAGTATCTCAGGGTGTTCTGGGCTACACTCCGACACGACTTGTACCGCTTTTGGGGGTCTGACTTTTACCAACCCCCTAGGCCCGCCATGCGATACTCATAGACGAACGGACCGGACTGTACGGATATTGTCACTGACAGGCTCAGTAGGGTGTCAGGATGAGTTCGCTCATCGACGTCCCTTTTAGTCAATAGCTGGTGGCCCGTTACGTATTGGCTTATACCTCTGACGGGCTAGTGGTTAAATCCACAGCCATTGTATTGACGAGTCTTTAGAGTCCGCCACACTTTCAGTTACTCAAGCTTTCGGGCGAAACGCTGTAGAGGCCGTATGGAGATATGGCAGGGTCCGATCAGATACGTGCGGTATTGCACGGATCAGGATCGGACGGTTTTGTACTCGTGGCCGTATAGTTATATGGCAGCGTTCGATCAGATACGTGCGGTATTGCACGGATCAGGATCAGACGGATATTACTAGCCGGCTTTGGTTTAAGCCGGATCCTAGTATAGTACAGTGTAGATTTTGTCTCATTGCATTTGTATCCGGACGGAATACAGATGCGGGTGTGTATGCACAGTATGGGGGTTTTCCTGTAATTTATTACGGGACCAGTTTTCTGGAGTTGCCAGTTTGCATTCCGTTCCGGCCGGTTTTCCTTTGTTCTTTCCCGGCCGGACTTTTTAAATGGAGGGTGTTATTTGCAATTGTGCAAATAACATTTGTGGAGGGGGTATCTTGCATATTGGTGGCATCATGATGGCTTTTCATGATGAGATCCTTTTTCTTTCTTTTCTTTGCTTTATGAGATTAGAAATGAAAAGAGGTTTGATGTTGATTTAGTGATGATTATGTTTTAGGTTGTGGTCACCACTTTTTGCATCCTACACTCACCTCCCTCTTGTTATCATATTGTTTTTGCTCCACCATTTTTCATTCTCACTTGATGAGAGGTTTTTGTTCATGGTTGAGAAAAAGAAAGAGAGAAAGAAAAGAGAAGAAAAGAGTTTCATCTTCATCCTTGAGAGTGTTTCATTTGATTGATCTCATTTCATGTTAAGAAAAATGCAAGCACCATTTTTCTTGTCTTGTTTCCTCCATCATCCACAAATGGCAACCAAACCCCAAAAGAGACTATGATTCTACACTACACTTCCTACAGCATATCTTGAGCATGTCGATTTGCCGGCTTCATGCGCGAGTTGCCTCGGTATTGAGGTGGGAGCCCGTAAAAGTACCCGGCTTCGTGGTGCCCTTTCCGACGAGGAGGAGATGGACGGAGATCCCGCGAGGAGATCGGAGTGGAGATGAAGACCGGAGGACTCGGATCGTATGGTATACATCTCTTCTCATCTTGTAGTTAGCTAGATATAGTTTAATGGCACGATCCGGGGTTTAGTGCGCGGTGGTGCCGGTTTGCTAAGTCCGCAAAATTAAAGTTTATCACCGTTTCCGCGTTTGGCCGTCGGTTTGACGGCCGGGGCGCCGCCGTGCACTTACAGTGGTATCAGAGCCTCGCCATTAACTTAGTCTAGCTTTGTGTAATGTGTTTGCATTTCCGATCGATCAAAAAGTTCCAAAACTGCATTTTAGTTCGCATCAGTTTCTGTTGAAAATTTTTGGTCTCGAAAATTTTTTCAGGTTGTAAAATATTTATGTACTGGAAAATCTAAGAGTTCTGTAAAAATTTGACGAAGTAACTCCACAGTTGGAGCGCGGAACCGCCGCGAAAACCCCATTTGTGCGGCCCTTCCGCCGCGCACTATTCACATCACTTCACTAAATTTTTTCAGAGGCCTTATGGGCTTAAATTATGGGTTTTGGAATATTAAAGTTGGGCCAATTATTTCTGTGAGTGCTACAGTTTTTTGTTTGGGGGCCCACTTGTTAAGTTTGATCAATCGGAAAATTTTAAACACATTTTTCACAGTATTTACATTATATCTGCGACCGTGAATGTCACTCGATCGGTAAATCCGGTCTAACTGCTATAGCCCGGTTAGACGGATTTGCGAACGTGACTTTCACGTTGATGTTCTATGTATTTGCTGTGATGTTGCGGATCGGTCGTGGGGATAGCCAGGATGCAATGCTAGTACAGTTGTGGTTGTATTATGTACATTTGATATTGCGGGGCGAGCGTCCGACATGTGGACTGCCGTCACTGCCAGTTTGTATTATTATTTTGGGGCACGACCTGGTTGCGGTCGATGTACCCGTTGTATGTATATTTTACTTTCTGTACTAGGATTGCCCCGCGGAGGGGTGCACGAATAGCCGGGTTCTGGAGGGCAACAAGCCCGCATCTCATGGCATTGAGACGGAGGGGGCTTCACTCTAGGATTGGCGGGCTATTCGCCGCACTCGTAGGGGGTACAGGTTGACCCAGGAGGGGTGCCCAAGTTGCCGGATTCCGTGAAGTGCTGGGTGGTCCATTCACGGCGCTGAAGGGGGCTTCCTCGCTTCAGGTTTTGGCGGGTAACTTGCCGCGCCCGTAGGGGTCTAGGATTTCATTGCACAGGCTATCCATACGACCAGGGGAACGTCGGGTTTCAGTAGTGGCTCTGTGAAACCCGGGGATCCCAGATATCTGTATTGTTCTGTGATGCTGTACATTTCTGTGATGTTGCATTTTATTCACGCCTTGAGTGAAATACTATATATTGGTATATATATTAGTAGATGTTGTATATGTTTTTCATCCGCGCTAGTCCAGTCCCCGCTCTGCCGTTAGTTAGCTAACCTAACGGGTGATGACGGGACCCAGTGGCGAATGCAGATGGCATATACGTACGTCAGTATATTTTCGTTCTTTGTGGTGTGATCAATTGATGGGACTGCATTGATTCGGATCAATGCAAGTTAAACAAACCTATTCTGATGTTGTTGGAACACTTTTCAAAAAGCTGTTATTGCAAGGACGTTCACTTTTGTTTTGCATCGTGGTATTCATTTGGAATATCCTGCTCCTCAGTCGACGAGGCAAGGGCCGAGATCCCTTCACCGGGAGTGACCCCTTGGACAGAAGTTTGCGTCAGGGCATTAACTTCACTATAGCCGATTACTTTTGCTTTGCATCGTGGTGTTCATTTGGAATATCCTGCACCCCATTCTACGGGGAAAGAGCCGAGATCCCTTCACCGGGAGTGACCTCTTTAGCGAAGGTTTTCGTCACTATATTTTCAAAAAGCTATCAGTTCCTTCAACGATATCAAGTTCATTACGTTAAAGGTTTTCGCCAGAAACCATTCGTAGCCCTCCGTCGTTTCATATGGGTGGTCAATAGTATTCAAGCTGTGTATGTTGGCCAAAGTCAAGGCACAGTGATTGGTAGCTATTGGGGTATTCATATGCAGCATAGATAGATGCGTTGGTTTGGGACAGTCGTGCTGCCATTTTGGCCAAAGTCAAGGGTATGTACGGGTGGATTCAAATTAACCTGGAGAATGACGGGCAGAACTTGACATGTGACTTATGATATGTTGGCCAAAGTCAAGGTCATAAGAGCATGGGGCAGAAATCACATCGGGAGTTTCAAAAGTACTGAAACTTGCCAAATATGCGCATACCTTCTGGAGTGTGATACCGTGAGCGGATTCCATCACGTTGTCATGCGATGAGAGTTGGATCCTGATTCCCACTGATGAGTTAGTTTACTCCTCGGGTAACCCCGACTAATTCTTCTTTCAGGTTTGGAGGAGAATTTGAGGTACAGTGGGAGGATTCCAGATTAGATAAATTGGTAACCATTCTGATCTAGGTTAGAGTGCACGCTGAGTGTTTCTTTTCTCTCTCTCTTTGGTAGCGACCATTGACCCGACCCTAAGACTTTGACTCAGTGACCAAGTTGACCGAACCTTCTTAAACACCGGCTTTTGGATTGTCAGAGTTGCAAACCTCATTGCCACTCCTACTTTTACCCTTTTCTCCAGGACACCCCGTATTACTACGAACGTCCACTTCCATTGGACAAAACCATCGTATGGTTAGATACGAACTCGAAAGAATTTATTCGAGGATGGTTTCCGGTTCTGGAGAAAACGGATAGGATTATTCAGTTGTCTTTTCCTTTTACCCTCTCTCAGGTTATGAGTACTCCTTGGTTTAGGGGTAGTACACCTGTTACGCAAATTGGATTGTCTTCTTCCAAACCTTAGGCTGGTGCCGACCGGTAGGGAAGGAAGAAAACCAATTAGCATAACGATGGTGTGCAGAAGGTATTAAGTTCAGACAAAGCAAGGGATTAGTAAGAGGGCAAAGTAAATTGCAACAGATATTCACGACCAAACCAAATATTTCGTTACCACTCCCACATCACCTTTGTATTTCTCCAGGACACTCCGTATCACTACGAAGATCCACAGTTTATTTGGATACTCCATCGTATGGTTATATACGAACTCGAAAGGAACTTGTTCCAGTTCGGGGATGGATTCTGGTTCAGGAGAAATAGGAATTAAATTCATTCGGTTGTCTTTTATCCTCACCTTCTCTCGCATTGCGAGTGTTCCTAGGATTGGGACAGTACACCCATTATGCTTATTGGATAGTCTTCTTCCAAACCATAGGCTGGTGCCGAACGGTAGGGAAGGAAGAAAACCATTTGGCCTAAAAGGGTGTGCAGAAGGTAAAGACTAAAGACATATGAAGGGATTTGGAGAGGTGGCAAAGAACTATACGGTTACAGTCGTGAATCTGGAAGAGGCATTACTAGGAATATCAGGATACCCCATCGAAACATTTCAATGTTTCAGTCTCACTATGTACTGTTAAAGGAAACTGATTTCCCGATTAGACACTTGCTCCAGGGTATGTATTTACCAGGTTTGATTCTCATATCTGTATGGTTTTACAGATGATGAGTGGGAGTAAGTTATTGGGAATTAGGTGATCATCCTCATTATATCGGGATTCGTTGTAATCGGTGATATTTGAGGAAGTCACCTGGGTTGTTTGCCGGTCGGCAAATATTTGGTTTTGAATATCCGCTGTTATGCACCAATTTCAAATTGATATATCTGTACGTCTATTTTCATAGAGTGAGATATATCTTTTTGAAATTATGTCTACGACATTTACCTATATCAGTGGATGGTTAGGTAAGGAGCATTAAACAACGGTGTAATTCTTCTTAACCATAAGTACAGTTTTCAACCTACGACACATAGTGAATGAGTTATCAGACTCAAGGGACTTATACAAAGGATTGTATGTTGCCCAGGGTCCATCAGGACAGAGGGGTTGGTCCTCATACTATATTCTGTTTACTTTTAACTTCTCTAGTTCTTAGACATGTGTTTCGTTGAAACACAGGGTCTAAGTTTTGAGGAGTTATAGGTATTTGAATAGAGTAGAGAACCAGGTGTAGCAAGTATCGGGATTCTTCAAGGTGATCGAAGATGTAGATACTTGTGTATGGTATTCAGTTGATAGTAATGATTAAGAGAACTTGCTTCTCTTTCAGGTTACTCATAATTGGAAATGCTTCCTAAGTTGAGTAACGCTGATCGGCCTCCTTCCATTTAGTTGACATGCGCTGGGGACAGCTGCATGATTTGAATCTGGTTCAATTGTATCAGTGCCTCTGTTTCTATATTGGATATAGAACAGTTCATATCTTAACGATGTTAAGGTACGGGGAGTTGTCCGGTTCATGATTAAAACCAGACACTGGACAACTCAAGGCACGTTTCTGTAATGGCTGTTTGTGGGTTGACCCAGGCTATGACGAGGGTTGACTTTCTACCATCTGGATGAACAATAGCGATATTGTTCTAGACTCGCCACAGTTTTATTAAAAATGGATTTTTTTCAGAAAACAGTAGTGGGAGTATGGTAGAACTGGAAGTGATTCCAGAACCACAAACGATTACTGAAGATTTGATAAGGAACCTAAAGATTCAATCTGGATTGACATTCCATTGGCCACTCCGCAGATAAGGTGGGTAACTTCAGGCACCCGAGAGGTACTACAGTAGCCTCAAGGACGGTTACAGGGAAGTTCTTGTTTACCCACAATTACCATTGCTGTTGTTCCAGGCTGCGAGACCCGGCAGGAGGATGAGTATAGCGTCGTTCTAAACTTGCTTTAGAAGTGTACGTCTATATGACTCTGCCAGAGGGTTGTCGTAGTCAGTGGGAGCAGCGGAAGCATTGGTGGACAGGTAGCTTATGTCTATTTATAGACTAGAGCAGATGTAGCGGAGATAGATCATCTATTTCTGATGTGACAGTCATGGGTTTGACTTCATCAGAAAAGGGGATGGATCTGTTGAGAAGGTAGTAGGGTGTGATGTCCTGGTATCTGGATGACATACACAGAATAGGAAAAGAAACTCCTATACTACAATCGGTTGTACTTTGGTCGTCACACAGTTGTTTCTCCACATAGGAATTGGGTATTATATCAGACATACTGGTTACTAGATCTATGGTTTTAGATCTAGATTTGGGTGGTTTCCCAATAAGGGTACTTGACAGCATTCTAAGAGTATTTAGGATGGACGACTCCTGGCACGGTAGTGTACCTGCAGGTAATGGAGTCACCCTCTCCAAAGGTGTCTTACAGACTAAAGGGGAAAGGGACGTGCATGATTGGCAGATCACTTGCTTAGGCAATTGAGTCAATCATGAGATGTCAAGTACCACACCAGATGTTGTTCTTGCACTAGATGCAATAAGTTGACATTAATCAAATCCTGGAGAAACAGTCGGAAGCAGTTTTAGAACATAAGTGGATGTTCTAGGGATATGATAACGACAGCCTCATTCAGGAGACGGTTATCATTCCAGGCTTCCAAGGTGACATTGACGACAAGGAGGTTGTCAGAGTTATAGTTTTCCCTCTGACGAGGGGCAGTATTTTGGACAGGTGATCCAAGGCAATACTGAGGGAGGCATGGCGCGCAGGATACTGATTAAGTTCAGTTGACGATACAGTCTAAGAAGTTTGGATTTGGAGTTCATTTATGAGCTATGTCCCATCAGACATCCAGACACATTCTAAGACAGGTATTGCTCATTTCGGGAGATGGGTTTCTCCGCGAACATGAGATATAGAGAGACATGGAAAGAAACAACAAAGCGGATCCACTCACTGAGGCTATTCCTCGAACGCAATAGTTCCGCAAACGAGCTTTGTGAGACTGACTAGTAGAGGAGTTGGATGTTCGGTATCACACGGGCTGTGAGTATGCGACATCGCAATAATTAGCCTTGAGTGCAAGTGGGAGATTGTTGGAGATAGTGCCCTCAGAGTCAATTATTAGGTCACAGGTACGTGATTGTAATGATTGAGGGAGGACCTATCCCGGTAGGACAGTCTTACTCGAGATGATAGTATGCTATCTGGTTTACCTTTATCATCGTGTACTGCTTTAAGTGACCTGACATGTCGCTATTACACGTTGATAGAGCCCCTAGGATTCTTGCTTGACCACCAGCAGTATGAGGGCGATCATATAAGTGGGAGCTGGGGGTCTACAAGCATATCCTTAAAAGGTCCCTAGTCGTGGGAGTTTCGAGACTGGGCATCGATACTCCATTAGTAGACTAGTGTATACAGTCGAGACCCCGACGAGGGGCGGTGGCCGGTCTCACAAGCCACTGGTGTCAGTTGGATCACCTAAGATGTATACAGGTGCTCATTGGGTTATGAGTACACCGGACAGGACTCGCCGGGAACATGCTAGTTGGTCATATACTAGACGTCAGATGGCAGTTCCCTGGTGACATGTGTGCAGGTTAGTTCATCGACCTGGGGATCGTCATTTGTCTCGTGTGAGTTCCCACTGTACTTTGATTACTACCCTACCACGGCTCAAAGGAGTCGTGCAAACAGGTTTTAGTTGGGTGCAGTCCCGAGCCACATGGAGGCAGTGAGCGTATCTTCAGGGGTTCGTCTCTCCCGGTATTGGGGGTGAGGTCGTGCTGTGTCTAGGAGAGCCATTACACAAAGTCCTTGGCCAAGGCAAGGAGATTTACTGGTAGGTATTCCAGTAGTATCTCAGGGTGTTCTGGGCTACACTCCGACACGACTTGTACCGCTTTTGGGGGTCTGACTTTTACCAACCCCCTAGGCCCGCCATGCGATACTCATAGACGAACGGACCGGACTGTACGGATATTGTCACTGACAGGCTCAGTAGGGTGTCAGGATGAGTTCGCTCATCGACGTCCCTTTTAGTCAATAGCTGGTGGCCCGTTACGTATTGGCTTATACCTCTGACGGGCTAGTGGTTAAATCCACAGCCATTGTATTGACGAGTCTTTAGAGTCCGCCACACTTTCAGTTACTCAAGCTTTCGGGCGAAACGCTGTAGAGGCCGTATGGAGATATGGCAGGGTCCGATCAGATACGTGCGGTATTGCACGGATCAGGATCGGACGGTTTTGTACTAGTGGCCGTATAGTTATATGGCAGCGTTCGATCAGATACGTGCGGTATTGCACGGATCAGGATCAGACGGATATTACTAGCCGGCTTTGGTTTAAGCCGGATCCTAGTATAGTACAGTGTAGATTTTGTCTCATTGCATTTGTATCCGGACGGAATACAGATGCGGGTGTGTATGCACAGTATGGGGGTTTTCCTGTAATTTATTACGGGACCAGTTTTCTGGAGTTGCCAGTTTGCATTCCGTTCCGGCCGGTTTTCCTTTGTTCTTTCCCGGCCGGACTTTTTAGATGGAGGGTGTTATTTGCAATTGTGCAAATAACATTTGTGGAGGGGGTATCTTGCATATTGGTGGCATCATGATGGCTTTTCATGATGAGATCCTTTTTCTTTCTTTTCTTTGCTTTATGAGATTAGAAATGAAAAGAGGTTTGATGTTGATTTAGTGATGATTATGTTTTAGGTTGTGGTCACCACTTTTTGCATCCTACACTCACCTCCCTCTTGTTATCATATTGTTTTTGCTCCACCATTTTTCATTCTCACTTGATGAGAGGTTTTTGTTCATGGTTGAGAAAAAGAAAGAGAGAAAGAAAAGAGAAGAAAAGAGTTTCATCTTCATCCTTGAGAGTGTTTCATTTGATTGATCTCATTTCATGTTAAGAAAAATGCAAGCACCATTTTTCTTGTCTTGTTTCCTCCATCATCCACAAATGGCAACCAAACCCCAAAAGAGACTATGATTCTACACTACACTTCCTACAGCATATCTTGAGCATGTCGATTTGCCGGCTTCATGCGCGAGTTGCCTCGGTATTGAGGTGGGAGCCCGTAAAAGTACCCGGCTTCGTGGTGCCCTTTCCGACGAGGAGGAGATGGACGGAGATCCCGTGAGGAGATCGGAGTGGAGATGAAGACCGGAGGACTCGGATCGTATGGTATACATCTCTTCTCATCTTGTAGTTAGCTAGATATAGTTTAATGGCACGATCCGGGGTTTAGTGCGCGGTGGTGCCGGTTTGCTAAGTCCGCAAAATTAAAGTTTATCACCGTTTCCGCGTTTGGCCGTCGGTTTGACGGCCGGGGCGCCGCCGTGCACTTACAAAGTCTTTTCTGAAAATTTTGGTAGAATTTCCTTTGTAAATACTGACCCAAATGGGTACAAACCTGATAAAGCATATATAATGAATAAAGGCATCCCCAAGCGGGAGCTAGCTCTTCGCCAACCAGCGGACAAAACCATGCAATGCAATATAATATACAACGCCGAAGGGCGAGGATCAAAACTCAAAAGAAAGCCCATATCCACCAGAAAACCATAATAATACAAGCGCGACTCTAAGGTCGAAAGAATAAACACTGGTCTATTTCTATCAAATATACAAGTCTGGTTGATGGAGTTTACTAGATACAACTGAAATAATAAATGTGTGGTCACGATGCAAGTGAACCCACCTACCAAAGCAATCACCCGAAATGAAAGCAGTATGCCAGCAAGCCGTCAAGATACCTGTACGGAAAAACCTGCAAGAAACTGTGGCACAACGAGGGTGAGTTGCCAACTCGTGAGTAGAAAATATCACGGAGCAGAAATCGAATGTATGACGCTATCCTAGGTCATATCAAGTAATATCCTCAAATAAACATCCTGATCCATCTACACATAAGTGCAATACCATGTGCTCGTGTCAGTGACTCAGATAGCAACATATCAGATATATGATATATGAATGCATTACGAACGAAAACAGAATACATCATGAAATCAACAGAGAAATCAGTGTCAAGCATCGACACAAAACATAAATCTCAGTATCTCAGTAGCTCAATGTCTCAAATCTGAATATCTCAATATCTCGGGCTCCGTCAATCCGGATCGACCCATATCATCAATCACACTACCACGAACGGTATCCTCCGGATATCCGCCGTGCCAGACAACCATCGGTAGGCAGTCTGCCCCTGCCGGGTTCATCGTCTACAACTCGAGCTTCTTGCCCTGGGGTACCATATCGGGTCCACCATGTACCCGCAGATGGTTCATCCAACTCCTCGAATCGGGTATCGAAAACCATCTCAGAACCGAGAAAACATCATGGTGGACAATAATCATCATACCAAGGAAAACCGCATCTATCTCCTTAAAACACATCATCAGTTCATAAAACTTTCACATGCGGTTTCCAAATCCAGAAATCTCAAGAACGATCCGAAATCATAAAAATCATGATATCAAAAAACAGTGAATACCGGCATAAAACCCCATAATACTGCATGACCAATGAATATATGAATGCATCTGATATCATGCAATAAATGCAATAGTTAAACTAGCATATGAAGGCTATAACATAGTGCAACTATCAACTAGCAAGTTATGCCAATGAATAGTATTCTCTAAAGTGTACATGACATGGCAATTACCGATGATGATGTGTGTGAGCCGACAAGCAGGTGTACGTGGAACATACGCATCATCGGTAATGGTGCTGGTGTCCTGACAGCAGGGTTTCATAATAATTACAGATAACTTATGTATAAGCATGCAACGCGATGAAACATCATGAATATACAGAAAGTGATGTAGTAACAGCAACGCTGAAAAATATACCTACCTAATATACGAGTCATACAGTTTGGTATTTAAATTACTCACAATTCTCCACTTTTGAAAACTAGTATGACTCGAGCCCAGTCAAAAGGGTAAGGAAATCCACCTAAGTCTGAGTCGATCTATATATATACCTAGTAGTCGGTGATCTCGCCTCAATAGTATCACGTACGATATAATATATATATGACATTCTCGAGTCAAGAGTACGGATCTAACATCATAACTATATCTCATACGGCAAATCTATTGTACGGCATCCCAAATCTGGGTACGGGTCAAATATCATATTTATCTTATTACTTATATGGTATCCTTAACATCATATGTCATGAACTGGGGTACAGATCTAAGTCTAGTACAAACTGATACCACCAACAAATATATGTGCGTGCGTCTGAAACATATCGCCTAAACACCCGCTATAATCTCCTGTCGTATCTCATAGTATGAACCAAATCACATCACTGATCTCACAGCATCATGCCCAATCACATCGACTCATCTCCAAGTACCATTAACTATCCTCAACCTCCGTGTATACGTGTATGTATATATGTATAAGCACCAACACATCCACCTATATATATATATACATATGACGTATACATCCAAAACCATATCCCGTGCGTGTATGTGTATGTGTAACAACCTCACACTAGGGTTCGCGACTAAGAAACCAACTAAACCACTTTCCTCAAATCTCGCTAACATTAACACATGATCTCCTAATGCTTTTCTTGCTAAGTATTCATATCTCTCAATAACACATAAATGTACATTTATATCACATCACATCATTTCTTACAATTTTGTGGTGGTGCTATACGCCATCCACCCGACTTCCCCGTAGATATAAATCTGCTCACCTTGTTCTTCGCTTGCCGATGCTGATATCGCTACGTGCTTGCTTGTCGTCTCGAAGTTCTCGTGAGGGTACTTACATATCATAACACATCGTATCGCATTAAAATCCGACTCATGACCAAACGACACACAAATCTCACATAGGTCAAAACCTATGGTCCGCTCTTGCAAAAGATCCAAATAACCCTCGACATCGGCGTACAAACGCCAATTGATCGAGAAAAACCCAAACGTACCATTCGTGGTTTCACAACACACTAAACATAGATATGAAATAGGGTGAAATCATCAAAACCAATAAATTGATTAAATCGATTTATTACAAGAAACCTAGTAAGCATCAATTAGTCGTTTTAAAACAAAACATGATGTTTTAACAAATCTACTGGCCATAATACTCATTAAATATCTTAAATAAGTCATACAAACCATTTCCACAATTTAATTTCATCAATTTTCATTAACCCCAAAATTCTAGTTTGCAAAACAATACACAAATCAACAATTTGACTAGGTTTTGCATGATCTAAGGTGTTAAACTACGATTTATAATGTTAAAAATGTGATGAAAACCCTATCTAGATATTCATCTCAATTATTTTCATAGTTTATAAAAACCTAGTTTACAAATAGTTTAATTAGAACTATTTAAATGTAACAATTAGAAAATTGACAGCTAGATTTCATTTTGTAAACTCTAAGATATTATACTACACTTTCAAACCATAACCAATTTATGAAAACCATAACTAGATTTTAAATTTCACATTTTTAATAAATTCTAAAAATCTAGTTTGCTAAAATAGCTTAATTTAGACATTTTACATGTAAAAATTTGTAATTTAACTACTAGCTTACATTCTTCAAATCCTAAGATGGTAAGCTGCCCATTATAACCATAATCCATAGATCAAAATGCTAACATTAATTCAAAAACCTTTCTTGAATTTTCAAGCTTGCAATCAAAACCTAATTAAACACTTAATAGCTAAATTAAAGTAATTAACTAGAAATCAAACCAAGGCCTTAGGATTATACCTCAACATTCAAGAGATCAAACTTGCAACATGGCCTCCCTAATGGTGTCTTGCTTCATGAATCCAAACTAGATAGGTCAAAGAATAATGGGTAGGATTTTAAATTAGGAATTTGTGAGAGTTTTGCTTTGATTTTTGAAGCAAAAAGAATCATTTTAGTGAGGAAATGAGATGAAGAATGGAGGAGGTGGGGCTGCAGTTTGCTCGGCCAGTGAGGCGGGAGGATGTGTGTGTGCGTGTGTGGGAGAGAAATTCATAAGTCAAAGAACACCATACTTCACATACAACAAGCCCATGCATCATTAATTATTGTATTTCTTTTTTTTTTCCTTCATTTTCTTTTCATCTCTTGACTTTGAAGAGTGGGTTGGGCCAAGGGGAGGGGCTGCCGTGTGGGCTTGGCAAATAAGGTGGGAAATGTGTGTTTTATTTTCCAAGTCAAAAAACATCTAGAACCATGAGGAGAATTTTAGAAAAAGAACATGTTACAAACTAGATTCTAGGTTGTCGTGGCTCACAGAATTTGTATTACCCCATTCCAATTTGTAAATATTCCTAATTAAATATTCCAATTTAAATAATTAATTTCGGAAAATTTTTAAGTAAACTAGAAATTTACAAGTGACCCATTAAATACCAAATACTAGCAATTTCATAGCTAGAATAGGTATATTTAATTTTATATTAAAAGATATTTATATCTTGGTTTTTACGGAAAACACCCGTTATTTTACCAATTCTCCGAAATTTCACCTAAATGATTTTCAAAACGTTATAAGAACCGTCCATCGAAGTGGGTGTGGTAGTGGGTGAAGAAAAAGTAGACGTAGAAATACCGACTTCGGAGTCGATAGGAGGAACGCGGACAAGACGGGCACTAGAATCCTGTTTCCAGCCGAGCATGCACTAAATGGTTTAGCACAAGTGGCAGCGTTGTGATAATTGAGGAAAAGATGAGTTTGGTGTTTGGTTTGAAAATACGGATTTTTGAAAAAATTCACACAAACAATGCAGAAGCAACCCTAAATCTAGTGGTCACCTAGGTCAAGTCTCTAGACTGCTCCTAGACTTCCAGAAGACAAGTCGCAAGTTAGATCCTCTACTGCCTCTTTGCCCTTTCTATGGCCAGGTATGTGCCAGGTAAGTGGGAGGTTCTCCACTACGTAAGTAGTGGGCCTAATTAAGTAACCACTTGCCTTAGAGACCAAAAAAGAAACGCGGATAAGTAATAGATTACCTACGACCTCCTTCTGTCCTAATTGAGCGCGACGGTCTTTAAAGTCTTGTCTAAATATTTTTTAGTTAATGAGGGTGATGCGGATGCAAGTTTGTGATTTTTGGGGCTTAGGAAGGGTAATGAAATCCCCACCTAATCTGAATTTGGTCTTTACCCCTTAATTTCCGTGTTAAAAATACAAACAACCAAGATAAAACACGCAACATTTTTTCTTTTTGCGGCACTGCGAATTTTTGCAAAGAAACCTGCAGAAATTGGTTAATGGACAGAGCAAGGAAGAGATAAAAAAAGACAGAGATTCACCTAGAAAATTTGGTGCAAAGAAGCCCTAATATCGCCGCGGAACCGCCGCAATAAGGCCCCAAAAACCGCGGATCCGACGCAGTTTAATGTGTTCCCTGCACAGAAATTGGTGCAGATGCTCCTGTACCTTCACTGAGCTCTCTGAGATGCTCTGAAAATTTTTCCTGTCGCTCCACAGATTCCAGATCTCCTTCGCAAAAATCACAACAAATCGTTAAGCGCTTGATGCGAATTTTGATCTAAAAATTCTGATGGAATAATAAATTTTCCAACTCAAATTACAAAAACGAACAAATTAGCACACAATCCCCGGACACGGCGCCATTTGATTGATCATTCTTCGTGTGTATTTAGAAATGTTTCACAACCAAAGAAATTTATACCGCAATCAATTGACGGTGTCTAATGTAGTTTCGTCAATGAGAACGGATCGTCCACTGAGAAAGTTTGATTTGTTCGTTATCGTTTTAGTTGAGTTGAAAATTAAAAGATATAAGAAAATGATTCAATATTTGTGAAATTTAGTTTCAAGAATCATCAAGAAATAGATCTAAAATCAAGAAATGATAGAGATCAAGAAAATGTCTAAATAGTTTGAATTATCAAGATTTGTAAAGTGGCTTGTCGGAATCGATCCAATTTATAGTGATGATGAATACTAATAATTACAAATTCTTATCTATTGAAGATTTGTTGCTAGATCGATGGCAATCAATGTGGTTCAGGAATCTATTGAAGAAACTAGGGTTTCTCCATCATCATCCCTTATCCTTTAATTGATTATCATTCAAATTCTAGCCTCTAACAAATTAAATCACAGATCGTTGATCTCTAATTTGGAGTGAAAACATTCAAGAAAGCGATCTCGCTCAAATTAGGTTTTCGATGATTCAATTTCCTAAAGTTTACAAAACTCATAAGACTTAAGAATCGTTCAAGAATTTAATCATCATCTTCTACCTATTTTCTCGATTCCGCTACAAGCGGATTTTTCACTCAAATATCATAAAAAAGAAAAGAATCAAGAATCTATAACTCTTCATAATACAAGAATGTAAAGAAAAGCAAGTTTATGAATTTTCACCTTTTATTTATCAACGTTTAGGTACAATTACTCAAAGATTACATGATTTGAGGAAGAACTATATCGTCGAAACTAGCTTCGCTTCGGTCTTCTTGAGTCGCGGATCGTCGTGGATCTCTTGCTCGGATGAAGATCGGCGTTGCTTCAAAGGGCTCGTTGAATGCTTGCTTGATTTGGTACTCGATGAATCTTAATTTGGCACCAAGTGTGTCACCTCACTTGATTTGAATTGATTTGGATTTTGTTAGAATTTTTATCCTAACCGATGAACAACAACCAACAACCCTTGTAATGAAGCTCTAAATCCCTTTTTATAGTTTTTCCTTTAGCTTCCCCTAGAAGCTAGGTCTCGCTTCCCTTGGAAGCTTGGTTGTTATGAAGCTTGCATGAGAAGCTTGGTAGGTATCAAACTTGCACAAGAAGCTTGGCTGTTAGAAAGGAAGCTTCTGGAGAAATCTACACAATTTGAAGCGTCTTGGAGAAATTTGGCCGTTAAAAGAGAGCCTCTGCAAAAAGTTCTCACCGCCGATGAGTCAACTCGGCCGCGAATCCGCGGCGGATCGGCCTGAGTCGGCCGCGGATCCGCGGCCGTTTTGTGGAGTTGCTGCATGGAAATTTTTGTATTGTTTCATGTTGGCTTTATGGCACTTTCCTGATATCTGGAATATTTTTATACTTTCCTTTTTACTGCCAGATCACAAGTCTTGGACTTGATGCGTTTTATCAGCACTTTTAGTAGTCCCGGCTCTTTTACCTAGAGAATTTCCTGCACACAATCTCGAGACAAGTGTTTGTTATACAAAGATCATGCATGTAGAAATAAACACACAATTTCCCTCATAATGCCAGCTATAATGTATAACACATGCTATTTGGTATTTTGCAGACAAATTGCTAATATGTGCTATATTTATACCAAACACTTTTAGATGATTACAAAGAGTAGGGAAACTGATGTGTTTAGAATGCAATATTTTCGACTGATCAAGTTGGTTTCGTAGTGTCGCTACGCGCGTTAGCCACTTAACGAACACTTGAGGGTATGTTTGGTGCTGGTGCGTCGGTCAAATGTAATTTTTACTTGTTGTTGGTCGATTGCTAATATATACTTGTTATATTGTTATATACTTTCAGGATCGCAGGCGGGGACTTCGGGCGCTGCGAAGAAGGGAAAGCGAGTTGTTGGCTTTACTTAGCCAGGATAGTTGGTGAGTAGATTTAACATCTACAGGGGGATCGCCCGCATGGCGTTATGCGTTCGGGCTAGATCAAATAACATGACTATTAGTTAGAAGTATACGGATATTGATTGTGCATGTATACCTTTGTTGCTTATCTCATTTCCTTGTGTATGAACTTAGTATTAATGAGAAACAACACCATTATTGACGATTCATATTTCACGAGCACTAATTGTATGCTACACACACACCATCAATAATTGTCATGACACGCACAACACCTATATATATGTGATATTGTATTGTTTAGGGATATTGAGACATGATCCCTATTTCCTTTTGTCCATATGACATATAGCATACATGTTTACCTACATGCTTACACATATGCCTTGACATACTTACATGCTAGTTACCTCTATACCTATATGGTATTGTACCATTAGTGATAGCTATATTTCACACATAATGACATAGCTACATGTATACCTTGCATACATACTTCACTTATACCTGGAAGGTATATTACATCATTACTGACAGGTAGATACATATACCTTGCAATACCTTTATGTTTACATATATATCTGGCTATAGCTACATGTTTATCTTTATTTGATGTTATACAGACTTGGAGAAATTAGGAACCACATGATATATATTTTAACTAGTTGCAGTTAAATAGCGGCTTTTCTTTTACATGCCCACATTACAGTTTTCTGTTGCATATATTATATTCATGGATTTTCGCATTGAGATATGGACTTTTCATGATGTTTTCTGGATTTGAGGATCGTGGTTGTTTACCCCAATCAGAGCAAAGCTCTACCTTGAAAATCTAAATTTTAATAAATGAAGCAACGCTTCAGATTCTTTGCGCTGCGCGCAACACGCCACGTGTCAGGCGCAGATGCATCAGCGCAGCACCCAAAGCGGCGCGCCCAATCAGAGCAAGGCTCTTTTAAAACAAAAAGTAAAGGAAGCAACATTTCAGTTGCGCAAATGCTACGCTGCGTGACACGTGTCTGCGCAGTTGCGCACACAACTGCGCAAGTGCTGCGCTGCGCGACACGTGTCTGCGCAGCTGCGCAGGCACAGCTGCGCAAGCGCTACGCTGCGCGACACGTGTCTGCGCAGTTGCACAAACGCAACTGCGCAGGCACAGCTGCGCAAGCGTTGCGATGCGCGACATGTGTCACGTGCTGAGACGTTTGCGCAAAACAGAATTGAGATTTTAAAGAAATCTTTTCTGTTCTCGTTAAAACAAGAAGATTTTCTTCTGTAAAACAGAGGCCTTTGGATCAAAGATCCAACGGTGGGGAAAATTCCCCAAATCACTCAGAGAAAAATCTCTTTCACAAATTTAACTAATTTATGGGCACTATAAAAAGGACCCCAGACCTCAATTCAAAGGCATGAATATTTTGGGAGAAATCAACATTTTGGGAAAAATTAAACAGAGAGAACTCTGAAGAATTAGAGAGAATTCCTCAAGAACAAGAGAAAAAGGTAAAAACCAAAACAGCACTATTGCACAAGCCGCCAGGAAGCGCCACGTGTCAACAGTGCAACAACGCAGCGCATTGACCCAGCGCACTGCGCTGTTGCGCTTGCGCTCACCAGAACGTGACACGTGTCACCTCCACGAGCGCTTGCGCTCATTAATTGGTGCAAAATGCCTGACAAGCCACATGGGGCACTGTCAGAGTATTAAATGCAATGCATTATTAAAGGGCAGAGCCTAATCAAAGGTCTAATGGACCAAATAAAAGTACTGCACATTATATTAAAAAGGCAGAGCCCAATTGAAAAGTCTAAACAGACCAAAAATATTGCTATGTATTATTTAAAGGGCAGAGCCCAATTGAGAGGACCAATGGACCAAAACAAATGCTCTGCATTATAATAAAAAGGGCAGAGCCCAGTCAAAATAGGCATGAATGGCCTGAAGTAATGCTATGCATTGTTTTAGAAAAGGGAGAGCCCAAAAAAAGGCCTAACAGGCCAAATGCAAACAAAATGTGAACATTTTCAACTGGACTTAGCCCAATTTCGGCCGTAAGTCCTCAAATTAAATTGACTGAGCAAGATTGCTCTCTTAAATCAATTTACCTCCGGTTCGAGGGTACATCTCCGAACTCCTCTGACACTTCTCGTTGTAATCCTTCAACGACGTCAGAGAGGCGGCGGGTCCCAACGACCACACATCAATATGGACTGCGGGGTCCTTAAACTAGTGGACCGAAACGTCCTTAAACTAATATTGGACCGAAACGTCCTTAAACTAATGTTGGACCGAAACGTCCTTAAACTAATGTCGGACCACTACGTCCCTAAACTGGAACATAGACCACCACGTCCTTAAACTGGAATACGGACCACTACGTCCTTAAATTGGCAATGGACCGAAACGTTCTTAAACTAATGATGGACCACCACGTCCTTAAACTGGCGATGGACCACTACGTCCCTAAACTGGAATATGGACCACCATGTCCCTAAACTGGAGCAATAGAGCCCCCAAATCTCTTTTGCCGGGTCTAAACGATCCCGTTTAAGTTGAACATAGCCCCAAACACGGCTAACGTATCTCTAAACATTCAAATGGACTCTAAAACTCCAAATCAACTTTGGTTCAAGGGTACATCTCCGAACTCCTCTTGCACCTATCGTTGTAATCCTTCAACGACGTCAGAGAGGTGATGAGTCCTGACGGCCATATATTAAATGGACCACCACGTCCCTAAACTAGAACATGGACCACCATGTCCCTAAACTGGAAATCGACCGCAACGTCATTAAACTAGGCAATAGAGCCAATTGCTCTCTTGTCGGATCCAAACGATCCCGTTAAGTAGATCTTAGTCTGGAGATTAGACTAGCGTATCCTTAACAAACGTTTAAGTTGATCTTAGCCTCAACACGGCTAACGTAGCCTTAAACTAAAACACCAAACCCAAATCTAAGTAACTACGGATTTGGACTAATCCACGTCCTACGGGCAACGGCATTATTCAGTCTCCGTATACAATCCACGGGCAACCATAAACAAAACAAACACCCATGACACGAAGTGAAATTCTGGAGAAGGAGAAAGTTGTTACCGCTATGCGGTAGCGTAATTAACTGCAGGGGCTTGCGCCTGCAGGGAAGAGCGTCCCCACAATCAAAAACCCCTCTAGCGAGGGGGAATCTGATGAAGTCTGCTACATCGGCCGCATCCGTCTAAACCTCCGATACACGGTGCCATAAATCAACTTGGCATCTTCGGAGAGGTAGACGGATAAAACCATATAGCATCTGCCCCCAATCTCAGGCAAGACGTCCTCACGTCTCCGCCGCCATTCGGAGGGGAACAGATTCTGGCACGTCTGGTGGGATATTTTCCTCTTTCCACTCCACATTTCGTGTGTCGTCTTCGCGAACGAATCGCGGTTTGTTAACGGTTGCCTTTGGATTTTCAAGTTACTAAGATTTGGTCTTTTGTCTGGCGCAGAACTCAAGCATCCATGGCCTTTAACTGCACCAACTGCTCGATGTGCCACTGCAACGGACGCTCTACCTCACCTAGAGGTGTAGCATATGGGCCCCAAGCGGCTTCCTTCCTCGCTCTGCCGGTAGAACAGGTGGCCCAGGCTACCACCGGCCTATTTTTCGGGACCATGATCCCGCCTTCAAGCTTCTCTATGCCAATACCTGCACCGGAAGTGAACAAGAAGTCGGTCTTCGACCGGCTCACTGCTACGACGGCCCCTGTCAACAAGTCATCTATTACCAAGCCAACAGCCTCTGTCTTTGCTAGGCTGGATCAAAACTCTGAGGGGCCCACCAAGAAGCCTGTGAATCCCAAGGTGGCTGTCCCAAGGAAGGCAATAGCCGCTGCTCCAGAAGTCGTCAAGGCGGCTTCCCCTGTCAAAGAGTCAGTCTTTTCAAGACTGACTATTCCTGCTCCTGCCCCTGCCCGAGGATCTGTCTTCGACAGGTTGAATATCATCCCTTAAAGGACAACCTCAGTCTTTAAGAGGTTAACACCAGCGACGCCTCATTCAGACAGGGGGCAAAAAAAAGCTGTCTCTATCTCCGAGCCAGTCCCAACGGCTCGTCATGCTCGACGTCGCCATTAGCGACGAGTGAGAAAAGCATGGGGCAACTCCCCCTCAGGGCTAACTTCACCGGCTCCAGAGGTGGAAGTCAACGCTGCTGTTCCAACTGGGAACAGCTTTGAACTGCTGAGGAAGGTACGTAAGAACTCTCCAACCGCTACATTGAAAAGATCTCCTCCTCCCACAGAGAGAGTTCCGGAAACGAAGCAAGAACAGCCCCCTCAACGGCTGTCCTAAAAAATATACAAGGTTTGGCGTAGGGTTCAAGACTCCGTGATTGACCCAGGTTATTCTCATCAACAGAAGAAGGAGAAGGTGCAAAAAGAAAAGGACCGTCCTATTAAACAACAGAGGACAGCAATCACCAAGATGCCCACTGCAACGGCCCCCTCCACTTCAACGGCCCACAAAAGAAGAAGGCCGGAGAAAACCCCCGCGCCCGCAGCAAATGCCAAAGGTGGTGAGCCTAAACGCCCTAAGTCCGGGGGCATGATAGTTGATACAGTTTATATGGCATCGGGAAAGGAGGATAGCCGCGCATCCACGGGTCATAGACCGCTTACACGGTCAGTGACCAAGGCTCAAGAGAGACAGCAAAAGCTCCAGGAGATGATGACCGTGATGGCCGCACTCACTGGGCCAAAAGAAACCCCTGAAACGTCCTCGGATGAACGTCAGGAACAAGAAACTGACGCCGAATTCCTTCGTCGCATACTGGAGAAGAAGGATAAAGAAGCTGCGGAACAGGCAGCCAGCATAAAGAAAATGGCCTTCCTGTTCCAGGACATGGTGGGCATGATGATTCAACAGGATCCACCTGCTGAAGATTCCCCGATCATCCTTGAAGATGATAGGGGAGAAACGTCGAATCCTCCTCCGGCTCTGTCAACAGCCAAGGAGGAGGCAATCTCCAAAGCCAATCTGAACGAATACATAGCTCAGCAGATCCGGGTCCATCAAGCGATGGAAGCAGCGGGACAGGTCGTAAAAACAGGGCGACCGTATCCGGGCTGGTACGACCAGATCAAGTACCCGCCAGGTTATACGATACCAAAATTCCATGTGTATAAGGGGACTGGCAATCCTCACCAGCATGTCGCCCAGTTCAGGGCGCTTTGCGGCAACACTGGCGGTGATGATAAGTTGTTGCTCCGCCAGTTCGTTGGTAGCTTGTCAGATACGGCGTTCGAATGGTACTCTGAGCTCCCGAATGACTCTATCAAGACCTTCGCGGAGATGGAGCTGTTGTTTACTCAGCGTTTTGCAAGCGCCAGTGAACGCACCCCGATGACGGCACTGATTAACGCTAGGGTAAAGCTAGGCGAGACATGGGTCCAATATGATATACGGTGGCGAAACTTATGGTCGAAGTGCGAGCAGCGCATTGAAGAAGCTCCCGCAGTGGGTATGTTTGTGGGAACCCTTGATCCGCAAGCAACCATCTCGCAATTTATGATGTTTTTCAAGCCGACTACCTTCCAGGCCTTGATTGACAAACTAGCGCAAATGGATCAGATGGGCCATAAACCCCCTCTTCCAAAGCCGAACTCCCGAAATGACAAGGGGAAGGGAAAAGCGATCGTTGTCGCTAATGCTCAACAACAACCGAGCGACTCGAAGCCGGTTGTTCGTCAAAATAATACGCGTCCATACGTGGCCCTTGAGGAGAGGCTAGGACGTTCTTACTCCTTTCCCCGAGATAAGACGAGAAGGTTATTCGAGCTGGCGTTGAGCAACCGACTCATAAACCTGCCAGATCCAAAACGTCCGTCGCAACCAAGTGATGTCAATGAGCCCAACTACTGTCCTTATCATCGAGTACTGGGCCATCCGATTGAAGATTGCTACGTTTTCAATGGCTTGAAAACCAATACCGACAGGGAAAATTCGCGTTATCTGACAAATGGAAGGTGAATCCCCCGCAGCCCCACACATCTAAGGGGACGAATACGCCGGGGGAAACATGCTCCGTCGTCGAAGAAGCTCCTTGGGAGGTTGTATTATCAACCAAGACAAAGAGGATGATGAACGATCTTCAGACATGCCCAGCGATCAAGTGGAAGAACCCGTTGGAGCCGCAAATCATTGAAGGGATGTTGAAGTCTCGTCCAACTCAAAAGATCGATAGAGGTGGCCCAAGCATTCACAACCAGCCGTCGAAATCTTCAAAGAAGAAGAAAAAGAAGTCGAAGAAGCCCGTGAAGCTTGGCGACAAGCGCACGGAATTGCAAAAACAAATTGACGCGTTGGAGGAATACAACCAGAAGGCACGGACTCCCATTACATTCCAAGAATTCCTCAATCATGTCTTTCAAGAGGAGGATGAGGGAGGAAGTTCATCTGATGAATCCGAAGAATGCGTGGCGAGCTGTCATGTGATTTCTCATTCGTTCATGAACGATGAGGAGACTTCTTATACTGAAACGCTGGGGGCAGATATCGAATCAAAATTTCTGGGGCCATCGGATGAAGTAATTGACGCATTCCTTAATGAAGCTTGGTTGAAAAGTAAAGCTGATTGAGAACGCGAGGCGATAATATTTGAAAGGGCCAAACGCCAGCGACTTGATGAAAGAGCTGAGGTGATCCCGCTGGAGCAAAACACCTCCACTACCGACAAAAGCCAATTCAAGATGAGGAAAAGGTTTGCTAAGGCCATATCAATGGGCATGAAGCTACCATCCTCCGAAGGAAAAATTACTGGTGAAATAGAAATGCACCCCTCCTATTGCTTATATCATCAAAAGGTTTCGCACCCCACTCAGGAGTGCAAAGCTTTCGATAGATGGTGGCAAGGATATGTAGCTCATCGACAACATTTTAAGTGGGAGAAACGTAAAATTCGTCGGGAGCGGAAAAATATGACCGAAGGATTTAACAGAATTACCGGTGATTGTCGCATGGTTAACGCCGGCGGATCACAGGTGCCTACATTTGGGAGCGATTCTGATGAAGAGCTGGAGCTTGCCCCTCTCTTTAAAGAGTCCACTTCGGGAAAAGAAGAAGAGCCGAAGGTCTGCGAAAATATCCGGCTACGTAATCGCACGCTGCCCGAAAAGAATCTCGAACCCTCAAACAGAAAAGATAAAGGGAAAGAAAAGGTCTCTAAAGATATCGTCTTAGATGACCAAGTTGTGGAGGAGCTAAATGCCAAGGACCCGCCAAAAATAAATAAGGTGGATTACAACGTCTTAGCGCATCTGAGGAAGCTACCCTCACAGCTCAGCGTTCTTGACGCCCTTTTGTTATCAAAGGAAGCGAGAGATTCGTTAATCAAGGCACTACAGAATCCGGAGCAATTCCAAGCTTTCCTGGCCGAGGCAAAGATGAAAGATGAATTAGAGGAAGTGCACACGGCCGATGTCGCTTTTGGTGATGAAGACCTTCTCCTTGGGACGTGCGAACACAATCGCCCCCTTTGTGTCTCAGGATACTGTCACGATATAAAAATAGGCAAAATCCTGATCGACAATGGATCCTCCGTTAACCTCCTCAATGTGCGGGTGTTAAAAGAAATCTGCATGAGCGTCCAGCATCTTTCTCGGGACAAGATCACTATCTCCGGGTTCGACTCCCAGTCATCAAGAACTCTTGGGTCTGTAATACTGACGCTACACTTCGGGCTACTCGTCACGGACTTTAAGTTCCACGTCATAGACGCCAAGACATGCTACAACGCTCTGCTCGGCTGACCATGGTTACACGAGTACAACATCATCCCTTCTACACAACATCAGTGTATGAAGTATTCTAAGGATGGTCTCGAGTATACCGTGGCGGGAGAACTGAACCCGTTCTCTATGAATGAGGTCCACAAATATGAAGATGCCAAATACTTCTTACCGGGTTTCGAAGACACGGAGAGGTGTCACAAGCCGGAGAACAAAGCTAATGCCACCATCCCTGTCTTCGGCAGTGATGCTGAAGTAGAGGAGGAGATAGTGTATTCGGGTCCACCCCAACACAACAAGCCAGAGCCATCCGCTCCTACGTTGATCTTTGGTAGCGACTCGGAAGATGAGGTCCATGCTGTATTCTCTGCTCGACCTTCAATACGAACGTTCACTGATGAAGAACAAAATCTACAAGTCGCCATGGTGCCGCTTAAACACCGTAAGGAACTGGATGCACTTGATATTTACAATATAGAAGAGCTGCAAACGTTCTATATCCCTCCCAGGCGAGAAAGTGAAAAAGCAATTCTATTCTACCGATCTGAAGAAACCAAAGTGGAAAAAGAAATCTGGCATGGCGCAGATCCTACGCTGGACAGACTTCAACCCATCCGTCTACCTAGATATTATACGGAAGGTTTGAAAAAGCTGCTGAAACGCCAGGGGATATCCTTCAAGCAGACCGTTTGAAAAGCCAAGTTCTACGACAAAGTCTGGAACGTTCCTGGGACTCAACGCAAGCTGCCTAATAGGAGGATGGAGACGATCGGGCTCGGATACATTCGCTCCAAGAAACGAGAGCTGCTCCGCGACTGTTACGTCGTGCATGACTTCAATGAAGAAGCAGATGCGCAACGGAAGGACACTAATCCTGAACCAGTAAAAGTTCCTGATGCAAAAGTGCCCAGTCCGTCGTTTGAAGAACAAATGAACAAGCTTATGAGGGAAGCTGGTCAAAAAGTCTGAGATGATCACAACCGCGAAATGGCCATCTACGAGAAAGCCAAAACGCAACGCCTCCTTCAACAGGCCGTCAAAGATGAAAGTGCCGCCCCCTGTCAACCTGTTATAAAAAAGGCTCGACGCAGAGGCAGAAACAAGTCGAAAGGCCAAAAAGACGCTCAACAGCAACAAAGCGGGGCTAAGAAGTCATGCAAACGGGAGACGAGCGTTATTGATCTATCCCTCATGAAGAAAATGTGTCGAGCGTACTCATTTCTTCGGGACAAGACGAAGAAGATACTTGATCTTGCTCTAAAACATCAAATTCTTACACTGCCGGAGTCCAAGAACCCCGAGCAAGCAGGCGATGCCTCTGACCCAAATTATTGCTCTTACCATCGAGTAATAGGGCATCCTCTCGAAGACTGCTTCACCTTCAAGAATTGGGTCGAAGATCAGTATCAGCTTGGCAAGTTCGCTTTGTCTGACAACTGGAGGGTAGCGCCGCCACAGAAGCATGAACCCAAAGCCGCAAGAACATAACCAACTCCACATTGGGATTGGAAGCGGATTCGCACTTGTCGCATGATCACAATATTAAAAGAAGGGACCGAGAACATGGACAACCTTCCCTGGTGCTTCGAAAACAGCAATGATGAGGTGATCTCAGAATTTCCGCCAGCTCCGAAAGAACTGGAGGATGGAATACATACCACCGCAGATAACCTCAAGAAAATTGAGTTGGGAACGCTAAACGACCCGCGACCGACATTTGTCAGCGAGCTGCTGTCTGAAGAAAGGGTGGCTGCGTTAAAAGACCTGCTTATACAGCATAAAGATTGCTTTGCATGGAACTACTCCGAAATGCCGGGACTAGATCCAGAAATTGCTGTGCACAAATTGGCAGTATCCCCGGACGTCAAGCTAGTCAAACAGGCACCAAGAAGAATGCGGCTCGAGCTTGAGATGAGTATCAACGCCGAGGTCAAGAGCTGATCGACTCTGGCTTCATTCAGGAAGTCCAATACCCTGAATGGATCGCCAACATCGTCCCGGTGATGAAGAAAAATGGGATGGTGCGCATATGCGTGGATTTTCGGGATCTCAATAAAGCCTGCCCAAAGGATGATTTCCCGGTGCCAGTCACCGAAATGATGATAGACAACACGTCCACTCATGAGGTTTTCTCCTTTATGGACGGCTCGTCAGGGTATAATCAGATAAAGATGCATCCCGAAGACCAGAAACACACCGCCTTCAGGACTCCTTTGGGTATATTCTGCTACAAGGTGATGCCCTTCGGTTTAAAGAACGCCGGTGCTACTTACCAGAAGGCCATGACGAAGATCTTCGATGACCTCATACACGAAATCGTCGAATGCTATATCGACGATCTCGTGGTTAAAAGCAAATCATACGAAGAACATCTCGAGCATTTAAAGACCGTGTTTCAACACCTTCGACAATAGAACTTGAAGATGAACCCTCTCATGTGCGCATTCGGAGTTTCCTCAGGCAAATTCCTGGGATTCGTAGTCCGACACCGGGGCATTGAGATAGATCCGTCAAAGATCAAGGCGATCATGGAAATGCCTCCGCCAAGGACTCTTAAGCAGTTGCGATCTCTCCAAGGGAAGCTGGCATATATACGGCGATTTATAGCCAACCTTTCAGGCAAGTGTCGTCCTTACAGTCACCTGATAAAGAAGGGAACCCCATTCGTCTGGGATCAAAAATGCCAAAGCGCGCTAGACGAGATCAAACAATACCTGCAGAATCCGCCGGTGTTGGCTGCTCCGGTCAAGGGAAAACCCCTCATTCTTTATACAACCGCCATCGAAGGTTCTTTAGGCGCATTATGGGCACAAGAGAACGATCAAGGGAAGGAAAGAGCACTCTACTACTTAAGTCGAGTTCTGCTGGGGGCAGAAACCAACTACTCCCCCATTGAAAAACACTGTCTGGCGTTGATCTTCGCGATAACAAAGCTCAGGCACTATGCGTTGGCGCACGAGGTCCGTCTCATTTCAAAGGTGGACCCCTTAAATATTTGATGTCAAAAGCCATATTGACGGGACGACTCGCTAAATGGGCCTTGCTCTTGATGGAGTTCTCGATAACGTATCAACCTCTCAAGGCAGTGAAAGGCCAGGCCATCGCCGACATCCTCGCTGAGCATCCGATACCCGCCGATTCTCCTTTAAATTGCGATCTTCCAGACGAACATGCGTTTGATGCGATCGACGGCAGTGATACCCGATGGGAGCTTTATTTCGATGGGGCATCTTCCATGAAAAAGCGCAAACAAAGTACCCCTATAATCAAATCGGGGGTAGGCCTCATCTTCGTGACTCCACAAGGAGGGATAATGCGCTTCGCTTTCTCCTTAACAGAGCCGAGGACAAATAACGAAGCCGAATACGAAACTTTGATAGCAGGCCTCGAGATCGCCATTGACATGGGAATTGAAAACCTCTTCATATATGGAGATTCTCAACTGGTCGTTAGTCAAGTAAACGGCGACTATCAAACGTGCAAACCAGAGTTGGTGAAGTACGATGAAAAGGTGCAACAACTGTTGACCCGAATTCCCTCCTATACTTTGGAAAGAATACCGCGCGCGAAAAACAACAAAGCAGGCGCTTTGGCCAAACTTGCTAAAGAACTGGCTGACGAGAACCTCGATGACATTAGAATCGTGGTACAAAGCCGTCGGGTGCTTGCCCCAGCAGAAATATCTCCGGAATCATCCGAAGAGAAGGGAGCAACTGAACAGACGACCTTGCAAATAAAAGACCGGGAAAAGGCTGAGGATTGGATGGAAGTCTTCATAGACTACTTTAAGTCCCACCGAATGCCTGAAGAAGCGTCTACAAGACATCAGCTCATGAAACGAGCTCTGTCTTTCGCCTTCTTCAATGATACTCTGTACAAGAGGTCATTTGATTCTCTGTGGCTGAGATGCTTAGGACCTGACGAAGCGAAAAAAGTCGTCCAGGAAGTTCATGACGGAATCTGCGGTTCTCACCAAGCAGGCCCAAAGATGAAGTTGAAGATCAAACGGATGGGCTACTACTGGCCCACGATGATTCAAGACTGCCTTGAGTATGCGAAGCAGTGCCACTCATGTCAAATTCACGGGGATTTCATCCATCAGCATCCAAATCCGCTACACCCGACGGTGGCTAGCTGGCCGTTCGAAATGTGGGGAATTGACATAGTCGGCCCCATCGAACCAGTATCGTCTAAGGGACATCGTTTCATCCTGGCGACGACTGACTACTTCTCTAAATGGGCAGAAGCAGTACCGTTAAGAGAAGTGAAGACGGAGAATATCCTCCATTTCTTCAGGACGCACGTCATATATCGGTTTGGAACTCCGCGATGGATCATCTCCGATAACGGGCCAGCCTACAGAAGCCATAAGATCAGTCGCTTCGCGCAGCAGTATAATATAGACTGGAGATATTCTTCGGTTTATAATCCACGAGCTAATGGTCTAGCCGAGGCCTTCAACAAGACCCTGACAAAGATCATAAAAAAGACGGTGTCCCGAAATAAGAAAGACTGGCATGAGAGACTGCAAGAAGCTCTTTGGGCATATCGAACAACGTTCAAGACGGCCACCAACGCAACGCCATATGCGTTGGTATTCGGTACAAAAGCAGTACTCCCCCTCGAGATAGAGTTACCCTCGCTACGAGTGGCAGTCCACTACGAGCTGACGAACGAAGAAAATGCTCACCTTCGGCTTGAGGAGCTTGATGCCCTTGAAGAAACACGGGTCATAGCGCAATAAAATCTGGAAGCTTATAAAGCAAAGATGACGCGCTCATATGAAAGATTGACCCGAATGAGGACATTTCGCCAAGGCGAACTCGTGTTAGTGGTCAAAAGGCCTATGATCCCCAATCGCGCCAAGCGGGGAAAGTTTGAGCCAAACTATGAAGGCCCATATATCATAGATAAGGTCTACCAGGGTGGGGCCTATCTACTCATAGATATGCATGGTGAAAGGCCTCTCAGGCCAATAAACGGTCGCTTCCTAAAGAGATACTACGCTTGATGAGCCACAGCCTAGGTCAATGATAGATGACGACGACTATGTCCGCTCGCTATTTTCCTAAGCTCAAGCTTTATAAGCAATAGCCAGCCTTCTCCATGACGGACCGAAACGTCCTTAAACTAATAGTGGACCGAAATGTCCTTAAACTAATACCGCAGCATCCGTAGGCTGACGAGATAAAAAAAGAAGAAGAAAAATACAATAAATAAAAACGGTATGTCCATAAGCAAAAAGGGCACGGATGAAAACCCGGAAGGGCTCCGTGAGTAAAAACAGCAGGGCTACCGGCGAGTGTTCGTGAAAACCCGAAAGGGCACGACCTCGTAAAAAAAAGAGAGAAGAAAATAAAAAGAATAAAAGAAACGGTATGTCCATAAGCAAAATGGGCACGGATGAAAACCCGAAAGGGCTCCGTGAGTAAAAACAGCAGGACTACTGGCGAGTGTTTGTGAAAACCCGAAAGGGCGCAACCTCGTTAAAAGACACTTATAGGGTCCTTTCGACCTTGTAAGGAGAAACCACCCGCGTTAGATCCTTACGAATCACAAGGGAGTAGCACACTTAGGGATCCCAATGATTCCTAAGGAGAAAATACACTTGCGAGATCCTCACGACTCGTAAGGAGAACTCTCTTATGAGACCCTCACGGCTCATAAGATTTGAAAGTCTTAAGTTACAGAGACCTAAACCTGTGCTTAAGCAACCCCCATAACTTCCGATATTGCCCTACAAGTGGTCCAATATTGGCCCTTGTATATAATCCACGGGCGCAAATAAACATTTCCCTAACCAAGTCCCATCCGTGACTAGGGATATGTTCGCATGACGAACAACCCTTATAAGTCCTCTCGACTTACAAGGAGAAAATCCTCTTGTAGGATCCTTACGACTTACAGAGGAACAAACACTTAGGAATCCTCATGATTCCTAAGAAGAAAATACACCTACAAGATCCTCACGACTTGTAGGGAGAAATACCTTTGTGAGACCCTTACGGTTCATGAAGTCAAAAGCCTTAGTCGACAGGACCCTAACCCTGGTCGCTAAGCCACCTTTGTTCGACATTGACAGAGGCAGATGATGATTCGCTCCTGGTAATATCCCAGTTGTAGCGGTGCTGATGCCGAAATCGGTTTACAGCGGAAAGCCAGTAGGCCGCACGTGCATCCAAAATAGCCGAAATGATGGGACAACTTGCAATAAAAAGCAGCAAGTAAAAATGTATGCATGCAAAATAGTCGAAATGATTGGGTAACTCGCAATAAAATGCAGCGAGTAAAAATAAAAAAAGGAGCCGAAATGATTGGGCAATTCGCAATAAAAAGCAGCGAGTAAAAATAAAATAAACAGCCGAAATGATTGGGCACCACGAAAAATAGCCGAAATGATTGGGCAATCCCGACCTTTGCGATATAAAAGCTGAAATGATAGAGCATCGCGGAAATAAAACAAAAAAAAATGATGATAAAACTTTTGCCCTACAGTTAAGATCACATCGATCCCTGTATACAATCCAAGGGCGCAAACAAAGAGGGAACCATACTTTCCCAACAGGCTCCGCCAGAAAACGAATCCAGATCTCGATGATTCATCCCAACTCCGAAGAAACCAGTGTCTTCGGCAAGTACCTCAACTCAGGGAAACAAACAATCCTTGACGAGAGCCTCCTAATTCGCGTCGACTCGCAGAGCAACCAGTGCATCCGTGGGAAATTCTTGACTCGTTTCAATACCAGGGAAACAAATAATCCCTGGCAAATATCTCAACTCAGGGAAACAAACAATCCTTGACGAGAGCCTCCTGATCCGCGTCGACTCGCAGAGCAACCAGTGCCTCCGTGGGAAATTCTCGACTCGTTTCAATACCAGTGAAACAAATAATCCTTGGCGCTAGGGAAACAAATAATCCTTAGCAAATACCTCGACTCAGGGAAACAAACAATCCTTGACGAGAGCCTCCTGATCCGCGTCAACTCGCAGAGCAACCGGTGCATCCATGGGAAATTCTCGACTCGTTTCAACACCAGGGAAACAAATAATCCTTGGTGCTAGGAAAACAAATAATCCTTAGAAAATACCTCGACTCAGGGAAACAAACAATCCTTGACGAGAGCCTCCTGATCCGCGTCGACTCGCAGAGCAACCAGCGCCTCCGTGGGAAATTCTCGACCCGTTTAAACACCAGAGAAACAAATAATCCTTGGCGCTAGGGAAACAAATAATCCTTAGCAAATACCTCGACTCAGGGAAACAAACAATCCTTGACGAGAGCCTCCTGATCCGCGTCGACTCGCAGAGCAACCAGTGCATCCGTGGGAAATTCTCGACTCGTTTCAACACCAGGGAAACAAATAATCCTTGGCGCTAGGGAAACAAATAATCCTTAGCAAATACCTCGACTCAGGGAAACAAACAATCCTTGACGAGAGCCTCCTGATCCGCGTCGACTCGCAGAGCAACCAGCGCCTCCGTGGGAAATTCTCGACCCGGTTCAAGACCAGGGAAACAAATAATCCTTGGCGCTAGGGAAACAAATAATCCTTAGCAAATACCTCGACTCAGGGAAACAAACAATCCTTGATAAGAGCCTCCTTTATCCGCATCGACTCGCAGAGCAACCAGCGCCTCCGTGGGAAATTCTCGACCCGTTTCAACACCAGGGAAACAAATAATCCTTGGCCCTAGGGAAACAAATAATCCTTAGCAAATACCTCGACTCAGGGAAACAAACAATCCTTGACGAGAGCCTCCTGATCCGCGTCGACTCACAGAGCAACCGGTGCATCCATGGGAAATTCTCGACTCGTTTCAACACCAGGGAAACAAATAATCCTTGGTGCTAGGAAAACAAATAATCCTTAGAAAATACCTCGACTCAGGGAAACAAACAATCCTTGACGAGAGCCTCCTGATCCGCGTCGACTCGCAGAGCAACCAGCGCCTCCGTGGGAAATTCTCGACCCGTTTAAACACCAGAGAAACAAATAATCCTTGGCGCTAGGGAAACAAATAATCCTTAGCAAATACCTCGACTCAGGGAAACAAACAATCCTTGACGAGAGCCTCCTGATCCGCGTCGACTCGCAGAGCAACCAGTGCATCCGTGGGAAATTCTCGACTCGTTTCAACACCAGGGAAACAAATAATCCTTGGCGCTAGGGAAACAAATAATCCTTAGCAAATACCTCGACTCGGGGAAACAAACAATCCTTGACGAGAGCCTCCGGATCCGCGTCGACTCGCAGAGCAACCAGCGCCTCCGTGGGAAATTCTCGACCCGGTTCAAGACCAGGGAAACAAATAATCCTTGGCGCTAGGGAAATAAATAATCCTTAGCAAATACCTCGACTCAGGGAAACAAACAATCCTTGATAAGAGCCTCCTTTATCCGCATCGACTCGCAGAGCAACCAGCGCCTCCGTGGGAAATTCTCGACCCGTTTCAACACCAGGGAAACAAATAATCCTTGGCCCTAGGGAAACAAATAATCCTTAGCAAATACCTCAACTCAGGGAAACAAACAATCCTTGACGAGAGCCTCCTGATTCGCGTCGGCTCGCAGAGAAACCAGTGTCTCCGCGGGAAAATTCCCGATTCGTCTCAACTTGCAAGATGAAGCCTCAGGCAGCAGGGACTAAAAAAAACTTGCTTCCTGAACAATGGGACCCTGCATGTCGATCTAAAACGGTCTCTTGCATACTATTCACGGGTCTCACTCTCCAAAGTCGAGTTTCGACAAGGAGGGAAACAACCGCTTACGGGTCCTCTCGACTCATAAGAGGGGAAAATTCTCTTATAGGATCCTTACGAATTACAAGAGAAAACACACTTAGGAACCCTCACGATTCCTAAGGAGAAAACCCACCTACGAGATCCTCTCGATCCGTAGGGAGAAAAATCTCTATGGGACCCTCACGGCTCATAGAGTTGAAAAGTCTTAGGCAGTAGATCTGAACCTGCGGCCTAAGCCATCACTATCTCTCGGAGAAGTTAAGTTATCTGCCAATTATGTTTATCAAAACAGCATGCTGATAGTAAGAGAAAAAAGAAAGCAACAGAAAGAGCATCCGATTTACATTTGATCAAGCGTTCGAGACACATTCAGTCATGCATAAGCAAAAGACTCAGAACAAAAGATAAGACAGGCTAGGAAAACAAAAATCTCCAATGATATTGCCAGAAGTTCTTACAATCATAAAAGCAATAAACGAAAAATATTATTACAAGGGAATAACCTCGAACCCAGGACATGGATTGAGGAACTCGAAAGCGACCCTATCTATGACTTTCCAAGCCTCGCGGACCATCTTAGTGTGCTTTCTTTCGCGAGCACAAGCGTCAGGGTCCCCCCTGATATCTTCCACCCTCTGATAAGCAACAAGTATGGCAGACTGTTGAAAGACCTCGTGCAAGAGATCGATAAGACTGTCTCGCCGTCTCTTTGAGATAAAGTTCAACAGGTACACCGAGTGCACCTTATCCTCAGCGGCATCCAGCGCCCTAAGCGGCACACCGGAACCGAACAGGGGAAGCGCGTCCCAGATGGCTCCCAAGATAAGCTTAAGAAGGGAGGAACGCCGGGGGAGCAGGGATCCGTTGTATGCGTCGAAGCGGCTCATGATTTCAGCACACTGCGCGTTTGTGAACTCTCGATTTTGAGAGCGGCCAAGTCTGCGGATATCCCCGTAAGAGATGATCTCGTTAAGAGCATACATATGGGCGTCCATTGTTCCTGTGAAAGAAGATCAGCAAAATTAGCAGACTGACTGATTAGGCGAATTCTTATTAAAAAATGAGCACAGAGAGTTAAACTCCTCGAGAGCAATGCTCTGCGAATAGGGGTGACGCCTATCAAATGCCATAATAATGGAAATTTGAAGAAGTCCCCCAAGAACTCTGAGATCATTATTATTAAAAGATGATATAATCCTTTAAATACAAAACTCCATTTTTAATTTTCATTATCCATACTCAAACTCTTAAGAGTTCATCTCATTTTTAGATCAAAGAGATCTATGTTTTGACAAAGATGCAAGGTTCTGTTCATGGGTCAAGAAACCCTAAAACAGATTCTTGAGAGCAAGGCTCTATTGGTGAAACCCCAGAAAGGTTTTCTTTAGATCAAAGATCTATAAGTGCAAAGCTCTATTAATTAAAATTGATTTAATTCAAGACTAATTCTTACCTAAATAGTTTCTTTTAAGGAAAATCTAAGAGTTCTTAAAAACAAGAGCAGGGCTCTGAGATTCTGAAAATAAAATTTTTGGAGATGATGATCATCTAAGAAGTACCAAAGGTCATATTTATAGGCATCAAGTGCCCTTTCAGCTTCCAAAGTTGCCGCAACGGTTGGAATTCCGCCACCGTTGCGCTCACGTTTGGCGCCACGTAAGCGCAACGGTGGGGGGGCATTTGTTTACCCCAATCAGAGCAAAGCACTACCTTGAAAATCTAAATTTTAATAAATGAAGCAACGCTTCAGATTCTTTGCGCTGCGCGCAACACGCCACGTGTCAGGCGCAGATGCATCAGCACTGCGCCCAAAGCGGCGCGTCCAATCAAAGCAAGGCTCTTTTAAAACAAAAAGTAAAGGAAGCTGCGCTGCGGGACACGTGTCTGCGCAGTTGCGCAAGCACAGCTGTGCAAGCGCTGCGCTGCGCGACACGTGTCTGCGCAGTTGCGCAAATGCAACCGCGCAAGCACAGCTGCGCAAGTGCTGCGCTGCGCGACACGTGTCTGCGCAGTTGCGCAAGCACAGCTGCGCAAGCGCTGCGCTGCGCGACACGTGTCACGCGCTGAGACGTTTGCGCAAAACATAATTGAGATTTTAAAGAAATCTTTTATGTTCTCGTTAAAACAAGAAGATTTTCTTCTGTAAAACAGAGGCCTTTGGATCAAAGATCCAACGGTGGGGAAAATTCCCCAAATCACTCAGAGAAAGATCTCTTTAACAAATTTAACTAATTTATGGGCACTATAAAAAGGACCCCAGACCTCAATTCAAAGGCATGAACATTTTGGGAGAAATCAACAGTTTTGGAAAACTTAAACAGAGAGAACTCTGAAGAATTAGAGAGAATTCCTCAAGAACAAGAGAAAAAGGTAAAAACCTTTAGAAAAAGAGAAAATTCTCTTAAAAAAAACCAGATCATTGATCTAAGAACAAGATCAATGATCTTCAAGGAAAAAGAAAAATAAACAATAACAGTGCCTTGCACTTTTTATGAACCATTGGTTCTTTAAAAAACAAGAAAAAAACTTGTTTTCTTTGATCTAAAATTGATCCAAAGAATAAGAACAGTGCCTAGCACTTGCCAAAACTGCACTATTGCGCAAGCCGCCAGGAAGCGCCATGTGTCAATAGTGCAACAGCGCAGCGCACTGCGCTGTTGCGCTTGTGCTCACCAGAACGTGACACGTGTCTCCTCCACGAGCGCTTGTGCTCATTAATTGGCGCAAAACGCCTGACAAGCCACATGGGGCACTGTCAGAGTATTAAATGCAATGCATTATTAAAGGGCAGAGCCTAATCAAAGGTTTAATGGACCAAATAAAAGTACTGTACATTATTTTAAAAAGGCAGAGCCCAATTAAAAAGTCTAAACAGACCAAAAATAATGCTATGCATTATTTAAAGGGCAGAGCCCAATTGAGAGGTCCAATGGACCAAAACAAATGCTCTGCATTATAATAAAAAGGGCAGAGCCCAGTCAAAATAGGCATGAATGGCCTGAAGTAATGCTATGCATTGTTTTAAAAAAGGGAAAGCCCAAACAAAGGCCTAACAGGCCAAATGCAAACAAAATGTGAACATTTTCAACTGGACTTAGCCCAATTTCGGCCGTAAGTCCTCAAATTAAATTGACTGAGCAAGATTGCTCTCTTAAATCAATTTACCTCCGGTTCGAGGGTACATCTCCGAACTCCTCTGACACTTCTCGTTGTAATCGTTCAACGACGTCAGAGAGGCGACGGGTCCCAACGACCACACATCACTATGGACTGCGGGGTCCTTAAACTCGTGGACCGAAACGTCCTTAAACTAATATTGGACTGAAACGTCCTTAAACTAATATTGGACAGAAACGTCCTTAAACTAATGTCGGACCACTACGTCCCTAAACTGGAACATAGACCACCATGTCCCTAAACTGGAATACGGACCACTACGTCCTTAAACTGGCAATGGACCGAAACGTCCTTAAACTAATGATCGACCACCACGTCCTTAAACTGGCGATGGACCACCCCGTCCCTAAACTGGAATATGGACCACCATGTCCCAAAACTGGAGCAATAGAGCCCCCAAATGCTCTTTTGCCGGATCTAAACGATCCCGTTTAAGTTGATCTTAACCCCAAACACGGCTAACGTATCCCTAAACATTCAAATGGACTCTAAAACTCCAAATTAACTTTGGTTCAAGGGTACATCTCCGAACTCCTCTGGCACCTATCGTTGTAATCCTTCAACGACGTCAGAGAGGTGATGAGTCCTAACGGCCATATATTAAATGGACCACCACGTCCCTAAACTGGAACATGGACCACCATGTCCTTAAACTGGAAATCGACCGCAACGTCATTAAACTAAACAATAGAGCCAATTGCTCTGTTGTCGGATCCAAACGATCCCGTTAAGTAGATCTTAGTCTGGAGATTAGACTAACGTATTCTTAACAAACGTTTAAGTTGATATTAGCCTCAACACGGCTAACGTATCCTTAAACTAAAACACCAAACCCAAATCTAAGTAAATACGGATTTGGACTAATCCACGTCCTACGGGCGACGGCATTACTCAGTCTCCGTACACAATCCACGGGCAACCACAAACAAAACAAACACCCACGACACGAAGTGAAATTCTGGAGAAGGAGAAAGTTGTTACCACGATGCGGTAGCGTAATTAACTGCAGGGGCTTGCGCCTGCAGGGAAGAGCGTCCCCACAATCAAAAACCCCTCTAGCGAGGGGGAATCTGACGAAGTCTGCTACATCGGCCGCATCCGTCTAAACCTCCGATACACAGTGCCATAAATCAACTTGGCATCTTCGGAGAGGTAGACGGATAAAACCATATAGCATCTGCCCCGAGTCTCAGGCAAGACGTCCTTATGTCTCCGCCGCCATTCGGAGGGGAACAGTGGTAGTTTCATGAAATTATGCATTATTTGAAAAACCCGGTTTCTCTTGATATGATATTTCAGCATCCACCATGAGATTTATCGATTCTGATATATATACCCCACGCGAGGAAAGGAGGGAGCCGTGTGCAGGTACATAGTAGGGCCCGGAGGTACCCCGGGGCAAGAATTTCGTGGAGCAGACGATGAGTTAGTGGGGGAACCATACCTACCGGTGACAGTACCTATGACTCGGTGGTTATCGTAGGGATACCGACGGGAGTCATGTACGTATGTATACGTTGAAAGACGAGGGTCGAAGATGGGCACTTGGGTTTTCGGGATACCGTATGATACGTACCTATCAGGGGCCAGTCGTGGTGACAACACCTGATAGATCAGTATTTTTGTGTCGATACTTGACACATTGGTTTCATGATATTTTTACTCCTAAGTATATATAACAGTGGAATGGGACGCTGTTATATATATATATATATATATATATATATATATATATATATTTTAGTGGAATGAGACGCTAATATATATGCATACATATCAATTTATATATATCATCATAATGATTCATGCAGATATACTTATTCAGGATATATGAGGTTCACTTGATATTGGATACAGGATTTATGAGATTCACTTGATATTGGATACATGATTTATGAGATTCACTTGATATTGGATACCGGATATATGAGATTTACTTGATATTGTACATTTAGGATATATGAGATTTACTTGATATAGTACATTTAGGATTTATAAGCCTTACATGATATAAGAGCCAATTTGGGGGCTGATTTGAGAAAATTGGGATTTGGTTTGTCTTGATGGACTTTGGTCCTACCACGAGGTCAGGATTCCGTGAAAATGACATGTTTCATCCCATACTCCACATTTATTGTTTATTCACTGCTTCATGTATTAGTAGTATCTGATAGAGTACCTTACATGATTGTTGCATACATATTGTCATATTATTACTTCATGTATTAGTAGTACCTGATAGAGTACCTTACATGATTGTTGCATACATATTGTCATATTATTGCTTCAGGTATTAGTTGTACCTGCTAGAGTATCTTTCATGACTGTTGCATACATATAACCATTATTGCTATTAGCTTGCATCTGTTAGATTCGCGCTGTACGGGCAAACTTGCGATTACCTGCATATGTTATTTACTATTCACGAGTTGGCAACTCACCCCCGTTGCACCACAGTGTTTTACAGGTAGTCCCACAGGGCAGTCGCGGTAGGCTTTTCATCTTTCGTATCATCTTTTGCAGCGGATACCGCTACGGCTGACTGTGTACAGTTTTGCTATAGTGGGTTTTACGGTTATCCGATGTTGCGTATTGTATATTCGTTGTATCCTGTACTCTCCATCTACCACTTTGATTTATGACTTAGAGACTTGATGTGAGGACGATATTGTATGTTATTTTGTGACTTGGAGATCTTTTATGCAGTTTTACTTATATCGTCTTTTATTTCTTCGCTACAGCGTTATATATCTGTTGTGGTGGTTGTTTTCCTCCGTTGGTCGTGGATTTGCTCCCGTTAGGGATGCTTTACTTATATTTAGTACCCATTTTTGGGGTTGGTTTTTACAAAGGAGGTGCTGCCAAAATTTTTAAGAAAGTAAAATTTGGACTTTAAAAAATTTGTACTCGAGATTTTCAAAAGTTTTAACAATGTTCTTATCACTTACTAATTTTGATGGTTTAGATTGCTGGGTTTTTGGCTTACTTAAATTGCGTTACGCCTGTAGACGTTGTGTAGTTTAAGGGTCGTCACGTGCCATTTTCGGGTCGTGACAGTTCAGTGTACCCAGTCTCCACTGAGCACCCGCATACCTTCTCTGATGTCAAACACCAATGAATATGGGATCATCCATCGCCCATCATATGGGTCGAGAAGCGTATACGCTAGTCTACTCTGGTATATCGATGCCCTGTCTCAATACACCCTCGACTAGGAACATTTGAAGGATGTACTTATCAACTACCCTGTCCCCACTAGTATGATCTACATCATTGTCCTGGTAGTCAAGTACTCATCCTAAGGGCTTTATCAACGTGTAATATAGAGAAAATCAATATACATGTTAAGATAAAGAGCAACTCAATAGCATACTATCATGTCGAGCAAGAAATTCATCCCTCTATATGTCCAAGCATCCACTACAATATATATCGTATGTATAATAATGGCCTCTACGGCATACATATAACAAACAATCTCCCAATTGCACTAGGGCCATCTGTTGTAGTATCTCATACCCAACAATCAGTAGTGGTTGAAGTATCTCATATTCAACCATCCCATAAAAGTCTCTCCTGGGAATAGGCCCTTGTGGGTGGATCCGCCGTGTTGTCTTCTATGTCTACTCTCCAAAACCTGGATCTCCCTAGAGATCAATCATCTCCATGATCAGGTGATACTGCCTTAGAATATGTCTGGATCACAGATGGGACTGGGGTTCCTTGGCCAAGGCCATAACTCCATTGTCACACAATGGTAGGAACGAAGTTCATCTCATGAATTAGTGTACATCCAGACTACCTCTTTGGTAGCATCCTTGGTAGCAATGTATCCAGCCTTTATCGTCTAGTATGTCACGGTATATAGCTTGGAACTCTTACAACATACCATCCCTCCACTGAGGGTAAAGACAATGCCTGTGACTGACATTCAGTCGACCTTATCACCCTGGAAGCTTTCCAGTGATTCTCCCTGGGATCGATTGATACCATCTCACTACACCTAGTGAGAATCCTAACATCCAATTAGATCTATCTCATGGATCCAAAACCCAGGATTTAGGAGGTATCATCTTGATCCTATATGGAGAATCCTTGTGATAAGAGGAGATTGACCGAGCGTAGCATATGAAACTCCTTCCCTATCAAGAGTTTATCTTCCATGTACAATACGAGGAACACCACCATACTTCCTACTATCCTTCTGTATATACAAGGTTCATCTACCATTTTGATGAAGCCAAACTCTTTGACTACCACATCAAAATAGACGTTCCAACTCCGCGATGCCTGATTTATCCCATAAAACAACTTGCACACGTTTCCGCTGCTCCCACTGTTTATGAAGCCCTCTGGCTGTGTACTTATAGACTCTCTCTTCTAAATCGCTATTTAGAAAAGCAGTCATGACACCCAACCACCAGATATTGTAGTCATGGTATGTAGCAATGGCAAGTAGGATTTGGATGGACTTAAGCATTGCTTTGAAAGTCTCAACTTTTCTATGTACACCAAGTAATCTTCTCAAGATATACTTGCTCCTGATGGGGATTTAACCCTTCAGATAAAGCAACCAAAGTCCATACTTTGGTGGTGTATATGGATTCCATCTCAGATCGCTTAGCACCCAGCCATTCTTACAGAGTCTCCACTCCTGATGGCCTGCTCAAAACTAGTTGGGTCATCATCTCATGATGCAATCCTCGCTCCCACCGTCATAGAGAAAACCAAAGTATCTCTCAGGTGGGTGAGGAACCCTACCAGATCGGCGGAGAGGCCGAGGTTCGTTGGGAACTATTGAATCCTCTGGGTCTACCAAATCATCAGCTGTAGTTTGCATAGCTGGAACTCCTTCCAGTTCTACCTCATGACCAGTTATTTCTTCACAAGAAATTCCCTTCCCAAAAGGTGGTATGCTGAGAAACAAAACATCTTTTGCTCCTCAGTGTGGTAGAAGATATTCCCTTGCGAATGCTTGGGATATCCAATAAACTTCCACAGAACTGACCTTGCCTCGAGCTTGTCCAGATTTTGCTTTTGACATAGGCCGGACAACCCCAAATCTTAACTTACTTAAGAGATGGGCTCTTCCCAGACCATATCGCATATGGAATGGTAGGCACCTGATTTAGTTGGAACCTAATTCAATAAGTATGCAGCTTCTCAAGTGCATAACTCCCAAAAGGAAATAGGCAACTCCGTAGTACTCATCATAGAGCACACCTTATCACATAGGGTGCGATTGCTCCACCCCGATATACCATCGTGATGTAGTGTATACGGAGGAGTAATGCTAAGAGAGAATCTCATTCTCCTTTAGAATAGTCCAGGAATTCCGTGATCAAGTATTCTCCTCCCTGATCACATCATAGGACATAATACTTATACCCATTTTGGTTCTCTACTTCTAACTTATATTCTTTGAATTTCTCAAAAGCTTCAGACTTGTGTTTCAACAGGAACACATGTGCGAATCTTGAGAGATGATCAGTGAATGTAATGAAGTTTAAAGAAACAATCCTGGCATGTGTAGACAGGGGACCTGTATACATCATCATGTATCAATCCCAAGAGTTTACTAACTCATTCTCTGTTTCCAATAAACGGAGATTTAGTCATCTTATCTTTGTGACATGACTGACAAGTTTCACAAGATGTAAATTTAAACTGATTTAAATATGCATCTTTATGTAACTTCAGCCAGTTGGGTCGCAATGATATAACCTAGTCTATAATGTCTCAAGAAGGATTCGTTCATTTCTGAACTCTTCCTCTTGTGTGTGTTCTGTACGTTAAGAACTGTGGTTTGATTTAGTGCCTGAACTGATCAACTCTTGATATAGGAAATATTCAAAACATTATCCAACAATAACAAATTTTATCCTTCTTTACTAAATAAAAAGACCGATATGATGTTGTATATCAGGTTCGGTATCTAATAACATTCGTTCATAATCAATGTATTTGGTAATACAAGGTGATAACTGCCAACTACTTGGCTTGCAACAATTGCACCGTTTCCAACTCTTGAAACTTATCACCCGTTCTTAGTTTTCTACCAATCTGTAGCCTATGTAACAGATTACATATCCGGGATTCTGACCCGGTATCTCATACCCAGGACGTAAAGGATACTGAGAAACAGTTCTCTATAATGAACACACCTGAAGATGATGCATCATCATGCACTTTCTTCGTTTGGGCGGCATGGGAATTCTGGTAATCCCCTATTTCCTGCCCAGTCTTATAACAATTATAAGTTGGAGCGGACCAACGTTCCCCAGCACAGTATAACAAGCGGGTTCGGTCAGTACATCCATATTATTATCTTGATTAAGGCGTGACATGGTCGCTACCTGGAGAGAGAGAGAGAGAGAAGAAAACACTCAGCATATGCTCCTGCAAGATTAGATTGGTTATTAATATATCTAATAAGGATGGCTCCCACTGTTTTAGTCAAATCTTCCTTCAAACCCTAAAAGGTAAGACTAGCCAGGATTAATTACACCCTACAAGTTCGCTAATCTTTCAGCCGGGCTAGTGTCGGTAATTTGAGGGAGGTTCCCTGTGCTTTCGCACGGACCTAATTAAAATAAACCTCGTTTTCCCAGAGGCGTAATCTCGTTGACATCTTTCTAGACACCTACTTGATCGGTTAATTGTAATGTGTAAAACTTTCCCAGGAGTAACTCTTACTCGCAGTGGGTATCGGGATCCAACTATCTCATAGAAGGTATGCAATCCCATTGCAAATTTCAACACTTGAAATTCCCGATAATATTTTGCCCCTAGCAACTTATGACCTTGACTAAGGTCAACAAATCATAAGCGCTAACCAAGTTCAACCCGTCATTTCCCAATTGAATTAAACCCACCCGCACGACCCTTGGCTAAGATCAACAAAGTCGCACGACTACCCTAACTCAATCGCATCATATGCTTATACAGATAAGCACTAATCAGCTACCGCACACTACGTCTTGGCTAAGGTCAACAAATGCAGCACGAATACTAAGTAGTACTTATCTGAAATGACGGAGGGCTACGACAGGTTTTTAAGAAAACCTTTTGCGTAATGAACTCGATATTGTCATAGAATCAAGTGATTTTTGAAAAGGAGTGTTTTTTAGGCTTTTATTAGTTTTGCTAAAGAGATCACTCCCGGTGAAGGGATCTCGGCTCTTTCCTTATCGAATAAGGTGCTGGATATTCTACAAGGAATACCGCTATGCAAAGCAAGAACTATAAAAGCAATCAAAAGACAAACCGAATTTGTAGCATCTGCTAGTTTCGCTAAAGAGGTCACTCCAGGTGATGGGATCTCGGCTCTTTCCTTATCGAATAAGGTGCTGGATATTCTACAAGGAATACCGCTATGCAAAGCAAGAACTAGAGCTACCAGTTTTTAAAACAAGTTTCTACAACATCTTTAGGTTTCTTTTATTTAATTAATCTCATTAATGAAGTCCCATTTATTATGCTTCCCAAGCATCAAATATGAAACGAAATCAACAATATATAATATATATCACATATATATAAAATAAGCATTCGTCTCAGGCCATAATATGATCTCATCACAGAACATTGCAGTAAAGAACATATATGAAATATTGGATATACTAGGATTTCCGTGTTTTATATTAAGCCAGTATAAAACACGGATTCCACGGTCGCGATGAATAGCCAAACCCATACCTCTAGACCCCTACGAGAGCGGCAAGCAACCCTACCAAATCTAGAGTTAGGAGACCCGATCTCAACTCCTCGAGATGGTCTCCCACTGGACCCTAGAACACGGTTACTTGTGCTCCCCGCCTTGGGTCTATCATAATGCGGAAAAATAAATAAAATACAGCGGTGACAACATTCTCAACCTGGAATTCCCCCAATAAAAGAATATTACATACAATGAATTTTACATGAATGAAAATGAAAAACTCTCATCTCACATAAAACCCTGGCTATTCAAACACGACGATTCAATATAACATATCACAGCAACACATAATATCACATGTCATCAACGTAAGTAAATATGCGTATCCTAATTGTCGTTGACATAGAGCAGCGAAACCGGCGATACACCACATATTACACTTACGGTCACAGAAAAGAAAGTGAAAAACTACAACAGTTGTAATCCGCAACCACTTTAGACATCACATGCCTAACCAAATAAATTCCTTAGACATCGCATGCCTAACAATTATAAACCCCATATTTTAGTCTCGATACCGAAAACACTTTTCAACAACAAGTCAGGCAATTCAACAAGATTCCCGACATCCTGATCGAATGCTTGTCGAAAACTTTAGTAGACGGACGCACCCCACGATACCGTCGACGAAGTGCACTAAGGCGGAACAACGCTGCCGCGATCACCCGAACGGATGCTTTTGGCGACGGGGTTCTCCTAAAGTCACTTGATCGGGGCTATAGGGCGTGGCTATCTATTAAGTTTACCCGGCGAGTATCCGCGTATGCTACATGATTGCGACGGACTTTTGATCACATCAAAATCCCGTGACAACCGATCAAATGAGACTAAATTGCTAGATTTACAACATTCAAATTAGTTATCTCATAATGTAATGTTTAAGAAATCGTTTAGGTGATTTTCCATTTTTAGGTAAAATAAATTGTATTTTCCGTAAAAACCTAGAAGCGATCTTTTTGCAGTATAGAATGCACCGCACTTAGTTTAGTTAGGAATTTGCTAGTTTGCGGGTTTTTGTAAGCCACTGGTAATTTTTGTGCATTTTAATATTTTTCCCTAATTAAAATATTATTTTAATGCTTTATTTGTGCACTTTATTAGTGGTAATTATAATTTGGATTGGGTTAATTACTACTAATGTGAATCTATGCTAAGTTAATCACTTGGTTAGTTTTTAACTTTTCTCACCAAAATATCTAGATATTTAAGTAATTAGAATGAATTTTTAAAAGAAATGATTAAAGATGACATAAAGCTTTTTTGTTTTATTATCCAATTATTGTTATTTTCTTCTAGAATTTGCTACACAATTCCAAACCTCCTCATCTTTTCCTCCATGGCAGGCCACTTCATTCCTTGGCTGCCCATTTATTTTCTCACCTCATTTCAACAATTTCAAGTCCAAATAAATCATCGAAAATCCTAAATAATTCACACAAACTCTTATATAAACCAAAACCCTTCATTCTTCATCTCAATCTAGCTTGGATCTTCAATCAAGTGGGGATTTTTGGAGGCTAAACTTTGGTGTTTTATTGCAAGTTTGATTGATCTAGTGAGGTATAAAACTCTAATCATAATCCTTAATAGTTGTTTTAAATCTTTAAACCAGCTTAATTAGATGTTAATTTAAGCTTCCAATTTCATGTTTTCAAATTCAAGAAATGGTTTTGGATAATCAAGTTAGGGTTTTGATTAGTAAAAAGGGTTAATTGATAAGTTAAGCTTGATGAAAACTTAACCTACTTGCTAGTTTGTTAAATGATATTTTTCTAATTGTGTAATTAAGCTAATTAGCAAACTAAGTTTTTACTAAATCCTTATTAGGTGAGATTAAAATTATAGTATTGGTATGTATTGTTTAATCTTGCTATATTGTGATGTTTGTAAATTCTAGTTTTGGTAAAAACTTTTAGTTTGAGCTAAAAATGATATATGTTGTTTACTAGATTTCTGGATAATTTAGGCCTGGGTTGCTTTTGACGTTGCGACGTTATATATATTAGATTCCACGTTTATTATTCTGTTGTGAATGCGCGATCGGTACGATCAGGGTCTAGGCTTGATGGTTGTGTCGTTTAGCGTTCCTAGCTAGGGTTGTGCCGAAGTCGTTCATGTTTTTGTGTAGCTTTTGCTCTCGAGTTGGTTTCGAAGTGTCTCTATGCGCGTTAGCCACTTGACGAACACTTGAGAGTATGTTTGGAGTTGGTGCGTCGGTCAAACGTAGTTGGTACGTGTTTTTGGTCGATTGCTAATATATACTTGTTATATTGTTATATGCTTTCAGGATCGCAGGCGGGGACTTCGGGCGCTGCGAAGAAGGAAAAGCGAGTGGTTGGCTTTACTTAGCCAGGATTGTTTGTGAGTAGATTTAATATCTACAGGGGAATCGCCCGCATGGCGTTATGTGTCTGGGCTAGATTAAATGATATGTCTATTAGTTAGATGTATACGGATATCGATTGTGCATGTGTATCTTTGTCGCATATCTTATTTCCTATTGTGTATGGAATTAGTATTAATGAGACACAACACCATTCTTGACGGTTCATGTTGCATGAGCACTGATTGTATGTCACTCACATCGTCAATAATTGCCATGACACGCACAACACCTATACATACAGGATATTGTATTGACTAGGGACTTGAGACATGATCCTCATTTTCATTGTGCATATAACATATAGCATACCTGTATACCTACATGCTTACACATATGCCTTCACATGCTTACATGCTAGTTTCCTATATACCTATATGGTATTGTACCATTAGTGATAGGTATATACACATATGGGACATAGCTACAGGTACATCTTGCATACATACTTATACATATACCTGTGGGTATTACATCATTATTGATAGGTCGATACACATATCTTGCTATGCCAACATGGTTACGCATACCTGGCTATAGTTACATGTTCACCTTTATTTGATGTTGTATGGACTTAGAGAAATTAGGAATTGCATGATATATATATATATTAACTTGTTGCAGTTAAATAGCGGTTTTTCCTTTATATGCTCATATTACTGTTTCGTAATGCATATATTACATTCATGGATTTCGTATGATGTTCTCTGATATTTTTACTCCTAAGTATATATAACAGTGGAATGGGACGCTGTTATATATGCATATATATATATATATATATATATATATATATATATATATTAGTGGAATGGGACGCTAATATATATGTATTGATTCATTACTTGATATTTTCTGGATTTGAGGACCATGGTTGTTTCATGAAATTATGCATTATTTGAAAAACCCGGTTTCTCTTGATATGATATTTCAGCTTTCACCATGAGATTTCTCGGTTCTGAGCTTATATCCCATGCGAGGAATGAGTGGGCCGTGTGCGGTACATGGTGGAACCCGGTTTGTTCTCCGGGGCAAGAAGATCGACGGCACATGCCGATGAGCCTGGCTGGGGGCGTGTGCCAACCGGTGATAGTATTTGGACTCGACGGATATCTGGGGGATATCGATCGATGTTATGTACACACATGCTTTGCAGATTTCAGGTGGTGCTTACCCAGGTTCATAGGATGTACGTACATGGCACTGGAAGGCCAATCCCAGGTGATAGCGCCTCAGATTTGAGTATTTTGTGTCGATGCTAGACACTTGTTTTCATGATGTTTTTGGTTGTAGATGTTGGACACTCAGGTTTCATGAGACATACTTGATATAGGATACTGGTTATATAAGATTTACTTGATATTGGACATTCAGGATATATAATACTTACGGGATATGAGGGCCAATTTAGGGTCTGATTTGTGGAAATTTGGGATTTTGATTGTCTTGTTGGACTTTGGTGCTTCCATGAGGTTAGGATTCCGTGAGGATGACATTTTTTATCCCATACTCCGGATTTATTTTATACGCATTGCTTCATGTATTAGTAGTACCTAATAGAGTACCTTTCATGACCGTTTCATTTACATATTGCCATTTATTGTTCATGTATTAGTTGTACCTGATAGAGTACCTTTCTTGACTGTTGTATACATATGGCCATTTATTGCTTTTAGCTTGCATGTGATAGATTCGCGCAGTACGTGCATACTTGCGATTACCTGCATATGTTATTTACTATTCACAAGTTGGCAACTCACCCTCATTGTGCCACAGGGTTTGCAGGTTGTTCATCAGAATAGTCGAGGCAGGGCTTTTACCTATAATATCATCTTTTACAGCGGATACCGCTTCGGCTGACTGTCCTCAGTTTTGCTATAGGTGGGTTTTGCTGCAATCCGATGTTGTTTATTTTTATCTTTTGTACCTTGTACTCTCCATCTACCATTCTCATGTATTGACTTAGAGACGAGATGTGAGGATGATATTGTATATTTTGGTGACTTGGATGTCTTTTATTCAGTTTTACTTATATCATCTTTTATTTCTTCGCTACGACGTCGTATATCTATTGTGGTGGTTGTTTCCACCTTTGGGCATGTATTTTGCTCCCGTTAGGGATGCTTTACTTATATTTATATTGTACCCATTTTTGGGGTTAGATTTTACAAAGGAGGTGCTGCCAAAATTTTTAAGAAACTAAAATTTGACTTTAAAGAATTTGTACTCGAGGTTTTCAAAAGTTTTAACAATGTTCTTATCACTTACTACTTTTGATGGTTTATATTGCTGGGTTTTCGGCTTACTTAAATTGCGTTACGCCTGTAGACGTTGCGTAGTTTAAGGGCCGTCACGTGCCAATTTTGGGTCGTGACAAAGTTGGTATCAGAGCGCTAGGTTTTACCTTTCGGAGTGTAGGATGACCTTGGTATGATAGAGTAGGTAGCTTAAGCGGAGTAACGTAGTGTGTGTATGTCCGCGGCATACTCACGATCACGCTACTCCTCCTAAAGTGACCTAAGTACTAATTGCTTGAAATTCCTTCCTTGATGATACATATCCTTGTGATTCGATTTCCGTGTTCATATCGAATCCTATTTCCATTTGTAGCCTTTGCCGCCGATGACCATGAGGACTCAGCGTGATGCAGCGAGAGTCGAGGTCAGAATTGACTCGTGTAGGACGAGGACTGAACAGGATGGCACGCTCGTTGCACAGGAGCAGATGGATCCGCCTTCGATAGATCATATCGCTAGGCTTGAGGCAAATATACAGGACTTGCGCCAGACGATGGGGTCATTGTTTGAGACCAGTCGGGCGCAGCGACAAGAGGTTGTCGTCCCTGTTACCCAGTTATTTCTTGCTATCAGCCCTATTTGACGAGGAGCGTCTTTCCGAGACTTTAGGAGTTCGAGGACACAAAAGGGATCATGCAGGTGTACCAGCCCCGAGACAGAGGTTCAGTCGCCATGACAGGTTTCGTGCACGTCGTGGGAGTAGTAGAGGCTTGGGACGAGAGATGTGTTAGCTAGATCAGCCGTTTGTTGTGTTAATTCTGTCAGCGATTCCTTTGTTGCGCGACACGTGTTTCGGTCGTGTGCCAATCGGATAGTAGATAGAGATTTGTCCGTCGCTTTGATCCTTCTAGAGATGTTGGATTTGACGTTCTCCTGGGCACGGACTGGTTAGCTACGTGCTAGGTGTCTGTGGACTGCCATAAGGAAACAGTCAGGATTTGTTTCCCAGCGAGTCAGTTCTTGTTGTGCGGGGGAAGGGGCAGTGGTGCCGCCTCTGACAGCTTGAATTCAGCCTTTTTCGCTAGTCGGCTTTTGAGGAGAGGATGTTGAGGATTCTTGGCTTTCATTCATGATACCGGAGCCACAGTAGGTTTGCTGGACCGGGTTCCTATCGTGCGGGAGTTTCCGACTTTGTTCCAGATGAGCCGGCGGAGCTTAGGGAGCTTAAGGATCAGCTGCAGAGTTGCTAGATAGGGGGACTTGTATGTTCAAGTGTTTTGCTTTGGGGAGCTCCTATTCTGTTCGTCAGGGAGAAAGACGGCAGTTTGAGGTTGTGTGTTGATTTATCGTCAATTGAACCGAGTTACGGTGCGGATAGGTATCCTTTACCTCGCATTGATGATTTGTTTGACTTGCTCCAGAGTGCGAGCCATTTTCTTAGTTTGTTTGGTATCAGGTCATCATTGGTTGCGGGTTCGGAGTGATGACATTCCGAAGACTGCTTTTGTACATGCTACGGGCAGTATGAGTTTTGGTGGTGTCGTTGGACTCACCAATGCCCTAGAAGCATTCGTGGATGTGATGAACCAGGTTTCTTCAGGCAGTTCCTCGACCAGTTGATTGCTGTGTTATCGATGACATTCTGGTCTTTTCCAAGAGTTGTGAGGAACATGTGCAACACTTGAGGATTTGCTTTGCAGATATTAGGAGAGCACCAGCTGTTTGCTAAATTCTCAGAGTGTTTCTTCAGGCTTGATTGTGTTGAACTCCTAGGTCATGTGGTTACGGGAGACGGTCTTCGTATGGGCCCGAGGAAGATCGAGGCCAGTACAGCTTTGGCCCAGACTTGTGTATGGGACTGAGGTCCGCAGATTTTTGGGCTTAACCAGTTTTTACCGCCGTTTTGTGCAGGATTTATTGTGTATCGCTGCACCGTTGACTGGACTGACCGGGAAGGAGGTTCCTTTTTTCTTGGACTGAGGCATGCAAGTTGAGTTTTCAGTAGTTGAAGACTCGGTTGACGACTGCACCAGTTCTATCTTTGCTTCTGGATCGGATGGCTTTGTTGTTTAACCGTGATGTTTCATGAGTGGGGCTCGATTTTACGTTAATGAGGCATTTTAGAGCTATCGCTTTTTCTTCCCGACAGTTGGAGGAAGTACGAGCAGGATATCCTACTCATGATCTGGAGATGGCCGCGGTGGTCGTGTGTTGAAGATTTGGGACACTACTTGTGTGAGTGTCGTGTCAGATTTTCATGGACCACCAGAGCATAATGTACATCTTTCTGTAGCAGGTTTTGATTCTTGAGACAGCGCCGTTGGATGGAGCTTGTGAAGGATTGTGTTTGTGAGATCCTCGTTACCCGTGGCAAGACGATTGTGGTAGCCGATGCCTTGAGTCGTAGGCCCGGGGGTAGCTTGTTCCAGTTGTGCACAGTTCAGAGACAGTCTTCTGCAGATTTACAGTTCTTATTGGATCGTGGAGTATAGCTTAGGTTCGCCTCTACTGGGGGACAGCTTGCTCATGTCCGTGCTCATCCATTTTTACTTAATCCTTTTCGTGAGGCACGCCCGCCGATGCTCGTTTGTCTGAGATTCTGAGCATGTTCGGCAAGGTAAAGATTCGGAGTCCTTGATTTATGACTAGGGTGTCTTACGTTTAGAGACGCGTTTGTGTGTACCTGATACGGATGAGTACAGACGCGAAATCCTAGAGCAGGCACATCAGTCAGTTTTCTGTTTTCATTCAAGTCCACCAATATGTAGCGTGACTTATGAGATGGTTATGTGTTGGCAAGGATGAAGAGTGATGTTTCAGATTTCGTTTCGAGGTGTTTGTCTTGTTGCGAGCTAAGGTTGAGCATTTGAGACCGGCTGGAGAGTTGCAACTTTTAACCGTTCCAGAGTGGGAATGGGAGCAGACCTCCATGTTTTTCGTTGTGGTGTCTACCAAGGTCTAGACAGGGTGTGACTCCATCTAAGGAGTTGTTGTCCGGTTATGCTCAGTTTGCTCAGTTATTTTTCGATAAGTTTGTGCATTTTCACTGAGTTCCTTCATGCGTGGTATCCAATAGAGGCACCCAGTTCGCTGGCCATCTTTGGCAGAAGCGTCAGGGAGCCTTGGATACCGATTAAGCTTTAGCTCCTCCATCCGTAGACCGATGGTTTGTGAAAGCGAACTATACAGACTCTGGAGGATATGCTTGTGCGTACGTACTATTTGTTTTTTGGTGGTTAGGATCGTCACTTGCCATTGTTAGGGTTCTCCTTCGATAGCTGTTATCAGAAGACGTTCCAATTGGCAACCTTTAGGTTTTGTTTGGTAGGTCGTGTCGATCGCCAGTCTGTTTTTCTGACTCTGCGAGAGTAGGATTTTTGGACCCCAGCTAGTCATGAGACTAGGGAAATGATCCAGTTGATTCAAGTCAGGATGAGAGCAGCCCAGTGCAGACAGAAGTATTATGTCGACCGTGGTGGTCGCAGACTTGAGTTCGCAGTGGGAGATCATGTATTCCTACGGATTTTTCCGATGAATGGTGTGTAGAGTTTTGGGAAGCTTAGTCCCAGATTGTAGGTCCTTTTTGAGATCCTTGAAGCGAGTTAGTTCCGTTGCCTATAAGTTTCCACTTCCGTCCAGATTTTTGAGTATTCACCCCGTATTCCTTGTGTCGATATTTCGCAATTACCTTCATGGCCTTTCTCACATGATTCAGCATCAGACCATCTAGCTTGGACGCGATCTTTCGTTCACCAGCAGCCGATAGTTATAGTGGATCGGCAGGTGGAGGAATTTCGATCAAGAGTCCCATCTGTGAGAGTTCTTTGGCGTAGCCGTCTAGTGAGGTGATCGCTTGAGTGGTTGCGAGCATGCGGAAGACTTTCCCCCATTTCTTTGAAGGTACGCGTAGATGAATTTTAAATTCGGGACCGAATTTCTTCAAGGGGGAAGATTGTAATGTTTTAGAAATCGTTTAGGTGACTTTCCGTTTTTAGGTAAAATAAATTGTATTTTCCATAAAAACGTAGAAGCGATCTTTTTGCAGTATAGAATGCACCGCACCTAGTTTAGTTAGGAAATTGCTAGTTTGCGGGTTTTTGTAAGCCGCTGGTAATTTTTGTGCGTTTTAATATTTTTCCCTAATTAAAATATTATTTTAATTCTTTATTTGTGCACTTTATTAGTGGTAATTATAATTTGGATTGGGTTAATTACTACGAATGTTAATCTATGCTAAGTTAATCACTTGGTTAGTTTTTAACTTTTCTCACCAAAATATCTAGATATTTAAGTAATTAGAATGAATTTTTAAAAGAAAAGATTAAAGATGACATAAAGCTTTTTTGTTTTATTATGCAATTATTGTTATTTTCTTCTAGAATTTGCTACACAATTCCAAACCTCCTCACCTTTTCCTCCATGGCAGGCCACTTCATTCCTTGGCTGCCCATTTATTTTCTCACCTCATTTCAACAATTTCAAGTCCAAAGAAATCATCAAAAATCCTAAATAATTCACACAAACTCTTATATAAACCAAAACCCTTCATTCTTCATCTCAATCTAGCTTGGATCTTCAATCAAGTAGGGATTTTTGGAGGCTAAACTTTGGTGTTTTGTTGCAAGTTTGATTGATCTAGTGAGGTATAAAACTCTAATCCTAATCCTTAATAGTTGTTTTAAATTTTTAAACTAGCTTAATTAGATGTTAATTTAAGCTTCCAATTTCATGTTTTCAAATTCAAGAAATGGTTTTGGATAATCAAGTTAGGGTTTTGATTAGTAAAAAGGGTTAATTGATAAGTTAAGCTTGATGAAAACTTAACCTAGTTGCTAGTTTGTTAAATGATATTTTCCTAATTGTGTAATTAAGGTAATTAGCAAACTAAGTTTTTACTAAATCTTTATTAGGTGAGATTAAAATTATAGTATTGGTATGTATTGTTTATTCTTGCTATATTGTGATGTTTGTAAATTCTAGTTTTGGTAAAAACTTGTAGTTTGAGCTAAAAATGATATATGTTGTTTACTAGATTTCTGGATAATTTAGGCCTGGGTTGCTTTTGACGTTGCGACGTTATATATATTAGATTTCACGTTTATTATTGTATTGTGAACGCGCGATCGGTACGATCAGGGTCTAGGCATGATGGTTGTGTCATTTAGCGTTCCTAGCTAGTGTTGTGCCAAAGTCGTTCGTGTTTTTGTGTAGCTTTTGCTCTCGAGTTGGTTTCGTAGTGTCTCTATGCACGTTAGCCACTCGACGAACACTTGAGAGTATGTTTGGAGTTGGTGCGTCGGTCAAACGTAGTTGGTGCGTATTTTTGGTCGATTGCTAATATATACTTGTTATATTGTTATATGCAATCAGGATCGCAGGCGGTGACTTCGGGCACTGCGAAGAAGGAAAAGCGAGTGGTTGGTTTTACTTAGCCAGGATTTTTTGTGAATAGATTTAACATCTACCGGGGAATCGCCAGTACGGCGTTATGCGTCTGGGCTAGATTAAATGATATGACGATTAGTTAGATATATACGGATATCGATTGTGCATGTGTATCTTTGTTGCATATCTCATTTCGTATTGTGCATGGACTTAGTATTAATAAGACACAACACCATTATTGACGGTTCATGTCGCACGAGCACTGATTGTATGCTACTCACACCGTCAATAATTGCCATGACACGCACAACACCTATACATACAGGATATTTTATTGACTAGGGACTTGAGACATGATCCTCATTTTCATTGTGCATATGACATATAGCATACCTGTATACCTACATACTTACACATATACCTTGACATGCTTACATGCTAGTTACCCATATACCTATATGGTGTTGTACTATTAGTGATAGGTATATACACATATGGGACATAGCTACAGGTACATCTTACATACATACTTATACATATACCTGGGGATTACATCATTATTGGTAGGTAGATACATATATCTTGCTATGCCAACATGGTTACGCATACCTGGCTATAGCTACATGTTCACCTTTATTTGATGTTGTATGGACTTGGAGAAATTAGGAACCGTATGATATATATATTAACTTGTTGCAGTTAAATAGCAGTTTTTCCTTTATATGCTCATATATTACTGTTTCGTGTTGCATATATTACATTCATGGATTTCGTATGATGTTCTCTGATATTTTTACTCCTAAGTATATATAACAGTGGAATGGGACGCTGTTATATATGCATATATATATATATATATATATATAGAATGGGATGCTAATATATATGTATTGATTCATTACTTGTTGTTTTCTGGATTTGAGGACCGTGGTTGTTTCATGAAATTATGCATTATTTGAAAAACTCGGTTTCTCTTGATATGATATTTCAGCTTTCACCATGAGATATCTCGGTTCTGAGCTTATATATTACCCCATGCGAGGAGTGAGTGGGCTGTGTGCGGGTACATGGTGGAACCCGGTTGGTTCTCCGCGGCAAGAAGATCGACGGTACATGCCGATGAGCCTGGCTGGGGGCGTGTGCCAACCGGTGATAGTATTTGGACTCGACGAATATCTGGGGGATATCGATCAAGGTTATGTACGCACATGCCTTGCAGATTTCGGGTGGTGCTTACCCAGGTTCATAGGATGTACGTACATGACACAGGAGGGCCAGTCCCAGGTGATGGCGCCTCAGATTTGAGTATTTTGTGTCGATACTAGACACTTGTTTTCATAATGTTTTTGGGTGTAGATGTAGGACACTGAGGTTTCATGAGACATACTCGATATTGGATACTGGTTATATGAGATTTACTTGATATTGGACACTCAGGATATATGATACTTACGGGATATGAGGGCCAATTTAGGGGCTGATTTGTGGAAATTTGGGATTTTGATTGTCATGTTGGACTTTGGTCCTGCCACGAGGTTAGGATTCCGTAAGGATGACATTTTTTATCCCAAACTCCGTATTTATTTTATATGCATTGCTTCATGTATTAGTAGTACCTGATAGAGTACCTTTCATGACTGTTGCATATATATATTACCATTTATTGTTCATGTATTAGTTATACTTGATAGCGTACCTTTCATGACTGTTGCATACATATGTCTATTTATTGCTTTTATCTTGCATGTGATAGACTCGCGCAGTACGTGCATACTTGCGATTATCTGCATATGTTATTTACTATTCACGAGTTTGCAACTCACCCCCGTTGTGCCACAGGGTTTGCAGGTTGTTCATCAGAGTAGTCGAGGCAGGGTTTCTACCTATCATATCATCTTTTGCAGCGGATACCGCTTCGGCTGACTGTGCCCAGTTTTGCTATAGGTGAGTTTTGCGGCTATCCAATGTTGTTTATTGTTATCTTTTGTACCTTGTACTCTCTATCTACCATTCTCATGTATTTACTTAGACGAGATGTGAGGACGATATTGTATATTTTGGTGACTTGGATGTCTTTTATGCAGTTTTACTTATATCGTCTTTTATTTCGCTACGGCGTCGTAAATCTGTTGTGGTGGTTGTTTCCACCTTTGGGCGTAGATTTTGCTCCCGTTGGGGATGCTTTACTTATATTTATGTTGTACCCATTTTTGGGATTAGTTTTTAAAAAGGAGGTGCTGCCAAAATTTTTAAGAAACTAAAATTTGACTTTAAAGAATTTGTACATGAGATTTTCAAAAGTTTTAACAATGTTCTTATCACTTACTACTTTTGATGGTTTAGATTGCTGGGTTTTCGGCTTACTTAAATTGCGTTACGCCTGTAGACGTTGCATAGTTTAAGGTCCGTCACGTGCCAATTTCGGGTCATGACACATAACTACTTGTGGATTCCAAATATTGTATCCCATCACATAATATCTACCATGACCTTGTAAGTCGAAGTTAGACACCCCACATGATGCGGGGAGGCGGAATATGTAAAACAATCATTTTGTTTAAACTAACATCGACTAACTTGACGGATCTTTGCTAAACCGTAACTAACAACTACATAGAAGTGATTAGCTACTATGAAAGATGATTATACCTAATGAATCAAGTCCTTCTTGTTCTCGTTGATCACCTCCTCGTCGGCCTCCTCGATGTGATAGAAGATCAACCCGAGAGCTACTTCTCCAAGTTTTAACCTCTCACTTGAGGTAACTAGGTGACTATGAGTGCTAATCAAAGCAACCTAGAAGATATAGAAGAGGATTAGGGATCTATTAGTCTTGCTTACCCTAGGATCTCAATACATGAGAGGATTAGGGTTAGGGTTGAAGAGAGAGCTTGAGGAGAGAGAATGTGTAAGTGAGAATGAATAAATATCTTAAGTCATTTGGATAAATAATGAAGCATCAAAATATCTAGAAAATAATATCTCAAAATATCAACCATGCTTCATTAATTACCTTAAGGTGAATCACCTCATGACTCATGATGTAACTAATGCAAATCATACATCATCTCCTCCACCTCATTAAGATTAATTCATAAATGAATTAAAGCATAATGAGTCACCTTTCTTCTATAAACTTCTCGAGTAATTACGAGAACGCCCCTCCTATCGGTGAAAACACGGAAATACTAAGACTGTATAAATCCAATAATCCAATACTAGAATCTGGCTTAAACTAATGCCCGCTAGTAAAAATTGTCCGAACATCGTACGTGCATAAATACACGTATGTGTCCGAACCCTGTCGTAAAACCATACGACCTCTATATCGTTTTGCCCGAAGCAGGGAAACTCTCTGTGTGGGACTCTAAAGACTCGACACTTACGCTGGCAATGGGTTTAACCACAGGCCGCAAGCGGAACTAGCTGTATGTAACGGTCCCCAGGTAGATGTCGAAAAGAAGGCCGATGAGGAAACCCATCCGAACTCCTACTGAGCCTGATATGACAATTTCTGTACAGTCCGGTCTGTTCGTCTAGGACTATCGCATATCGGGCCTAGGGGGCGGCAAGCGTCAGTCCCCTAAAAGCGGTATAAGTCATGTCGGAGAGAAGCCTATTACACCTTAAGAAGCTACTGGAAATCCTACCAGTAAATCTCATTTGCCCTGGCCACGGACTTTGCGTAATGGCCTTCCGGACACAGCGCGATATCAACTCCCAATACCGGGAGAGACGAATCCTATCTAACCGCTACTGCCTCCAAGTGCTTCGGGACTGCACCCAACTGCTACCTGTTTGCACGACTCCTTTGAGCCGTGGTAGGGTAGCAATCTAAGAACAGTGGGAACACACTCGAGGCGAAGCAGCAGTGTCAAGTCTGCGGACTATGCTGTACTCATGTCACCTGGGAACTGTTAACTGACGACGGGTATAATACCAACCAACAGTTCCCTGCGAGTCCTGTTTGGAGTACCCGTAACCCAACGAGTGTAAGTCCGCGGCGGCGCCCCGGCTGTCGATCCGACGCCGGAAACGCGGAAACAAAAAACTTTAAAACTATTGAACCGGCACCACCGCGCACTTTTCACCCGGATCGGGCCATTAACCTAGCAACTAGCAAAGTAAAATACGGGTAGAGAAGTATACCAAGCGATCCATGTCCTTCGGTCTTCGTCTCCACTCTGATCTCCCGCGGATACTTTGTCCGTCACCTTCTCGTCGAAACGGGCACCACATCGCCAAAGTCTTTTACGGGCTCCCACCTCTTGACCGAGGCAACTCGGGCGCGAAGTTGGCTAGCCGACGCGTCCAAAGGATGCTGTAGAATAGTGTAGTAGCCATGTCTCTTTGGGGTTTATCAGGTTGCCATTTATGGAGGAATTTGTGCACAAGAATTTTCATGGATGCTTGCTGGGAAAAATGGAGCATGCAATAAAATGAGCTCGGCCAAAAAAAAAAATGGTGCTCTCTGGAATTTTTGTGGGTTGAGTGCATAAATTAAAACCATGCCAAAGGAAATTCCCACCTCACAGCACACTCACAAGGGGGGGCCACCAAAATTGCATGAAGAAACTTTTTCCCACCTCACTAAAACAACAGCACACTCACAAATGGGAGGGGGGACCCACGAAATTGCATGAAGGGAATTTTCCCACAAAAATAAACCTCTCCCCTCTCACAACATGTGGCCGGCCTCTAATGAATGAGGAGGGGACAAAAAGAAAGAATAAATCCAAGAGGAGAAAAGCAAGAAAGAATAAGAGAATAGTCACACCAATTTCTAATCCATATCCAAAACAATACCCATCCAATAAATGCAAGTGATTGATTCAAAAGGAATCTCATGATGAGGAAGTCACATATATGCATGAAACCCCTCATCAAATAAGTTAATTGCAAACTTGCAATTAACCCCCTCCATCAAAAAGTCCGGCCGTGAAGGAATAAAAGAAAACCGGCCGGAACGGAATGCAAACTGGCAACTTTGGAAAACTGATCCCGTAATTAATTACAGGAAAACCCCACTACTGCATATACATGCCCGCATTTGTATTCCCACTGAACACAAATGCAAAGAGACAAAACTACACTATCGAATACTAGAATCCGGCTTAAGCCAAAGCCGGCTAGTAAAAATCGTCCGATCACGATTCGTGCAATACCGCACGTATCTGATCGAACCATGCCATATCTCCATACGGCCTCTACAGCGTTTCGCCCAAAACCTGAGTAACTGTGTGTGTGGTGGACTCTAAAGACTCGTCAATACTATAGCTGTGGATTTAACCATTAGCACGTCAGAGGTATCAGCCATACGTGACGGGCCACCAGCTACTGACTAAAAGGGACGTCGATGAGCGAACTCATCCTGACACCCTACTGAGCCTGTCAGTGACAATATCCGTACAGTCCGGTCCGTTCGTCTATGAGCATCGCATGGCGGGCCTAGGGGGTTGGTAAAAGTCAGACCCCCAATAGCGGTACAAGTCGTGTCGGAGTGTAGCCCAGAACACCCTGAGATACTACTGGAATACCTACCAGCAAATCTCCTGCCTTGGACAAGGCCTTTTCATGTTCTGGCTCTCCTAGACATAGCGTGACCTCACCCCCAATACCGGGAGAGACGAACCCCTGCAGATCCGCTCACTGCCTCCATGTGGCTCGGGACTGTACCCAACTAAAACCTGTTTGCACGACTCCTTTGAGCCGTAGTAGGGTAGTAATCAAAGCACAGTGGGAACTCACACGAGACAAATGACGATCTCAGGTCGATGAACTAACCTGTACACATGTCACCAGGGAACTGCTATCTGACGTCTGGTATAATCCCAACTAGCAGGTTCCCGGCGAGTCCTGTCCGGTGTACTTATAACCCAATGAGCACCTGTATACATCTTAGGTGAACCAACTGACACCAGTGGTTTGTGAGACCGGCCACCGCCCCTCGTCGGGGTCTCGACTGTATACACTAGTCTACTCTGGAGAATCGATGCCCTGATTCGAAACTCCCATGACTAGGGACCTTTTAAGGATGTGCTTATAGACTCCAGCTCTCACTTATATGATCGCCCTCATACTGCTGGTAGTCAAGCAAGAATCCTAGGGGCTCTATCAATGTGTAATAGCGACTCGTAAGGTCACCTAAAGCAGTGCACGATGATAAAGGTAAACCAGATAGCATACTATCATCTCGAGTAAGACTGTTCTACCGGGATAGGTCCTCTCTCAATCATTGCAATCACGTGCCTGTGATCCAATAATTGACTCTGAGGGCACTATCTCCAACAATCTCCCACTTGCACTCAAGGCTAATTATTGCGATGTCGCATACTCAAAGCTCGTTTGCGAAACTATTGCGTTCGAGGAATAGCCTCAGTGAGTGGATCCGCTCTGATGTTTCTTTCTATGTCTCTCTATATCTCAAGTTCGCGGAGAAAACCATCTCCCGAAATGAGCAATACCTGTCTTAGAATTTCTGGATGTCTGATGGGACCTAGCTCATAAGTGAACTCCAAATCCAAACTTCTTAGACTGTATCGTCAACTGAACTTAATCAGTATCCTGCGCCATGCCTTCCCTCAGTATCCACCTGGACCACCTGTCCAAAATACTGCCGCTCGTCAGAGGGAAAACTATAACTCTGACAGCCACTCTGCCATCCAGGTCACCTTGGAAGCCTGGAATGATAACCGTCTCCTAAAGGAGGCTGCCGTTATCAATTCCCTAGAACATCAACTTATGTTCTAAAACTGCTTCCGATTGTGTCTCCAGGATTGGATCAATATCAACTTATTGCACCTACTGCAAGAACGACATCTGGTGTGGTACTTGACATCTTATGATTGACTCAATTGCCTAAGCAAGTGATCTGTCAATCATGCGTATCACTCTCCCCTTTAGTCTGCAAGACAGCTTTAGAGAGGGTGACTCCATCACCTGCAGGTATACTACCGTGCCAGGAGTCGTCCATTCTAAATACTCTTAGAATGCTGTCAAAGTACCCAGATTGGGAAACCACCCAAATCTAGATCCAAAACCATAGATCTAGTAACCAGAATGTCTGATATAAGATCCAATTCCTATATGGAGAAACTACTGTGTGACGACCAAAGTATAACCGATCGTAGTATAGGAATATCACTCCCTACTCTGTGTATGTCATCCAAATACCAGGACATCACACCCTACTATCTTCTTAACAGATCCATCCCCTATTCTGATGAAGTCAAACCTATGACTGTCACATCAGAAATAGATGATCTATCTCCGCTATATTTGCTTTAGTCTATAAATAGACATAAGCCAACTGTCCACCAATGCTTTCGCTGCTCCCACTGACTACGACAACCCTCTGGCAGAGTCATATAGACGTACACTTCTAAAGCTAGTTTAGAATGACGATATACTTATCCTCCTGCCGGGTCTCATAGTCTAGAGCAATAGCAATGGAAAATCTGGGTAAACAAGAACCTCCCTGCCACCGTCCTTAAGTATACCGAAGTACCTCTCGGGTGCCTGAGGTTACCCACCATATCTGCGGAGTGGCCAATGGAACGTCAAACCAGATTGAATCTTTAGGTTGTTATCAAATCTTCGGTAATCGTTTGCGGTTCTGGAATCACTTCCAGTTCTACCATACACCCACTTCTGTTTTCTGAAAAAATCTATTTTTATTAAAACTGTGGCGAGTCAAGATCAATATCACTATTGATCTTCCAGATGGTAGAAAGTCAACCCTCGTCATAGCCCGGGTCAACCCACAAACAGCCATTACAAAAACGTGCCTTGAGTCTGGTTTTAAGCATAAGCCGGACAATTCCCCGTATCTTAACAATGTCAAGATATGAATTGTTCTATATCCAATATAGAAACAGAGGCACTGATTTAATTGAACCAGATTCAAATCATGCAGCTGTTGGAGATAGTGCCCTCAGAGTCAATTATTAGGTCACAGGTACGTGATTGTAATGATTGAGGGAGGACCTATCCCGGTAGGACAGTCTTACTCGAGATGATAGTATGCTATCTGGTTTACCTTTATCATCGTGTACTGCTTTAGGTGACCTGACACGTCGCTATTACACGTTGATAGAGCCCCTAGGATTCTTGCTTAACCACCAGCAGTATGAGGGCGATCATATAAGTGGGAGCTGGGGGTCTATAAGCTTATCCTTAAAAGGTCCCTAGTCGTGGGAGTTTCGAGACTGGGCATCGATACTCCATTAGTAGACTAGTGTATACAGTCGAGACCCCGACGAGGGGCGGTGGCCGGTCTCACAAGCCACTGGTGTCAGTTGGATCACCTAAGATGTATACAGGTGCTCATTGGGTTATGAGTACACCGGACAGGACTCGCCGGGAACATGCTAGTTGGTCATATACCAGACATCAGATGGCAGTTCCCTGGTGACATATGTGCAGGTTAGTTCATCGACCTGGGGATCGTCATTTGTCTTGTGTGAGTTCCCACTGTACTTTGATTACTACCCTACCACGGCTCAAAGGAGTCGTGCAAACAGGTTTTAGTTGGGTACAGTCCCGAGCCACATGGAGGCAGTGAGCGCATCTTCAGGGGTTCGTCTCTCCGGGTATTGGGGGTGAGGTCGTGCTGTGTCTAGGAGAGCCATTACACAAAGTCCTTGGCCAAGGCAAGGAGATTTACTGGTAGGTATTCCAGTAGTATCTCAGGGTGTTCTGGGCTACACACCGACACGACTTGTATCGCTTTTGGGGGTCTGACTTTTACCAACCCCCTAGGCCCGCCATGCGATACTCATAGACGAACGGACCGGACTGTACGGATATTGTCACTGACAGGCTCAGTAGGGTTGTCAGGCTGAGTTCACTCACAGACGTCCCTTTTAGTCAATACTTGGTAGCCCGTTACGTATTGGCTTATACCTCTGACGTGCTACTGGTTAAATCCACAACCGAGGTGTTGACGAGTCTTTAGAGTCCCCCACATTCAGTTACTCAGCTTTCGGGCGAAAGGTTGTAGAGGCCGTATGGAGATATGGCAAGGTCCGATCAGATACGTGCGGTATTGCACGGATCAGGATCGGACAGTTTTTACTATAGGCCGTATGGTTATATGGCAGGGTTCGATCAGATACGTGCGGTATTGCACGGATCAGGATCGAACAGATATTACTAGCCGGCTTTGGTTTAAGCCGGATCCTAGTATAGTACAGTGTAGATTTTGTCTCATTGCATTTGTATTTCGGTCGAAATACAGATGCGGGTGTGTATGCACAGCATCGGGGTTTTCCTGTAATTTATTACGGGATCAGTTTTCTGGAGTTGCCAGTTTGCTTTCCGTTTCGGCCAATTTCCTTTGTTCCGTTCATTGGCCGAAGTGTGGTGGAGGAGGGTTTATTTGCATTGTTGCAAATAGGCATTAGTGGAGGGGGTTCTTTGCAATATTTATATCATGATGGTTTCATGATGGAGCCCATCTTTTGACTTCTAGCTTTATGATGATGGCTTGACCATTGTAGGTTATGATTGGCTTTTGGAGTGTTGGGTTTTGTTCTCTCATCATCTCTTTTCATCATTGCTTCCACCCACCCCCTTGACTTTTCTCTTTCTCTCTCCAATCACACTTGAGAAGGGGGGCCGGCCATTCCTATGGAAGGGAATGGAATGGGGCTCATTTTTGAGGTGTGGTATTTTTGCTTCTCATGTTTGCTAGAAAAGTCCTCTAGCTCATTTCCAAAAGTTGTTCTCTTTTCTTCCACCAATGGAAATTCCACAATCCCCAAAAAGTGAGACATGGTTCTTCACACATTCTACAGCAAATCTTGGGCACGTCGAGTAGCCGGCTTCGTGCCCGAGTTGCCTCGGCATTGAGGTGGGAGCCCGTAAAAGAAGTAGGCGATGTGGTGCACTTCCGGCGACGAGGAGGAGACGGGACATTCCGCAGGAGATCGGGACGACGATGAGAAGACCGGAGGACTTGGATCGTCGGTATATCTCTCTTCCCTTTCTTGTTGGTAGCTAGGACTAATTAATGGTTCGATCCGGGTTATAGTGCGCGGTGGTGCCGGTTTGCTAAGTTCGCAAAATTTAAGTTATTCACCGCTTCCGCAACTGGCCGTCGGATTGACGGCCGGGGCGCCGCCGTGCACTTACAGTGGTATCAGAGCCTCCCCATTAACTTAGTCTAGCTTTGTGTAATGTGTTTTTCAGTTCCGATCGATCGAAATGTCCAAAAACCCGTATTTGCTCACGACAGTTTTCTGTTGAAATTTTTTGGTCCCCAAAAATTTTTCAGGTTGTATAAAAGTACTGTACAGGATGACATATGACTTCTGGGAAAATTCGAGCCGTTGACTTTTCAGTCAGAGCGCGGAACCGCGGCCAATACCCACCTGGGGCCGCGGTTCCGCCGCAGAATGAAAGGTTCAATGGGTCGGATTTTTCCAGTGGGCCTCTGGGCTTAGATTAGGGGTTTTGGAACATTAATTTTGGGCCCATAATTTCTTTAACTGCTACAGTATTATTTTGGGGCCCACTTGTTAAATTTTGATCGGTCGGATATTTTAAACACATTTTTCACAGTATTTACATTATATCTGCGACCGTGAATGTCACTCGATCGGTAAATCCGGTCTAACTGCTATAGCCCGGTTAGACGGATTTACGAACGTGACATTCACGTTGATATTCTATGTATTTGCTGTGATGTTGCGGATCGGTCGTGGGGGTAGCCTGGATGCAATTCTAGTACAGTGTTTTGTTGTATTATGTACATTTGTTATTGCGGGGCGAGCATCCGACATGTGGACTGCCGTCACTGCCCGTTTGTATTATTATTTTGGGGCACGACCAGGTTGCGGTCGATGTACCCGGTGTATGTATATTTTACTTTCTGTACTAGGATTACCCCGCGGAGGGGTGCACGGGTAGCCGGGTTCTAGAGGGCAACGGGCCCGCATCTCATGGCATTGAGACGGAGGGGGCTTCACTCTAGAACTGGCAGGCTATTCGCCGCACTCATAGGGGGTACAGGATTGACCCAGGAGGGGTGCCCAAGTTACCGGATTCCGTGAAGTGCTGGGTGGTCCATTCACGGCGCTGAAGGGGGCTGCCTCGCTTCAGGTTTTGGCGGGTGACTTGCCGCGCCCGTAGGGGTCTAGGATTACATTGCACAGGCTATCCACACAACCAGGGGAATGTCGGGTTTCAGTAGCGGCTCTGTGAAACCCGGGGTTCCCAGATATCTGTATTGTTCTGTGATGCTGTACATTTCTGTGATGCTGTACATTTCTGTGATGTTGCATTTTATTCACGCCTTGAGCGAATATAATATATTGGTATATATATTAGTAGATGTTGTATATGTTTTACATCCGCGCTAGTCCAGTCCCCGCTCTGTTGTTAGTTAGCTAACCTAACGGGTAATGACGGGACCCAGTGGCGAATGCGGATGACATATACGTACATCAGTATATTTTCGTTCTTTTTGGTGTGATCAATTGATGGGACTGCGTTGATTCGGATCAATGCAAGTTAAAAACAAACCTAATCTGATGTTGTTGGAACACTTTTCAAAAGGCTGTTATTGCAAGGACGTTCACTTTTGTTTTGCATCGTGGTATTCAGTTGGAATATCCTGCTCCTCAGTCGACGAGGCAAGGGCCGAGATCCCTTCACCGGGAGTGACCCCTTGGACAAAAAGTTTGCGTCAGGGCAATGACTTCACTATAGCCGATTACTTTTGCTTTGCACCGTGGTATTCAGTTAGAATATCCTGCACCCCATTCTACGGGGAAAGAGCCGAGATCCCTTCACCGGGAGTGACCTCTTTAGCAACGGTTTTCGTCACTATATTTTTAAAAGCTATCCGTTCCTTCAACGATATCAAGTTCATTACGTTAAAGGTTTTCGCCAGAAACCATTCGTAGCCCTCCGTCGTTTCATATGGGTGGTCAATAGTATTCAAGCTGTGTATGTTGGCCAAAGTCAAGGCACAGTGATTGGTAGCTATTGGGTATTCATATGCTGCATAGATAGATGCGTTGGTTTGGGACAGTCGTACTGCCATTTTGGCCAAAGTCAAGGGTAGGTACGGGTGGATTCAAATTAACCTGGAGAATGACGGGTAGAACTTGACATGTGACTTATGATATGTTGGCCAAAGTCAAGGTCATAAGAGCATGGGGTAAAAATCACATCGGGAGTTTCAAAAGAACTGAAACTTGCCAGATATGCGCATACCTTATGGAGTATGATGATGTGAGCGGATTCCGTCACGTTATCATGCGATGATAGTTGGATCCCGATTCCCACTGATGTGTTAGTTTACTCCTCGGGTGACACCGACTAATTCTTCTTTCAGGTTTGGAGGAGAATTTGAGGTACAGTGGGAGGTTTCCAGATTAGATAAATTGGTAACCATTCTGATCTAGGATAGAGTGCACGCTGAGTGTTTCTTTTCTCTCTCTCTTTGGCAGCGACCATTGACCCGACCCTAAGACTATGACTCAGTGACCAAGTTGACCGAACCTTCTTAAACACTGGTTTTTGGATTGTCAGAGTTGCAAACCTCATTGCCACTCCTACTTTTACCCTTTTCTCCAGGACACCCCGTACTACTACGAACGTCCACTTCCATTGGACAAAACCATCGTATGGTTATATACGAACTCGAAGGAACTTGTTCTAGATTCGAGGATGGTTTCCGGTTCTGGAGAAAACGAATAGGACTATTCAGTTGTCTTTTCATTTTACCTTCTCTCAGGTTGCGAGTACCCCTTAGATTAGGGGATAGTACACCTATTACGCAAATTGGACAGTCTTCTTCCAAACCATAGGCAGGTGCCGACCGGTAGGGAATGAAGAAAACCAATTTGCCTAACGATGGTGTACAGAAGGTATTATGTAAAGACAAAGAAAGGGATTAGAAGGAGGGCAAAGTAAATTGCGACTGATATTCACGACCAAACCAAATATTTCATTACCACTCCCACATCACCTTTGTATTTCTCCAGGACACTCCGTATCACTACGAAGATCCACAGATATTTGGATATTCCATCGTATGGTTATATACGAACTCGAAAGGAACTTGTTCCAGTTCGGGGATGGATTCTGGTTCAGGAGAAATAGGAATAAGGTTTATTCGGGTGTCTTTTATCTTCACCTTCTCTCGCATTGCGAGTGTTCCTAGGATTAGGACAGTACACCCATTATGCTTATTGGATAGTCTTCTTCCAAACCATAGGCTGGTGCCGAACGGTAGGGAAGGAAGAAAACCATTTGGCCTAAAGGGGTGTGCAGAAGGTAATGACTAAAGACATATGAAGGGATGTGGAGAGATGGCAATGAATTATACGGTTGTAGTTGTGAATCTGGATAATGGAAGAGGCATTACTATGAATACCGGGATACCCCACGAAACATTTCAATGTTTCAGTTTCACTGTGTACAGTTAAAGGAAAACTGATTTCCCGATTAGACACTTGCTCCAGGGTATGTATTTACCAAGTATGATTCTCACATCTGTATGGTTTTACAGATGATGAGTGGGAGTAAGCTATTGGGAATTAGGTGATTGTCCTCATTATATCGGGATTCGTTGTAATCGGTGATATTTGAGGAAGTCACCTGGGTTATTTGCCGGACGGCAAGTATTTGGTTTTGAATATCCGCCGTTATGCACCAATTTCAAATCGATGTATCTGTACGTCTATTTTCATAGAGTGAGATATACCTTTTTGAAATTATGTCTATGACATTTACCTATATCAGCGGATGGTTAGGTAAGGAGCATTAAACAGCGGTGTAATTCTTCATAACCAAAGGTACAGTTTTCAACCTACAACACACAGGGAATGAGTTGTCAGACTCAAGGGACTTATACAGTGTATTGTATGTTGTCCAGTGTCCATTAGGACAGAGGGTTTGGTTCTCATACTATATTCGGTTTACTTATAACTTCTCTAGTATTTAGACAAGTGTTTCGTGGAAACACAGGGTCCGAATTTTGAGAAGTTATTGGTATTTGAATAAAGTATAGAACCAAGTGTTGCAAGTATCGGGATTCTTCAAGGTGATCGAAGATGTAGATACTTGTGTATGGTATTCAGTTGATAGTGATGATTAAGAGAACTTGCTTCTCTTTCAGGTTACTCATAATTGGAAGCACTCCTAAGTTGAGTAACGCTGATCGGCCTCTCTCTCTATTTACTTGACATGCACTGGAGACAGCTGCATGATTTGAATCTGGTTCAAATAGATCAGTGCCTCTATTCCTATATTGGATATAGAACAGTTCGTATCTTAACGATGTTAAGGTACGGGGAGTTGTCCGGCTTATGCTTAAAACCAGACTCTGGATAACTCAAAGGCATGTTTCTGTAATGGCTGTTTGTGGGTTGACCCAGGCTATGACGAGGGTTGACTTTCTACCATAAGAAAGATCAATAGTGATATTGTTCTTGACTCGCCACAGTTTTAATAAAATTGCATTTTTCCAGAAAACAGTAGTGGGAGTATGGTAGAACTGGAAATGATTCCAGAACCACAAACGATTACTGAAGATTTGATAAGGAACCTAAAGATTCAATCTGGATTGACATTCCATTGGCCACTCCGCAGATAAGGTGGGTAACTTCAGGCACCCGAGAGGTACTACGGTAGCCTCAAGGACGGTGACAGGGAAGTTCTTGTTTACCCACAATTACCATTGCTGTTGTTCCAGGCTGCGAGACCCGGTGGGAGGATGAGTATAGCGTCGTTCTAAACTAGTTTTAGAAGTGTATGTGTATATGACTCTGCCAGAGGGTTGTCGTAGTCAGTGGGAGCAGCGGAAGCATTGGTGGAAAGGTAGCTTATGTCTATTTATAGACTGAAGCACCAGTAGCGGAGATAGATCATCTATTTCTGACGTGACAGTCGTGGGTTTGACTTCATCAGAATAGGAGATGGATCTGTTAAGAAGGTAGTAGGGTGTGATATCCTGGTATTTGGATGACATACACAGAGTAGGAAAAGAAACTCCTATACTACAATCGGTTATACTTTGGTCGTCACACAGTGGTTTCTCCACAAAGGAAATGGATTTTATATCAGACATACTGGTTACTAGATCTATGGTCTTAGATCTAGATTTGGGTGGTTTCCCAATCAGGGTACTTGACAGCATTCTAAGAGTATTTAGGATGGACGACTCCTGGCACGGTAGTGTACCTGCAGGTAATGGAGTCACCCTCTCCAAAGGTGTCTTACAGACTAAAGGGGAGAGGGACGGGCATGATTGGCAGATCACTTGCTCAGGCAATTGAGTCAATCGTGAGATGTCAAGTACCACACCAGATGTTGTTCTTGCACTAGATGCAATAAGTTGACATTAATCCAATCCTGGAGAAACAGTTGGAAGCAGTTTTAGAACATAAGTGGATGTTCTAGGGAGATGATAACGACAGCCTCATTCAGGAGACAGTTATCATTCCAGGCTTCCAAGGTGACATGGACGACAAGGAGGTTGTCAGAGTTATAGTTTTCCTTCTGATGAGGGGCAGTATTTTGGACAGGTGGTCCAAGACAATACTGAGGGAGGCATGGCGCGCAGGATACTGATTAAGTTCAGTTGACGATACAGTCTAAGAAGTTTGGATTTGGAGTTCATTTATGAGCTAGGTCCCATCAGACATCCAGACATATTCTGAGACAGGTATTGCTCTTTTCGGGAGATGGCTTTCTCCGCGAACTTGAGATATAGAGAGACATAGAAAGAAACATCTAAGCGGATCCACTCACTGAGGCTATTCCTCGAACGCAATAGTTCCGCAAACGAGCATTGTGAGACTGACTAGTAGAGGAGTTGGATGTTCGGTATAACACGGGCTGTGAGTATGCGACATCGCAATAATTAGCCTTGAGTGCAAGTGGGAGATTGTTGGAGATAGTGCCCTCAGAGTCAATTATTAGGTCACAGGTACGTGATTGTAATGATTGAGGGAGGACCTATCCCGGTAGGACAGTCTTACTCGAGATGATAGTATGCTATCTGGTTTACCTTTATCATCGTGTACTGCTTTAGGTGACCTGACACGTCGCTATTACACGTTGATAGAGCCCCTAGGATTCTTGCTTGACCACCAGCAGTATGAGGGCGATCATATAAGTGGGAGCTGGGGGTCTATAAGCTTATCCTTAAAAGGTCCCTAGTCGTGGGAGTTTCGAGACTGGGCATCGATACTCCATTAGTAGACTAGTGTATACAGTCGAGACCCCGACGAGGGGCGGTGGCCGGTCTCACAAGCCACTGGTGTCAGTTGGATCACCTAAGATGTATACAGGTGCTCATTGGGTTATGAGTACACCGGACAGGACTCGCCGGGAACATGCTAGTTGGTCATATACCAGACGTCAGATGGCAGTTCCCTGGTGACATGTGTGCAGGTTAGTTCATCGACCTGGGGATCGTCATTTGTCTCATGTGAGTTCCCACTGTACTTTGATTACTACCCTACCACGGCTCAAAGGAGTCGTGCAAACAGGTTTTAGTTGGGTACTGTCCCAAGCCACATGGAGGCAGTGAGCGTATCTTCAGGGGTTCGTCTCTCCCGGTATTGGGGGTGAGGTCGTGCTGTGTCTAGGAGAGCCATTACACAAAGTCCTTGGCCAAGGCAAGGAGATTTACTGGTAGGTATTCCAGTAGTATCTCAGGGTGTTCTGGGCTACACTCCGACACGACTTGTACCGCTTTTGGGGGTCTGACTTTTACCAACCCCCTAGGCCCGCCATGCGATACTCATAGATGAACGGACCGGACTGTACGGATATTGTCACTGACAGGCTCAGTAGGGTTGTCAGGCTGAGTTCACTCACAGACGTCCCTTTTAGTCAATACTTGGTAGCCCGTTACGTATTGGCTTATACCTCTGACGTGCTACTGGTTAAATCCACAACCGAGATGTTGACGAGTCTTTAGAGTCACCCACATTCAGTTACTCAGCTTTCGGGCGAAAGGTTGTAGAGGCCGTATGGAGATATGGCAAGGTCCGATCAGATACGTGCGGTATTGCACGGATCAGGATCGGACAGTTTGTACTATAGGCCGTATGGTTATATGGCAGGGTTCGATCAGATACGTGCGGTATTGCACGGATCAGGATCGAACAGATATTACTAGCCGGCTTTGGTTTAAGCCGGATCCTAGTATAGTACAGTGTAGATTTTGTCTCATTGCATTTGTATTTCGGTCGAAATACAGATGCGGGTGTGTATGCACAGTATCGGGGTTTTCCTGTAATTTATTACGGGATCAGTTTTCTGGAGTTGCCAGTTTGCTTTCCGTTTCTGCCAATTTCCTTTGTTCCGTTCATTGGCCGAAGTGTGGTGGAGGAGGGTTTATTTGCATTGTTGCAAATAGGCATTAGTGGAGGGGGTTCTTTGCAATATTTATATCATGATGGTTTCATGATGGAGCCCATCTTTTGACTTCTAGCTTTATGATGATGGCTTGACCATTGTAGGTTATGATTGTCTTTTGGAGTGTTGGGTTTTGTTCTCTCATCATCTCTTTTCATCATTGCTTCCACCCACCCCCTTGACTTTTCTCTTTCTCTCTCCAATCACACTTGAGAAGGGAGGGGCCGGCCATTCCTATGGAAGGGAATGGAATGGGGCTCATTTTTGAGGTGTGGTATTTTTGCTTCTCATGTTTGCTAGAAAAGTCCTCTAGCTCATTTCCAAAAGTTGTTCTCTTTTCTTCCACCAATGGCAATTCCACAATCCCCAAAAAGTGAGACATGGTTCTTCACACATTCTACAGCAAATCTTGGGCACGTCGTGTAGCCGGCTTCATGCCCGAGTTGCCTCGGCATTGAGGTGGGAGCCCGTAAAAGAAGTAGGCGATGTGGTGCACTTCCGGCGACGAGGAGGAGACGGGACATTCCGCAGGAGATCGGGACGACGATGAGAAGACCGGAGGACTTGGATCGTCGGTATATCTCTCTTCCCTTTCTTGTTGGTAGCTAGGACTAATTAATGGTTCGATCCGGGTTATAGTGCGCGGTGGTGCCGGTTTGCTAAGTTCGCAAAATTTAAGTTATTCACCGCTTCCGCAACTGGCCGTCGGATTGACGGCCGGGGCGCCGCCGTGCACTTACAGCAGCTGTCTCCAGTGCATGTCAACTAAATGGAAAGAGGCCGATCAGCGTTACTCAACTTAGGAATACTTCCAATTATGAGTAACCTGAAAGAGAAGCAAGTTCTCATTACTATCAACTGAATACCATACACAAGTATCTACATCTTCGATCACCTTGAAGAATCCCGATACTTGCAATACCTGGTTCTCTACTTTATTCTTATACCAATAACTTCTCAAAATTCAGACCCTGTGTTTCTACGAAACTCTTGTCTAAGAACTAGAGAAGTCATAAGTAAACCGAATATAGTACGAGGACCAACCCCTCTGTCCTAATGGACACTGGACAATATACAATACTCTGTACAAGTCCCTTGAGCCAAATGACTCATTCACTGTGTGTCGTAGGTTGAAAACTGTACTTATGGTTAAGAAGAATTACACCGCTGTTCAATGCTCCTTACCTAACCATCCACTGATATAGGTAAATGTCATAAACATAATTTCAAAAAGGTTTATCTCACTCTATAAAAATAGACGTACAGATATATCAATTTGAAATTGGTGCATAACAACGGATATTCAAAACCAAATATTTGCCGACCGGCAAACAACCCAGGTGACTTCCTCAAATATCACCAATTACAACGAATCCCGATATAATGAGGATGATCACCTAATTCCTAATAACTTACTCCCACTCATCATCTGTAAAACCATACAGATGTGAGAATCATACCTGGTAAATACATACCCAAGAGCAAGTGTCAAATTGGGAAATCAGTTTTCTTTTAACAGTACACAGTGAAACTGAAACATTGAAATGTTTCGATGGGGTATTCTGGTATTCCTAGTAATGCCTCTTCCATTATCCAGATTCACAACTGTAACCGTATAATTCTTTGCCACCTTTCCAAATCCCTTTATATGTCTTTAGTCATTACCTTCTGCACACCCCTTTAGGCCAAATGGTTTTCTTCCTTCTCTACCATTCGGCACCAGCCTATGGTTTGGAAGAAGACTATCCAATAAGCGTAATGGGTGTACTGTCCCAGTCCTAGGAACACTCATAATGCGAGAGAAGGTGAAGATAAAGGACAACCGAATAAACCTTAGAAATAGGTGATTTAGGATTGGCGAAGAAATACTTGGTTTGGTCGTGAATAGCAGTCGCAATTTACTTTGCCCTCTTAAATTACCCTTACTTTGTCTGAACTTAATACCTTCTGTACACCGTTTAGGCTAATTGGTTTTCTTCATTCCCTACCGGTCGGCACCTGCCTATGGTTTGGAAGAAGACTATCCAATTTGCGTAATAGGTGTACTATCTCCTAAACCAAGGAGTACTCGCAATGAAAAAAGGTGAAAGGAAAAGACAACTGAATAGTCCTATTCGTTTTCTCCAGAACCAGAAACCATCCTCGAATTCCTTCGATTTCGTATATAACCATACGATGGTTTTGTCCAATGGAAGTGGACGTTCGTAGTAATACGGGGTGTCTTGGAGAAAAGGGTAAAAGTAGGAGTGGCAATGAGGTCAGCAACTCTGACAATCCAAAAGCCAGTGTTAAGAAGGTTCGGTCAACTTGGTCATTGAGTCATAGTCTAGGGTCGGGTCAATGGTCGCTGCCAAAGAGAGAGAGAAAAGAAACACTCAGCGTGCACTCTAACCTAGATCAGAATGGTTATCACTTTATCTAATCCGGAAACCTCCCACTGTAACGTCAAATTCTTCCCCAAACCTGAAAGAAGAATTGGCCGGGATCACCCGAGGAGTAAACCAACTCATCAGTTGGAATCGGGATCCAACTATCATCGCATGATAACGTGACGGAATCCGCTCACGCTATCACACTCCAGACGGTATGCGCATATCTGGCAAGTTTCAGTTCTTTTGAAACTCCCGATGTGGATTTTTGCCCCATATTCTTATGACCTTGACTTTGGCCAACATATCATAAGTCACATGTCAAGTTCTACCCGTCATTCTCCTGGTTAATTTGAACCCACCCGTACCTACCCTTGACTTTGGCCAAAATGGCAGTACGACTGTCCCAAACCAACGCATCTATCTATGCTGCATATGAATACCCAACAGCTACCAAACACTGTGCCTTGACTTTGGCCAACATACATAGCTTGAATACTATTGACTATCCATATGAAACGACGGAGGGCTACGAATGGTTTCTGGCGAAAACCTTTAACGTAATGAACTTGATATCGTTGAAGGAACTGATAGCTTTTAAAAATATAGTGACGAAAACCTTTGCTAAAGAGGTCACACCCGGTGAAGGGATCTCGGCTCTTTCCCCGTAGAATGAGGTGCAGGATATTCCAACTGAATACCACGGTGCAAAGCAAAAGTAATCGGCTATAGTGAAGTTATTGCCCTGACGCAAACTTTTGTCCAAGGGGTCACTCCCGGTGAAGGGATCTCGGCCCTTGCCTCGTCGACTGAGGAGCAGGATATTCAGTTATATTCCAACTGAATACCTGTCACGTCCCGAAAGTACGGAATATGACCGGCACTTAAACGACGAACGTCTCGAGGCATACGTAATCTAAGTAAGCCGAAAAACCCAGAAATCCAAACCAAGAAAAGCAGTAGAGTGAAGGAAAACCAATTTAAATCAAGTAGTTTTAATAGCATAAGCCGAATTATGCCTTTTTTTAAAACATCAAATATTTCCTGAAAATTTCGGCAGAGTCTCCTTTGTAAATACTGGCCCCCAAACGGGATACAACATGAATAGTATACGAAATCAATAAAAAGGCATCCCCAAGCGGGAGCTAGCTCTTCGTCAATCGACGGTCACAACCACACAAGTAATATAATATATAACGCCAAGGGCGAGGATCAAAACTCAACTAGAAACTCAAAACTACAAGAAATCCACAGAAATACAACGCGCGACTCTAAGGTCGAAAGATTAAACATCACTGGTCTCTATCTCTGAAATAAATACATGTTTGGTTGATGGAACTTCTAGATACAACAGAATAATGATATACAAGATATATAATAGGGGTACGATACAAGTAAACCCACCTACTAGCAAATCACCCGAAGGAAACTATGCCCGCGAAGCCGTAATGAAACCTGTACGGCAAACCTGCAAGAAACTGGGGCACAACGGGGGTGAGTTGCCAACTCGTGAATAGAAAAACATCTACGAAAAGAAATCGCATAAATAACGCAATCCTAGGTCAATGATCATAATATATCATCAAATATATAACCAGCAACCCATAACAATGGTTAGGGCAAATATCTAACCCAAGTGTAATTCCATGCGCCCGTGTCAGTGCCTCAGGTAGCAATGTATCATATGGATGATGTATGAATGCATGAAACAGAATGCATGTACTGAAGAAAACTGCTTTCATAAATCAGTGAGATTTCTGTATTTTAAAAGTGAGGTACCATAAATGAAATCAGCATAAAACAGTGCCCAGCATCGACACAAAACAAGTGTCCAAATATCTCGATATCTCTGTATCACAATCTCTGTACCTCAATATCTCAAAATCTCAATATCTCAATCACAATATCTAGGGCGCCGTCAATCCAGACTGACCCCTACCATCTATCTCAAGACCACGACGGTATCCTCCGGATATCCGACACGTCGGGTAAAATCATCGGTCGGTAGTGCTCCCCTGCTAGGCTCAACGTCAACAACACGACCTTCTCGCCCCGGGGTACCGCACCGGGCCCACCATGTACCCCAAACGGTTCATCCATCTCCTCGAATCGGGTCTCGAAATCCATCAGCAAACTCATGGTGGACGACTCATACATCATGGGAAAACCGTATTTTTTTTATATAAAAAGAGAGAAAGCAGTTTATATATGTTTTGCGGTTTTCCTCCAAATCCAGAAAATATCATGGAAATCCGAATCATCAAAAGCATGTAAAACCATGAATATAAGCATGAGCATCCATGAATACGGCATATAATGAATAACAGTATGCACGAAGTGACAAGTAACAACTACAATGTTTAAACTAGCATATAATGCAAGCAACTAATTATCATGTCAAAACTACTAGTTAACAAGCTACATTAGACGATAATATTTTCTAAGGTGTGCGTGACATGGCAATTACCGATGAAGATGTGTGTGAGCCGGCAAGCAAGTGTACGTGGTACATACGCATCATCGGTAATGGTGCTGGTGTCCTAACAATATGATGTCAACAATGCAATATGAAATAACAATGTAAGTATGCGATGCGGAGCGAGCAACCAAAATGAGCGGGAGCTAAATATTAAACAATGGTGCCATTTGAAATAACACGAATCGCGGGGTTTTGAAAATAGGGGCTATGGTGTTTTTATGAAAAGATACGTCTTTTGAAATATCCGTAAGATCCCTTGGGCCGTCTTTTAAAATACCCACGATTTGTTAGTTTTTGAAATAGGTAAGAATCGAATCTAATCTAACAACTAAACTAAACTAAAGGGCTAAGCTAACAAGCTGGACTACAGGTAAGGAAACCGCCTAACATCCGAGTCGATACATATACATACATGTATATATATTCGTCGGTGATCCCGCCTCAATAATATCATATCCGATACCATATCTATAATCAGACATCCCAAGTCAAGAGTGCGGATCAATCATCAAAATATAGCTCGTACGTAAATCCGTCGTACGGCATCCCCAAATCTGGGTACGGGTTAATATCATATTCATCACACTATTCATCTGGTATCCTCTTTATCCAAGATCATAGTCCAGGGTACCGACCTATGTCCAGTACAATACTAATATCATCAATATAGTCATGATCTGACTACTGATCGACAGTCTCGTACAAACCGATATCATCAGCACATATCATCATCAAGGGGTATACATCACCCAATACGGCCTAGTATCAATATCCTAGCATATCATATCTCATATCACGATCACATGTCGACCATCTTATTTATAGCACTATTCACCCGTATCGTCGTTCAAAGACCCACTATAACATCAGGACGTATCTCAAATACGAATCCTGCCATATCACCGATATCACAACCTCAACATAAATCTCATCTACTCATCTCAAACCCAAGTATCATCCTCCAATCCGTATGTGAACACATAGTCCCATACCCATGTGAACACATAACTATATATTCCCGAATAAGCAGAAATGAAAGAGGAAAGTATGCAAGTATGGGTGGTTGTGTCCATGTGTGGTGCGACCACTACTCTAGGGTTTCGCGACACTAAATCATCCAAGAACACCAAATATCAATATTATCATCAATATACTCAAACAAAATATAATCAATATATATATGTGTGTATACATATTCGTATACATCACCACTAACTGCGGGGGTGCTATACGCCATCCACCCGACTTCTCCCCGTAGATATAAATCTACTCACCCGGTCTTCGCTCACCGAAATCGACGATGCCGTGCTTCTTCGACTCGGAATCCTTACAAGGGTACCTACAATAATAAACAGTCGCAATATGTATTAACATCGAGACAGAAAACCGATACAGTGCACAGTATGCTCATAGGTTGGAACCTATGGCCTAAACGTGCAAATCAATCAACCAATCCCTGTTGTCGATGTACGAACACCCAACAACCAAATACAAATTCAAATATCAAGAAAGTGCATTTTAAAATACGGAAAACATCGCCTAAAACACACCAAAATGCTCCCAGATTTTCCCCAAGTGACAATTAGCCAAAACTGCATATAGGAGGGGTCTAATTTAGTGCAAAATGAGCCCTGGAACAAAAATGAACCCATTCCCCTCTACTCTGGCCGCAAATTGCGGCCAGAATGATTAAATCTGCGGCCATGGGTTTGAATTAGGAGCTCGGGTCTTGGTGGTAGCTTCCTAGATGCCTGCACGACTCACTGTCAGCTCAATTTTATTTTAGGGGTCTCGGGGTAATAGCAGACTCCTAAATACACACCCAGATTTCACAATATCTCCGATATCGGTTTCTAAATCCGTATTCCGGGTTTCAATCTCTGTTTTGGGTCATAAATCAAGCACTAGGATGTTGGGGTGGCCTCTACTGATCTCAATTTCACAACACAACTCTCAATTCTCTCAAACCCTAACTTGGTCTTCCTTAAGTCTACAACATCATCCGAAATCGATTCAATTTTAACATAGGGGTATAAGTAATGCAAAAACTAATCTAATGGTTCAGTAAATACCTCATTTGGCAACTCAAGAATTTTCTTGAGTTGCCCCTAGTGGCCAAAATCCTTGCTTTCTTGGTCCGATATGTTTGTCTCGAGCTCGTGCACCTTTTTTGTGAAATGAAGATATGGTTTTGAGTTTGTTTTTGTGATGATTTGAGGAGGTGAAGAGAGAGGGAATGAGGAGCTAGGGCAGCAGCAGCAACCATGAAGAGGGAGAGAGGAAATGGTGGTGGAAAAAGGAGAAGGAGCCAAGTCAAAGAAGTCCTCACCTACTCTTTCTCTCTCTCACCATACCTATTTTCTTTTCTTTTTCTTATGTTCTTTTCTTCACTAAATCCCTTCTCACTTGAATAGTAAACCCAAAAGAAAAGCCATGGTAGAAATGCACAAGTGTAGAGAAAAAGATATGTGCATGTTTTGCACAACATTGCTAAAAACCTATTAGCGATTTTTAATCGTGATTAGCACTAATTTAGCTTATAATTAAACATAAAAACTTTAAAATGGCATAATTCCATAAAATACCCTATTTTATAATTTTCCATAATTTTTCCAAAATTTTCCCCATTTATTTATATTTAATTATACCGAAATATTAAAATATTCATTAAAATAATATTAAATTATAAAAATTCCCAAAAATAATATTTTATTATTTTGAAATGTTACAATCTACCCCCTTTAAAGAAATTCGGTCCCCGAATTTAAATTTAAACCCCCAAATTCTAAAACATTTCGATATCAAGTCCAAGTCTTCGGGGTTCCGAAATCATCAATACATAAATCGCATCATAGCGCAATGTATGCGCATGGATAATGAGCAGATAACTCAAAAGCAAAACTCCGTCAAGCATCTGCAATCATCGGAGTTACGGTAAAGTCACAAATGTCAAATCCAATACAAAACCAATACGATATAAATCAGAACTATACATGTAAATATCGAATCTATACATCTAATTAGCTGAAGTAAATGCATGCCAAATCTTTTAAGTCGCTGTGCAACACGTATAACACTGCACAGTGGCGGACGTCTATCATAAGAAAATAACTATATACATATATACCTTTGTTTGAAATGTACGTTCCGCCGTTTTGGAAACAATTTAGAAGGGTCTCCTTGTTTTAAACATTTCGTGTCATATCAGACACGTAGGTAAATACTGAGGCTATAGCTCGCTTTTTGGAAATCCCTTCAATAACTATCAATGCATGCAAAATACATTCAGGTACTGTCCTCTGACTAGTCCTGCTTAGTACGAAAACACATCGCAATTATCATAAAAAAAACGTACTGCTTTATAAGAAATCAATCCCAAAATACGTGTATGAATACTACGTGCGTCTGGTGCGCACGACAATCAAAATCCATATACGTGCCACATAAGTGCACATAAACAAGATCTAAGTGCATCGGGTGTGCACAAAGCATCTGTCGTAGGCAACGTGTGTGCCTGACAGCAAAATCAGGTGCATCTGACATGCACGAAAAAAAATCTCGATTTAGTGCATCTGGTGTGCACCAAAATCGCATCTCAAGACATGCGCTCAACATGCGCGAAAACCCAAAACCAGGGGCATCCATCATGCACGAAATCATGAAATCCAATATCAAGCTCCGAACATGCGCAAAATCAAATCAGGTGCAAAAAACAAATATCGAGTATCACAATCGAAATCGAAGTCCAGTGTATCTAAGTGCACAAAAGGCGTATCACTGCACTGCAAGCATATATAAACTATACAGAGTGCAGGAACCAAATCGTGTGCGTACATACACACAAAATCAACTCAAATGTCTAAAACCGTAAAATCACAAACATGTGAAACCAAAGCACGAAAACGATATCAAGTGCAACACTGTGCAAAGATCGTAAATCCTCAATCATCAAAATCAAATCATAAGAATAAATCACCCAAAACATCGAAATCAATAATGGAGGAATAGTACCGCTCAAGTGCATCCTCTAAGAATCTCGGGCCAAATGTCGCGGTCACTAGTGGGACGTCTCGTCGATGATCATGAACTCTGGCCTGCTGGTGTGCGTAACAATGACCACTCCTGGGTCAAGGTCTTCACTGTGAATTACCAATCTCTCGGTCCATCGGCTCATCGGCCCTGTCAGGTGTGCTAACGGGGATGATCCCGTTCTGGCACTTCTCTGGTCATCTCTCGGTCAATCATCGCGACCACTCGTAAGACAGCATATCACTAGCGTCGGCCTCTGGCCCTCTGAATGTACGTGACACATCTGATCCTGGGTGCAAGTATCATTGCAGCAGTGTCCTGGAAGGAATCCTGCTCACGGTCTCTTCCATGTCTCGTCTCTGCCAACTGTTCGGAAGTCATCGTCCTTTCCTATATCTGCATCTTGCTCTGGAACGACTGCATACACATCGCGACTCCTTCTGGAAGGTAAATCCAAGTACCATGCCTTGGCATGCGCATCGCATCTCTGATGTCGGCGGAGTGGAACGTCATCTCATCTAGATTTGGTACGAACCTCTTACTTCACTTTTCTCTAATGTCGTCTGCTTTGGACTCGTCTCGTCGCGGCTGCATGGACTGAGCTCCAACGGCTATCCTCGTATCGGGAGTCTCCCAAGAAATGCATCTCACCACCTAGCATCCGAATTAAGTCGAGCCATCCGATCGAGTCGTCAAAACCTTATAATCCCCCAAGAGCTCAACATCTTAGGCACAGTTTAATAGTATCGAGTACATACCACAGCATCGGTGGTCCAGCCGTAGAAGGGCAAACCCAAGCCTCACTAACGGCGCCGCGGAACTGCCGCAAACCCTAAGGTTCAAAGGCTTTCACACGGTCATTAAGTCGAGTTAGGGTTTCATTCTTCTAGAGGGTCCATAGAATTGCCTGCATGTCTTTCCGAATACTTTAAACTTGGAATAATAGGTTGCTGACCTTCGATCGTCTCTGTCGACTCTCAACGTCTCCGCGTGAAGTCGTCTCTAGCTGGAATCAATCTATCTGATGACCTCTCATCGGGTAGGCGAACGAACCACATGTCCTAATCATTCATCCTCGGGTGACTAGCGACCTTCTATCATCTCTTAGGATAACCTGTAATGCAATAGCTCCAACATATGAGGCGATATCTCGTCGCTCGCAGCAACAACTGGCTCACTCGTCTGCACGCTGAACAGTGCCTCAATCATCATGAATAAGCAATACACCAACGGTCATCAAAATCTGGCTGGCCTCTGTCAGTGGCCCAATCCTCTGATACTGATCGGCACGTCCGAGAAATCTCATAAAGGCGATCCGCCAAACGCTCGTGGTGCGGAAACACAGTAAAAAGACACATCTCCGCAATCGTGTGTCGCCGGAATTTCGCCCTGGTCAGTCCTCGTTCGTGACGAGCTCGTGCTGACCGCAACTCTAGCTGTAGCTCTCCTTGCCCGTAATCGTGGCAGCAAACCCATAACTGGTACTGATGAGGCTAGATCAGAATGAATATAATACTGAGCAAAGAAATGTACATCCTATGGCTTCTTAAGTGGAGTAGCGTATCGTAAATATGCCGCGGAACATACCTACGGTACGTCACTCTACTTTAGTCACCTATTCCATCAACCAAGGGTCATCCTACGCTCCGAAGGTAAAACCTAACGCTCTGATACCAACTTTGTCACGTCCCAAAAGTACGGAATATGACCGACACTTAAACGACGAACGTCTCGAGGCGTACGTAATCTAAGTAAGCCGAAAAACCCAGAAATCCAAACCAAGAAAAGTAGTAGAGTGAAGGAAAACCAATTTAAATCAAGTAGTTTTAATAGCATAAGCCGAATTATGCCTTTTTTTAAAACATCAAATATTTCCTGAAAATTTCGGTAGAGTCTCCTTTGTAAATACTGGCCCCCAAACGGGATACAACATGAATAGTATACGAAATCAATAAAAAGACATCCCCAAGCGGGAGCTAGCTCTTCGTCAATCGACGGTCACAACCACACAAATAATATAATATATAACGCCAAGGGCGAGGATCAAAACTCAACTAGAAACTCAAAACTACAAGAAATCCACAGAAATACAACGCGCGACTCTAAGGTCGAAAGAATAAACATCACTGGTCTCTATCTTTGAAATAAATACATGTTTGGTTGATGGAACTTCTAGATACAACAGAATAATGATATACAAGATATATAATAGGGGTACGATACAAGTAAACCCACCTACTAGCAAATCACCCGAAGGAAACTATGCCCGCGAAGCCGTAATGAAACCTGTACGGCAAACCTGCAAGAAACTGGGGCACAACGGGGGTGATTTGCCAACTCGTGAATAGAAAAACATCTACGAAAAGAAATCGCATAAATAACGCAATCCTAGGTCAATGATCATAATATATCATCAAATATATAACCAGCAACCCATAACAATGGTTAGGGCAAATATCTAACCCAAGTGTAATTCCCTGCGCCCGTGTCAGTGCCTCAGGTAGCAATGTATCATATGGATGATGTATGAATGCATGAAACAGAATGCATGTACTGAAGAAAACTGCTTTCATAAATCAGTGAGATTTCTGTATTTTAAAAGTGAGGTACCATAAATGAAATCAGCATAAAACAGTGCCCAGCATCGACACAAAACAAGTGTCCAAATATCTCGATATCTCTGTATCACAATCTCTGTACCTCAATATCTCAAAATCTCAATATCTCAATCACAATATCTAGGGCGCCGTCAATCCAGACCGACCCCTACCATCTATCTCAAGACCACGACGGTATCCTCCGGATATCCGACGCGTCGGGTAAAATCACCGGTCGGTAGTGCCCCCCTGCCAGGCTCAACGTCAACAACACGACCTTCTCGCCCCGGGGTACCGCACCGGGCCCACCATGTACCCCAAACGGTTCATCCATCTCCTCGAATCGGGTCTCGAAATCCATCAGCAAACTCATGGTGGACGACTCATACATCATGGGAAAACCGCATTTTTTTTATTTAAAAAGAGAGAAAGCAGTTTATATATGTTTTGCGGTTTTCCTCCAAATCCAGAAAATATCATGGAAATCCGAATCATCAAAAGCATGTAAAACCATGAATATAAGCATGGGCATCCATGAATACGGCATATAATGAATAACAGTATGCACGAAGTGACAAATAACAACTACAATGTTTAAACTAGCATATAATGCAAGCAACTAATCATCATGTCAAAACTACTAGTTAACAAGCTACATTAGACGATAATATTTTCTAAGGTGTGCGTGACATGGCAATTACCGATGAAGATGTATGTGAGCCGGCAAGCAAGTGTACGTGGTACATACGCATCATCGGTAATGGTGCTGGTGTCCTAACAGTATGATGTCAACAATGCAATATGAAATAACAATGTAAGTATGCGATGCGGAGCGAGCAACCAAAATGAGCGGGAGCTAAATATTAAACAATGGTGCCATTTGAAATAACACGAATCGCGGGGTTTTGAAAATAGGGGCTACGGTCTTTTTATGAAAAGATACGTCTTTTGAAATATCCATAGGATCCCTTGGGCCGTCTTTTAAAATACCCACGATTCGTTAGTTTTTGAAATAGGTAAGAATCGAATCTAATCTAACAACTAAACTAAACTAAAGGGCTAAGCTAACAAGCTGGACTACAGATAAGGAAACCGCCTAACATCTGAGTCGATACATATACATACCTGTATATATATTAGTCGGTGATCCCGCCTCAATAATATCATATCCGATACCATATCTATAATCAGACATCCCAAGTCAAGAGTGCGGATCAATCATCAAAATATAGCTCGTACGTAAATCCGTCGTACGGCATCCCCAAATCTGGGTACGGGTTAATATCATATTCATCACACTATTCATCTGGTATCCTCTTTATCCAAGATCATAGTCCAGGGTACTGACCTATGTCCAGTACAATACTAATATCATCAATATAGTCATGATCTGACTACTGATCGATAGTCTCGTACAAACCGATATCATCAGCACATATCATCATCAAGGGGTATACATCGCCCAATACGGCCTAGTATCAATATCCTAGCATATCATATCTCATATCACGATCACATGTCGACCATCTTATTTATAGCACTATTCACCCGTATCGTCGTTCAAAGACCCACTATAACATCAGGACGTATCTCAAATACGAATCCTGCCATATCAACGATATCATAACCTCAACACAAATCTCATCGACTCATCTCAAACCCAAGTATCATTCTCCAATCCGTATGTGAACACATAGTCCCATACCCATGTGAACACATAACTATATATTCCCGAATAAGCACAAATGAAAGAAGAAAGTATGCAAGTATGAGTGGTTGTGTCCATGTGTGGTGCGACCACTACTCTAGGGTTTCGCGACACTAAATCATCCAAGAACACCAAATATCCATATTATCATCAATATACTCAAACAAAATATAATCAATATATATATATATGTGTGTATACGTATTCGTATACATCACCACTAACTGCGGGGGTGCTATACGCCATCCACCCGACTTCTCCCCGTAGATATAAATCTACTCACCTGGTCTTCGCTCACCGAAATCGACGATGCCATGCTTCTTCGCCTCGGAATCCTTACAAGGGTACCTACAATAACAAATAGTCGCAATATGTATTAACATCGAGACAGAAAACCGATACAGCGCACAGTATGCTCATAGGTTGGAACCTACGGCCTAAACGTGCAAATCAATCAACCAATCCCTGTTGTCGATGTACGAACACCCAACAACCAAATACAAATTCAAATATCAAGAAAGTGCATTTTAAAATACGGAAAACATCGCCTAAAACACACCAAAATGCTCCCAGATTTTCCCCAAGTGACAATTAGCCAAAACTGCATATAGGAGGGGTCTAATTTAGTGCAAAATGAGCCCTGGAAAAAAAATGAACCCATTCCCCTCTACTCTGGCCGCAAATTGCGGCCAGAATGATTAAATCTGCGGCCATGGGTTTGAATTAGGGGCTTGGGTCTTGGTGGTAGCTTCCTAGATGCCTGCACGACTCACTGTCAGCTCAATTTTATTTTAGGGGTCTCGGGGTAATAGCAGATTCCTAAATACACACCCAGATTTCACAATATCTCCGATATCGGTTTCTAAATCCGTATTCCGGGTTTCAATCTCTGTTTTGGGTCATAAATCAAGCACTAGGATGTTGGGGTGGCCTCTACTGATCTCAATTTCACAACACAACTCTCAATTCTCTCAAACCCTAACTTGGTCTTCCTGAAGTCCACAACATCACCCGATATCGATTCAATTTTAACATAGGGGTATAAGTAATGCAAAAACTAATCTAATGGTTCAGTAAATACCTTATTTGGCAACTCAAGAATTTTCTTGAGTTGCCCCTAGTGGCCAAAATCCTTGCTTTCTTGGTCCGATATGTTTGTCTCGAGCTCGTGCACCTTTTTTGTGAAATGAAGATATGGTTTTGAGTTTGTTTTTGTGATGATTTGAGGAGGTGAAGAGGGAGGGAATGAGGAGCTAGGGCAGCAGCAGCAACCATGAAGAGGGAGAGAGGAAATGGTGGTGGAAAAAGGAGAAGGAGCCAAGTCAAAGAAGTCCTCACCTACTCTTTCTCTCTCTCACCATACCTATTTTCTTTTCTTTTTCTTATTTTCTTTTCTTCACTAAATCCCTTCTCACTTGAATAGTAAACCGAAAAGAAAAGCCATGGTAGAAATGCACAAGTGTAGAGAAAAAGATATGTGCATGTTTTGCACAACATTGCTAAAAACCTATTAGCGATTTTTAATCGCGATTAGCTCTAATTTAGCTTATAATTAAACATAAAAACTTAAAAATGGCATAATTCCATAAAATACCCTATTTTATAATTTTCCATAATTTTTCCAAAATTTTCCCCATTTATTTATATTTAATTATACCGAAATATTAAAATATTCATTAAAATAATATTAAATTATAAAAATTCCCAAAAATAATATTTTATTATTTTGAAATGTTACAATACCACTGTGCAAAACAAAAGAGAACGCCCTTGCAATAACAGCTTTTTGAAAAGTGTTCCAACAACATCAGAATAGGTTTGTTTAGCTTGTATTGATCCGAATCAACGCAGTCCCATCAATTGATCACACCATAAAAAGAACGAAAATAATGATGTACGTATATGCCATCCGCATTCGCCACTGGGTCCTGTCATCACCCGTTAGGTTACTTAACTAACGACAGAGCGGGGACTGGACTAGCGCGGATGCAAAACATATACAACATCTACTAGTATATATATAATATATAATTTTCTCTCAAGGCGCGATAAAATGCAACACAGAAATGTATAGCAACACAGATCAATACAGATATCTGGGATCCTCGGGTTTCATAGAGCCGCTACTGAAACCCGACGTTCCCCTGGTCGTGTGGATAGCCTGTGCAATGAAAATCCTAGACCCCTACGGGCGCGGCAAGTTACCCGCCAAAACCTGAAGCGAGGCAGCCCCCTTCAGCAATGTGAATGGACCACCCAGCACTTCACGGAATCCGGTAACTTGGGCACCCCTCTTGGGTCAACCCTATACCACCTACGAGTGAGGCGAATAGCCCGCCAATTCTAGAGTAAAGCACCCTCCGTCTCAACGCCATGAGATGCGGGCTTGTTGCCCTCTAGAACCCGGCTATCCGTGCACCCCTCCGCGGGGTAATCCTAGTACAGAAAGTAAAATATACATACAACGGGTATATCGACCGCAACCTGGTCATGCCCCAAAAGAATAATACAAACAGGCAGTGATGGCAGTCCACATGTCGGACGCTCGCCCCGCAATATCAAATGTACATATAAAACAAAACTGTACTAATATTGCATCCAGGCTATCCCCCACGACCGATCCGCAACATCACAGCAACACACAGAACATCAACGTGTATGTCACGTTCGCAAATCCGTCTAACCGGGCTATAGCAGTTAGACGGGATTTACCGATCAAGTGACATTCACGGTCGCAGATATAATGTAAATACTGTGAACTGGCATGTTTAAAATATCCGATCGAACAAATTCTATCAAGTGGGCCCCAAGCAGTACTGTAGCACTTACAGAAAATCTGGGCCCAAAAATAATATCCCAAAACCCCTATTTCCTATTCAAAAGCCCACTGGAAAAATTTTGTGCAATGAAGACACCTTCCCACCGCGGAACCGCGGCCGTACTAAGCGATCACTGCATCAAATTTTACCAGAAGTCTTAGAATTTCATGCTTGTCTTTCTGCAATGACCTGAAAAAATTTTTGAAGCAGAAAAAATTTCGACAGAAAACACAATGCATTGAAAATACGGTTTTTGGGGATTTTTGTTTGATCGAGTTCTAAACATACTAGAGCAAGCTAGGCATGGTTAATGGCGTGGCTGTGATACCAATGTAAGTCCGCGGCAGCGCCCCGGCTGTCGATCCGACGCCGGAAACGCGGAAACAAAAAACTTTAAAACTATTGAACCGGCACCACCGCGCACTTTTCACCCGGATCGGGCCATTAACCTAGCAACTAGCAAATTAAAATACGGGTAGAGAAGTATACCAAGCGATCCGTGTCTTTCGGTCTTCGTCTCCACTCCGATCTCCCACGGATACTTTTTCCGTCACCTTCTCGTCGAAATGGGCACCACATCGCCAAAGTCTTTTACGGGCTCCCACCTCTTGACCGAGGCAATTCGGGCGCGAAGTTGGCTAGCCGACGCGTCCAAGAGATGCTGTAGAATAGTGTAGTAGCCATGTCTCTTTGGGGTTTATGAGGTTGCCATTTATGGAGGAATTTGTGCACAAGAATTTTCATGGATGCTTGCTGGGAAAAATGGAGCAGGCAATAAAATGAGCTCGGCCAAAAACAAAATGGTGCTCTCTGGAATTTTTGTGGGTTGAGTGCATAAATTAAAACCACGCCAAAGGAAATTCCCACCTCACAGCACACTCACAAGGGGGGGCCACCAAAATTGCATGAAGAAACTTTTTCCCACCTCACTGAAACAACAGCACACTCACAAATGGGGGGAGGGGGACACACGAAATTGCATGAAGGGAATTTACCCACAAAAATAAACCTATCCCCTCTCACAACATGTGGCCGGCCTCTAATGAATGAGGAGGGGACAAAAAGAAAGAATAAATCCAAGAGGAGAAAAGCAAGAAAGAATAAGAGAATGGTCACACCAATTTCTAATCCATATCCAAAACAATACCCATCCAATAAATGCAAGTGATTGATTCAAAATGAATCTCATGATGAGGAAGCCACATATATGCATGAAACCCCTCATCAAATAAGTTAATTGCAAACTTGCAATTAACCCCCTCCATCAAAAAGTCCGGCCGTGAAGGAATAAAAGAAAACCGGCCGGAACGGAATGCAAACTGGCAACTTTGGAAAACTGATCCCGTAATTAATTACAGGAAAACCCCACTACTGCATATACATGCCCGCATTTGTATTCCCACTGAACACAAATGCAAAGAGACAAAACTACACTATCTAATACTAGAATCCGGCTTAAGCCAAAGCTGGCTAGTAAAAATCGTCCGATCACGATTCGTGCAATACCGGACGTATCTGATCGAACCCTGCCATATCTCCATACGGCCTCTACAGCGTTTCACCCGAAACCTGAGTAACTGTGTGTGTGGTAGACTCTAAAGACTCGTCAATACTATGGCTGTGGATTTAACCATTAGCACGTCAGAGGTATCAGCCATACGTGACGGGCCACCAGCTACTGACTAAAAGGGACGTCGATGAGCGAACTCATCCTGACACCCTACTAAGCCTGTCAGTGATAATATCCGTACAGTCCGGTCCGTTCATCTATGAGCATCGCATGGCGGGCCTAGGGGGTTGGTAAAAGTCAGACCCCCAATAGTGATACAAGTCGTGTCGGAGTGTAGCCCAGAACACCCTGAGATACTACTGGAATACCTACCAGCAAATCTCCTGCCTTGGCTAACGACTTTTCATGTTCTGGCTCTCCTAGACACAGCGCGACCTCACCCCCAATACCGGGAGAGACGAACCCCTGCAGATCCGCTCACTGCCTCCATGTGGCTCGGGACTGTACCCAACTAAAACCTGTTTGCATGACTCCTTTGAGTCGTGGCAGGGTAGTAATCAAAGCACAATGGGAACTCACACGAGACAAATGACGATCTCAGGTCGATGAACTAACCTGTACACATGTCACCAGGGAACTGCTATCTGACGTCTGGTATAATCCCAACTAGCAGGTTCCCGGCGAGTCCTGTCCGGTGTACTCATAACCCAATGAGCACCTGTATACATCTTAGGTGAACCAACTGACACCAGTGGCTTGTGAGACCGGCCACCGCCCCTCGTCGGGGTCTCAACTGTATACACTAGTCTACTCTGGAGAATCCATACCCTGACTCGAAACTCCCACGACTAGGGACCTTTTAAGGATGTGCTTATAGACTCCAGCTCTCACTTATATGATCGCCCTCATACTGCTGGTAGTCAAGCAAGAATCCTAGGGGCTCTATCAACGTGTAATAGCGACTCGTAAGGTCACCTAAAGCAGTGAACGATGATAAAGGTAAACCAGATAGCTTACTATCATCTCGAGTAAGACTGTTCTACCGGGATAGGTCCTCCCTCAATCATTGCAATCACGTGCCTGTGATCCAATAATTAACTCTGAGGGCACTATCTCCAATAACGAGCACATGTATATTATCTCCAGTACAACGTACTAATGGCTGTGGGACAGACCATTTCCCCTGCTGGGATGAGAAGTGTACACACTAGTCTACTCCGGAGTATCGATACCCTGTCTCGATAATCCTACGACTAGGGACCTGAAAAAGGATGTGCTTGTAGATTACCCAGCCCCCACTAGTGTGACTGCCATCACAACGCTGGTAGTCAAGCAAGACCCTAAGGGCTCTATCAATATGTATTCTCGATATTCTAACATATACACATATTAAGATAGATACAAACCAAGTAGCGTACTACCATGTTTAGCAAGACTGTTAATATAACTGTGAATATCCCAAGCTTCCATTAAGTAATATACAAGCTAGTATGATACAATAATAGCCACTAAGGTATATACACTAACAATCTCCCACTTGCACTAGGGCCATGTACTGGCGTATCGAAGACCTATTATCTCGAATAGCCTCTCAAACTGAGTCTGGGGTAAGGCCTTTGTGAATGGATCTGCAGTGTTTTCCTCTGTAGCAACTCTCCGGACCTCGATCTCCTGGCGATATATGATCTCCCTGATCAGGTGATACCGCCTTAAGATGTGTCTGGACTTCTGATGGGACCTGGGTTCCTTTGCTAAAGCTATAGCCCCATTGTTGTCACAATACAGAGGTATTGGATCAACAATGGATGGAACCACCTGAAGTTCTGTGAGGAACTTCTTCATCCAGACTGCTTCTTTAGCGGCATTGCAAGCAACGATATACTCCGCTTCCATCGTCGAGTCAGCAATGGTGTCCTGCTTGGAACTCTTCCAGCACACCGCCCCTCCATTGAGGGTAAAGACATAACCTGACATGGACTTGGAATCATCCTTGTCACTCTGGAAGCTGGAATCAGCAAAAGCCTCGATCTTGAGGTATTTTCCGCCGTAAACTAAGAACATATCCTTAGTCCTTCTCAGGTACTTGAGAATGTTCTTTACTGCTATCCAGTGCTTCTCCCCTGGGTCTGACTGCTACCGGCTTACCAAGCTCAGTGCGTAAACTACATCTGGTCTGGTGCACAACATCGCATACATTATAGAACCTACCGCAGAAGCGTAGGGTATAACTGACATGCGATCCCTTTCCAAATCAGTCTTGGGAGACATCTCTTTGGATAGGTTGATTCCGTGACAAGCCGGTAAACTACCGCGCTTAGAATCTTCCATACTGAATCTTTTCAGTATAGTGCTGATATACCTGGACTGCGAAAGTCCCAACATCCTCTTGGATCTATCACGACAGATCCGGATCCCCAGAATGTAAGAGGCATCACCCAGGTCTTTCATGGAGAACCTGCGTGACAAGAATCCTTTGACAGATTGTAGCATAGGAATGTTATTTCCTATTAAGAGAATGTCATCCACGTACAATACGAGGAATACGACAGTTCGTGCTACAATTTTACTATATATACATGGTTCATCAGGATTTTTGATAAAGTCATATTCTTTGACCGTTTCATCAAAACAGATGTTCCAACGCCGTGATGCCTGCTTTAGTCCATAAATGGACTAAAGCAACTTGAACACTTTCCCGCTGCTCCCACTCTGATTGAAACCTTCTGGCTGATCCATATAGACGCACTCTTCTAAATTACCATTTAGAAAAGCCGTCTTTACGTCCATCTGCCAGATCTCATAATCATGGAAGGAGGCAACGGCAAGAAGGATACGAATGGATTTGAGCATAGCCACTGGAGAAAAAGTTTCGTCATAGTCCAAACCAGGTCTTTGACGAAAACCCTTTGCAACAAGTCTAGCCTTATTGGTTTCCACCTGTGCATCTACACCAATCTTTTTCTTGAAGATCTACTTGCATCCTATGGGTTTTACCCTATCTGGAGCAAAGTCCAAAGTCCATACTTTGTTGGTGTACATGGACTCCATTTCGTTCCGCATTGCATCCAGCCATCTTACTGAGTCGCCGCTCTGGATGGCCTGCTGGAAGCTAGTAGGTTCATCATAATCAATGATGCAATCTTCTTTATCCCCGTCTATGAGAAAACCGTAGTATCTCTCAGGCGGATGAGACGGCCTACTACTCCTGCGGAGGGGTGCGGGAATGTCCTGTTCTTCTTGATCTTCTGGTTCTACCAAATTTTCAGTAGTAGTTTGTGGTTCTGGAATTTCTTCCAGTTCTATTGCGCTCCCACTTGTTTCCTTTTCTAAAAACTGCTGTTCTAGAAAATGGGTATTACGAGAAACAAAAATCTTTTGTTCCTCTGCGTAATAGAAAAAATACCTCTTGGAGTTCTTTGGATATCCCACAAACTTACACTGCACTGATCGTGCCTCGAGTTTGTCTGCATGCTGCTTTTTAACAAAATCTGGATAACCCCATATCTTCAGATACTGAAGATAGGGTTTCTTCCCACTCCATGTCTGATATGGCGTGGTAGGCATAGTCTTGGTAGGAGCCCTGTTCAAAAGATATGCAGCTGATTCTAGCGCATAACCCCAGAAGGATCGTGGTAACTCAGCATTACTCATCATAGAACGTATCATATCCAATATGGTTTGGTTCCTTCTTTCCGATACACCGTTATGCTGTGGAGTGTATGGAGGAGTAAGCTGAGAGAGAATTCCTTTCTCTTTTAGGTAACCCAGGAACTCGGCACTTAAGTATTCACCACCTCGATCTGATCTCAGTGTCTTGATACTTTTGCCGGTTTGGTTTTCTACTTCATTCTTATATTCTTGGAATTTCTCAAAGGCCTCGTATTTATGTTTCATTAAGAAAATGAATCCATACCTAGAGTAATCATCCGTAAAAGTAATGAAATATGAAAAACCACCTTTTGCACGTGTAAACATTGGACCACATACATCGCTGTGTATGAGTCCTAAGAGCTCGCTCGCTCTTACTCCATGTCCTGTGAATGGAGTCTTTGTCATCTTTCCTTTCAGACATGATTGACAAGTGGTATAAGATTGATATTCGAACGGATCCAAATATCCTTCTCTATGTAACTTAGTTAATCTTGTCTCGTTGATGTGACCTAATCTACAATGCCATAAGAAAGCCTGATTTATATCAGGAGACTTTCTTTTTAATGTGTTCTGGACATTGAAAATCTGTAATTGGTTTAACACATATATACCGTTATCTAGTGTACCGGACCCAATCAAACCATGATAAGGTGGATGTTAACAACATCGCTTATAAATGTGAAATCATAACCTTCTTTTGATAACAACGATACTGATATGATATTACACGTTAAAATGGGTACACAAAAACAGGTATGCAAAACAAAAATATGTCCACTCGTCAATCCAAGGTGATAATCCCCTACGGACACAGCACCCACGCTAGCTCCGTTAGCAACCTGGAGGGTCATATCACCAACCTTCAGCACTCTACGGTTTCTCAGTGCCTGCAATGAATTGCATATATGAGATCCTGATCCGATATCCAATACCTAGGAAGTAGAGTTGATTGATAGACAATTTTCAATTACAAACACACCTGAAGTCGAAGCCACAGCTTGCTTCGATTCCTGGTTCTTGGCAATCCAAGCTTTGCAATCTTTCTTCCAGTGGCCTTTTCTACGACAGTGGAAGCACTCGTCCTTTGCCACTACTGGCACCGCAATCTTTGCCAATCCCTTAGCTCCTACTTTACCAACACCACCTCTTGGTTTTGTAGCGGCCTTCTTCTTCCTTCATATGGCCCTTTCCTTGGACCTGGAAGAGGAAGCACCGCGAACAAACATAGTGGGTGTTTCCCTTGCTTTCTACAAGGTGGCCTCTGCACTCCTCAACATGTTAAGGAGTTCTGGAAGTTCAACTTCTTTTCCTTGAATGTTGAAATTCAGAATAAACTGGGTGTAGGTGGAAGGAAGGGGCTGAAGAACCAAGTCTGTATATAGCTCGTTCTCTAATGTTGTCCCGAGGTCCGTGAGCTCTTCTATATATCCAATCATCTTAAGGACATGTTCTCCTACAGATGTGTAACACCTTAGGATGTGATTAATGGCTAATTATACTCTAAAGTATGGTTTTTAATAAAAGGTTTACCAAATCGATTTTCAAATATTTTATCCTATTTAATGAATATTTTATTAGATTTTTCCTAGACTTGCACACACTTGTGCATGTAAACTAGGGTTAGACCATGATTAGCAACCATGGTGGATTAACCCATTTGCCTTAAGCTAATTCAAAATTTGATTTAATTGTTTTGGGTTTGTTTTTTTTAAATGGAAAATGTTTTAGTTTAGGTTGACAAGGAGAGAGAGAGAGAGAGAAAGAGAGGGAATGGGCTTCATGGCTTGTGCCATACTTGCAATAAATGAAGAAAGAGAGAGAGGGGGGTTGACTAGCCTCGACTCTCTTCCCTTTCTTTGCCTGCCTCTCATTTTCTCACAACACTCTCCCTCTCACTCACAACCAGCAGCAGAAGAAGCAGCAGCAGCTCCAGCATCAGCAACAGCAGCAACATCAGCAGCATCAACACCAGCAGCAGCAGCCCAAAGCTTCAGGCATCAGCAGCAGCAGCTACATGCAGCACCAGCAGTAGCAAGAAGCAGCAGCAACACAGCTTCTTCACCTCCTCCTTGCACCTAGGGTCAAGTGAGGTATACTTCTTAGGCTTAACTTCCTAGCTTGCTAATCTTATGTGTTGATTAGCTTCGATTAGTGTTAAATGTGCGTTTTAGTGCTAAAATGGTGATTTGTGTGGAGTTTTGGCAAAGTGGTGACTTTGATGGCTAGATTAACTTGATTAAGTGTTATTAGGGCCACATAAACCTAGCTTAACCCCAGATTTCACTAAAATACCATAGGGTTTCAATTTGGTGTAAAATTAGCGTTTTAAAGCAAAAGTTAGCCTTTCTGTGATCTGCTGTAGACCCGTTAGCTTCAGAGAAAATCTGGGAAGACTGGAGAATATACACTGGACCTAGACCACACACACCAACCACGAACCCCAAATTTTACTGTTTAGCCGCCAATTTAATCGTTCTTGCCGCAATTTGCCGCCAGATAGAGGAATTGGGTTCTGGGGTTTTGGCTAGGGTAGTTTGCTGTGTTTTGGCATGAGCAACTTTGTAAGTTTTCACCTGAGGAAAAATCTGGGGCGATATAACGTTTTTCCATTTCGTTTAGTTTGCGCGATACGTGCGATACGTGAGTGGGTTCTGTGTTCCAGCGTGTCGCGATGTGTTGGCGTAGTTTTAAACGCGTATACACACGTGTTAGCGTATCGGACACACGCGTTTAGTTCGCGACACGAGTTTCTCGTTTGATTTCGATATCGCGTTTTTGCGAGATATTTGCTTATATATGGATTCTTTGTGTAAATTCTAGGTTCGCAGGCGGGTACGTCGGACGCCGTAAAGAAGGGAAAGCAGGTGGTTGGCTACGTTTAGCACGAGACCATATGAGTAGATTTAACATCTACGGGGAAATCGCCCGTATGACGTTAAGCGTCAGGGCGTGATAGGACATTTTAGTCGTAGATATTTATATGTATTATTGTAGCATACCTTCTTCTGTTGCATGTAGAAATGGTAGTATATAACACCGCACTGCTACTAACGGTTCAAGCTGCACGAGCACTATTTGTATGTTACACTCACGCCGTTAGTGATTGCCATGACACACACACTATAGGATTGCTACAAATCATACATTGATAACTAGACAAGACTTGTCGCATATTGGCACATGCATACGGTCTATTCATAGTAGTGCACACATTGCTTGATATATCCCTACTTGTGCACATTTACATTGCTACACTCAAATTCGCGTATATATATCCATTTGCACATCCATACCTATATACATACACCTGTTACATACATGGATGATACTGACATGATTTAAATACCAAGGGACCGCATGAGATATTTCAAAACTGGATCTTTTAAAAGAGCGGTTTCCCTTTTTACTCTTAATGTCATACGACACATTTCATGGATTTACGCATTTACTTTGGATTTATGTGATTTATGGATTTGAGAACCGTAGTATTATTTTAAGAAAATACGCACTGTTTTAAAAACCCGGTTTCTCTTGATATGATATTTCAGTACGTCCACCATGCGTTTTCTCGGTTCTGAGACGTGTGACATGTGAACCCGAATCGAGGAGGTTGACGAGGCCGATTGCGGGTACATGGTGGACCCGGTTTGGTATCCCGGGGCAAGAAAGGGATGCTGTGCATACAGACGGTGAGCCTGGCAGAGGACTACTACCTACCGGTGATTGGTTGGACCTGGCGGTTATCCGGAGGATACTGACCAGAGTCGAAAGAAGGATACGGGAAGACCAATACTGCCGGGGCCGAGGGCCGATTCCGCAGACGGAGCCCGTGGGCCGATACGGACTGACGGAGCCCGATACTTGAGGATTTGCGTGTCAATGCTGGACACGATTATTTTATGATATTTCGAGTGTTGATGTTGGGCACTCACGATTATATGAGATTTATAGGATTTGAAGGCCGATGAGGGTGACGGCGCCTGTGTTTTACTGGGATTTGGGTGCATTGATGGACACCGGTTATTTTCCACGTTGATATTCCGTGTAGATGTTATTTTATCCCATGCTCAGAATTCAGTATTTTGCATCTCATCCTGTAGTTGTAGTACCTGATAGAGTACACTTGCTATGCATGAGTATCGCATACCTTGCTCATCACATACTGATGTTATTAAATTGCACTTGTTAGGCATGATTATTGCGCATCCAGTTCATTCATATAGATATTATCTGTTGGCTTATATTAGAGTATCGCAGTACATGCATACTTGCGATTAATTTTATATGTTATCTACTATTCACGAGTTGGCAACTCACCCCCGTTGTGCCACAGTGTTTGCAGGTTGCCCCTAAGAGTAGTCACGGCAGGCTGTTTTCTTGCATCTTTTGACACAGATACCATTGCAGTTGGCGTGCGAGCCCTTTTGCTGATAGGTGGGTTTTTGTGCGGTATCTGTTTATTTTCCAGCTGTATACACTGTTGTATATAGTATTCTCCATCTACTATTCATGTATTGACTTAGAGACCAGTTGTGAGGACGATGTATATTATTTGTACTCTGGTGTCGAGCTCGTTGTGGGCCGACTTTATTTATGCAGTTCACATTTCATGTTGTCTTCACTTATTTTTGCTCATTCTTTGCTACGATGTCATATATTTTCATGGTGGTGATTGTTTCCGTCGTTGGGCGTGATTGCTCCCGTTTGGGATGCTTTATTCTTATTGTATATCATTTTACTCATATATTGTCTTATACCCGATTTCGGGGCTAGTTTTTATAAAGGAAATGCTGCCAATTTTATTTTAAGATAATAACTTAAACTTTAAAAGAATTTTACTAAATTACTTAAGGTTTTCTAAACGTTTTAACAAACGTTCTAATAAATGTTTTAAACACTCACTACATCAAATGGTTTTGATTTCACGGTTCGGCTTACTTAGTTGCGTTACGCCTGTAGACGTTACGTGGTTAAGTGCTGGTCACGGGCCGAACTTTGGGTCATGACAAAGTTGGTATCAGAGCATAGGTTTTACCTTTCGGAGTGTAGGATAACCCTGGTATGATGGAGTAGGTAGCTGAAGCAGAGTGGCGTACCGTGTGTATGTTCCGCGGCATACTCACGACACGGTACTCCGCCAAGCGACCTTAGGACTTATTGATTGAAATTTCTTCATGATTGTATACATTCTTGTGATTCGATTTCCGTATCCTTATCGAATCCTACTTTCTTTTCGGCCACTATGCCGCCAAAGACTACGAGGGCGCAGAGAGCGGCCGCGAGAGCCGAGATTCGAGTTGACTCGTTTGAGACAAGGACTGACCCGGGTAGTACACCTGTTGTGCGAGAGCAGACTGTTCCTCCTACGAAAGATCAGATCGCCATGCTAGGGGCCGGTATGCAGGAGATGCGCCAAATGATAGGGTCGTTAGTCGAGACGCTTCGAGTGCAGCGACCAGAGGTAGTTCCACCCGTTACGGGGACCACGATGGTACCTACAGTACAGGCAGTTGCCCCTGCAGCTACAGAGGTCATCACAGTATCGCTATCAGAGTTCATGAGGCTGAAGCCTCCGGTCTTCACAGGCACCGATGCAGCCGAGGACCCACAGTCTTTCATTGATAGGATGGCCCGGATATATCGTTCACTCAGATGCTCAGATGCGAGATGGGTAGAGTTCGCGAGCTTTCGCCTGGAAGGTCTTGCGCAGAAATGGTGCGACTCGAGAAGGGCAGAGCAGCAGGTCTTCCTCCGATGACCTGGACCGAGTTTGTGACGGTATTTCTAGCACGTTTCCTTCCCCAGAGTGTTAGGGATGCCCGAGCGCGCAGGTTTGAGACTTTGCGCCAGACGCCCGAGATGACAGTGGCAGAGTACGATGTGCTTTTCACCGAGCTATCTGTTTATGCCCCATACTTAGTGGCTACTGAGGAGATGCGAGTCAAGAGATTTATTCGAGGCTTACTTACCCCACTGTTCCTCGCGATCAGCGCGCAGCATTGCGAGACTTATGAAGCAGCTTTAGATGCAGCCTTATTAGTCGAGGAGTGCCTAGCTGAGACTTCGGTAGTTCCAGGTCCGAAGAGAGTTCGTACAGATACGTCAGCACAGAGACAACCGTTTAGGCGCCGCGACAGGTTCCGTTCAGGTACGGGGGTTAGCGGAGGATCGGGACGAGGTCAGCTATTCAGCTCTTATCCCCAGGAGGGTCAGCCGACACCATCTAGATGTTTCCGATGCGGGAGTACTTATCATCGTGTTCGAGATTTCCCGGAGCCACGTGAAGGCAAGACTGCCGTACAACATGTCATACTTCCACCTTCCCCACCCCAGAGGGCGTTGCCTATTGTACCCACTGTTGCTCCACGTCAGACCCATGAACAGAGAGGCCGTGGTCGCGGAGGGTTTGTTCTTAGAGGACGAGGTGGCCGAGGCAGAGGACAGCCAGCTGCCGGTAGAGTACAGCCAGTTGCTAGTAGAGGACTGCCAGTTGCAAGTGGAGGACAGGCATGGGTTTTTGCATTGATGCATCAGGACGCGCAGGCGTCCAATGCGGTGGTCTTCGGTACCCTATCAGTATGTTCTGTTGACGCACACGTGTTGTTTGATCCCGGATCCATGCACTCGTACGTTTCAACACACTTCATGCCAAGTTTGGGTAGAGAGTCCGGTTTGCTTGATCAACCGCTTATTGTGACCATACCCGTAGGCGAGTCGTTTGTTGCTAGACACGTGTTCCGATCCTATGTTGTTCGTATTAGCGAGAGAGATTTGTCTGTCGACTTGATCCTTCTTGAGATGTTAGACTTCGACGTTCTGTTGGGCATGGATTGGTTAGCCACATGCTATGCGTCTGTGGACTGCCGCGAGAAGACAGTTAGATTTTGTTTTCCCGATAAGTCGGCTTTTGTTGTGCAGGGGGACCGTGGTGCCGCCCCTCACATTTTGATTTCTTCTCTTCGCGCTGGACAACTGTTGAGGAAGGGATGTCAGGGATTTCTAGCCTATGTTTGCGATACTAGAGCTACGGATGTTCCGTTGGACTAGGTTCCGATTGTTCGTGAGTTCCCTGATGTTTTCCCTGACGAGCTTCCTGGGCTACCGCCCGAGCGTGATATTGTTTTCTGTATTGATTTGATTCTCGGCACGGGGCCTATTTCTATACCGCCCTATCGGATGGCCCCGGTGGAGCTTAGAGAGTTGAAAGGTCAGTTGCAAGATTTGCTGGATAAGGGACTTATTCGACCCCGTGTGTCTCCTTAGGGTGCTCCGGTCCTGTTTGTCAAGAAGAAGGACGACAGTTTGTGTTTGTGTATCGACTACCGCCAGCTGAACAGGGTTACCGTGCGGAACATATATCCTTTGCCACGCATCGACGACTTGTTTCACCAGCTTCAAGGGGCAGGATATTTTTCGAGGATCGACTTGCGATCAGGATACCATCAGCTGCGGGTTCGATAGGAGGATATTCCGAGGACAGCTTTCCACACACGCTACGGCCATTATGAGTTTTTGGTGATGTCGTTCGGACTCACTAACACCCCAGCAGCATTTATGGACTTGATGAACCGTATTTTCCGGCCGTATCTTGATCTGTTCATCATCGTATTCATTGACGATATTTTGATGTATTACCGGAGCAGAGAGGAGCACGAGCAGCACCTGCGGATCACATTGCAGACTTTGAGGGAGCACCAGCTTTTCACAAAATTCTCCAAGTGTGCATTCTGGCTGGACAGCGTAGACTTCTTGGGTCCCGTGATTACATGAGATGGTATATGTATAGACCCGAGGAAGATCGGGGCCGTTCAGAGTTGGCCCAGACCCGCATCAGTTACTGAGATCCGCAGCTTTATAGGGTTGGCCGGTTATTACAGGAGTTTTGTGCAGGACTTCTCCCGTATTGCTACACCTTTGACCGGGTTGACCCGGAAGGGAGTTCCTTTCAATTGGACAGAGGAGTGCGAGCACAGTTTTCAGCAGCTACGGACTCGATTGACTACAGCGCTGGTGTTATCATTGCCTTCAGGATCGGGCGGATTTGTGGTCTATTGTGATGCTTCTCGAGTGGGGCTAGGGTGCGTATTGATGTAGCATGACAGGGTGATCGCGTATGCTTCATGGTAATTGAAGAAACATGAACAGAACTGCCACACTCACTATTTGGAGATGGCTGCAGAGGTCTTTGCACTCAAGATCTAGCGACATTACCTATACTGCGAGTCGTGCCAAATATTCACTTATCACAAGAGCTTAAAGTATATATATCAGCAGCGGGACCTGAATCTTAGATAGCACCGTTGGATGGAACTAGTAAAGGACTATGATTGTGAGATCTTGTATCACCCGGGCAAGACGAATGTAGTAGCGGATGCTCTGAGCAAGAGGCCCGGGGGTAGTCTATCATGTTTGAGCGCAGTGCAGAGGAAGTCGTCGGCAGATTGGCAGATTTTATGCGACAGCCGAGTGCAGTTCAAGTTCACGCCGATCGGGGGACAGCCTACGCATGTTCGTATACGTCCACAGTTGCTTGACCGTATACATGAAGTACAGTACAGTGATGACCGTTGTTTAGAGATCATGGCACAGATTGGACAGGGAAGATTTTCCGAGTTCATGATCGATGATCATGGGATACTGCGATTTAGGACTAGACTGTGCATACCTGATGCTGAGGAACTGCGACGTGAGATTCTTGAGGAGGCACATCGATTGGTGTGCAGTGTTCATCCGGGTTCCACTAAGATGTACCATGATATGAGAGATGTTTACTGGTGGGACGGAATGAAGAGAGACATCGCAGACTTCGTGTCGAGATGCCTGACTTGTCAGCAAGTCAAGGACGAGCACCAGAGGCTAGCGGGAGAGCTACAGCCGTTACCCATTCCGGAGTGGAAATGGGAACAGATTTGTAACGTTTTAAAAATGATTAAATAAATAATTAAATGAATAAAAGTGTTTAAGTGAATTTTAGGATTTTCGGTAAAGTAAAATGTATTTTTCGTAAAACCAAACCGTGATTGTTTTTCATTATAATTTTAAAAATATGTATTTTAATTATGAAATTACTAGTAAATGGTGTTTATTTAGCCACTTATAAATTTTTAGTTTAATAAAATATTTTTCCTAAATTAATTATTTTAAATATTAACATAAGCTTTATTTTTTTACACTAAATTAGTGTAAATTACAAATTTGAATGGTTTTAATTTGTAAAAATGAACCATGGCATATTAGAATTTAGTGTGTATCATGCAAAAATTATTTGCAAATTTTTCCTATTTTCTAGAGCTTTCTTGAGTTGCTATAGTAAAGAAATAAATAAATAAATAAATAAAGCATGAAAAGACTTTTATTGATGTTTCTTCTCTTGAAACTTCTACACTCTTTTCCCACTCTCTTCTTTCTCTCCCTCACCTCTCTAGGGCCGGCCACAAACCCCCCATGGCTGCCCCCCTATTTTCCACCTCATTTTTATTCAAAATTCATCAAAAACACATCAAAAATTCAATTAAAATTCCACAAAATCCTATTTATTCCATACTCTTTATTCCTTGCTCATTTTTATATGAAATTTGGAGATGGAAAGCATACATTTTGGAGGCTCAATTCTTGTTTGGATTTCACATTTTGAAGGTATAATTTTCTTTCTTTTGATTTATTGTTATTAGATATTCATATTAAGCTTAATTAGATTTAATGAATTAATTCTATGTTCTTTTTTTAAAATGCAAGCTAGGGTTCTAAATTCAAGTTATGATTTTTAATAATTAATTAGGGTTATAGTAGTTAGTTTAAAACTTTTAGTATTAGGAAATCTTGCATGGTTATTGTTTAACAAATTGTTATTCAAAAATTGTTTTAAATTAGGAATTTAGTTAACTAGGTTTTTGCAAAATGTGGTTGTGGTTAATATAAAATTCTAATTTGGGTTGTTATCATTGGATTATAGTTTTAGTGGAAATATTAGCATGTTAATGGAAAGAAAAACTTAGTTTGATTGCTAGTTTCTATGGTTAATTGATAAATTGTGATAAAAATTGCTAATTTTGTAAACTAGATTTTAGAAATTCCTATATAAAGCAGATTAAAAATATAATTATGGTTTCATTATATCATTATCATCATGAATTGTGGTTTAAGTCATTAATTTATGCAAAATCATGTTTTGTGGTGGAATTGTGGTATTTTGCTTGAAAAATGTTGAAAATTGTTAAAGGGTGCAAACTAGAAATTTCAAATTTATACAAAATTGTGTAATAAAAATATAGTAATGGTTTGTATAGTCTAGTGATGCTATTTAATGAGTTTTATGACCATTGGTTTCATTTAAATGTCAAGTTTTGATGAAAAACGGTAAATTGGTATTTTCGGGTTTTTCGAAAACGGACGATTTGATTGATTTTAGGGTTTTGATGGATTAAATCATATTTTATATTATAATTAACGAGTTTTCTAAACTACAAGCTGTTTGTTGATGTTTATCTCGATCCATCAGAGTTTGTACGCCGATATCGAGCGATATTTGGTTCTTTTGCGTGGACGGGACATAGGTTTTAACCTATGCTTGTTCCTTGCGTCGTTTTGACTTTTGTATGTGATTCAGTTTACGATACTATTATTATGTTTACGTTTAGGTACCCCTCACGTGGACTGCGGGCGATGAAGAGAAGGATGGCGACACCGTCTTCGGCAGACATGGACCAGGTGAGTAGATGCATATCTACGGGGGGAAGTCGGGTGGATGGCGTTTAGCACCCCCGCAACGTAGAATAGGAATAGTACTTATTGACATTAGGAAACCCGATGTGACCCTAAATTCTTACTGAGCAGGACCCTAGTAATGACCCTAGGCAGGACTAGATTGATTTAGGAAAACCATACCTGAGGATGAATACTTTGGGAGAGGTTCGTAGGTTTCAGCTAGAAACACACACGCACACACTAAAACTTGACATGGCGTATACGTATATGTGTGTATATATATAAAACTACGTATAGGTGTATATATATACACAACACGTATATGGGATTCGTTGATGTGATATGATATCTGAGGTATGATGAAACAGTATGACTGGGCTTGATGCCATGATTCTTGACTATACAGTCGTATTAAAGTGTTAGCGGATCATTAGAGAAAGAGATAACGAACATGAATATATAAATTATGAAGGGTGGTGGTGATATTGAGGTACATGGGACGCTAAAATAGTACCTGGGCTGTAGCTTGTGACTTGATGATGATAAGATATCGGTATGACTTAATCACAATATGATACATATGACATGATATTTCTGAGGATAAACTAATGATGTTTATCATGATGGCAATGATATATGATTGATGTATGCGATCACAGTTTAGCACCTTGATCATGAGATGTGTTGATGATGACATTATACGAATGAGGAGACACCTAGGAGATACTTGACCGTACCCCGATATTGGGATGCCGTACGATGGATTTTACCGTACGAGGCTTAGATTTGATGATTGATCCGCACTCTTGATTCGAGGAAGCCGTACTACGTGCGTGACGCTATTGAGGCGGGATCACCGTCTATTAGAGATATTGATTCAGACCTTAGGTAGACTCTAGTTTCTTACTGACTAGTCTATTAGGTTTAGTTCCTTAGGATGTTAGATGGACACTAGTCTAGGTTCGACTCACATAGTGGTAGTTGTACTCGTATTTCGCAGAGGAGTGGATAATGCACATCTGTCTTTACATTCATACTGTAATAATCATGGTGCATGTTCTTACATATGTTGCAATAATCAGTACAAACCATACATGTTAGGACACCAGCACCATTACCGATGATGCGTATATTCCACGCACACTTATTTGCCGGCTCACACACATCATCATCGGTAATTGCTATGTCACGTACACTTTAGATCATATTGTCTTTTATGGATAGAATCAGTTAACAAGTAGACCGATATAATATTGTGATTATTCTCTGATGTTAGTATAGACATGATATTTATTACTTAGACATCCATGCATTCATATTTTCATGTTATCATGCAGTATTATGGGCATATGCCGACACTTATCATATAGTTACTCAAGATTTTGAGATTTGGATTTCTAAGAGATTTCTGGATTTTTGGGGAAAACCGCAAAAATATATAAAAACTTCTCTCTCTCTCTTCTCTTTTTAAAATAAGATGCGGTTTTCTCGTGATGTATGTGTCGTCCACCATGAGTATTTCATGTTTTCTGTTGGATTTCGAGACCCGATTCGAGGAGTGGATGAACCGTCTCGGGTACATGGTGGGCCCGGTATGGTACCCCGGGGCAAGAAGATCGAGTTGTAGACGATGAGCCTGGAAGGGGAAGGCTACCTACCGGTGATGTCTGGCGTGGCGGATATCCGGAGGATACCGACCGTTGTCGTGAGATTTGATGATATGGGCCGATCCGGACTGACGGAGCCCGAGATATTGAGACTTGAGATTACATGTGTTGTGTCGATGCTTGACACGGATTTCCATGGATTTCATTATTGAGATTTCAGATTCTTATACACATTCTACTATGATAACAGCTAAAGATTTCTTATACATATATATCTGGATTTCAGGATTTGTTACTTTACATTCATGGTGCATGCATTTCATTCATATGACATAGTATTATATGAGGTACTGACACGAGCACAGAGTATCTGCACTTACACGTAGTATTACCTTGCTATTACTAGATGATTGGGACTTAGTAGTGTATTATTATGACCTAGGATAGCGTCGTGCATTCGATTTCTTTTCGTAGATGTCTTCTACTCACGAGTTGGCAACTCACCCCCGTTGTGCCAAATTTTATTACAGGTTCGGTGTACAGGTTTCCCTGGCAACTTGCTGGCACATCTATTCTTTCAGGGTGATTTGCACGGTAGGTTGGTTCACTTGTATCCGAACCACCATTGTACTTTTATTCATTCATTTGTATCTAGTAAGCTCCATCAACCATACTTGTATTACTTGATAAGTTTATTGGACCAGTCTTTTATTTTGACCTTAGAGTCGCGCATATATTATTCTGATCTGGTGGTTTTGTTTTATTTTGAGTTTTGAGCCTCGCCCTTTGGCGTTGTATATTATTGTGCTCGTTGTGGTTGTTTCAGCCAGTTGGCGTTGAGCTAGCACCCGTTTGGGGATGCTTTTTATTGTTTATGTATATTATACTTATTGTACCCATTTGGGGGCCAGTTTTTACAGAGGAGACTCTGCCGAAATTTTTTGGAAAATTTGCTGATACTTTTAAACTTGTTTTTCTTCATGTTTCTTTTACTTCTTCTTCTTTTATATGGTTTAGATTTCTGGGCTTCGGCTTACTTAGGTTACGTGGCGCCTCTAGACGCTTCGTAATCTAAGTGCCGGTCACGTTCCGTACTCTCGGGTCGTGACAAAGTTGGTATCAGAGCGCAAGGTTTAACCTTGTATAAGTCTAGGTGACCCTTGGTTGATGGAGTAGGCGATTTAGGTAGAGTAACGTACCGTGGGTATGGTCCGCGGCATACTTACGATACGCTACTCTGCTTAAGGAGCCTTACGATGTACATTGTTTGCACCGTATTTCATTCTTTCCTTTGATCTATCCTCGTTGATATCGGATGGTGGTTTCTGTTACCACGGGCAGAGGAAGCTGCGGCTCGAATGCGATAACCATTAGAGTATTGGTTATTCTTGAGGATTGAAGCATTGCTTAGCGTGCGGACGAAGGGTATTCACGTGCCGTCCGGATGAAGTTAAAGGGTTCGAACGATTAACAGAAAACCATTTTCCCAAGTTTAATGTATTCGGAAGAACATGCAGGTATTTCGATGGACCCTCTAGAAGAATGAAACCCTAACTCGACATAATGACCATGAGAACGCCCTTGAACCTTAGGGTTTACGGCAGTTCCGCTGTGCCATTAGTGAGGCTTGGGTTTGCCCTTCTACGGCTGGATCATCGATGCTAGGGTATGTACCGGATATTTTTAAACTGTACTTGAGTGTTGAGCTCTCGGGGAATTATGGGATTTTGATGGATCGATCGAAAGATTTAATGTAGTCCGGATATCAAGTGAAGGGATCGACTACCTGGGAGACTCTAGATATGAGGATTTTCGTTGGTAGCGCAGTCAGCACAGCTACAAAGAGACGAGTTCGAAGCAATCGACATCAGAAGAAAGATGCGCACATTGACGATAGTGTTTACGATTGGGATTTAGTGATTTGAATTTCATATTTTCGTGGATTGGATTTTTGTATTTTGAGGACTTTGTTCTACGATTGGTATTTCATGTGTGTACCTTTATTCTATCTGTGTTTCATATATCAGTTGTATTGATGTTGTTTAGTACACACCCAGTACACTTGATTTGGTTTTATATATTTTGAGATTTTTGATTTGATTTCGTGCATAGGGGTTACACATGATTTTGACATATGTTTCGACCTAGTTTTCATGCATTTTTGTACTGTGATTTTGATTTTGATATTCGATGTATGTTTTCGTGCACCATGTGCACCTGATTAGGATTCTTGCGCATACTTGGCCCACTTGATGCGATTTTGTGCACACCAGATGCACTAAATCGGGGTTTTGTGCAGATTAGATGCACCTGATATTGAGTCGTGCACGCCCGTTACACTTGACAGATGTTTTTGGTGCACACCTGTTGCACTTTGTTTTGTTTTTGTGTGTATTCATGGTATCTTTAGTTGGTTTCGATTTCAGTGCGCACCGGACGCATATGATATTTTTATGATGTGATTGGGATTGATTTCAGTTTGAGCAGTATGTTTTCATAGTCATTATTATTTGATTTAGTAACCAGGCGGGACGTGTATGTTAAATAAAAGATATATATATATATAGCTATTTTTTTAAATTAAACGTCCGCTACTTATACCGTGACACGTGCATTGCATGGCGAATTTTCAAGAGGGGTTTTTGTATGCTTCTTTATTATGAGGCTTAGGCGATTTTACTAGGATGCGAAATATATATAAGTTATAGATTGATGTATATTATGATGGTTTTAACATTGGGTTATGATATTTTATTCTCGCCATAACTCCGATGATTGCGTTATGCTTGACGGAGTTGATTTTAGTTATGTATTGATGATTTCGGAGCCCCGACGATTTGAATGTTTTGCTAAACGTTTTAGTATTTGGAGGGGGAGTTTTAATTTAAATTCGGGGACCGAATTTCTTAAAGGGGGGAAGATTGTAACGTTTTAAAAATGATTAAATAAATAATTAAATGAATAAAAGTGTTTAAGTGAATTTTAGGATTTTCGGTAAAGTAAAATGTATTTTTCGTAAAACCAAACCGTGATTGTTTTTCATTATAATTTTGAAAATATGTATTTTAATTATGAAATTACTATTAAATGGTGTTTATTTAACCACTTATAAATTTTTAGTTTAATAAAATATTTTTCCTAAATTAATTATTTTAAATATTAACATAAGCTTTATTTTTTTACACTAAATTAGTGTAAATTACAAATTTGAATGGTTTTAATTTGTAAAAATGAACCATGGCATATTAGAATTTAGTGTGTATCATGCAAAAATTATTTGCAAATTTTTCCTATTTTCTAGAGCTTTCTTGAGTTGCTATAGTAAAGAAATAAATAAATAAATAAATAAATAAAGCATGAAAAGACTTTTATTGATGTTTCTTCTCTTGAAACTTCAACACACTTTTCCCACTCTCTTCTTTCTCTCCTTCACCTCTCTAGGGCCGGCCACAAACCCCCCATGGCTGCCCCCCTATTTTCCACCTCATTTTTATTCAAAATTCATCAAAAACACATCAAAAATTCAATTAAAATTCCATAAAATCCTATTTATTCCATACTCTTTATTCCTTGCTCATTTTTATATGAAATTTGGAGATGGAAAGCATACATTTTGGAGGCTCAATTCTTGTTTGGATTTCACATTTTGAAGGTATAATTTTCTTTCTTTTGATTTATTGTTATTAGATGTTCATATTAAGCTTAATTAGATTTAATGAATTAATTCTATGTTCTTTTTTTAAAATGCAAGCTAGGGTTCTAAATTCAAGTTATGATTTTTAATAATTAATTAGGGTTATAGTAGTTAGTTTAAAACTTTTAGTATTAGGAAATCTTGCATGGTTATTGTTTAACAAATTGTTATTCAAAAATTGTTTTAAATTAGGAATTTAGTTAACTAGGTTTTTGCAAAATGTGGTTGTGGTTAATATAAAATTCTAATTTGGGTTGTTATCATTGGATTATAGTTTTAGTGGAAATATTAGCATGTTAATGGAAAGAAAAACTTAGTTTGATTGCTAGTTTCTATGGTTAATTGATAAATTGTGATAAAAATTGCTAATTTTGTAAACTAGATTTTAGAAATTCCTATATAAAGGAGATTAAAAATATAATTATGGTTTCATTATATCATTATCATCATGAATTGTGGTTGAAGTCATTAATTTATGCAAAATCATGTTTTGTGGTGGAATTGTGGTATTTTGCTTGAAAAATGTTGAAAATTGTTAAAGGGTGCAAACTAGAAATTTCAAATTTATACAAAATTGTGTAATAAAAATATAGTAATGGTTTGTATAGTCTAGTGATTCTATTTAATGAGTTTTATGACCATTGGTTTCATTTAAATGTCAAGTTTTGATGAAAAACGGTAAATTGGCATTTTCGGGTTTTTCGAAAACGGACGATTTGATTGATTTTAGGGTTTTGATGGATTAAATCATATTTTATATTATAATTAACGAGTTTTCTAAACTACAAGCTATTTGTTGATGTTTATCTCGATCCATCAGAGTTTGTATGCCGATATCGAGCGATATTTGGTTCTTTTGCGAGGACGGGACATAGGTTTTAACCTATGCTTGTTCCTTGCGTCGTTTTGACTTTTGTATGTGATTCAGTTTACGATACTATTATTATGTTTACGTTTAGGTACCCCTCACGTGGACTGCGGGCGATGAAGAGGAGGATGGCGACACCGTCTTCGGCAGACATGGACCAGGTGAGTAGATGCATATCTACGGGGGGAAGTCGGGTGGATGGCGTTTAGCACCCCCGCAACGTAGAATAGGAATAGTACTTATTGACATTAGGAAACCCGATGTGACCCTAGATTCTTACTGAGCAGGACCCTAGTAATGACCCTAGGCGGGACTAGACTGATTTAGAAAAACCATACCTGAGGATGAATACTTTGGGAGAGGTTCGTAGGTTTCAGCTAGAAACACACACGCACACACTAAAACTTGACATGGCGTATACGTATATGTGTGTATATATATAAAACTAGGTATAGGTGTATATATATACACAACACGTATATGGGATTCGTTGATGTGATATGATATCTGAGGTATGATGAAACAGTATGACTGGGCTTGATGCCGTGATTCTTGACTATACAGTCGTATTAAAGTGTTAGTGGATCATTAGAGAAAGAGATAACGAACATGAATATATAAATTATGAAGGGTGGTGGTGATATTGAGGTACATGGGACGCTAAAATAATACCTGGGCTGTAGCTTGTGACTTGATGACGATAAGATATCGGTATGACTTAATCACAATATGATACATATGACATGATATTTCTGAGGATAAACTAATGATGTTTATCATGATGGCAATGATATATGATTGATGTATGCGATCACAGTTTAGCACCTTGATCATGAGATGTGTTGATGATGACATTATACGAATGAGGAGACACCTAGGAGATACTTGACCGTACCCCGATATTGGGATGCCGTACGATGGATTTTACCGTACGAGGCTTAGATTTGATGATTGATCCGCACTCTTGATTCGAGGAAGCCGTACTACGTGTGTGACGCTATTGAGGCTGGATCGCCGACTATTAGAGATATTGATTCAGATCTTCGGTAGACTCTAGTTTCTTAGTGACTAGTCTATTAGGTTTAGTTTCTTAGGATGTTAGATGGACACTAGTTTAGGTTCGACTCACATAGTGGTAGTTGTACTCGTATTTCGCAGAGGAGTGGATAATGCACATCTGTCTTTACATTCATACTGTAATCATCATGGTGCATGTTCTTACATATGTTGCAATAATCAGTACAAACCATACCTGTTAGGACACCAGCACCATTACCGATGATGCGCATATTCCACGCACACTTATTTGCCGGCTCACACACATCATCATCGGTAATTGCTATGTCACGTACACTTTAGATCATATTGTCTTTTATGGATAGAATCAGTTAACAACTAGACCGATATAATATTGTGATTATTCTCTGATGTTAGTATAGATATGATATTTATTACTTAGACATCCATGCATTCATATTTTCATGTTATCATGCAGTATTATGGGCATATGCCGACACTTATCATATAGTTACTCATGATTTTGAGATTTGGATTTCTATGAGATTTCTGGATTTTTGGGGAAAACCGCAAAAATATATAAAAACTTCTCTCTCTCTCTCTTCTCTTTTTAAAATAAGATGCAGTTTTCTCGTGATGTATGTGTCGTCCACCATGAGTATTTCATGTTTTCTGTTGGATTTCGAGACCCGATTCGAGGAGTGGATGAACCGTCTCGGGTACATGGTGGGCCCGGTATGGTACCCCGGGGCAAGAAGATCGAGTTATAGACGATGAGCCTGGCAGGGGAAGGCTACCTACCGGTGATGTCTGGCGCGGCGGATATCCGGAGGATACCGACCGTTGTCGTGAGATTTGATGATATGGGCCAATCCGGACTGACGGAGCCCGAGATATTGAGACTTGAGATTACATGTGTTGTGTCGATGCTTGACACGTATTTCCATGGATTTCATTATTGAGATTTCAGATTCTTATACACATTCTACTATGATAACAGCTAAAGATTTCTTATACATATATATATGGATTTCAGGATTTGTTACTTTACATTCATGGTGCATGCATTTCATTCATATGACATAGTATTATATGAGGTACTGACACGAGCACGGAGTATCTGCACTTACACGTAGTATTACCCTGCTATTACTAGATGATTGGGACTTAGTAGTGTATTATTATGACCTAGGATAGCGTCGTGCATTCGATTTCTTTTCGTAGATGTCTTCTACTCACGAGTTGGCAACTCACCCCCATTGTGCCAAATTTTATTACAGGTTCGGTGTACAGGTTTCCCTGGCAGCTTGCTGGCACATCTATTCTTTCAGGGTGATTTGCACGGTAGGTTGGTTCACTTGTATCCGAACCACCATTGTACTTTTATTCATTCATTTGTATCTAGTAAGCTCCATCAACCATACTTGTATTACTTGATAAGTTTATTGGACCAGTCTTTTATTTTGACCTTAGAGTCGCGCATATATTATTCTGATCTGGTGGTTTCGTTTTATTTTGAGTTTTGAGCCTCGCCCTTTGGCGTTGTATATTATTGTGCTCGTTGTGGTTGTTTCCGCCAGTTGGCGTTGAGCTAGCACCCGTTTGGGGATGCTTTTTATTGTTTATGTATATTATACTTATTGTACCCATTTGGGGGCCAGTTTTTACAGAGGAGACTCTGCCGAAATTTTTGGGAAAATTTGCTGATACTTTTAAACTTGTTTTTCTTCATGTTTCTTTTACTTATTCTTCTTTTATATGGTTTAGATTTCTGGGCTTCGGCTTACTTAGGTCACGTGGCGCCTCTAGATGCTTCGTAATCTAAGTGCCGGTCATGTTCCGTACTCTCGGGTCGTGACAAGATTTCTATGGACTTCATCATGGGTCTACCCAAGACTAGGCGAGGGTATGACTCTATCTGGATGATCGTGGATCGTTTGACGAAGGAGGCTCACTTCCTGCCGGTGAAGACGACTTTCAGATTTGCTCAGTATACCCAGATATACATCGATGAGATTGTACGACAGCATGGAGTCCCGACGTGTATCGTGTCCGACCGAGGCATCCAGTTTACCAACCGACTATGGCAGAGGCTTCAGGAGGCCTTGGGCACCTGCTTGAGTTTCAGCACAGCATTTCATCCGCAGATTGACGGCCAGTCAGAGCGGACTATTCAGACTCTCGAGGACATGCTCTGAGCGTGCATTTTAGACTTTGGTGGTAGCTGGGATCATCATTTACCCTTGGTGGAGTTCTCCTACAACAATAGTTTCCAGGATACTATTCAGATGGAACCTTTCGAGGCTTTGTATGGGAGGAGATGTAGATCGCCCGTCTGTTGGACAGAGCTCAGTGAAAGCAGTATTTTGGGGCCACAGATCGTACAGGAGACGACCGAGAAGATACAGCTGATTCGAGATAGGATGAGGACAGCTCAAAGCAGGCAGAAATCGTATGCTGACAGACGCCGCTGCAGATTAGAGTTCACAGTTGGCGATCATGTTTTTCTGAGGGTCTCTCCGATGAAGGGAGTAATGAGGTTTGGACGGAAGGGGAAGCTTAGCCTCAGATTCATAGGTCCCTTTGAGATCCTCGAGCGTGTGGGCGCGGTAGCTTATCGTTTGGCTCTTCTACCCGACTTCCCAGATGTTCACCCCGTATTCCACATATCGATGCTTCACAGATACCTACATGACCCTTCGCACATGATTCAGCATTAGACCGTTCATCTCGAGAGCGAACTTTCGTTCACCGAGCAGCCAGTCGTGATATTGGACCGGCAGGTGAAGAAACTTCGATCGAAGGTCTTGCCATCAGTAAAGGTGCTTTGGCGCGCCCGAATGGTGAAGAGATCACTTGGGAGGCCGAGGGCGAGATGCGGAAGAAGTTTCCACATCTCTTTGAAGGTATGCGTAGGTTTATATTTTCAAATTCGGGGACGAATTTCTTTAAGGGGGGAAGATTGTAACACCTTAGGATGTGATTAATGGCTAATTATACTCTAAAGTATGGTTTTTAATAAAAGTTTTACCAAATCGATTTTCAAATATTTTATCCTATTTAATGAATATTTTATTAGATTTTTCCTAGGCTTGCACACACTTATGCATGTAAACTAGGGTTAAAACTAGGGTTAGGCCATGATTAGCAACCATGGTGGATTAACCCATTTGCCTTAAGCTAATTCAAAATTTGATTTAATTGTTTTGGTTTTTTTTTTAAATGGAAAATGTTTTAGTTTAAGTTGACAAGGAGAGAGAGAGAGAGAAAGAGAGTGAGGGAATGGGCTTCATGGCTTATGCCATTCTTGCAATAAATGAAGAATGAGAGAGAGGGGGGTTGACTAGCCTTGACTCTCTATCCTTTGTTTGCTTGCCTCTCATTTTCTCACAACACTCTCCCTCTCACTCACAACCAGCAGCAGAAGAAGCAGCAACAGCTCCAGCATTAGCAACAACAGCAACATCAGCAGCATCAACACCAGCAACATCAGCAGCAGCAACCCAAAGCTTCAGGCATCAGCAGCAGCAGCTACATGCAGCACCAGCAGTAGCAAGCAGCAGCAGCAACACAGCTTCTTCACCTCCTCCTTGCACCTAGGGTCAAGTGAGGTATACTTCTTAGGCTTAACTTCCTAGCTTGCTAATCTCATGTGTTGATTAGCTTCGATTAGTGTTAAATGTGCGTTTTAGTGCTAAAATGGTGATTTGTGTGGAGTTTTGGCAAAGTGGGGACTTTGATGGCTAGATTAACTTGATTAAGTGTTATTAGGGCCACATAAACCTAGCTTAACCCCAGATTTCACTAAAATATCATAGGGTTTCAATTTGGTGTAAAATTAGCGTTTTAAAGCAAAAGTTAGCCTTTCTGTGATCTGCTGTAGACCCGTTAGCTTCAGAGAAAATCTGGGAAGACTGGAGCATATACATTGGACCTAGACCACACACACCAAGCACGAACCCCAAATTTTACTGTTTGGCCGCCAATTAAATTGTTCTGGCCGCAATTTGCGGCCAGATAGGGGAATTGGATTCTGGGGTTTTAGCTAGGGTAGTCTGCTGTGTTTTCCAGTGTTTTAGCATGTGCAACTTTGTAAGTTTTCACCTGAGTAAAAATCTGGGGCGATATATCGTTTTTCCATTTCGTTTAGTTTGCGCAATACGTGCGCTACGTGAGTGGGTTCTGTGTTCCAGCGTGTCGCGACGTGTCAGGGTAGTTTTAGACGCGTATTCATACGTTTTAGCGTATCGGACACGCGCGTTTAGTTCGCGACGCGAGTTTCTCGTTGATTTCGATATCGTGTTTTTGCGAGATATTTACTTATATATGGATTCTTTGTGTAAATTCTAGGTTCGCAAGCAGGTACGTCAGACACCGCAAAGAAGGGAAAGCAGGTGGTTGGCTACGTTTAGCACGAGACCAGGTGAGTAGATTTAACATCTATGGGGAAATCGCCCGTATGGCGAGCGTCAGGGCGTGATAGGACATTTTAATCGTAGAGATTTATATGTATTATTGTAGCATACCTTCTTCTGTTGCATGTAGAAATGGTAGTATATAACACTGCACTGCCCCTAACGGTTCAAGCTGCACGAGCACTATTTGTATGTTACACTCACGCCGTTAGTGATTGCCATGACACACACACTATAGGATTGTTGCAAATCATACATTGATAATTAGACATGACTTGTCGCATATTGGCACATTCATACGGTCTATTTATAGTAGTGCACACATTGCTTGATATATCCCTACTTGTGTACATATACATTGCTACACTCATATTCGCGTATATATATCCATTTGCACATCCATACCTATATACATACACCCGTTACATACATGGATGATACTGACATGATTTAAAAACCAAGGGACCGCATGAGATATTTCAAAACTGGATCTTTTAAAAGAGCGGTTTTCCCTTTTTACTCTTAATGTCATACGACACATTGCATGGATTTACGTATTTACTTTGGATTTATGTGATTTCTGGATTTGAGAACCGCGGTATTATTTTAAGAAAATACGCACTGTTTTAAAAACCCGGTTTCTCTTTATATGATATTTCAGTGCGTCCACCATGCGTTTTCTCGGTTCTGAGACGTGTGACATGTGAACCCGAATCGAGGAGCTGGACGAGGTCGATTGCGGGTACATGGTGGACCCGGTTTGGTACCCCGGGGCAAGAAAGGGATGCTGTGTATACAGACGGTGAGCCTAGCAGAGGGACTACTACCTACCGGTGATTGGTTGGACCTGGCGATTATCCGGAGGATACTGATCAGAATCAATAGATGGATACGGGACGACCCGTACTGCCGGGGCCGAGGGCCGATTCCGCAGATAGAGCCCGTGGGCCGATCCGGACTGACGGAGCCCGATACTTGAGGATTTGCGTGTCGATACTGGGCATGATTATTTTATGTTATTTCGAGTGCCAATGTTGGACACTCACGATTATATGAGATTTACAGGATTTGAGGGCCGATGAGGGTGACGGCGCCTGAGTTTTACTGGGATTTGGGAGCATTGATGGACACCGGTTATTTTCCACGTTGATATTCCGTGTAGATGATAATTTATCCCATGCTCAGCATTCAGTATTTTGCATCTCATTCTGTAGTTGTAGTACCTAATAGAGTACACTTGCTATGCATGATTATCGCATACCTTGCTTATCACATACTGATGTTATTAAATTGCACTTGTTAGGCATGATTATTGCGTATCCAGTTCATTCATATAGATATTATCTGTTGGCATATGTTAGAGTATCGCAGTACGTGCATACTCGCGTTTACCTTTATATGTTATTTACTATTCACGAGTTGGCAACTCACCCCCGTTGTGCCACAGTGTTTTCTGGTTGCCCCTCAGAGTAGTCGCGGCAGGCTGTTTTCTTGCATCTTTTGACACAGATACCATTGCAGTTGGCGTGCAAGCCCTTTTGCTGATAGGTGGGTTTTTGTGCGGTATCTGTTTATTTTCCGGTTGTATACACTGTTGTATCTAGTATTCTCCATCTACTATCCATGTATTGACTTAGAGACCAGTTGTGAGGACGATTTATATTATTTTTTACTCTGGTGTCGAGCTCGTTGTGGGCCGACTTTATTTATGCAGTTCACATTTCATGTTTTCTTCACTTATTTTTGCTCATTCTTCGCTACGGCGTCGTATATTTTCATGGTAGTTATTGTTTCCGCCGTTAGGCGTGATTGCTCCCATTTGGGATGCTTTATTCTTATTGTATATCATTTTACTCATATATTGTCTTGTATCCGATTTCGGGGCTAGTTTTTACAAAGGAAATGCTACCAAATTTTTTTTAAGATAATAGCTTGAACTTTAAAAGAATTTTACTAAATTACTTAAGGTTTTCTAAACGTTTTAACAAACGTTCAAATAAATGTTTTAAACACTCACTACTTCAAATGGTTTTGATTTCTGGTTCGGCATACTTAGTTGCGTTACGCCTGTAGACGTTACGTGGTTAAGTGCCGGTCATGGGCCGAACTTTGGGTCATGACAAGATGATCCGACAGCCAGTGTCATGACCGGAAATAGCACGTGACTGGCATTTGAATCATATAAAGTCTATAGGACCCCATCTAAGTCAAGTAAGCCAAAAGCCCAGAAATCTAAATCCATTTTAAGGAGTAATTAAAGAAAACTAGTTTTTAAGAAGTAAGGAAAACATGTTTTAAAAAAAGGTTTTTAAATAAGTAAGCCGAATATGCATTTTTAAAATCTATAGTCTTTTTCTGAAAATTTCGGCAGAGTTTCCTTTGTAAATACTGGCCCCAAACGGGGTACAATATGAATAATATATATATAACGATAAAAGGCATCCCCAAGCGGGAGCTAGCTCTTCGTCAATTGACGGTCACAACCACGTGTTCATCACAGAATACTGCATTTTATACCGCCCATTCTTACGCTCGGTTGTTTATAGGTAGGTGCTTTTAATCCGTGTTTGTTATATATTTGCAGGATACAGGTTCTCGGTTCTAAAACGGTAAATTCATGGAAAACACGACAAAATCCGGGTTCCTGCCAACCACTGAGAAAACACGGTCTCCGCTCGTCATCCGTATGTTGCCAGATACCAGTTTAGGAAGACAAAATGTCAAATCAATGTCACCTTCATGCACAAGGCTCAATGGCAACAACAAGTTCCAAGAAATCTACGCGGAGCTCGAGGCAATCATGACAAAAACATCCACAAAAAGTCCACCTTTCCTCAACAGAAATTCTGAAAGAACTGTGAAAGTATTTTCAGAAAATAGGTGTACCAGACAACAGGGGACTGCAGATCAGGGCCGTACAAGAAAACACAGCCCCTAATCCCACTATAGGGCCGCGGATCCGCGGCCAATAGGGGGTATTGGCCGCGGATCCGCGGCCATGTGGAGTCCTCACCTTGTCGTCTTTTGGGGGTATTTTGGGTACTTCCTATGTGCTCTGGTGGTTGCCCTAGATCTTCAACTCCCTGCCAATAAATACAGCAGAACTTGCCAAAGCCAAGGGTCATTCTTTTGTTCCTCTTTCTTTTGTAGTTTTAGTTCTTTTTCTTCTTCTTCTTCATTCCTCTTCCATGAATTGTAGTGAGAGCTTTTTGTGGATGTGAATAAAGATGAAGGTTTTTGTATTATTCTTTTTGTTTAGCTTCCCCCTTGAGCTCTCTACCTTAACTTGATCTTGCAACCTCTTAAGTGAGCTTGCAAGTTTAAGTTTTGGTCATTGGTCTCAAGGGGTTGTGTCATTTCGTTCTCGCCTTAGCGCTTCAATTCACATGCGTTCTCTACCCTTCCCTTGATCTTGCAACCTCTTGATTGAGCTTGCAAGTTTAAGGGTTGGCTATTGATCCCATGCTTGTTTTGAGTTCTATGGTTCTTATAATTTATTACTTGCATTTTTCATTCTTGTCTTTACTTTCTTGCAATTTAATTCATGCACTTAATTTCTTGTAATCTTTTCTTTTCTCTTTTCTTTTCTTTTGCTCTCTTTTTTCCATTTTGTGAATGTTGTAATAATTATTATTGTTAAGAAGAAATACGATATTATAAGTTAAAGATTTTCTTTGCCCATTTCCTTTTCCCGTATCTTCCATTGAACTCCGCCCAAACCATACGCAAGCGCTCCGTTAGGCACCGTACCCTGACAAGGTAACGGTGATTCCTAACCGCGACCGGTTGCGTTCGGTTTGGCCGGAGGCGAAAGCAAGAGACTAGAACGGAGGGACAAGGGTAAATAAGCCATATCCACGAATACCGCGCTTAAATCCCCTAATCCACGTTGTTGCCGATTGCTTAGCTTCAATTGGTCAAGATTCGGCTCAACGATTTTGAGTACGGATTTCTGTAGCTTATAATCTCGTATCTTTTTCTTAACAACTTTATACTTGCAAATATTACACATAGGATAGTCTCGAACATACACAAATTCTTTATTGACTCGTCTAAAACAAGAGAGGAAACACAACCATCTCCCTATGGATTGACCCGTGCTCAACCGGCTAGCTGCATAGCGACACCGTCTTGATTGCGGTAAACTTTAATTCTTCCAATCAAATGGCGCCGTTGCCGGGGAGACGGTAGCGTATTTTCTTTCTTGTTATTCGGGTTAATATTCTTTTTGTATATATAAAAAAAAATTTCTTTTTGTTATTTTTGATCATTTTTGTGGGCAAGAGTGCAGATTTTTGCAGATTTGCAAACTGCAATTGTGGGAGCAAATTGTACGTTCAAAGTTAAGGTGATTACAAAGTACAGTGCCAAAGATCCGGGTAGTTTGACCCGCGCAAGCGAACTTTTCAAGCTTACCGGATTTGATTCAACGGGGGTTTCCTAACCCAAAACTTAACGGTACGTACTTTACTAACACCTTCTTCTCAAATCCGACGCATCCAATATACTATTCTTTGCAGGATTCTTTGCAAGTTCGCTAGCAACGCTAAAAATTGACTAACCCGTATTTGTTGCAGTGCCGCGCTTAAAAAAAAACAATTTTTTTGATTCTATATAGATTTTTTATTGAATTGTGCATTGCATACATTAATACGGACTTAAGGGCAAGCGAACCCCACAAGATACGGTAAAGGATTTCATCACCTTTTCCGTGGCCCACAAATCACGAACTTGAGCATAACGTTTACCAGCACAAAATTTAAAAGAAACTAGACTTTAAGCCTTAAGGACTTCGCGCTCACTAGGAGAAGTTAACTGTGTTTAGAATCTCGCTTAACGGTATATTGTTTACGGGGTGTCTAGGAAAGTGTTAACGGCGCAACCGCCAAAAGAGAAAGGGTTATTTAATTAAGGAACTTCGCAAAAGCGTTGGAAAACCTCCCCTTATGTCTGCACTTACCTAGCCTCGTGATCAGTGTATCTTGAGCCTGTTTCTCGACACAGTTTTACTTCGACAATCAAGTTCTGGAGCAGGTCTAGTTGACCTAGGTGAACCCTAGAACGATTAGGTGTGTGGTATTTTTATGTCGTGATTGTTTTTGTCAATATTGTTTTTTATTCTTTTGTTAATATATAAACTAAAAAAAAAAAATCATATTCTTTTTCCCCTCCTTTTCTCTACCTTTCCTTCTCTCTCTTCATATCATGGGTACCCCACCTCGAAAAACTCTTGCCGAACTTTGGTACCCACAACCAGACATTACTTCTTACGGTTCTTGCTTTGGCCGAACATCGAACGACCCCTCCATGCCTAAAGTTTCACTGAAAGATCGCATAGCAGCGTCTAGGACAAACACTTGCACTCCTCATTCCACTTTGTATCAACCTTTTCAACCTCCCGCACCCGCTTATGTTGATACCCCTTTTGCAAGTCGTCCTTTGTCCATCGCTGAACGTATTGAACAATCCCGTAGCCGATCTTTCACTCCTTTCACCACTTCAAATTCTTGGGATCAACAATTCCATTCACCTTCCTATCCAAATGTTGATCCTGCTCCTGTCCAACCATTCAATTCCTACCAATCCTACCCTACTTTTGCACCTTCCCTAGACATTGCTTCTACACAGCCTTTTGGGAATTTTCAGAATCCAAACAACTTTGAATCTTTTACTGAAACCCCTTCACAACCCATGTCTAGTCTGGAACAGTCGTTGGAAGACTTTAGGGTAACGTCAAGCCAACAGATGATGGATATGAATGCGTCCATGGCCGCTCTCATACAACATACTGACCCGGTAGCTAGTTTCCAACTAGCTCCAAATTTTCCAATGTATGAAGAGGCGGTCGGACAGGCTGTGAATTTGAGTGGAGAGAGTGAGCTGTACCCCCTTCCAAATCAAACCTACCCGTTTCAAATTGAATCCCACAACTCCTGTGTTGAAAGTCTATCAAGTGTCCCAAATGAATTATCGGTTGAAGATAGAATGTTTAATGAGTTGTGCGACTTTATAATATTTGATTTGCCAGATTGTGAAGGGACCTTGCCATGTGAAACCACAAACAATCCTTTTGACCTCTACACCTCCATCTTAGAACCTGAATTGATTAATATCCATACTTTTGATGAGGTGTCTGAGAATATTGATTTTCACTTGATTGAGGATATTGACGCTGGGGATATTTTGGATGATGAACCCGTAGATTTGGCTGAGTTTGTCTCTTCAAATCATCATCCCGAGTCTTTAACTGTTTTTCCCGAACTTCATATGCGTCTTGATATGGATGATAAAGGCATGGATGAGATAAATTTTGAGGAGAATATTGAGGATAGTGTTGAGGATGAACCAGTTTTAATTGATGAGTCGGATTTTCCAATTCATCCTGTTCCTTTCATTGACTGTGTACACCCTCCCGAAACCTTAACCGATACCCTTCCTCAACCACTTCCCTCCATCCTTTCCATCGTTCCGACCTTGCAAGAACCCGTATCACTTACATTTCATATGTCTGGTTTACCAAGTTCGGCGTACCCATGGTTTCTCACGAATCTTGAGGGATTTGACCCCATTTCTCGACGAGTAAATATATTAGCACAATCGCTTTTCACACATCGGTCATCCCAAATTGTGCTAATCTATTTACTCCACTTGCACCCTCAAGTTCGTATTCCACTTCTTTTTCCCGTCCGCCATTCTTCTTCCTCTCATATACCGAGACCATATCCCGCTTCTCTCCGCATATGGTCTCGCGTATTCTCCATCTCTTTCCTCTACGCCTTCTTCCACAAACCGGTACATTATAGCGATAAAATCTTTGACTGGTTGGTGCTCACTTTTGGCCTGTGTAAGGCCTTGTATAGCTTGATACTGTTCTTTCCCCCCTAAATCCTGAATTTCAACGCTTAACAGTGGAAACACTGTTTTACTTAAGTTTGGGGGGGAAACTTTTTTGTATATATTTTTGTTTTCCTTTTTGTTTTGTATATAATTTGTTTTTAGGGAGCACCGGCAATTTTAACCCTCTTGGTATAGCCTGACAGTGAGGGCACTGTCAAGTTTAAGTTTGGGGGTGTGCTCGGTAAGCTTTCTTCCTTCGCATTCATATGTATATTTTGCATCTGCATATTAAATCCATAAAATCCATAAAAATCTGAAAATTTTCTAAAAATATAAAAACTTTTTTGTCAAGTTAGATTGTGGAAGAACTCTGATTCAACATTCGACGGTTTTTGTTTGAAAAAATAGGAATAACTAAATCTTATGTTTAGATTTTGAAAACCTGAAAGATAACTCTCCTTTGAAGTTAACTATAGCTGATATACGTCTTTACATCACACTACACGTGTCGTGAATTTTGGGAATTAGATGACAAGTCTTTCATGTTTAAACTTTTAAACAGATAAATGATTTTCTGAGGATCAAATAGGTTTGTTCTGAAATAAGTAATGTCAAGAATAGTTTATGAAGTAAAGCGAATATGAAGGAATGTTATTGATGCCGTAATTGGAGCTAAGTCTGAAAAATAACCCATCTAAAACTTGATTGGAATGATTACACACCAAACCCACTAAACACGTCTTTTATCCAAAAAAATAATTGAACTACCGGTTATATCTCCGTTCGTATTGAATCATCTGATTTTCACGTCAAACTGTCTTTTGTTTTTGGACCTAGGTAACTTGAGTAATTAAGTCCGCTGGGGTGTTTCTACACCTAATGCCTTAAAACCAACTGGTTTGGGTGCATTGGCCCAAAGCTCGCTAAGAAGCCTAGAAAGTCCAATTTAAAACAAACTCAAGCAAGTGTTCTCTCCGAGTTAAAATTCCTAACGGTTCTTTGTGTGAGAATAATCTTGATAAAAGACAGGCTTTTATAAAAAAAAATTTTAACGGAGAAATGAAGGTTTTATTCTATGATAAAGATTATTGCACGTTCACAGAGGTGTGTATGAAATGAAAACAAGAAAAAGGTGGAGTGAAAAATACGACTTAGTTTCCTGTTAAGGAAGATAGAAATTCTGAAGTTGAAACCTTACTGGAAAACGAAACTTGAAAAATGCTTAACTCTTTATAAAACTTATGTGATCCTTTTAAAATTGTTATCTGGGCTTTTTTGTGCGACATGATGACTTTAATCGATCCTTCTGGAACTTAACGACACTATTTGCACTACACGTAAAGACATATAAAATCTGTAGTTAAATAAGAAGCGAGGTGTGAAAAATAAAGGTTCGATGGTCTAGACTTAGGATTATAGAATTGCTATTTTCTAAAACAAAACTTTAGGGTTTGAATCTTAGTTATTTTACAAAACCAACTTGACCGGATTTTGTGGGTAGTATCCGCTGAAAACCCTCAGGAGACAACACTCCTCCTATTAGGGACACCTAGAGGTTTAACGGCTTGTTGCACGTGCTCAGTGCAATCGCGTTCCCTGCGAAAGTGCGGTTATCATTTTATTTTTGTGAATAATTGGTTTTGCTCGGGACGAGCAAAAGTTAAGTTTGGGGGTATTTGTTCATCACAGAATACTGCATTTTATACCGCCCATTCTTACGCTCGGTTGTTTATAGGTAGGTGCTTTTAATCCGTGTTTGTTATATATTTGCAGGATACAGGTTCTCGGTTCTAAAACGGTAAATTCATGGAAAACACGACAAAATCCGGGTTCCTGCCAACCACTGAGAAAACACGGTCTCCGCTCGTCATCCGTATGTTGCCAGATACCAGTTTAGGAAGACAAAATGTCAAATCAATGTCACCTTCATGCACAAGGCTCAATGGCAACAACAAGTTCCAAGAAATCTACGCGGAGCTCGAGGCAATCATGAAAAAAACATCCACAAAAAGTCCACCTTTCCTCAACAGAAATTCTGGAAGAATTGTGAAAGTATTTTCAGAAAATAGGTGTACCAGACAACAGGGGACTGCAGATCAGGGCCGTACAAGAAAACACAGCCCCTAATCCCACTATAGGGCCGTGGATCCGCGGCCAATAGGGGGTATTGGCCGCGGATCCGCGGCCATGTGGAGTCCTCACCTTGTCGTCTTTTGGGGGTATTTTGGGTACTTCCCATGTGCTCTGGTGGTTGCCCTAGATCTTCAACTCCCTGCCTATAAATACAGCAGAACTTGCCAAAGCCAAGGGTCATTCTTTTGTTCCTCTTTCTTTTGTAGTTTTAGTTCTTTTTCTTCTTCTTCTTCATTCCTCTTCCATGAATTGTAGTGAGAGCTTTTTGTGGATGTGAATAAAGATGAAGGTTTTTGTATTATTCTTTTTGTTTAGCTTCCCCCTTGAGCTCTCTACCTTAACTTGATCTTGCAACCTCTTAAGTGAGCTTGCAAGTTTAAGTTTTGGTCATTGGTCTCAAGGGGTTGTGTCATTTCGTTCTCGCCTTAGCGCTTCAATTCACATGCGTTCTCTACCCTTCCCTTGATCTTGCAATCTCTTGATTGAGCTTGCAAGTTTAAGGGTTGGCTATTGATCCCATGCTTGTTTTGAGTTCTATGGTTCTTATAATTTATTACTTGCATTTTTCATTCTTGTCTTTACTTTCTTGCAATTTAATTCATGCACTTAATTTCTTGTAATCTTTTCTTTTCTCTTTTCTTTTCTTTTGCTCTCTTTTGTCCATTTTGTGAATGTTGTAATAATTATTATTGTTAAGAAGAAATACGATATTATAAGTTAAAGATTTTCTTTGCCCATTTCCTTTTCCCGTATCTTCCATTGAACTCCGCCCAAACCATACGCAAGCGCTCCGTTAGGCACCGTACCCTGACAAGGTAACGGTGATTCCTAATCGCGACCGGTTGCGTTCGGTTTGGCCGGAGGCGAAAGCAAGAGACTAGAACGGAGGGACAAGGGTAAATAAGCCGTATTCCACGAATACCGCGCTTAAATCCCCTAATCCACATTGTTGCCGATTGCTTAGCTTCAATTGGTCAAGATTCGGCTCAAAGGTTTTGAGTACGGATTTCTGTAGCTTATAATCTCGTATCATTTTCTTAACAACTTTATACTTGCAAATATTACACATAGGATAGTCTCGAACATACACAAATTCTTTATTGACTCGTCTAAAACAAGAGAGGAAACACAACCATCTCCCTGTGGATCGACCCGTGCTCAACCGGCTAGCTGCATAGCGACACCGTCTTGATTGCGGTAAACTTTAATTCTTCCAATCACCACGCAAGCAGTAAAATATACAATGCTGAAGGGCGAGGATCAAAACTCGAAGGAAAAATCAAAATCAGCATGAAAACTATAACACAACAATGCGCGACTCTAAGGTCGAAATAATACATAACTGGTTTTCTAAGTCTGAAACAATATACAAGTTTGGTTGATGGAATTTCTAGATACAACTGAATAATACATATACAATGGTGGTTCTGATGCAAAAGAATCCACCTACCAAAGCAAGTCACCCGTAAAGGAAGCAGTGTGCTGGAAAGCCGCAATGGAACCTGTACGGCAAAACCTGCAAGAAACTGTAGCACAACGGCGGTGAGTTGCCAACTCGTGAATAGAGAACATCACAGAGCAGAAATCGTATGTATGACACAATCCTAGGTCAATACGATCAGATATATATATATATATAAACCTCAAATGAATAAATCTGAAGCATGATAAAGTGGCAATGTAACATCTATACATGAGTGTAGTGCCAAGTTCTCGTGCCAGTGCCTCATGTAATAACATATCAGAAATAAGAGGTATGATCAATGTCGACTATATCATGAAGTTTATGAAAAAGTAGATATCATCCAACTATGTAATCAATATCATCAATGTCAATATATGTATGTGGAAATCGTCCACGTGTCACCCAATGAAAATAAGCATCATGAACGTAAATATCATAAACATATGCATGGAAGTATAAGGATGTAAATCAACAGGTGTCGCTCGCGACATATCAAAATCATGGAACCTGAGTGTCAAACATCGACACTCGAAAACATCATGAAAACTGTGCCTATCATCGTCTCGTAAATCCTCATTTATCGGGCTCCGTCAGTCATGGATCGGCCCATATCATCTCTCGACTCCGGTCGGTATCCTCCGGATATCCGCTGAGCGCAAATACTATCACCGGTAGGTAGTGGTCCCTCTGCCAGGCTCACCGTCTGCAACACAGCGATCCGTTCTCGCCCCGGGGTACCATACCGGGTCTACCATGTACCCGTAATCGGCCTCATCCGCCTCCTCGAATCGGGTTTCACATGTCGCTCTCAGAACCGAGAAAACACATAGTGGACGCACTGAAATATCATATCAAGGGTAACCGGATTTTTAAAACCATACATACTCTCTTTTGAAATATCCACGGTTCTCAAATCCAGAAATATCATGGAAACAACATATCTCAATGTGTATAATCATAAAGCATGATGTATGCGACATGTAAAAGAAATACAAGCATATCAGTATATCATGCAACATGGAATAGTAATATGCATATATTGAGGGAAACCGCTCTTTTAAATGAATCAGTTTTAAAGAGTATCTTGCGGTTCCCAAATCTGTGAAATCAAGACAGAATCGTTTATGTATGTGCAAGTATGTATGTATGCACGTATTGGTGTACAATAGGTATCTACACAAGTATGCCATGCAAGGGATCATATCCTGAATGCAACAGTACTACAGAGTAGTGACATGGCAATTATCGATGATGAAGTGTGTGAGCCGGCAAGCAGGTGTACGTGGAACATATGCATCATCGATAATGGTGCTGGTGTCCTAACAGCATGATTTTTATATAACAATAACCATTTGCACATGCAATGCGATGCGAATAACAAGAGTATGCAGAAATTGACTAATGAATGCAACAGTGACGCATCTGTATCTATATAAAAAAAGTCATACAGTTTGCCATTTGAAATAAGACGAATTGGGGATTTTAGTAAAATAAGGGCTACAGTGTTTTTAAGAAAAGATGCTTCTTTTGAAAATATTGTAAGTCCACGGTAGCACCCCGGCCGTCTAACAGACGCCAAATGCGGAACAAAAGCTTTTTACAAACTGGCGCTATCGTGTACCATAACCCGGATCTGCCATTAAAGCTAAACTAACAAACTACAAAGTGGGTAGAAGTGTTATACCGAACGATCCGAGTCCTTCGGTCTTCAACCATCATCCCACACTTTGTTGCAGCTGCTCCGATCTTCTTGAACTCCGGTCTTTTCGTCCAGGTGGCACCACGTCGACGGATCTTTAAACGGGCTCCCTCCTCTGAACCGAGGCAACTCGGTCGTCAAGTTTGCTAAAAGAGACGACCAAGATGAAGTAGAGAATGAGTAGAACACTTTGTCTTGTTACGTCCAAGGCTATGGACGAACGGTTATGGAAGTTGCCTTTTGGAATCAGGTGAAATGAGAAATGAGGCTATCTAATTTCCATGAACCAAAATACTATCATAATCTTTTTACAAACAACAAGTGAGAGAGTGAGTGAAGAGGATGGGAGGGGCCGGCCATATATAGAGCAAGGGATGTGAGTGTAGGAGCTAGGAGAGTGACCATTAGCACTAAAACAAATGAATAAGTCACAAAATACATTTAATGCAAAATGGTGACTCTTGAACCTAGTCACCACAAACTTTAACTCTCATTAAATGCTAACTATGAATCACTAACCTAGTCACCATCCAAGAACCTTCCACACTCATGACTCACTCAAGAAGAAAAGATAAATCCGCATTTAACCGAATGTTAAATACGGCCGATATAAAACTAGAAACTGACAACTTCCAAAAGTGATCCTAAAACGAATTTCTGGATAACCCCGTATCAGTATAAACATACCCGCAATTGTATTACGACCGAATACAAATGCATCTGCGACAAAGATATTATATCTACACAATATAATACTCAGATCCGGCTTAAACCAAAGCGGACCAGTATTATCAGCCCGAAAAATAACACGTGCGAAAACGCACGTGCATTTTCCGAACTTTGCCATAAAACCATACGGCCACTACAACATTTCGCCCGAACTTGGGAAAGTGTCTGTGGGGGACTCTAATGACTCATCAACACACTGGCACTTGGTATAACCTCTAGCACATCAGAGGTACAAGTTGTACGTAACGGTTGCCTATGTATTGATTGGAAGGGAAGCTGACGAGCGAACTCATCCATAAACCCTACTGAGCCTGACAGTGATAATGTATATACAGTCCGGTCCGTTCGTCTATGAGTATCGCATATCTGCCTAAGGGGCTGTTAACGTCAGACCCCCATTAGCGGTATAAGTCGTGTCAGAGAGTGGCCCAGAACACCCAGAGATACTACTGGAGTACCTACCAGTAAATCTCCTGCCTCGGCCGAGGGCTTTGTGTAATGGCTCTCCTAGACACAGCGCGATCTCACCCCCAATACCGAGAGAGACGAATCCCCGACGATCCGCTCACTGCCTCCATGTGGCTCGGGACTGTACCTAACTAAAACCTGTTTGCACAACTCCTTTGAGCATGGTAGGGTAGTAATCTAAGCACAGTGGGAACTCACACGAGATAAACGACGATCTCAGGTCGACAAACTAACCTGTACACATGTCACCAGGGAACTGCTATCTGACGATATGTATAATACCAACTAGCATGCTCCCGGCGAGTCCTGTCCAGTGTACTCATAACCCAATGAGCACCTGTATACATCTTAGGTGATCCAATTGACACCAGTGGCTTGTGAGACCGGCCACCGCCCCTCGTCGGGGTCTCGACTGTACACACTAGTCTACTCTTGAGTATCGATGCCCTGTCTCGAAACTCCCACGACTAGGGACACTTTAAGGATGTGATTACAGATCCCAGCTCCCACGTATATGATCGCCATCATACTGCTGGTAGTCAAGCAAGAATCCTATAGGCTCTATCATCATGCAATAGCGAACTAAAGTATGTATACGATGATAAAGACAAACCAGATTGCATACTATCATCTTGAGCAAGACTGTCATATCGGTATAGGTCCAGCCTTAATTATTGCAATCACGTACCTGCGATCCAATAATTGATTTTGAGGGCACTATCTCCAACAATCTCCCACTTGTACTTAAGGCTAATTATTGCGATGTCGCATACTCACAGCCCGTGTGATACCGAACACCCAACTCCTCTACTAATCAGTTTCACAAAGCTAGTTTGTAAAACTCTTGTGTTTGAGAAATAGCCTCAGTGAGTGGATCCGCCCTGATGTTTTTTTCTATGTCTCTCTTAATCTCAAGTTCGCGGAGAAAGCCATCTCCCGAATCGAGCAATACCTGTCTTAGAATATGTCTGGATATCAAATGGGACCTAGTTCATAAATGAACTCCAAATCTAAATTTCTTAGACTTTATTGATAACTGAACCTAATTAGTATCCACCACCATGCCTCCCACAGTATCCTCTTGGACCACCTGTCTGTTAGTTATATGTATGCCCTAGAGGCCATTACTGTACATAGGATGTATATTGTAGTGGATGCTGGGACGTATATAGGGAGGACTTTCTTGCTCGACATGATAGTGTGCTATCTGGTTGAACTTTACCTTAACGTGTATACTGATTGTCTCTCTGTTACATGTTGGTAAAGCCCTTAGGATCTGTACTTGACTACCTGGACTATGATGCGGATCATACTAGTGGGGACATGGTAGTCCATAAGTACATCCTTCAAAGTCCCTAGTCGTGGGTGTATCGAGACGGGGCATCGATATACCAGAGTAGACTAGCGTATACCTTCTCGACCCATACAGATGGGCGATGGATGATCCCATATCCATCGGTGTTTGACATCAGAGATGATATACGGGTGCTCAGTAGAGACTGGGTACACTGGACGGACTCGCTAGCGTATACCTTCTCGACCCATACAGATGGGCGATGGATGATCCCATATCCATCGGTGTTTGACATCAGAGATGATATACGGGTGCTCAGTAGAGACTGGGTACACTGGACGGACTCGCCGAGAACTCCCAGATGGTATTATACCTCACGTCAGATGGCAGTTCTCTGGTGACACTGGTACAGAGTAGTCTGTTGACCCGAGATCGTCATAGAGTCTTGTGTGGTTCCCACTGTGCTTTGATTTCCATCTTACCACGTCCAAGAGGGCGTGCAAAACGGTGGTTTTTGGGTACAGTCCCGAGTCACATGGAGGCAATGAGCGATAGGAGGGGATTCGTCTCTCCCGGTATAGGGGGTTGATGTTGCGCTGTGTTCGATTGGCTATAACAGGAAATCCCTGGCCAGGGTTGCTGAGATTTACTGGTAAGTGTTACCAGTAGTTTCTCGAACAGTTATAGACCTCATATCGACACGACTTATCGGGCTATTGGGGTCTGACGTTTACCACCCCTAGGCGAGATATGCGACATATCAGACGATCAGAACGGACTGTACGGTAGTGTTACTGGTTGGATTCACTGGAGTGTGAGCGGGCTTGCTCGTCGATCTTCAGATCGCTCAATACCCGGGTGGCCGTTACGTTTAGCAGACCGCTTGCGGCTTGTGGGTGTTTGATATGATCATCACCTGCTGCCGGCGTATTGACGAGTCTTTAGAGTCCTACACAGAGGTTTCCTGGCTCAAGCGAAACGAAATAGGAGCGCATATGAGATATGTGCGGGACCGAGAATAATGCGTGTATGTGATACCGTATTTCATTCTCACGATCAATGTGTCGGGTGGTTGTATGCGATATAACCTAGTTATCGATTCAAGCGTTGAATCGATAAGCCGATACATTGAATATTAGTCAGTTATATGCGATATGACCGGGTCGTTAAATCAAGTGTTGATTTAATGATTTAATGCATAATTATATATTTGATATATTACTTTGCATTAACTAGTATTGGTTCACTTTAAATGGATTTTCTCACTTGAAGTTCACAAGTTGTATATGTGATATACTTTTGTGCACTTGATTGTATCATGTTTGATGATACATGCTTTATGGTTAAGTGTAAAGAATTAAACCAAGGTTAAGTTGTTGATTAGGGTTTTACTTATTCATTTATCTTACAATTTATTTATTCATTTTGAATAAATTGAAAGATAAATGAATGGTGGCTTCTTTTGTTTTTAGTTGAAACTTCATGAAGCTTTGACTTGATGAGTTTTTTGTTCTCATCCTTAACCCTAACCATCAACCCAACCTTAGTCAATTCTCTACACTTAACTAAGGTAAAGATTATGATAAGTATTGTTTTATTTTTCAATTTTAAAATAACTTATCATATTCTTCATCTTCTTCTTCTTCTTCACTTCAAGAAAAAGCTTCACAAGCTTTAATGGCAAAGTGAGAATTAGAGTGAGAAATCCAATTCTAAAGTCTACCCACTTCCTATTTCTTCATCCTCTACCTCTTGCCAAGTAGTAGAGTGTGTTTACATCACAAGTTTCTTGACTTGGTGAAGTCGGAGCTTGATTTAGCGATGCCTCGACGTAGATCATCTTCGGCATGGACATCGACGACCTAGCTCGCTTATTCTCCGATGAAGTCGACGCTAGAGCCCGGATTCTTTTTGGACAGCGGAGAGGACTTCGTCGCGGAGCTATGGAGGTGGAGCACCGGATCTACAAAGGTTGTATATCCGTATTCTCATAGTTAAATGTTAACTAGTTAGCTTTTTCGCCTAGATTTCTAGCAAACGATCCGTTCTAGGGTTTCTCGGCACCGTTTAAATTTCAAATTGGCATGGTTGATGCCTTGTGAGACCTCATTAGGATGCCTAGGAACCCTACAGTGGTATCAGAGCCTAGCTAGAGCCTTAGGCGAAGTCTAGACGCGATTTGAAGTCCGAACGAACCGAAACCGCAAAATTTCCATGCTCTCTGTCCTTTTTTCAAAAACGTGGATTTTTCCAGATTAAAAATATTCAGAAAAATAAGCAGGAAGATATAAGGTTTACTGCAAAATTCGAGCAAGTGATTCCTTAAAGAGGGCGCGGATCCGCGGCCTTACAGGAGGCTAATGCGGCGGATCCGCGGCCCTGTTGTCGTTTTGTGCTTCGAAATTTGCACAGTAATTCTTAATTTTCAGTGTTGGTTTTCCTGGATATTTTTAATATTTTTTCAAGAGTTGAATTTTTCTGGAGTTGTTTTGGGGATTCGGTGTTTCGATCGGGGTATCAAATTTCGTCTTTGTGTTTTTCCGGATAATTTTCAGAATATGTTAAAAAGTTCGACCGGATATAAATACCCAATTTTTCCCCTGTCGGGAAATTTCCAAGTGTTGGATTTTTCCGAAGTTTAACGACGTTCTAAGTAGTGCAAGTAACGCGATGGACCCTCTAGAAGACAACAAACCTTAACTCGATTATGTGACCGTCTTAAACTGCCCTTTGAACCTTCGGGTTTGGGGCAGTACGGCGTGCCACATGTGAGGCGTTGGCTTGACCCTTCTACGGCTGGACCGTTGGTACTGAGGCACGAACTGAATGTTGTTAGACTCATATTTCATGTGTTGATCTGTATCGGGAAAACTTGGGTGTTCGATTGTTCGATCGGAAAGTCTAACATTTTCTAATTATCTGGAATGTGATACAATAATTGGAATTCACAAATAGTTATGAGATAACTGAATGAATGTTATAAACATAACAAAATCTGGGCCCAAAAAAGATATACCAAAAACCACAATTTCCCATGGTAAACTCACTGGAAAAATTTGGGGCACTGTTCCAACAAAAGTGCGGCGGATCAGCGGCCAAACCCTGGTATGGGCCGCGGATCCACGGCCATTCTGTGGGATCACGTGACCAAATTTCACCAGTTTGCTTAGAATTGCCTGCTTAGTTTTCTGTGATATGTCAAATAATTTTTAGACCTGATTTAAAATCGACAGAAACCATGAACAGAAAATTGTAGTTTTGCGAAATCCGTTCGATCGATATTTTAAACGTGTTAGCACAAGTTAGTAAAGCTTAATGGTGAGGCTCTGATACCACTGTAAGTCCACGGTAGTGCCCCGGCCGTCTAACAAACGCCAAATGCGGAACAAAAACTTTTTACAAACTGGCGCTATAGTGTACCATAACTCGGATCTGCCATTAAAGCTAAACTAACAAACTACAAAGTGGGTAGAAGTGTTATACCGAACGATCCGAGTCCTTCGGTCTTGAACCATCATCCCACGCTTTGTTGCGGCTGCTCCGATCTTCTTGAACTTCGGTCTTCTCGTCCAGGTGGCACCACGTCGACGGATCTTTAAACGGGCTCCCGCCTCTGAACCGAGGCAACTCGGTCGTCAAGTTTGCTAAAAGAAACGACCAAGATGAAGTAGAGAATGAGTAGAACACTTTGTCTCGTTACGTCCAAGGCTATGGATGAACGGTTATGGAAGTTTCCTTTTGGAATCGGGTGAAATGAGAAATGAGGTTATCTAATTTCCATGAACCAAAATACTATCATAATCTTTTTACAAACAACAAGTAAGAGAGTGAGTGAAGAGGATGGGAGGGGTTGGCCATATGTAGAGCTAGGGAGGTGAGTGTAGGAGCTAGGAGAGTGACCATTAGCACTAAAACAAATGAATGAGTCACAAAATACATTTAATGCAAAATGGTGACTCTTGAACCTAGTCACCACAAACATTAACTCTCATTAAATGCTAACTATGAATCACTAACCTAGTCAGCATCCAAGAACCTTCCACACTCATGACTCACTCAAGAAGAAAAGATAAATCCGCATTTAACCGAATGTTAAATACGGCCGATAGAAAATTGGAAACTGGCAACTTCCAAAAGTGATCCTGAAACGAATTTCAGGATAACCCCGTATCAGTATAAACATACCCGCATTTGTATTACGACCGAATACAAATGCATCTCCGACAAAGATATTATATCTACACAATATAATACTCGGATCCGGCTTAAACCAAAGCCGACCAGTATTTTCAGCCCGAAAAATAACACGTGCGAAAACGCACGTGCATTTTCCGAACCTTGCCATAAAACCATACGGCCTCTACAACGTTTTGCCCGAATTTGGGAAAGTGTCTGTGGGGGGCTCTAATGACTCATCAACACACTGGCACTGGGTATAACCTCTAGCACGTCAGAGGTACAAGATGTACGTAACGGTTGCCTATGTATCGATTGGAAGGGAAGCTGACGAGCGAACTCATCCATAAACCCTACTGAGCCTGACAGTGACAATGTATATATAGTCCGGTCCGTTCGTCTATGAGTATCGCATATCTGCCTAAGGGGCTGGTAACGTCAGACCCCCATTAGCGGTATAAGTCGTGTCAGAGAGTGGCCCAGAACACCCTGAGATACTACTGGAGTACCTACTAGTAAATCTCCTGCCTCGGCCGAGGGCTTTTTGTAATGGCTCTCCTAGACACAGCGCGATCTCACCCCCAATACCGAGAGAAACGAATCCCCGACGATCCGCTCACTGCCTCCATGTAGCTCGGGACTGTACCCAACTAAAATCTGTTTGCACAACTCCTTTGAGCGTGGTAGGGTAGTAATCTAAGCACAGTGGGAACTCACACGAGACAAATGACGATCTCAGGTTGACAAACTAACCTGTATACATGTCACCAGGGAACTGCTAACTGACAATATGTATAATACCAACTAGCATGCTCCCGGCGAGTCCTGTCCGGTGTACTCATAACCCAATGAGAACCTGTATACATCTTAAGTGATCCAACTGACACCAGTGGCTTGTGAGACCGGCCACCGCCCCTCGTCGGGGTCTCGACTGTACACACTAGTCTACTCTGGAGTATCGATGGCCTGTCTCAAAACTCCCACGACTAGGGACACATTAAGGATGTGCTTACAGACCCCAGCTCCCACGTATATGATCGCCATCATACCGCTAGTAGTCAAGCAAGAATCCTATGGGCTCTATCATCATGCAATAGCGAACTAAAGTATGTATACGATGATAAAGACAAACCAGATAGCATACTATCATCTCGAGCAAGACTATCATATCGGTATAGGTCCTGCCTTAATTATTGCAATCACGTACCTGCGATCCAATAATTGACTTTGAGGGCACTATCTCCAACAAATATCCGTAGAATCCCATCGCCTGTCTTTAAAATACTCCCGATTCGTTAGTTTTGAAATGGGTATGACATCGGCCTAGGCTAACATCTACTAAGCAAACTACAGATCTAACTAACAAGTCAAACGGGAGAGGTATGGAAACCACCTAAATCTGAGTCGATATATACATATAAATATAATAGTCGGTGATCCCTCCTCAATAGTATCACGTACGATACAATATATCATATGACGTCCTCGAGTCATGAGTGCGGATCTATCATCAATGTAAAGCTCGTACGGTAAATCATCGTACGGTATCCCAATAGCTGGGTAGGGTCAATATCACATTCCTCTCATCAATTATCAGGTATCCTTATCATCATATCTCATGATTTGGGGTATTGATCTAAGTCTAGTACAAATCGATACCATCTATATAAATATAAATGCGTGTGTGAAACACACGTCTAAAGGCCCGCTAAAATCTCATGTCGTATCCCAAATACGAACCACAATATATCACCGATCTCATGGCACTCTACCCAATCTCCTCGACTCATCTCTAAATATCATCCACTATCCTCATCATCCAGGTATAACTATAACAAGTAAGAATGTGTGTGCGTGTGGGTGTAAACCTATTCTAGGGTTCGCAACTAGGAACTATACTAGTTTACTTCTACACCATAATCTTACCATAGTACACCTAATCTCATCTCAAATATCCACGACACACAATAAGCTATCCTATATATAGTATATATATACTATACTAAACATTGAACTGCGGGGGTGCTATACGCCATCCACCTGACTTGCCCCGTAGATATAATCTACTCACCTTGATCTTGCTTGCCGATGTCGATGTCGCCACCATCTCCTTCATCGTCTCGGATCACCGTGGGGGTACCTACATGTCATACGTATCGCATCGTATTAAAACCAAATCGAAATCAAAACGACAAATGAAAACCAAAACGACACGCTTAAAAGCCTATAGGTTAGAACCTATAGTTAGCTCTCGCAAAACAACCCGATATCACTCGAGATAGACGTACAAACGTCACATTATCGAGATAAAGCACAAATACTAAAATCACCAAATCGAAATATGGAAAACCATACTCAAATCAAAGCAGCAACCCATGTTTTTAGTCCAAGATTTTGATCAGGGTGAAAACAAGGTTCCAAAACAACATTAGGGTGATATATAGGGTACATATGACCTACTGAAGCAACCTGGACCCACCCCCTCACCAAGTGGCCGAGCCCCTCCCCCTAAATTCCGGCCAGGCCAGCCCTGTGTGCTCTTCTATGGTTCGTCTTGCTACAGGGGGTTCCTAGGGTCTCAAATTGGTCTCTGGAGTTATTTATTTTTCCAGTAAAAATCCCAGTTCATTCCAGATTTTCCTGCACGCCTTATACACTCACAAAACCGATATGTAAGTTTCAATTTTCAGTTTCAGGTTTTATAATATGTTTAGGTCTGGGTTTGCATCATATCAGGGGTCTATGGTCACTACTAGGACTCAATTGAACCACCACAACTCAATTTAGCCCTAACCCTCTCAAGAAAACTTCAAGGTTCACTAAACTTCACCAAATCGATATTAAACTTGAAATGAGGCCTAAACACAAGAAACATTACACTAATTATGAAAGGGTTTACCTTGCTTAGCACCCATGAATCCTCCACAGCACCAAAATGAAGACTTTCTTGGTCTATTGGGTAGCTAGAGGGCTTATGCACCTTTTTGTGAAATGGGATTTAGGTTTTAAGGTGATTTCCATGGTGTTTTGGGGGATTTTTTGAAGTGGGAGAGAGGGTGCAGCAGCAGCAGCAACATGAGGAGAGGGAGAGAAATGAGTGAAAACAATGAACGAGGATGGCTCAAGACTTGGGTCAAAGGTAAACCCTCACTTTCTCTCTCTCACCCATACCTATATATTCTATTCTTTTTCTTTTCTTTTCTTTTCTTTTCCCCTCTCTAATAAATCATCAACTATGATAAAAACATGTAGGAAAGCCATGGAAAAATATGTAACAAGTGTAGAAAAAGATATGGTGCATGTTTTGGACAAAATACGCTTAAAGCGCGATTAGCGATTTTTAATCGCGATTAGCACCAAATTTGTGTCAAATTAATCATAAAAACTTAAAATTTGCATAATTCACATAAAACAGGCTCTTTTAGTAATTTCTATAATTTTCAAAAATTTCCCCCAATTTATCGGTATTTAATTATACCGAAATATTAAAATATTCATTTAAAATTAATATTAAATTATAAAAATTCTCAAAAATAATATTTTATTTTTTTTGAAATGTTACAATCTTCCCTTCTTAAAGAAATTCGATTCCCGAATTTAATTTAAAACCCATCAAATACTAAAACATTTCAGTAAAGGTCCAAGTCGTCGGGGCTCCGAAATCATCAATACATAAAACGCATCATTGCGCAATGCATGCGCATGAGTAATGAGCGGATAACTCAAAAAAAAACTCCGTCAAGCATCCCGTAATTATCGGAGTCATGTTAAAGACAAAAATGTCAAATCCAAAACAAAACCAATATTATATACATCAAAATTATACATGTAGACATCAAATCTATATATGTAAATATCTGAAAGAATTGAATGCCAAACCTTTTTAAGTCGCTGTGCGATGCACAGTGGCGGACGTCTATTATAAGAAAATAACCTTATATGTATATATCTTTTGTTTAATATGTACGTTCCACCGTTTTGAAAACAATTTAGAAGGGTTCCCTTGGTTTAAACGTGTCGTGTCATATCAGACACGTAGGTAAATACTGAGACTATAGCTCCCTTTTTCGGAAATCCCTTCGATAACTAACAATGCATGCAAAATATATCTAGGTACTGTCCTCTGACTAGTACTGTTCGGTACGAAAACCAATAGCAAATATCATAAAAACGTACTGCTCCATCAGAAATAAATCCCAAAATGTATGTGAGAATACCCTGTGCGTCTGTTGCGCACGGTAATCAAAATCCATATATTTATCCATACATGTGCACAGAAACAACATCTAGGTGCAACGGGTGTGCACGAAACATCTGTCAAGGGCAACGGGCATGCCTGACAGCATCATCAGGTGCATCTGATATGCACGAAGAATCCCGATTTAGTGCATCTGGTGTGCACCAAAATCGCATCTAAAAACATGCGCTCAACACTCGCGAAAATCCAAATCAAATACACGGAGTGCAAGAAATCAACATCAATATCAGAATCAAAATCGACGGTATACAATACGGCTCAATCAAAATCAGGTATACCGCGGTATATAAGCTCACAACCATGTGCATCAGCGTGCACAAATCAAATCAAAACACTAAAAGTGCCGAAGGCATAAGTCAAATCGCATGCATAACATAGGCATGAAATCAAAATCAACATATCGAATGACATCAAATCGAAGTCAGGTGCAACCGTAGTGCACAAAATATAAATCCGGTGCAACAAGGCACGAAATGTAAATCTGGTGCGATAAACACACGAAGTATAAAACTGGTGCATCCTGTGCACAAATATGAATACCAAGTAGGTGCAACCATGGTGCATGAAAACAGAAATCATGGAACTCAGCTATCAAGACCAAATCATGCAAATAGATCACCCAAAAATACCGAAATCCAAAGTGACGGATACGTGATAATCGAATCATAAAATCACAAATCATAAATACTGTAGTCGGTATATCCTCCTTCAAAGTCGAGAAGGTGTCGGTGCATCCAATGCTAGCAGCGTAAGATATCTACTTGCCTCCTGTTCACGGTCTGACGTCCTCTGTCTCTGGGCCCTTATCTTCTTTATGGATCACCTATCTCGCGATCCATCAGCTCATGGGCCCTGTCAGGTATGCTAACGGGGACAATTCCGTCCTGGCACTTCTCTGGTCACCTCTCGGTCAATCCTCACGGCCACTCGTAAAGCAGCATGTCACTGGCGCCGACCTCTGGTCCTCTGAACACATATTACACATCTGATCCCGAGGGCAAATCTTATCGCAGCTGTGTCCTAGAAGGAATCCTGCTCAAGGTCTCTTCCGATCTCGCCTATGCGGAGCTGTATGGAGGCTGGTACTCTTGCATAATCTCTTCTCGCTCTATGGACATCTGCGTCCTCAGCACAACATTTTCTTGGAAACTGGTCGTATCCCAACACCTCTGTAGACATATCCGACCTTTAATCTTAATGGGGAGTAACAACAGCTCATCAGCATCTCGCACGAACCTCTTGTCCCATTTGTCTGTATCATCGTCCACTTCGACGTCACGTCTCTATCTGCGCACTGCAAATGTTCTCGGCTACGGTCAATCCAAAATCTCTCACACGGACTCGAAATCACGAACTCGGTATCTTCATCACTCTGTGGAAGATATCTAGCCGAATGCGTCCTCAGGAACTCGTCCCAATCTGTGGAGGTATACTCCATACTCGTCCTTTCTTGATCAATTCACAACGCATCTGGTTGAGGTCCTTTATCCGAACCTGGTCAACTATCTTATCGACGATGCCGAACTCTGGCCTGCTTGGTGTGCGCAATATGACCACTCCTAGGTCCAGGTCTTCTCGTATAGTATTCCAGAAAGGTCCTGTCAAGGTCACTCTCAAATCTCATTTCTGCCGAATTGCCCGGAAGTTTCCATCCTTCACTAAGGCTACTTTTTGTTCCGGAACGGCTGTATACTCATCGTGCCTCCTTCTGGAAGATATATCAATAATCAACGCCTCTACATGCGTATCGCATCTCTGATGTTAGCGGAGTGGAACGTCACCTCATCAAGATCTCGTATGAATCTCTTACTCCACTTTTCTGTTTTGTCGACTACTTCGGATTCGTCTCATCGTGGCTGCATGGATTACGCTCCAACGGCTATGCTCGTATCTGGAGTCTTTCAAGCAATGTGTCCCATCACATGAAATCCGAATGATGTCGAACCATCCGATCGATTCGTCAGAACCTTATAATCCCCCAAGAGATCAACATCTTGAGTACAGTTTAATAGTATTCCAGTACATGCCACAGCACCTGTGGACCAACCATAGAAGGGCAAACCCAAGCCTCACAAATGGCACCGCTAAACTGCCGCAAACCCTAAGGTTCGAAGGCGTTCCATCGTCATTACGTCGAGTTAGGGTTTCATTCTTCTAGAGGGTCTATAGCATTACTTGCATTGTCTTCCGAATACTTTAAACTAGGAAATGGGTTCCTGACATTCGATCGTCTCTATCGACTCTCAACGAATCTGCGTGAAGTCGTCTCTAGCTGGAATCAATCTATCTGATGACCTCGCATCGGAGTAAGTGAACGAACCACATGTCCTAGTCATTCCTCCTCGGGTGACTAGCGACCTTCCATCATATCTCTGAGTATATACTCAAGCTGCAGTAGCTCCATCATCTGGGCGATATCTCATCATTTGTAGCAACAACTGGCTCATTCGTTTGTACGCTGAACATCGCCTCAATCATCATGAATAAGCGATATATCAATGGTCATCACATCCTGGCTGGCCTCTAGCAGTAGCCTGATCCTATGGTGCCGATCTGCACGTCCGAGAAATCTCGTAAAAGCGGTCCGTCATACGCTCATGGCACTAAAACACAATAAAACGGCGTCTCTCTATGAAATCGTACGTCCCTGGAATCACGCCTTGGTCAGTCCTCGTCCGTGACGAGCTCATGCTGACGCAACTCTAGCCGTAGCTCTCCCTGCCCGTGTAATCGTGGCAGCAAAATCATAACCAATATCGATGAGGATAGATCACAGAAATGGATATAATACTGTGCAAGGAAATGTACATCCTAAGGTTTCTTAAGCAGAGTAGCATATCGTAAGTATGCCGCGGAACATACGTACGGTACGTCACTCTACTCAAGCTACCTACTCCATCAACCAAGGGTCATCCTACACAACGAAAGTTCGGGTATAATACCCCCTCGACTAAGTCTAAGTTTCGTAAGGTCAAGCCTAAGTTCCGTATATATATAAATGCTTTAGGCTCCGCATAGTCAAACATAGACTCAAACCAAGATTAACCTAGCACTCTGATACCAACTTTGTCACGACCCAAAATAGCACGTGACTGGCACTTGAATCATATGAAGTCTATAGGGCCCCATCTAAGTCAAGTAAGCCAAAAGCCCAGAAATCTAAAACCATTTTAAGGAGTAATTAAAGAAAACTAGTTTTTAAGAAGTAAGGAAAACATGTCTTAAAAACAAGGTTTTTAAATAAGTAAGTCGAATATGCATTTTTAAAATCTATAGTTTTTTTCTGAAAATTTCGGCAGAGTTTCCTTTGTAAATACTGGCCCCAAACGGGGTACAACATGAATAATATATATATACAATGATAAAAGGCATCCCCAAGAGGGAGCTAGCTCTTCGTCAATCGACGGTCATAACCACGCAAGCAGTAAGATATACAACGCCGAAGGGCGAGGATCAAAACTCAAAAGAAAACTCAAAATCAGCATGAAAACCATAATACTACAACGCTCGACTCTAAGGTCGAAATAATAAATAACTGGTTTTCTAAGTCTGAAACAATATACAAGTTTGGTTGATGGAATTTCTAAATACAACTGAATAATACATATACAATGGTGGTTCTGATGCAAAAAAATCCACCTACCAAAGCAAGTCACCCGTAAAGAAAGCAGTGCGCCGGAAAGCCGCAATGGAACCTGTACGGCAAAACCAGCAAGAAACTGTGGCACAACGGGGGTGAGTTGCCAACTCGTGAATAGAGAACATCACAGAGCAGAAATCGTATGTATGACACAATCCTAGGTCAATACGATTAGATATATATATAAACCTCAAATGATTAAGTCTGAAGTATGATAAAGTGGCAATGTAACATCTATACATGAGTGTAGTGCCAAGTGCTCGTGCCAGTGCCTCAAGTAATAACATATCATAAATATGAGGTATGATCAATGTCGACAATACCATGAAGTCTATGAAAAAGTAGATATCATCCAACTATGTAATCAATGTCATCAATGTCAATATATGTATGTGGAAATCGTCCACGTGTCACCCAATGACAATAAGCATCATGCATGTAAACATCATAAACATATGCATGGAAGTATGAGGATGTAAATCAACAGGTGTCGCTGGCGACATATCAAAATCATGGAACCTGAGTGTCAAGCATCGACACTCGAAAACATCATGAAACCTGTGCCTATCATCGGCACGTAAATCCTCATATATTGGGCTCCGTTAGTCATGGATCGGCCCATATCATCTCTCGACTCCGGTCGGTATCCTCCGGATATCCGCCGAGCCCAAATACTATCACCGGTAGGTAGTAGTTCCTCTGCCAGGCTCACCGTCTGCAACACAGCGATCCGTTCTCGCCCCGGGATACCATACCGGGTCTACCATGTACCCTCAATCGACCTCATCCGCCTCCTCGAATCGGGTTTCACATGTCGCTCTCAGAACCGAGAAAACACTTGGTGGACGCACTGAAATATCATATCAAGGATAACCGGGTTTTTAAAACCATACATACTCTCTTTTGAAATATCCACGGTTTCCAAATCAAGAAATATCATGGAAACAACATATCTCAATGCGTATAATCATAAAGCATGATGTATGCGACTTGTAAAAGAAATACAAGCATATCAGTATATCATGCAACATGGAATAGTAATATGCACATATTGAAGGAAACCGCTCTTTTAAATAAATCAGGTTTAAAGAGTATCTTGCGGTTCCCAAATCTGTGAAATTAAGACAGAATCATCTACGTATGTGCAAGTATGTATGTATGCACGTATGGGTGTACAATAGGTATGTACACAAGTATGCCAAGCAACGGATCATATCCTAAACGCAACAGTACTACAGTGTAGTGACATGGTAATTATCGATGATAAAGTGTGTGAGCCGGCAAGCAGGTGTACGTGGAACATATGCATCATCGATAATGGTGCTGGTGTCCTAACAGTATGATTTTTATATAACAATAACCATTTGCACATGCAATGCGATGCGAATAACAAGAGTATGCAGAAATCGACTAATAAATGCAACAGTGACGCATCTGCATCAATATAAAAAAAGTCATACAGTTTTCCATTTGAAATAAGACGAATCGGGGTTTTTAGTAAAATAAGGGCTACAGCGTTTTTAAGAAAAGATGCGTCTTTTGAAAATATCCGTAGAATCCCTTTGCCTGTCTTTAAAACACTCCCGATTCGTTAGTTTTGAAATAGGTATGACATCGGCCTAGCCTAACATCTACTAAGCAAATTACAGATCTAACTAACAAGTCAAACGGGAAGGGTATGGAAACCACCTAAATCTGAGTCGATATATACATATAAATATAATAGTCGGTGATCCCATCTCAATAGTATCACGTACGATACAGTATATCATATGACGTCCTCGAGTCATGAGTGTGGATCTATCATCAATGTAAAGCTCGTACGGTAAATCATCGCACGACATCCCAATAGCTAGGTACGGGTCAATATCACATTCCTCTCATCAATTATCAGGTATCCTTATCATCATATCTCATGATCTGGGGTACTGATCTAAGTCTAGTACAAATTGATACCATCTATATAAATATAAATGCGTGTGTGAAACACACGTCCAAAGGCCCGCTAAAATCTCATGTCGTATCCCAAATACGAACCACAATATATCACCGATCTCATGGCACTTTACCCAATCTCCTCGACTCATTTCCAAATATCATCCACTATCCTCATCATCCAGGTATAACTATAACAAGTAAGCATGTGTGTGCGTATGGGTGTAAACCTATTCTAGGGTTCGCAACTAGGAACCATACTAGTTTACTTCTAAACCCTAATCTAACCATAGTACACCTAATCTCATCTCAAATATCCATGACACATAATAAGCTATCATATATATAGTATATATATACTATACTAAACATCGAACTGCGGGGGTGCTATACGCCATCCACCCGACTTCCCCCGTAGATATAATCTACTCACCTTGATCTTGCTTGCCGATGTCGATGTCGCTACCATCTCCTTCATCATCTTGGATCACCATGGGGGTACCTACATGTCACACGTATCGCATCGTATTAAAACCAAATCGAAACCAAAACGACACACAAAAACCAAAACGACACGCTTAAAATCCTATAGGTTAGAACCTATAGTTAGCTCTCGTAAAACAACCTGATATCACTCGAGATAGACGCACGAACGTCACATGATCGAGATAAAGCATAAATACTAAAATCACAAAATCGAAATACGGAAAACCATACTCAAATCAAAGCAGCAACCTGAGTTTTTAGTCCCAGATTTTGATCAGGGTGAAAACAAGGTTCCAAAATGACACTAGGGTGATATATAAGGTACATATGACCTACTGAAGCAACCTGGACCCACCCCCTCACCAAGTGGCCGAGCCCTTCCCCCTAAATTCCGGATAGGCCGGCCCTGGGTGCTCCTCTGTGGTTCGTCTTGCTACAGGGGGTTCTTAGGGTCTCAAATTGGTCTCTGGAGTTGTTTATTTTTCCAGTAAAAATCCCAGTTCATTCCAGATTTTCCTGCACGCCTTATACACTCACAAAACTGATATGCAAGTTTCTGTTTTCAGTTCCAGGTTTTATATTATGTTTGGGTCTGGGTTTGCATCATATCAAGGGTTATATGGTCACTACTCGGACTCAACTGAACCACCACAACTCAATTTAGCCCTAACCCTCTCAAGAAAACTTCAAAGTTCACTAAACTTCGCCAAATCGATATTAAACTTGAAATGAGGCCTAAACACAAGAAACATTACACTAATTGTGAAAGGGTTTACCTCGCATAGCATCCATGAATCCTCCACAGCACCAAAATGAAGACTTTCTTGGTCCATTGGGTAGCTAGAGGGCTTGTACACCTTTTTTGTGAAATGGGATTTGGGTTTTGAGGTGATTTCCATGGTGTTTTGGGGGATTTTGTGAAGAGGGAGAGAGGGTGCAGCAGCAGCAGCAGCAACATGAGGAGAGGGAGAGAAATGAGTGAAAACAATGGAGGAGGATGGCTCAAGACTTGGGTCAAAGGTAAACCCTCACTTTCTCTCTCTCACCCATACCTATATATTCTATTCTTTTCCTTTTCTTTTCTTTTCTTTTCCCCTCTCTAATAAATCATCAACCATGATAAAAACATGTAGGAAATTCATGGAAAAATATGTAACAAGTGTAGAAAAATATATGGTGCATGTTTTGCACAAAATACTCTTAAAGCGCGATTAGCGATTTTTAATCGCGATTAGCACCAAATTAGTGTCAAATTAATCATAAAAACTTAAAATTTGCATAATTCACATAAAACACGCTCTTTTAGTAATTTCTATAATTTTCAAAAAATTTCCCCAATTTGTCGGTATTTAATTATTCCGAAATATTAAAATATTCATTTAAAATTAATATTAAATTATAAAAATTCCCAAAAATAATATTTTATTTTTTTGAAATGTTACTGCCAACCTCGACTGAAATAAGTTCTTCGAGGTCTCGTATCTAGCTATACGAGATTGCTCTCCATACAGTTCCTTGGTGTGGAGAAATATGGACTCAAGATCCATATTCTCGTGCCTCCTCTGATGTTCATTATTCATAGAGGCAAGCACGATGCATTTGGCCTTCACGCAATCTAACTCCCAGGTCTTGCGGATTTTCTTATCCGCGACACTGGATTCTGGACCAGGGACAGCAGGTGCCTTAGTAGTAAGGACATACCCCAATTTGTCATAAGTAATTGCCATCTTGACATTCCGGAACCAGTCTTTATACTTTGGCCCTATCAAAATATTTTTATCTAATAGTAACTGAAGGCTTGTCATGTTCTGGGTCACTACAATTGAGAGAGAGAGGGAACACTTTAGCATGATGCTCTTGCAAGTTTAGAGTGGTTTTTAGTTTATCTAAACTGGATGGCTCCCACTGTTTCTTGAATCCCTCCTTAAACCAAAAAGGAAGAACTAGTCAGGACTATGCTCACCGTACAATACTTGCTTAACCGTTCAGCCAGGTCGGTGTCGGTACTTCGAGGGAGGTTTTACGACGCTTTCGCGAAGTTCCTTAATTAAATAACCTCTTTTCTCTGGGGGCGTAGCCCTGCTGACACCTTTCTCGACACCTACTTGGTTTATAGTATTGATCGTTAAGTGACGAATCTCCTGATGAGTAGTGGATACTCACAGTAGGATCGGGATCCAAATATCATCGTGTGATAAAGCTGAAGGAATCCTACCAAAATTATCACACTCCAAATGGTTTGCAACTCTTTGCAAATTTCAGTTTCTTTAGAAATTAACGATATAATTTTCTGCCCCATGCTCTTATGACCTTGGCGTTGGTCAAAATGTCATAAGTCACATGTCAAGTTCTACCCAACATTACCTTGTTAATTTGAACCCATCCGTACATACCCCTGACGTTGGCCAAATGGTAATACGACTGTCCCAAACCAACTCATCTATTTATGCAACAAATGAATACCCAGCAGCTACCAAACACTATGCCTTGGCGTTGGTCAAAATACATAGCTTGAATACTACTGAATACCCAAATGAAATGACGGAGGGCTACAAATGGTTTTGGCGAAACCGTAAACGTAGTGAACTTGATATGATCGAAGAAGCCTGATAGCTTTTAAAAGGAGTGGTTAAAGCTCCGCAATTAAAAATATCTTCTGTTTTAAAAATAACCGAGTGGTTTCTTTTAAACTGTTCTAACGATTCAACTTTGGTTTATTTTCTTTGCATTAATATAATGCGTCCCATCAATTAACCTATCATTGTAGAAAACAATGAAAATACAACATCCTCTTATGCCATCCGCATTCGCCACTGGGCCCCGTCATTCACCCGTTAGGTTACTTAACTAACAACAGAGCGGGGCTGGGCGAGCGCGGGTGTAAAACAAAAGTGACGCCTAATAGATATCTTATATAGATATTGTACATTCGTCAGAGGCAATAATAGGCATTCCAGATCACAGATGAACATATTGGATTTTCTACGAATCCGCATTCCTTTTTAGCCTGCAAAGAAAGACGGATTACACAGTCGCGATGAATAGCCAAAACCCCATCCTAGACCCCTACGGGTACGGCAAACTGCCCGTCAAGTACCCGAAGTGAAGCGGTCTCCCTCAACAATGTGAGTAGGCCACTAAACACTTCAAAGTACCCGGTAGTTTGTGCACCCCATCTTGGGTCTATCCTAGGAGCAGAAAACAGTAAATGAAATAATACAACGGTTGCTACAACCTCAACCCGGATTTGCCCCGGAAAAGAATATTACAACAATTTACAAATTACATTTGAATGAAAGAAACACTCATCTCACATTCCCGGCTATCCATTCACGACAATCCAACAAGTCCACATTACAAACCAGTAAAAACAATTACAGAAATGTGCAATCCCCTGCTAACCGACATACTAGCAGTTAGGGGAGGTTTACGAACACATTAAACACATCACAGATATAATCAAGTTAGCCAAACATCTTAGAATTTCAATCAAGCAAACACAAATAATCTACTCCAAACAATTCTCTGTGCACATAAAACCTGAGCAGAAACAAATCATCCCAGAAAACACAACATCAAGACAGAAGAATACCTGAGCAAATTTGGGTTGACTCGGAGTCAACTCGGCCGCGGATCCGCGGCGGATCGCTTGGATCGGCAGCGGTTCCGCGGCGCTATGGTCGAGTCACAGTCCCAAATTTCTTCACAATTCTTAAAATTCCCTGCTTGTATTTTTAAGGGTCCCGAAAAGTTTTTAGACCCCGTTTTAAAATCGGCAGAAACAAGGTGAAAATGATGTTTTTTCGGGTTCGTTTTGCGATCGAATTTCTAACGACTTTGCTAACAAGTTAGTTATGGTTTAGCGAGGCTCTGATACTACTGTAAGTCGACGTTAGACACCCCACATGATGCGGGGATGCGGAATAGGTAAAACAATCATTTTGTTTAAACTAACATCGACTAACTTGATGGATCTTTGCTAAACCCTAACTAACAATTACATAGAAGTGATTAGCTACTATGAAAGATGATTATACCTAATGAATCAAGTCCTTCTTGTTCTCGTTGATCACCTCCTCGTCGGTCTCCTCGATGTGATAGAAGATCCACCCGAGAGCTACTTCTCCAAGCTTTTAACCTCTCACTTGAGGTAACTAGGTGACAATGAGTGCTAATCAAAGCAACCTAGAGGATATAGAAGAGGATTAGGGAACTATTAGTCTTGCTAACCCTAGGATCTCAACACATGAGAGGATTAGGGTTAGGGTTGAAGAGAGAGTGTAAGTCCACGTTGCTCACCCCGGTTCTTACGGGGAGGCGGAAACGGCGAAAAATAATTATTTGGCGCAAGGCAACATGGACTTAAAGCCGGATCTTTGCTAAACTAGAAACTAGCAAACTACTAGAGGCCATAACTACTATGCCGTAGAAATTATACCTCATGAAACCAGTCCTTCGGGTCTTCATTCCGCTGTCCCGGTCGTCCATCCAAGCTCCGAGGAACGATCCGGATCTTGGTCACCTCCGCGGCCTCCTTGAGTTGAAGACGATCCACCCGAGAGATGTACACCGAGCACCACCTCGAACCGAGGCAACTAGGGCAACGAGATCGCTAGTCTAGATGCCCTAGGTTGTGTAGTAGAGATATATGGAAGTGTTTGTCTTTGTGGGATCTTTTTCTCTCAACACATGAGATCAAAAGAAGAAATCAAGAGGAAGAAGGAGGAGCTAGCAACCATGAGAGATTTTCTTTTCTTCTCACAAGAACAAGAGAGAGAATGAGAAATAAATTATTAGCTAAAGAAATGAACCATGGTTGCAATAATAGTAAAACAACATCATTACAAATCATATCATGATAAAGTTGATGCTACATTGAATTGACCATTTTCATAATCAAAAAGAAAAAGAAAATCCAAAGAAGAGTATAGACCTCTCATGAAGGTCAATGGTCAACACCGGTCAACGGGTCAACATAGTCAAGAGAGGTCATGGTGGTCAAATGGTCAATGCAATTAGCCATCACAAAATTATCACTAAAAGGATTAGTAAATAATGTCTCCGGCACATAATGGTCTTGACCAAACGAATTGCCAAAACCCTAATGAGCCTGCCATATAACGGTTTTGGCGGAACCAATTGCCAAAACCCTAATGAGGCACCTCCTCTTTCATCGCTCCTCAAAACTATGCATACACACCCGCATCCGCATTCCGAAGAATGCGAATGCACAGAAGACAAAACAAATCCATCCGTGCAATACTAGGATCCGGCTTAAACCAAAGCCCAATAGTATTGCCTGCCCGAACAGCATACGCACACAAGTGCACGTAAGTGATCGCAGCCCTGCCGTAAAACCATACGGCCTCTACACGTTTCGCTCAGTGCAGGGAAACTCTCTGTGTGGGACTCTAAAGACTCGACACTACGCTGGCAGTAGGTTTAACCACAGCCTGCAAGCGGAACTAGCTGTACGTAACGGTCCCCAGGTAGATGTCGATAAGAAGGCCGATGAGGTAAACCCATCCGAACTCCTACTGAGCCTGTATGTGACAATCTCCGTACAGTCCAGTCTGTTCGTCTGATACATCGCATGGCGGGCCTAGGGGGCGGTAAACGTCAGTCCCCTAATAGCGGTACAAGTCGTGTCGGAGTGAAGCCCAGAACACCCTGAGATAACACTGGAAACCTACCAGTATATCTCGCTTGCCTTGGCCAGGGACTACTCGTGTAATGGCTCTCCTAGACACAGCGCGATGTCAACCCCCAATACCGGGAGAGACGAATCCTGTCTAACCGTCACTGCCTCCAAGTGCTTCGGGACTGCACCCAACTACTACCTGTTTGCACGACTCCTTTAAGCCGTGGTAGGGTAGTAATTTAAGTACAGTGGGAACACACTCGAGGCGAAGTGACAGTGTCAAGTCAGCGGACTAAGCTGTACTCATGTCATCTGGGAACTGATAACTGACGATAGGTATAATACCAACCAACAGTTCCCGACGAGTCCTGTCCAGTGTACTCGTAATCTAACGAGCACCCGCATACTATCTCCAGTACGACGTACTGATGGCTGTGGGACAGACCATCTCCCCTGCTGGGATGAGAAGTGCATACGCTAGTCTACTCCGGAATATCGATGCCCTGTCTCGATAGTCCTACGACTAGGGACCTGTATAAGGATGTGCTTATAGATTACCCAGCCCCCACGAGTGTGACTGCCATCACAACGCTGGTAATCAAGCAAAGATCCTAAGGGCTCTACTAATATGTATAAGCGATATGCTAAAAGAAACACATGCACATATTGAAGTAGATACAAACCAAGTAGCATACTACCATTTTGAGAAAGATTGTCTACACAACTGTGAATATCCCAAGCTTCCATTAAGTAATATACAAACTAGTATGATACAGTAATGGCCTCTAGGGCGTATCGAAGACCTATCATCTCGATCAGCCGCTCGAACTGAGTCTGGGGTAGGGCCTTCGTGAGTGGATCTGCAGTGTTATTCTCCGAATTTACTCTCTTCACCTCGATCTCCCGGCGATCTACGATCTCCCTGATCAGGTGGTACCGCCTCAAAATGTGCCTGGACTTCTGATGGGACCTGGGTTCCTTCGCTACAGCTATAGCGCCGTTATTGTCGCAATACAGCGGTATTGGATCAACAATGGTAGGAACCACCTGAAGCTCCGTGAGGAACTTCTTCATCCAGACAGCTTCCTTTGCGGCATCGCAAGCAGCTATGTACTCCGCTTCCATAGTTGAGTCAGAACGGTCTCCTTCTTGGAACTCTTCCAGCATACCGCCCCTCTATTGAGGGTAAAGACATAACCCGACATGGACTTGGAGTCATCCTTGTCACTCTGGGCCTCGATCTGGAGGTCTTTTCCGCCATACACCAAGAACATCTCCTTAGTTCTTCTCAGGTACTTGAGAATTCTCTTTACCGCTATCCAGTGTTTCTCCCCTAGGTCCGACTGATACCGGCTTACAACGCTCAATGCGTACGCTACATCTGGTCTGGTACATAACATCGCATACATTATAGAGCCTACCGCAGAAGTGTAGGGTATAATAGACATGCGATCCCTTTCCAAATCAGTCTTGGGAGACATCTTTTTGGAGAGGGTGATTCCGTGACAAGCCGGTAAATTATCGTGCTTTGAATCTTCCATACTGAATCTTTTCAGTATGGTGTCAATGTACCTGGACTGTGAAAGTCCCAACATCCTCTTAGATCTATCACGATAGATCTGGATCCCCAGAATGTAGTTGGCATCGCCCAGGTCCTTCATGGAGAACCTCTGCGACAAGAATCCTTTGACTGACTGTAGCATAGGAATATCATTTCCTATTATGAGAATGTCATCCACGTACAAGACGGGGAATACCACAGTTCCCCCTACAATCTTACTGTAAATGCATGGTTCATCTGGGTTTTAGATAAAGTCGAATTCTTTGACAGTATCATCGAAGCAGATGTTCCAACTCCGCGATGCCTTCTTCAGTCCATAAATGGACTTTAGCAACTTGCACACTCTACCGCTGCTCCCACTCTGAATGAATCCCTTCGGCTGATCCATATAGACGCACTCTTCTAAATTTCCATTTAGGAAAGCCGTCTTTACGTCCATCTGCCAGATTTCATAATCGTGGAAAGCAGCAATGGCAAGAAGGATCCGAATGGATTTCAGCATAGCCACTGGAGAAAAAATCTCGTCATAGTCCAAACTAGGTCTTTGACGAAAACTCTTTGCAACAAGTCTAGCTTTATAAGTTTCAACCTGCCCATCTACACCAATCTTCTTTCTGAAGATCCATTTGCAGCCTACGGGTTTTACCCCCTCTGGAGCAAAGTCCAAAGTCCAAACTTTGTTGGTGTACATGGACTCCATCTCGGTCCGCATTGCATCCAGCCATTTTATCGAGTCTCCGCTCTGAATGGCTTGCTGGAAGCTAGTAAGCTCACCATAATCCATAGTGCAATCCTCTCTATCCCTGTCTATGAGAAAACTGTAGTATCTCTCAGGCGGATGAGACTGCCTACTACTCCTGCGGAGTGGCGCTGGGGTATCCTGTTCTTTTGAACCCTCTGGTTCTACTAAGCTTTCAGTAATAGCTCGTGGTTCTGGAATTTCTTCCAGTTCTATTGCGCTCCCACTTATCTGGTTTTCCAAAAACTCAGTTTCCAAGAAACGGGCATGACGAGAAACAAAAACCTTTTGTTCCTCTGCGTAATAGAAAAGATACCCCTTGGAGTTCTTTGGGTATCCCACAAACTTACACTGTACTGAACGTGCCTCGAGCTTGTCCGCATGCTGCTTTTTTCCAAAAGCTGGACATCCCCATGTCTTAAGATACTTAAGACAGGGTTTCTTCCCACTCCACATCTGATATGGGGTGGTAGGCACAGTCTTGGTGGGAGCCTTGTTCAAGAGATATGCAGCTGTTTCTAGTGCATAACCCCAGAAAGATCGCGGTAACTCAGCCTTACTCATCATGGAACGAACCATTTCCAATAGGGTTCGATTCCGTCTTTCCGATACACCATTGTGTTGTGGTGTGTATGGAGGAGAAAGCTGAGAGAGAATTCCATTCTCTTTTAAGAAGCCTAGAAACTCGGCACTCAAGTATTCACCACCTCGATCAGATCTCAGTGTCTTGATACTTTTGCTTGTTTGTTTTTCAACTTCATTCTTGTATTCCCGAAATTTCTCAAAGGCCTCAGATTTGTGCTTCATCAAGAAGACATGTCCATACCTAGAGAAATCATCTGTGAAAGTAATGAAGTATGAATAACCACTTCGCGCATGTGTAGACATTGGACCACACACATCACTGTGTATGAGTCCGAAGAGCTCGCTTGCTCTTTCTCCGTGTCCAGTGAACGGAGTCTTTGTCATCTTTCCCATGAGACAAGATTCACAAGTGGCATAAGTCTGGTACTCGAACGGATCCAAGTATCCTTCTTTATGTAACTTAGTCAACCGTGTCTCATTAATGTGACCCAGTCTACAATGCCATAAGAAAGCCTGATTTGTTTCCGGAGACTTTCTTTTAAGTGTGTTCTGGACACTGAAGACCTGAGCTTGATTCAAAACGTATATACCGTTTTTCAATGTACCTGACCCAATCAGAACTTGATTTAGGTGGATGTTTACTACATCGCTTACAAAAGTAAAATCATATCCTTTCTTAAAAAGTAAGGATACAGATATGATATTACAAGTCGCACCTGGTACATAAAAACAGTTACGCAAAATCAATATCAGCCCAGTTGTCAGTCCAAGATGATATTCCCCTACGGATTCAGCATACATGCTCATTCCGTTAGCAACCCTGAGAGTCATGTCACCTATCTTGATAACCCTACGGTTTCTCAAAGCCTGTAACGAATTACAGATGTGAGATCCTGATCCGGTATCCAATACCCAGGAAGTAGGGTTAGCTGACATACAGTTCTCTATAACAAACACACCCGAAGCCGAAGCCACAACATGCTTTGAATTCTGGCTATTGGTTATGCTAGCCCTGCAATCCTTCTGCCAATGTTCATTCCTGTAACAATAGGAACATCCCTCTTTTACTACATCCAGTCGCGAAACTTCTGCCCTTCCCTTTCATACCACTTCCCTGGTTTCCTTCAGGGTAGTAGGTAGAGACTGTTGAACTAAGTCAGCATCTGATCCGTTCTTCAACGTAGTCTTCAGGTCTGTGAGCTCAAAAGAGCTGGTCTCTGTAAGGACGTTGCCCCTACAGATGACACGATAGCCAACCTCGCTGGAAGCAATTCGTTCGAGGTCTCATATCTTGCGATACGAGTTTGCTCTCCATATAAATTTTTGTTATGGAGGAAGATAGAAACTAAGTCCATCTTCTCGTGCTGCCTCTGGTATGCACCATCAACAGAGGCTAACACGAGGCACTTGGTTTTCGCACAGTCTTTTTCCGATGTCTCACGGATATGAATATCCATGACTGGGGAAACTGGACCTGAGACGGCAGGGGTTGGATCAGTCAAGAGGTGTCCCAGCTTATCATGGGCAATGGACATCTGGACAGACCTTTGCCAGTCATAACAGTCAGATTCAGTCATTTTATTGTCAAGATGTAACCTAGGTGCGGTCACTGGGTCGCTGCAATTAAGAGAGAGAGAAGAAAGCACTCAGCATGATGCTCTTGCAAGTTTAGATTGGTTTTTAATTTATCTAAACAGGATGGCTCCCACTATCTCTCGAATCCCTCCTCAAACCATAAAGGAAGAATTAGTCAGGATCAATCTCACCGTACAATACTTGCTTAACCGTTCAGCCAGGCCAGTGTCGGTACTTCGAGGGAGGTTTTCCAACGCTTTCGCGAAGTTCCTTAATTAAATAACCTCTTTTCCCTGTGGGCGTAGCCCCGTTAACACCTTTCTAAACACCTACTTGGTTTATACCATTGATCATTAAGTGAGAAAGTTCCCGAGAAGTAGCATATACTCACAGTAGGATCGGGATCCAAATATCATCGCGTGACAAAACCGAAGGAATCCTACCAGAATCATCACTCTCCAAATGGTATGCAGCGCTAGCAAGTTTCAGTTCTTTTGAAACTCCCGATGTGGATTTTTTGCCCCATGCTCTTATAACCTTGACTTTGGCCAACAAATCATAAGTCACATGTCAAGTTCTACCCGTCATTGTCCAGGTTAATTTGAACCCACCCGCACATACCCTTGACTTTGGCCAACAAGGTAGTACGACTGTCCTAAACCAACGCATCTATCTATGCTACATATGAATACCCAATAGCTACCAAACACTGTGCCTTGACTTTGGCCAACAAACACAGCTTGAATACTATTGACTATCTATATGAAATGACGGAGGGCTACGAATGGTTTTGGCGAAACCTTGAACGTAGTGAACTTGATATAATCGATGGAACGAGATAGCTTTTAAAAGGAGTGGTTCAAGCTCCGCGTTTAAAAAGCTGGTTTTTGAAAAGAACCGAGTGGTTTTGAAAGTGTTCCAACGACTTTTACTTAGTTTATTTTCTTGCATTAATTCCAATGCGTCCCATCATTTAATCCTACCATTGTAGAAAACAACCAAAATATGGCGTACGCTTATGCCATCTGCATTCACCACGGGGTCCCGTCATCACCCGTTAGGTTACTTAACTAACTACAGAGCGGGGGATGGACTAGCACGGATGCAAAACATAAGCAACACCTAAATAGATAGCATATATAGATATATAGCAATGATAGCCAATCCAGATCACAGATGAAAACTTTGGATATACTAGGAATCCGCAATTCGTTCGAGCCTGCAACGAAAAGCGGATTACACGGTCGCGATGAATAGCCAAACCCCACCCTAGACCCCTACGGGTGCGGCAAACTACCCGCCAAGTACCCGAAGCGAAGCAACCTCCCTCAACCCGTGAGTAGGCCACTCGGCACTTCGAGATACCCGGTAGTTTGTGCACCCCACCTTGGGTCTATCCTAGGAGCAAAAACAGTAAAAAGAAATTATACAATGACGGCTACAACCCCGACCCAGTTGTGCGGCCATACAAATAATATTATATCAATTTACAAATTTTACATGAATGAAAGAAAAAGAAACTCTCATCTCACATCCACCCCGGCTATTCATCCGCGACAATCCACCGAGTTCATATCGACAAACCATCAACATTACAGATCACAGATATGTATAACCCCCACTAATCGACCTATAGCGATTAGCGGACGTTCAATACATATATCACATCATAGAAAATATCCATTAGCCAAAGTGTACGGAATATCGATCAAAATACGGATTTGTAACCACCCCAAAAAGTCAATTTGTTCTCTGGAAAATCTGGGTGGAAAAAAACTATTTTAAAAATCCCAAAACCTCCAACTAAGCACACTGCACCAAACTCGGTCCACGGCCGAGTCAACTCGGCCGCGGATCCGCGGCAAGAAGCATGTTCTTGCCGCAGAACCGCGGCGCTTTGACCGGTTCAGTGGATCGATTTTGGTGTGTGTCTTTAGAAAACCCTGAGCCGATTTTTCATGTATGTCAAATTATTTTTTGAGCAGAATAAAAAATCGGCAGAAAGCTAAATTTTCCGGACTTGTTTTGCGAATTTTTTCCGATCGATATTCTAAATACTTTGCAAACTTGCTAGTTTATGTTTAGCTAGGCTCTGATACCACTGTAAGTCCACGTTGCTCACCCCGGTTCTTACAGAAAGGCGGAAACGGCGAAAAACAATTATTTGGCAAGGAAACATGGACTTAAAGCCGGATCTTTCTCAACTAGAAACTAGCAAACTACTCGAGGCCATAACTACTATGCCGTAGAAATTATACCTCACGAAACCAGTCCTTCGGGTCTTCATTCTGCTGTCCCGCTCGTCCATCCAAGCTCCGAGGAACGATCCGGATCTTGGTCACCTCCGCGGCCTCCTTGAGTCGATGACGATCCACCCGAGAGATGTATACCGAGCTCCATCTCGAGCCGAGGCAACCAGGGCAACGAGATCGCTAGTCTAGATGCCCTAGGTTGTGTAGTAGAGATATATGGAAGTGTTTGTCTTTGTGGGATCTTTTTCTCTCAACACATGAGATCAAAAGAAGAAATCAAAAGGAGGAAGAAGGAGGAGCTAGCAACCATAAGAGCTTTTCTTTTCTTCTCACAAGAACAAGAGAGAGAATGAGAAATAAATTATTAGCTAAAGAAATGAACCATGGTTGCAATAATAGTAAAACAACATCATTACAAATCCTATCATGATAAAGTTGATGCTACATTGAATTGACCATTTTCATAATCAAAAAGAAAAAGAAAATCCAAAGAAGAGTGTAGACCTCTCATGAAGATCAATGGTCAACACCGGTCAACGGGTCAACATAGTCAAGAGAGGTCATGGTGGTCAAATGGTCAATGCAATTAGCCATTACAAAATTATCACTAAAAGGAATAGTAAATAATGTCTCCGGTTCATAATGGTCTTGACCGAATGAATTGCCAAAACCCTAATGAGCCTGCCACATAATGGTTTTGGCCGAACCAACTGCCAAAACCCTAATGAGGCACCTCCTCCTTCATCGCTCCTCAAAACTGTGCATACACACTCGCATCCGCATTCCGTAGAATGCGAATGCACAGAAGACAAAACAAATCCATCCGTGCAATACTAGGATCCGGCTTAAACCAAAGCTCACTAGTATTGCCTGCCCGAACAGCATATGCACACAAGTGCACGTAAGTGATCGCAGCCCTGCCGTAAAACCATACGGCCTCTACACGTTTCACTCAATGCAGGGAAACTCTCTGTGTGGGACTCTAAAAACACGACACTACGCTGGCAGTGGGTTTAACCACAGACCACAAGCGGCATTAGCTGTACGTAACAGTCCCAGGTAGATGTCGATAAGAAGGCCGATGAGGTAAACCCATCCGAACTCCTACTGAGCCTGTATGTGACAATCTCCATACAGTCCGGTCTGTTCGTTTGATACATCGCATGGCGGGCCTAGGGGGCGGTAAACGTCAGTCCCCTAATAGCGGTACAAGTCATGTCGGAGTGAAGCCTAGAACACCCTGAGATAACACTGGAAACCTACCAGTATATCTCGCTTGCCCTGGCCAGGGACTACTCGTGTAATGGCTCTCCTAGACACAGCGTGATGTCAACCCCCAATACCGGGAGAGATGAATCCTGTCTAACCTTCACTGCCTCCAAGTTCTTCGGGACTGCACCCAACTACTACCTGTTTGCACGACTCCTTTGAGCCGTGGTAGGGTAGTAATCTAAGTACAGTGGGAACACACTCGAGGCGAAGTGACAGTGTCAAGTCAGCGGACTAAGCTGTACTCATGTCACCTAGGAACTGAGAACTGACGATAGGTATAATACCAACCAACAGTTCCCGACGAATCCTGTCCAGTGTACTCGTAACCTAACGAGCACCCGCATACTATCTCCAGTACGACGTACTGATGGCTGTAGGACAGACCATCTCCCCTGCTGGGATGAGAAGTGCATACGCTAGTCTACTCCGGAATATCGATGCCCTGTCTCGATAGTCTTACGACTAGGGACCTGTATAAGGATGTGCTTATAGATTATCCAGCCCCCACGAGTGTGACTGCCATCACAACGCTGGTAATCAAGCAAAGATCCTAAGGGCTCTACTAATATGTATAAGCGATATGCTAAAAGAAACACATGCACATATTGAAGTAGATACAAACCAAGTAGCATACTACCATTTTGGGCAAGATTGTCTATACAACTGTGAATATCCCAAGCTTCCATTAAGTAATATACAAACTAGTATGATACAGTAATGGCCTCTAGGGCATAAACACTAACAGAGAGAGCTTTAGGAGAGAGAATGTGTAAGTGAGAATGAATAAATATCTTAAGTCATTTGGATAAATAATGAAGCATCAAAATATATAGAAAATAATATCTCAAAATATCAACCATGCTTCATTAATTACCTTGAGGTGAATCACCTCATGACTCATGATGTAATTAATGCAAATCACACATCATCTCCTCCACCTCATTAAGATTAATTCATAAATGAATTAAAGTATAATGAGTCACCTTTCTTCTAGAAGCTTCTCGAGTAATTACGAGAACGCCCCTCCTATCCGTGAAAACACGGAAATACTGAGACTGTATAAATCCAATAATCCAATACTAGAATCTGGCTTAAACTAAAGCCCGCTAGGAAAAACTGTCCGAACATCGTACGTGCATAAATACACGTATGTGTCCGAACCCTGTCGTAAAACCATACAACCTCTATATCGTTTCGCCCGAAGCAGGGAAACTCTCTGTGTGGGACTCCAAAGACTCGAAACTTACGCTGGCAGTAGGTTTAATCACAGGTCACAAGCGGTACTAGCTATACGTAACGGTCCCCAGGTAGATGTCGAAAAGAAGGCCGATGAGGAAACCCATCCGAACTCCTACTGAGCCTGATGTGACAATCTCCGTACATTTCGGTCTGTTCGTCTAGGACTATCGCATATCGGGCCTAGGGGAGGCAAGCGTCAGTCTTCTAAAAGCGGTATAATTCGTGTCAGAGCAAAACCCATTACACCTTAAAAAGCTACTGGAAATCCTACCAGTAAATCTCATTTGCCCTGGCCAGGGACTTTGCGTAATGGATCTCCAGACACAGCGCGATATCAACTCCCAATACCGGGATAGACGAATCTTATCTAACCGCCACTGCCTCCAAGTGCTTCGGGACTGCACCCAACTGCTACCTGTTTGCACGACTCCTTTAAGCCGTGGTAGGGTAGCAATCTAAGAATAGTGGGAACACACTCGAGGCGAAGTAGCAGTGTCAAGTTTGCGGACTATGCTGTACTCATGTCACCTGAGAACTGTTAACTGACGACGGGTATAATACCAACCAACAGTTCCCTGCGAGTCCTGTCCGGAGTACCCGTAACCCAACGAGCACCTGTATACTATCTCCAGTACAACGTACTAATGGCTGTGGGACAGACCATTTCCCCTGCTGGGATAAGAAGCGTACACACTAGTCTACTCTGGAGTATCGATGCCCTGTCTCGATAATCCTACGACTAGGGATCTGAAAAAGGATGTGCTTGTAGACTACCCAGACCCCACTAGTGTGACTGCCATCACAATGCTGGTATTCAAGTAAGATCCTAAGGGCTCTATCAATATGTATTCTCGATATGCTAACATATACACATATTAAGATAGATACAAACCAAGTAGCGTACTACCATGTTTAGCAAGACTGTTAATATAATTGTGAATATCCCAAGCTTCCATTAAGTAATATACAAGCTAGTATGATACAATAATGGCCCCTAGGGCATATACACTAACAGACCTAAACTAAATGTTTGAATTAGCTTAAGAAGAATAAAACCCTAGCTTAACCCTAGCATGGTATAAGTCTCATACATAAATGTTGCATGTGTAACCTAGCATGACACACTTATATATATCACATATATAATAAGTGTGCAAAAAGAAAACAATACATTTAACATATATCACATATATATCAATGTATCATCAAGTGAGAAAAATGAATACTTAAGTGAGCTAATACTAGTTAATGTAATGTAATATATCAAATATATAATTATAAATTAAATTACTAAATCAACGCTTGAATTAATAATCCGGCTATATCACATATAACCGACTAATATCAAATGCAATATCTTATCGAATCAACGCTTGATCCGATAACTCGGCTATATCACATATAACCAATCATATCACACTTCGCGAGAATAGAATGCGGTATCACATACTTACATTAATCTCAGTCCCGCACATATCACATATGCGCTCCTACTCCGTTTCGCTTGAGCCAGGAAACCTCTGTGTAGGACTCTAATGACTCGTTAATACGCCGGCAGTAGGTGATGATCAAATCAAACACCCACAAGCCGCAAGCGGTCTGCTAAACGTAATGGCCATCCGGGTATTGAGCGATCAGAAGATCAACAAGCAAGCCTGCTCGTACTCCTGTGAATCTAATCAGTAACACTACTGTACAGTCCGGTCTCTTCGTCTGATATGTCACATATCACAGCCTGGGGGTGGTGTAACGTCAGACCCCAATAGCCTGATAAGTCATGCCGATGCAAGGTCCATAACGGTTCGAGAAACTACTGATAACACTTACCAATAGATCTCAGCAAACCTGGCCAGGGATTTCCTGTTATGGCTAATCGAGCACAGCGCAACATCAACTTCCTATACCGGGAGAGACGAAACCCCTCCTATCGCTCATTGCCTCCATGTGATTCGGGACTGTACCCAAAAGCCACCGTTATGCACGTTCTTTTGAACGCGGTAAAGTGGAAAACAAAGAACAGTAGGAATCACACAAGACTCTATGACGATCTCGGGTCTACAGACTAACCTGTACAAGTGTCACCAGAGAACTGCCATCTGACGTGAGGTACAATACCATCTGGGAGTTCTCGGCGAGTCTGTTCAGTATACCCAGTCTCCACTGAGCACCCGCATACCTTCTCTGATGTCAAACACCAATGGATATGGGATCATCCATCGCCCATCATATGGGTCGAGAAGCGTATACGCTAGTCTACTCTGGTATATCGATGCCCTATCTCGATACACCCTCGACTAGGAACATTTGAAGGATGTACTTATCGACTACCCTGTCCCCACTAGTATGATGTACATCATAGTCCGGGTAGTCAAGTACTCATCCTAAGGGCTTTATCAACATGTAATATAGAGACAATCAGTGTACATGTTAAGATAAAGAGCAACCCGATAGCATTCTATCATATTGAGCAAGAAAGTCATCCTTCTATATGTCCAAGCATCCACTACAATATACATCGTATGTACAGTAATGGCCTCTAGGGTATACATATAACTAACAAATCTCTTATTCTGATGAAGTCAAAGCCCATGACTTTCACATCAAAAATAGATGATCTTTCTCCGCTATATCTTCTTTAGTCTGTAAATAGACACAAGCTACTTGTCTACTATGCTTCTGCTGCTCGCACTGACTACGACAACCCTCTGGCAGAGTCATATACACGTACACTTCTAAAGCTAGTTTAGAACGACGCTATACTCATCCTCCTGCCGAGTCTCATAGTCTAGAACAGCAGTAATGGCAAGTATGGGTAAACAAGAACCTCGCTGTCACCGTCATTGAGAATACCGAAGTACCTCTCGGGTGCCTGAGGTTACCCACCATATCTGTGGAGTGGTTAATAGAATGTCAAACCTAATTGAATTTTTAGGTTCTTATTAAATTTTCAGTAATCGTCTGTGGTTTTGTAATCACTTCCAGTTCTACCATACTCCCACTACTGTTTTCTGAAAAAGTCCATTTTACTAAGACTGTGGCGAGTCAAGAACAATATCACTATTGATCTGTAGGGTTACTAGGCACACTAACAAGGCTCTACAAGGCATCGACCATGCCAAAATTAAATTTTTATATGCCGAATAACCCTAAGCAAGATCATATACTAGAAATTAGGCGAATCTAAAAACAAGTAAACAACTTTACTCTAAAGGGATAAGAAATACAACTTTTGTAGATCGGTCCTTCACTTCTTTAGCTCCTTGATGAAGTCCTTTAGCTGCGATCGTGGTTTTCCCGGACCCTTGCATGGCTTCACGAGGCGAAAGGTGTAACAACTCCAATTTTGGTATACCAAAAATTTGCTTTAAAAATAGTGTACAATTGGAGTATTGTTGTTGCTGGAAACAACTTAAATATTTAATTCCTTACAATAATTACAAGAAGAAGCTTGTAGCTCATTGGTAACACCTTGCACTGTTGAACCAAGCCACCAGAGTTCGAATCCCATACCCCACATTATTTTTAATATGGATTTTTTAAAAACCTTTAGAATACCAAGAGTTTACACGTGCATATCTCACAAAAACCCCACTACACCCAAAGATGTAACACTTGCAGAAGGTAGATGAACCGTCGGGGGAGATCCAGGTCACCGGAATCGGTCGGGAATCGGCCAACTCGGCCTTGACTCGGCCGATTCAGTGATCCGACCGAGTCACGGCAGAGTCACCCCCGATTCGGCCGATTCCGGCGAGGGTCACAACATGAAAGTTGTGTCTTTTGGTATTCCATACGCACCTGCAAAGTTTCAGCCTCATACCACTTCCAGAGCTCTTTAAAACCCCCAATTACTCCACTTTTAATACATTTTTATTACATTTTATCATATTTTTATTTTTAACTTTACATCTACCCTAACCCTAGCCTAACCCTATAAATACCAACCCTACACACTACCCTCTCACCCCCCAAAATCTTGAGCCACTCTCTCAAAAGTTTCCACAAGAAGTGTGCTTCGAAATCGAGTTCCCGGCGAAGCTCTGACGGAATTCCGACGACGCGTTTTGGAGCAACCGGCGACGTAATCACCCCTCGGCCTTCCTCCCTAGTTCTCTTTACTCTTTAGAAGAGTTTAAACCTGTAAGTCCCACCTCTTCTACCTTCCTTATCTTTAATGTAAAAATACGAATTTCTGGAACCCGACGGAAATCGGACAAACCGATTTCCGATTCGATTTTTCTTTAAAATTCCACTTGTCACCTAATACATATTATCTACCCATATTCATGTTGACTATTAATCACCCTTAAACCAATTTAATCACACTTTTCCACATGAAATGATAAGTTCTTTACAAAATCGTATTTCTTTCATTAAAATACCATGAAGTTCATTTTTCTTAATGTAATCAAGTACCTCACTCCTAAACATGTTTATTGTGATAACTAAACTTGTTTCAGTCAATTTGAATGAAATTTCACACATGAAATGATAACGTTTACGAATACCGTATTCTTGCACTTTAATACCTTTAGGTTTAACATAGCTTATTTCACCTTTAAACTTCACCAAAACCTAATATAAGTCACGGGGTAATGACCTACCCTTACACACACTCAATATAACCCTAAATGATAAATATCAAAAATACAGAATACGAAATTACAGGACTTTTCACTAAAATACCATAACCTTTATAACCTTTAGTTAAATCTTTAAATTGTAAACTTTTCTAAATAAAATCTTATATAAAATGAAAGCACGATTGGTCATGGACATCGATCGTTTATCTAAACTGTCTTGTGGGTCTAGGCAAGTGTGTCTAAGGCTAGTGGTTTTTAATTAGGCCCACGACTGTGGTTCCTTCCCACTTACCTGGCACTTATCTGGCCGCAATTGACGGTGAAGAGGCGATTTGAGGCTTCTAATGACTCATCGTTTAGACCCTAGAAATAGGCTAGTTGGCTTAGGAAACCCTAATAACTAAAATACGGAAACTATACTCTTTTGCAAATAAACACCCTATATTTATAAAACCGTTTTCCTAAATGAAAAGTATTTATAAAACCTAAGCAAAGTGCCGCTACAACCCATCTTTGGGGAACCTGTTAGGGATAGTACGGTTCATCGTGCACCCGCAGGCTAGTAGTGCGAGATTCAGACCTCCGCAAGGAGCATTCGGTCTCGAAAGGTTTAAAATACGATATTTAAGGAACGTGAGACTTTTTGTAAATAAAATATTCATATAAAAGAAAATTATTTATGTGTTTAATTATATATAATTATCATTTAAACACCTATTTTGTTATAATATAAAGTTTCCACTTTTTCCTAAAATTCAAGATTAAAAGTTACATTAAAATACCACGAATTTCAAATAAACAATTAATTCTTCTATTAGGATATATTCACTAGAATAACACAAATAAAATTCACATTCATTATAATAATAAAGATGATTATTAAATACTTGAGGTATATTTTGAAAACTATACAAAAGTACTTTTTACATAAAACCCCCTCAAGTTTCACAAATTACAATAAGGCCCCTAACTAATATTGAACTTCAAATTATCTTTCTTTTAGTCTGACTCGGGTTGGAGTCTAACTAATTCTGACTTGAATATAATTCAAGTCAACCTATATTCAATCATATTCCAATACAAATTTGAATACAAGAATCCCTGAATCCAGTTAACAATATATTCATTTTGACTGAATCAAACCATGGATATTCATCCATTATCCTGATATTCCATTTTCCTGATTATACAGTTACAACATGTTTACTGATATCATGGTTTTGGTCAGTCATCCAGTTTACATATTCCAGTACTACAACACTGTTAAAATACTACGGGATTTAAAGGGGTAGATTGGTACGGAAGGTGTTAAAGGTGGCACGAGGTGGTCAGATTAAGACACCTAACATGAATACTGTTGCTGTTGTACCGTGGCATAACGGTTCCTTGTACTCTCCATTTGCCCTGATCTCTAGCATATAGAGATCCCCCTCGTATACACTGGCATCCTTCTGTACCAAGCTACAAACAACGGCGTTAAACAATATTCCATAATATTCAACAACATAATACTTTAGAAAATACTGCTATTCTGCCATTCTCATTCTTCTTTTCTTTGGGACTTACCGAGCGACCTGTTCGCTGACGACATTCTATTTCTTTCTTCTTTGAATGTCGTCAGGTGCGTTTTACCAAGTTGAGACCGAGCCCACAAGTGAAGATTTGGAGCAGTTCCAAGAAGACCCAGAGCTCTAGATAATTGTACTTTGTTCTTTCCAGTATTTCCTTTTATTATTATGCCACTGTTTAGGCATTGCTTTTCCATTCCAGTTGTATTTTCATTTCATGCATTGTACAAAGAATGATATTAATAAAAGTTACTGTTATTTCAATATCATTTGTCTCTTGTGATTATTTTATATTGCTTAGTTACGCTTAGCGTATGTACTTCTGAGTACATACGTAGCGGGCCTCGTCACGTCCACTTCGCCGTACACTGGGAAGCGGGGCGTGACAGGTTTTGTTGGTGGCCCATGCAGGTCAGAGCTGTGTGAATCCCTGTCATGCAGTTCTGGTCTGCGTGAACAACCTAAGCAATATAACACAAGAAACAGCAACTAAAACATTCTTTACAATTCATGTTCTTTGAATCTTACAAGTCTTTATTCCTTGAATCTTATCATTTCATGTATTTGAATCTGTCCTAATCCAAATTTTTCTTCAGGGTTATGGATTCCCCGAACAATTTCCCGAACAACACCAGCACCAACGCCAACAATACCCCTTCAGCACTACCTCTCACTCCAGTTGTTTCCGCACCATCCACTGAGCAAACCATGCTATTCGATGCGATCCGCAGTCTGCTAGAGGGACAGCAACAACTTCTGAGTCGTCCTGAGGCAGATGCACCGGGAATAAAACAATTCAGAGCTTTGCACCCAAAGCAATTCTCGGGTAAAGGAAGCCCTCTCGAAGCAGAAGAATGGGCACAAAGTATTGAAGACGATCTGGCAGCAGCTCAAGTGCCAGATAATGCTTGGGTCTGTGTAGCGAAGCTACAGCTCACGGATAACGCTCGTAATTGGTGGAAGGCGGAAGAAACCCGTCTGGCACAGCCGATTGAATGGAAAACATTTCGCGAGAAGTTTGACGCGAAATATTTCCCTGTGACCGGCAGGTTCGCTATGGAGCAGCAATTTATTCATCTACAGCAAGGATTAATGTGGGAGAAATCAGTAGATGAATATGATGCTGAGTTCACTATGTTGAGCCGATTCACGGCACACCTGATACCGACGGACGAGATCAGAGCCCGTCGTTTTCAGCAAGGTTTGGACACCGAGATCAAGGCTGCTCTAGCCACCGGAAAGTTTTTGACTCATGAGGAAGCCCTTGAAGCTGCCCGCAGTTACGAGGCAGTGATAAAAGAGAGGGGAAGACCTCACTCTGTAGGAGTCAAACGCCCTGCCAACCAGATGGCAGGTGGAGCCATGTCCAGACCACCCTTCGTGCCAAGGCGACCCGGAGTACTAACTCATCGTCCTAGCCCAGCCTTTTGCACCTACTGCAAGAGAAAGGGGCATATGATGAAGGATTGCCGTCGAGCCAACCGCCTTTGCTTGATCTGCGGTTCAGCCACTCATGATATTGGATCTTGTCCTCAAAGGCAGAACTCGGTTGCTGCATTCCGGCCAGCAAATACTTATCAGCAGCGACCAGCTCTTCCGGCACCTGCTACCAGACTTGCACTGCCTGCACCACCTAGGGGACCACAAGCTGCACCACCTCCTCGACAGTTCCATCAAGCACAAAGGAACGTTCAGAGGAATGCTCCTCAGGCCAGGAGGAATGTGCCGAAGCGCCAGGCGTTCATGATGTCTGTTGAAGAAGCTGAGGCCACTGGCCAAGTCATTACTGGTAAACCTACTTTCTCAAATTTATCTTTTAGTTTTGTTTACCTACACACTTTCCCTATACCTAAAACCTATCCCATATACCTTAGGTACAATCCTAGTAGCTTCACTACCTGCACTTGCACTGTTTGATACCGGGGCATCCCACTGCTTTATGTCGCAACGGTTTGTCCGAACCCATGCGATTCCAGTCTCACCGCTTGTATCCAGCTGGAACGTCAGTTCTGGAAATGGTGTTCTAAAGGCAACTATGGGATACAGCATGTGTCCAGTCATCGTCTGCAGTCGAGAGTTTTACGCCGACTTCAAAGTACTGGACATACCAAACTTCGATGTGGTTCTAGGAATGGACTGGCTTGGAACCTTTTATGCTACCATCGACTGTCGTCAAAGGAGGGTAGTATTTGAGATTCCAGATCATCCGGTCTTCTATTTCAAGAGTGGAGATCATACACTAGAACCAAGCACTTACAAAGCAAAGCCAAGGGAAGCAGTAGTTGTAGCAGCTCATGCAGAAGAAGAAACAAGACCGGAGGTAGTTCGAGAGTTCGATGATGTATTCCCTGACGATATATCAGGTTTGCCTCCTGATCGAGCTCTTGAATTCAGTATTGACTTAGTACCAGGAGCACAACCAGTAATCAAAGCACCCTATAGACTAAGTCCGGAAGGATTGAAGGAAGTACGAACACAGTTGGACGAATTACTGGCGAAAGGATGGATTCGTCCCAGCACTTCAAGTTGGGGAGCACCTGTACTGTTGGTGAAGAAGAAGGAAGGTTCATACAGAATGTGCATCGACTATAGGGCCTTGAACGAAGTTACTATAAAGAACAAGTATCCACTCCCGCGCATCGACGATTTATTCGATCAGCTAAGTGGATCTTGTGTCTTCTCTAAACTAGATCTTCGTTCAGGATATCATCAAGTGAAGGTCAAGGAGGCTGATATTCACAAAACAGCTTTCAGAACTCGTTATGGACATTACGAATTTCTAGTAATGCCATTTGGAGTGACCAATGCACCAGCAATCTTCATGAACCTTATGAACCAAGTTTTCCGGGAGTATTTAGACAGGTTCGTTGTCATATCCATCGACGACATCCTGGTATATTCTAAGAATCGAAAAGAGCATGCGGAGCACTTACGAATTGTCCTGGAAACACTTCGACAACATAAGCTTTATGCCAAGTACAGCAAGTGCGAGTTTTGGCTAAAACAAGTTGGTTTTCTTGGACACATCGTATCAGGAGAAGGGATTTCTGTGGATCCAGCAAAAGTTTCAGCAGTCAGCGAATGGCCTACACCAAAATCAGTGAAGGATATTCGGAGTTTCTTGGATTTAGCTGGATATTACAGAAGATTCATTGAAGGCTTTTCGAAGATAGCAACACCCCTGACCAAGCTCACACGAAAAGATGAGGAATTTGTGTGGTCAGAAGCATGCGAGCAAGCTTTCGTAGAACTCAAGTCAAGACTGACATCTACACCTATTCTCGTCATACCGGATCAATCTGGAGGATTCGAAGTGCATTGCGATGCATCCGGTAAGGGATTAGGATGTGTTCTACATCAGCACGGTAAGGTTGTGGCTTATGCTTCAAGACAACTGAAGACTCATGAGCGCAATTATCCGACGCATGATCTAGAGTTGGCAGCTGTTATTTTTGCTCTCAAGATTTGGTGCCACTACTTACTTGGTGAACGAGTGAACATCTACACAGATCACAAAAGTCTGAAGTATGTGTTTACTCAGAAGGAATTGAATATGCGGCAGAGAAGATGGTTAGAACTTATGGCGGACTTCGACATCAATTTGCAATATCATCCAGGAAAGGTGAACGTAGTACCTGATGCTCTTAGTCGCCAACCATTAGCAATGAATCTCACCGCACAGTGGAAGCTTCAGCAAGACCTACATCAGATAGAGATCAAACTAGTCATGCCAGGTGATGTTTCAAATTTGATGAATCTACAAGTTCAATCAACTATTGTCAATCAGATCAAAGCAGCTGAAGCCAGCGATGCTAAGTTGCAAAAGATCAGAGAACAAGTGGAGAATGGACTCAGAACAGATTTCATCATCCATGAAGACGGATCTTTGAGATACGGCAGCAGATTGTGTGTACCAAAAGGTCCTGTTCGGGAAGAGTTAATGAAAGAAGCTCACAGCTCTCCCTATTCAGTACATCCTGGAGGTACCAAAATGTACAAAGATCTACGTCAGAATTATTGGTGGCATGGAATGAAGCGTGAAGTAGCCAGGAGTGTCGCAAAATGTTTGGTGTGTCAGCAGGTAAAGGCTGAACATCATAGGACAGCTGGACTACTTCAACCGTTACCAATCCCAGAATGGAAGTGACAGAACATCACGATGGACTTTGTAACTGCTCTTCCTCGCAGTACAAAGGGTAACGATGCGATTTGGGTCATTGTGGATCGACTCACAAAGTCGGCTCACTTCATCCCATTTCGAGTTGGCCAATCAACTGAGACATTAGTAAAGAAGTACATGGAGGTAATAATCTAATTTAGATTTAAAAACTCTTCATAATGTACTATCTCTGATACCCATGAACTCATACAGGAAATTGTGAGACTTCATGAAGTACCGGTCTCCATTGTCTCCGATCGTGACACCAGGTTCCGATCACAATTTTGGCAGAGTCTGCAAGCTAGCTTGGGAACAAGTCTGAACTTCAGCACGGCTTATCATCCACAAACAGATGGTCAGTCGGAACGAACTATTCAGATCTTGGAGGATATGCTCAGAGCATGTATGCTCGACTTCAAAGGATCATGGGAAGATCACTTGCATCTTGTGGAGTTCGCGTACAACAACAGCTACCAAGCAAGCATAGGAATGGCACCTTTTGCAACATTATATGGAAGGAAGTGTCGATCGCCATTAAGTTGGGACGACATCGGAGATAGGGAACTCCTTGGACCAGAGATGATAGTAGCGACCGTTGATGTGGTTCGTACTATCAGAGAAAGAATGTGCATAGCCCAAGATAGACAGAAACATTGGGCTGATGCGAAGAGACGACACTTGGAGTTCCAGCCAGGAGATCATGTATTCTTGAAGATATCTCCGAACCGCGGAGTGATCAGATTTGGGAGACGGGGAAAGTTGAGTCCGAGATACATTGGACCGTTCGATATACTCGAACGAGTCGGTGAAGTGGCATATCGATTAGCGCTTCCACCTTCATTGGAAGGAGTGCATAACGTGTTCCACATATCTCAACTCAGAAGGTATGTGAGTGACCCCAGCCATGTACTTGATCATTCAGAGCTCACGATACAGCCCGATTTGTCTTGTGAGCAGCAACCTGTAGAGATCCTGGACAGGAAAGTGAAGACACTTCGGAACAAAGAAGTTAATTTGGTCCGGGTAATGTGGAGGAAAGACACTCCAGGAGAATCCACGTGGGAGAGGGAAGATGAGATGCGTGCAAGATATCCGCACCTTTTTATAAACTAGTCCTCAAATAAAAGTTGTAAATTTCGAGGACGAAATTTTTGTAAGGAGGGTAGATTGTAACAACTCCAATTTTTGTATACCAAAAATTTGCTTTAAAAATAGTGTACAATTGGAGTATTGTTGTTGCTGGAAACAACTTAAATATTTAATTCCTTACAATAATTACAAGAAGAAGCTTGTAGCTCATTGGTAACACCTTGCACTGTTGAACCAAGCCACCAGAGTTCGAATCCCATACCCCACATTATTTTTAATATGAATTTTTTAAAAACCTTTAGAATACCAAGAGTTTACACGTGCATATCTCACAAAAAACCCACTACACCCAAAGATGTAACACTTGCAGAGGGTAGATGAACCGGCGGGGGAGATCCAGGTCACCGGAATCGGTCGGGAATCGGCCAACTCGGCCTTGACTCGGCCGACTCAGTGATCCGACCGAGTCACGGCCGAGTCACCCCCGATTCGGCCGATTCCGGCGAGGGTCACAACATGAAAGTTGTGTCTTTTGGTATTCCATACGCACCTGCAAAGTTTCAGCCTCATACCACTTCCAGAGCTCTTTAAAACCCCCAATTACTCCACTTTTAATACATTTTTATTACATTTTATCATATTTTTATTTTTAACTTTTCATCTACCCTAACCCTAGCCTAACCCTATAAATACCAACCCTACACACTACCCTCTCACCCCCCAAAATCTTGAGCCACTCTCTCAAAAGTTTCCACAAGAAGTGTGCTTCGAAATCGAGTTCCCGGCGAAGCCCTGACGGAATTCCGACGACGCGTTTTGGAGCAACCGGCGACGTAATCACCCCTCGGCCTTCCTCCCTAGTTCTCATTACTCTTTAGAAGAGTTTAAACCTGTAAGTCCCACCTCTTCTACCTTCCTTTTCTTTAATGTAAAAATACGAATTTCTGGAACCCGACGGAAATCGGACAAACCGATTTCCGATTCGATTTTTCTTTAAAATTCCACTTGTCACCTAATACATATTATCTACCCATATGCATGTTGACTATTAATCACCCTTAAACCAATTTAATCACACTTTTCCACATGAAATGATAAGTTCTTTACAAAACCGTATTTCTTTCATTAAAATACCATGAA